>OX402053.1:6435000-7635000 GCA_947859365.1 Archips crataeganus | reverse complement strand
TAATAAAAGACTATGAGTTTGCAGCGCTTGCGGTTGAAACATTGGGTCCATGGTCAGCCGACATGAAAGAATTTATGAGGGCTCTGTCGTCCCGGCTGATCGACGCCTCAGGGGACCCAAGAGCTGGCGCGTACTTAGCCCAGCGGATCGCGCTTGCGATCCAAAGGGGTAATGCCGCCAGCATCATGGGGACCCTGCCGCAGTCAAATATTTTAGACGGGGTTTTCTTTTTATAATTTTTTTTTCTGTTGTAAATAATAATTTTTATTTTTCTCTTGTAAATACTGTTTTTTTTTTCTCTTCTATATATTGTATTCCAAATTAAATTTAAACACATGACTTGTATATTATAAAATAATAAATTAACTGTACGCTTATATAGATAAATAAATACTTAAATGTATTTTATTCATTACCTTTTTGAAACTCATATTACACACATCAATTGAACAAAAGAATATCCGTTGGACTAACAATAATGCCACTACGGAATTCTCACTGAAGTTTCAAAAGAACTTGTTAATATTTTGATGATTCTTCAAATGGAGAAAATAATGCAGAAGAGAATAAAGTTTAAAACGAGATTGCTATCGAAATGCAGATAAATCTTTTTGAAAAGCCGCACCTCAATAGTCTGCGAGTTGATCATTGCAAGACAAAACCTTAAGGCCTTTCGCCGTGCGCTTGAGTTGTTTTGTTTACTATAATAGCTCCACTATTGTTGGCGAGCAGTAGCAAATTTAACATGCCACTTTCGCAATCGCTAACTAGTTTTTGTTCAACATTAAAACGAGCCTTTTTTCTGGCCAATGTTGATGACAAATATTTGGCTTTTGTTCGAAATTATTCAGGTTGGTTTTTGTCACTTTGGTTTTTATGTTATCTACTAACTTTTTAACGAACTACAATTGGGAGTTGTTGAAATTAGAAAATTGACCAATTTTATAATGATCCTACATAATAATAATAATATTGACTACAAGAGGTAAATGCTTTCAAATTTAATCACTCTTAAAAAAAGTACTTGAATAATCATTTGAAATTTTTATTGTCTTTTATTAGAAACATTGTTAGTTACCAATTACAATAAGGAGTGGTTGAAATTAAAAAACTGACAAATTTTATAATGAACCATGTAATAATAATAATATTGACTACAGTACAGAGGTAAATGCTTTCAAATTTAATTACACTTAAAACATTTACTTGAATAACATTTAAAAAAAAATTATTATTTTCTTAGCAACATTGTTAGTTAACTATTATGAACCAAACCTATTAAGTACTACCAAAGAAACCAGTAAAAACTCGAGCATAGATTTCGGCCATGTTAAGGAAAGGCTGCCAGTTAATAAGTCAATTATTTAACACCATTCTAATTTCTGTTATAACTGGAACTATCTCGTTTAATACAGTTTTCGCAATTGGTAATTAAGTCGTGATCAGATAATCCGCTATCATAGTTACAATATACCGAGATTGACTGGAGTTGTACAATTACTCAATTAATTACCACTACACTAAGTAACGTTTTACGGGCTAGGAGTGTCTATCGGATACTTGTGACGATACATAAGTAAGTATTTAATGACATAAGTTTTTGCGTAGTCACAGATTTGTGTCGAATATTAACTCAAGTAAATAGTGAGAAACGACGGTAATTAAAAAGATGGATTTATAAATTTCACCATTTTTACTTCTACCTATGTTAATAAGTACCTATTTATTTCAGTTATGTTTTTAACAGTCAATAATAGTTGAGGGAATCTACAATGCTTCATTCTTAGGAATGAATTCATCAGTTGAGAATTCTAGTAGGTACTTGTAGGTATGTATTAATTTTAGTTGAAACAATTGCAAGAAAATTATTTTATTAGTTTTGAAAGTAAATAGCAACCGCCGATTCAACAATACTCTCAACATAAAAAGTGTCTAGATCTTCAAGTTAGTTGGGTATAATAATATAATGTCACTCAGGCAATCTTTAATTTTCATCAGACGTTTATGTCATTAAGTTGCATTTGCACTTGGCTAATTTATTACATGCTCCGGCCTAATGGATTCATCAACAAATGAATCGCATGCTTTTCATTAAATGTTATATGTATGCAGTTGAATTGACAAATAAACGATATTAAGTGCGATCAACGAACTCACGCGCCGGACGCGACACGGCCTTGGCGCGTCTGCGCGAAGGCCGCGGGCCGCGCCTTGCGAACCCAACTTACTATCGAAAGAAAGGTTTTGAGAACCTTCCTGTTGAAGTCTGATATCCTAGTACCAGTTTTGCTTGAAAATATAATATATTTACAACTGTAGAGAGGAGTAAAATTAATGTAACCGCAAGTAATTGGACATTGTATAAAATAATGTCCAATTACTTTTCAAAAATATAATTAAACAACGAATAAACTTACTTAATTTCATTCAAGTCTAAATATATGTTAATAATACTCTTATTTAGCACGTGATGTATAATTTTAATAGTGAAAGTTCACATCATCATTAGGTCAGGCAAAAGATGTCCACTGCTGGACAAAAGCCTCCCCCAAAGAGTTCCACAACGATCGGTCCTGCGCTGTCTGGATCCAAGTTATCTCTGCAACCTTTAACAGATCGTCGGTCCATCTTTTTGGGGTTTCCTACGCCAAACTACACGCTACGCACGCTAGAAAAAGTTGCCGAAATATTATACCGACTACTAGCGCCATCTAGTCATCACATAAGAAACTAATTACTGCAATCCTGCATCGCACTATCGAAGTTTCTCAACTCAGCTGCATAAATACAACTTCCAACTTTCATCCATCGGGCCTCGGTCCCCAGCCATAACATCTGCCTGGAGAAAGATCTCTCTATTGCAACTGCCCTCGAATTGGTGACCCACGACAGTGAACAAAATCGCAACCTTTGAAGAAATACAACACGAAGACGTAGTCTCACGGCAAGCCTGTCTCACCGCACTGTGCACCATTAGCATGTAGCTTTTATCCGCCTGGTGTCTACAGTTCGCAAATCCTCCTCCCACTACTTTACTAGGAAGGTACTTCAGCCGTGCAAAACATTTAGCAAATTCAACATTGTGTAGACAATGAACTAATAATCTTCTAGTTTATTCGATAGAAAGCACGTGCTTTAGGATATCTATAGGTTTTAATTGCAATTGCTCTTCATTATCAAATCTTATACAGAGGCGCGACTTAACATGATACAATCAATATCGGATACCTTCCGTATTTACTCACAAATCGGGCGCAGCGGGCGAAGGTAAGCAGCTTTGCACAACGCGATCGCCGCGTGGGCGGGATCCACTGCTAAGACTTTCTACTCGCCATATAAACAGATCAATGATCAATTAGGTTACTGGTGAAAACTAAGGAGTAGGGTAGATGACAGCATAAAACACAGAAGCGACTGTAGTAAAAAAACACTTTATTTTATCTCTGAAAACCTTATTAATTTTCAAGTTACTGCAAAATTAGATTTCTAGTTTCTCTGAAACAGTTAAGTTGGCAAATAACTGACATCATAACTATATATTATCTTACAAAATCTATAAAAGAATCGTGTTTTGACAGCCCATAAAAGTACATCATTTGATTGGTAGTGTCTTCCAATCATTTAGTACCTATTTGCCAAACGAAGAATCTTTTTCCCGTCACATTTCTAAACTGTTGACATGTACAACCCACAAGAACAGAAGTTGTTTAATAAAAAAATAGTACTATTAGGTTCATTAATATTCAAACTTTTTACTAATTATTTTGGAACCTTGCTAAAAGTATTGCCGCTGATTAGAAACGTGTTCCTTGAAAAAAGGTAAAAGGAAGACGAAGGAAAAGAATGAGATCAATTGAGGGTTGTGTTAAGCTGAAACGACTACCATTTCTTTATGAAGAAAAGGATCATTTTCTTCATTAACTAATGATTTCCATAAATAATAAAGCAAGCTAGTTTGTTGCTGGACCATAATAACTAATTATGACTAAGCAATTATTAAATTAGAATTTTAAATGCTTAAAGAAATAAAATTTCGTATTGAACTTATTTAAATATTGTATTTCTTAAATATTTCATACTATCCGATCAATCTTACATAGATAAAGCATATTCAATGTCGAAGTAGTAATTTAGAAAGGAGTCCCCTTAGGCAAGGTTCCGAAGATACTGGCAGCGTTGCCCACTTGAATAGCTAAGCTGATTCTTTGTGCAAAACAAAGGTATATTTCAAAAAATTACAATTCATTAATGCTACTCATGCATCGATGGTTGACAGATTATTCAATAAACGCACAACGTATAACTCATGATTTTCTATGCCCACATTTGAAATGCAAATTTTATAACGTACTGCTGACTTTAATTCTGTTTGCGGACCCATAACGTAATATTAATTACTTTATTATGACATTTATAGAAGCAGTAAGCTAAGTGAACAGGTTATTCGATTAATCCGAAGCGTGCTGCGTGAAATAATTTCAAGCTTTCACAACTGAAAAGAGCTATTTGTTTAGGTTATTTACCTGTATGTAAGCCCTTTTGGAGCCAGGCAGGATATCTATAATTGAAGGAGTAAGCTACCTATAAATCTTGGAGGAAATTATAAAACGAAGTTCCACACCCATTCTTATAGAAAATGAAAGTGGGCGGGTAATAAGGAAGCGAGATTAAACAGTAGCTTAGTTAATGGGCGAGGGAGGCTCTAAATCTACCACAGTGCAGCCTTTCGTACTTGCGCAAGTCTTCATTATAAGCCTTTATTGGATAAGATAACGGAAAAATTATCCATTATCCGAAATATTTATAAGCAAAATCAGACAAGTACCAAAGAGCGTACTCCTACCTAAAAGGCCGGCAACGCACTTGTGACTCTTTTGGTGTCGCAGGTGTCCATGGGCGACGGTAATCGTTTACCATCAGGCGATCCGTCTGCTCGTTTGCCCCCTATATCATAAAAAAAAAAAAAAAAAAAAAAAAAAAAATTCTACTCGATCAATCTTCAAAATACAACGATAAATACCTACAATTTGTAGGTGTAATTTATATCAAGAATAATTTTTTTACAAGCTTTTTTATGGCTGTTCCACCTGTATTATCATACAATTTTCATATCCATACAAAGCTTCAAGTCAATTCGTTCACTACAAGTGAGTTAAATTTAACATTAAAGAAAAAAGATAAGATCAAATCAAAAGCAATATTGTGCCAAAATTATGAGCTGATCAGTTATCATTTAGAGTATAAATTACTTACTTAATCCAACAGTCAAGGTCATAAATATACAGGGTTATTTGTAATTCACTAGCATCCTTTTAACCCTAAACTCCTACCACTTAAACAAATGTTTTTTGTTTTACGGCTTTTGTCATAACTTAATATTTTTGGTGTAGTAACGATTTGAAAATTTGAGATTACCTCTTATTTTTACGATACTCTGTGTATTTGTATGGGGAAAAAAGTGCTTCATTTTAAAAAGTCGTAGAACAAAAAACATTTGTTTGAGTGATAGGAATTCAGGGTTAAGAGGATGTCAGTGAATTAAAAATAACCCTGTATGTACGTTACCAATACATCAAAAATAACTATACAACTCTACGCCACTAACTATAAGATTGATGTTGACTTATATTCGACGTGATGGCTGTAAGTATAGATGTTTTTATGATTTCGACTGTACACGTGTAATCACATTGACTGTAAAGGTTTCGACACAGCGGGCGGGGCGCGACGGCGACGCGACGCCGACGGCACGGTTACAATCTGTAATGTACTACTTTAAATAGACGCCGTCAAACAACGCCGTCACGTCCCGTCGACGTCGCGCCCCGCCCGCTGTGTGTCGACAAAAGAGCTGTTGCTTGCAAATAGTTTTCGACGCCTCGAATACTCCGTCATTCAGCAACCATTTTTGTCCGTCATTTACTGACTGACCTGACTCTGGACCCGATTTACTAAGTCTCCCTAAGAACTCAATGACTGCACCATGACTCCCTTAAATGTTAAACGGATATCACAAAAACGTTTAAGGTCTAAGACTTCACTCACTGTACCTTATCTGGACCGTCCGTAGCGGGTCGAGACCTCACGTTGAGTAACGATGCTATAAAACACTAAAAGGCAACGTTAGACTAAATTCTCTTTTGACCATTCTGATTTAATCGCATCATGTTTCTGCCCTTAAGGATTTGCACATCTAAATGAAAAGTTGGAAAAACATTAGACGGCAAGAGAGCCGTAGAGTATAAAATTATGTATCTACAGTCAAAGAAAAATTCTTCGCGGAACATGTGGTTTTCCCCATGATAGGCTGTTGGAATATTGATTGATTCAAGCGATATTTTGTGGAGGTTCTATCAATGAAGTGAAAAGTTACGTTATTACTCTACTCCTACGCTACCATACGAATGATATCTATACATAATAAAATGAAAAGATCTGACTGATTGATTCAGTCATTCACTTACTCAGCAACGCCCAGCCCAAGCCATTACTACTAGACTCTTAAAATTTGACAAACATGTAGGTGATCATAGCATTCAAAAACTAATTTCGGAATTATTGGAACTTCCCACGAGATAAAGGAAAGGCGGAATTTATTCACTATCTGAAACCGATGACAATTATGATGGAATTTTGGATAATGCTTTATTCAAGGAAACAGATGAAGAAGTTGTAAAATATATTGAATTCTGCGCAGAAGAATTTGCGGGCAAAAGCTAGTACTTTCATATATATGATAGAGCTACTAATTATAATAACTGACAGTACGTGTTTCGTTATTCGTCGCCAAACAAACTTGACTACCAAATAAATAAATAAATACGTAACCGGATCTTTCATTGTCCTCAAACGACCAAAAATCACCGCACACTGTATACATTTAACGTTAAACCAACTTTGGATCCAACATACCGTAGAAAGTTAGCAGAAATTCGCAACAGCACAATGTAACAAATAAAACGTCATCCCTATAAGGGTATGCGACGTAACTGAGTATCGTCAGAGTAGTCCTTTTAAGTGAGTAAGCCGCTTATGACATGTGTGGGCACTGACGGGCTCGTCCTCAATGAATGCGGGGAATGGTTTTATCGCACTCAGCAGGACGTTCCGACCTTATGCTTTCATTGAGTTTACTAGTCAATGTGAAAATTAAGCGTGCTGTGTGAATTGAAATGTACGGTTCTTACCACTACGAATCCAGATTTGTTGTGGTTGCAATCAGTTTTGAGTATTAGTAGCTTAAAATCTTTTATCATCATCATCCCAGTCATATACGTCCCACTCTGCAGGGCCTTCTCTCAGTGTGGATTGGGAACTTCGCACAGCTCGTAAAGCTCATGGTAAATTTCAAATATAATTTCGCACGTAAATTCCGACTCAGAGGTGCGAGCTTAGGCTCGAACCCACAACACTCTGCTTGAGAGGTCAGGGTCTAACCACAAGTTACCACGGCTTGTCAAAAATTAAGGGTGATGTGTGAATTAAAAGGTACGGTTCTGACTACTACGAATCCTACTCGTAATAACCAGACACGGGAAGGGGGTGTATAGAATCATTTTACCGAACAACGTCCGATATGATTCAAAACTGTCTTCTACTTGACACTGGCCAAATTATCCTCTTATGCATAGAGCCCAGTAATACAGTGGATGCAAAATTCATCTGCCAGCCATGCTGTAGCTAGCTGCTAGCTGCTGCATCACCAATGGGCCGGCTCGTCGGGGCAGTACGACCCTCTCACAGAACACCGGCGTGAAGCAGCAGTATTCCTGCTGCGTTACGTACGGTCAGTGAGAGCGCCGGGGGCCCAATACCTCTCCCCCTCCCCCTTCCCTATTCCCTCTCCTTGTTTAGTGACTCTCTATGAGTTGTTGATATTTATGGGCGGCCGTATTCATTTTCCATCAGATGACCCGCTTGCTCGTTTTCCTCCCTCTTGTCATCACCATCATTCATCATTCCAGTCTATATACGTCCCACTGCAGGGCACAGGCCCCTTCTCATAATAAAAAAAAATATATTGCTTCTTGACATGCTTATTAATTACCGCTATACAAAACTAATAAAATAAATGAAACTCAAGAGTTCAATTAAGGTAAGAATTAATTATTAATTTCCACAAAGCCATTTAATTAACAACCGTTTGGCTTAGCAGCTCTGTCTTGAAAAACTGTATTGTGTGAGAACCATTTTGTGTTTAATTTGAACATTTGAAATAATCCTTTAAAAGGACTTATTTATTTATAAGCTGTACATCAGCAGGGTACTATTTAAAGCGGAAATAATGTTCAGAAAATACGTTTATTCAGTTCAGTTGTCAAATGAATTAAAAAACTTTGAAACTCTTTTGACTACCTTAGTAATGTAGTTGTTTAGCACGTTTGGGATTAGTTGCAATAGAGAGATCTCTCTCCAGGCAGATGTTATGCCTGGGGACCGAAGTCCAATGGATGAAAGTTGGAAGTTGTATTTATGCAGCCGAGTTGAGAAACTTCGATAGCGTGATGTAGGATTGTAGTAATTAGTTTCTTATGTGATGACTAGATGGCGCTAGTAGTCGCTACATCAGCCCCCCTTTTAGACCGGAGGTCGATACGAATTGCAGTGGAGTGCAGTCTGTGCGTCATGTGGGCGCTTGCAAGGGCCAGTCGCTCAGAGCCTCGTCGGCGAGCATTGTTGTTCCTCTGCTACTTGTAGATGCATGCCTGTTGCGTGATTGCTCAGAGCCTTGTTGGCGAGCGTTGGTTGATTGATTGGCAAGTGGAAGTAGTGGGAGGAGGAGTTTTGCGAACTGTAGACACCAGGCAGATAATAGATACATGCTAATGGTGCACAGTGCGGTGAGTATGGCTTGCTGTGAGACTGCGTCATCGTCTTGTGTGTCTGAAGATTGCGATTTTGTCCAATGTCGTGGGTCAACAATTTGGGATTAGTTGCAATAGAGAGATCTCTCTCCAGGCAGATGTTATGCCTGGGGACCGAAGTCCAATGGATGAAAGTTGGAAGTTGTATTTATGCAGCCGAGTTGAGAAACTTCGATAGCGTGATGTAGGATTGTAGTAATTAGTTTCTTATGTGATGACTAGATGGCGCTAGTAGTCGCTACACACGCTTTTGCAGTTGGAGCTGCGGGTTCGAATCCCGTTCTGAAAACCCGGATTTGTTTTCTCTTTTAAAAATCTTAAATTTCGTCGAGCATACGTACTCCTGATAAAAACAAACTATACATTTTTACTATAACGAAAAATTGGGATAACTTTAATATTAATTGCTAAAAAAAACCGAAGAATTGAAAACCTCCTCCTTTTTTTGAAGTCTGTTTATACACGTTCCGCTCTTGCTTTGTATATGATAATACGAGTATAATTGTATCTTTCTCTAATATGCTAACTCACAAAAAAACAATCATGTATAAAGAAAAACTTATTCCTTATAAGATAAAGCAAGCCGATGGACTCGAAAATCGAATGCGAGAAAGATCTCCCATGGAACTGCATTTTATTAACGCGTCACGATTAAGTCATAGCAATATATCACGAGTATGTGAGCCATCCCACCGTTCCCACAGTGGCTTAGTTTTTCTCCATTGAAGAATCGAGTTCCGGGTATTGTACGGCTAGGAATAGTGTAGAAACCCAAGGGTACATTACTTAAATTACGTCTCTCACGTCCACAAATTGCTTAAGTGAGCAATTGCTTGTAAAAACTTTGACAGCTCAGTTTTCGTGCTTTGATGAAATACTCGTAGCTGTAATAGTTTCATAGTTTTTTAGGCGTGTTGATTAATAGAGTGAAGTGGCCTGATTAACAAAAGTTGCTGAAATCAATTAAGATAATTTTTATTAGTTTTAATTAGCTTATGTTTGTTTTGTGACTAGATAAAAAAAAACTTATATCTGACTTTTAACCTGACCTTACTAACTTTTCTCCGGGACTCCGTCCACAGACAATTCGTTTATCGCTATCCCGCGGGAACTATGCAATTTTCTGGGATACAAGTCTCCCCATGACTTCTATGGCCACATCTCAAATAAGCATTTTTTCGAGAAGTCGCCTGTTAAAGTTTTGGCAGCTTAGTTTGTGAAAGTAAAAAGGGTTCCTCCTTTAGTTTTTGGTCAATGCATTTTAAATTTAGCTAGTTTTACTCAAGATGACATAATTCTTCTCATGAATATGTCACTTTTTACAAAACGAGTATAATTTTTAAGACATAAGGCCTTTAAGACAGGTACTTACAGTTGTGGCAGTATTGCAGAAACATTTTGTTGAAATTTTGAGATGCGCCAAAACCGAACATGAATAAGTCTCCTCTGTTCGCCCTAGGGCCGGAAACTATCACCATTCCAAATTTCATCAACATAGCTTTTGCCCGCGACTCCGTCCGCGTGGAATTAGTAATTTGGGCAGCTAATTTATTTTATCCAATTTGCTTTTTCATCAATTATGGCTCTCCTTAGTTCCTCGATATAAAAAAAAAATACCCGCCCCCGCAGACCCCCCCCCCCACCCCCCACACCCCCAGCCCCACTGAACCCCCCGCACACTCGCGTTCACATTCATCACCGTACTCCCAAGTCAAGCGTGCGTATAGAAGTTTTACTTCAAAAACCCCCGATTTTGAAACATTCTTCCGCTCCGCTCCTATTGGTGTTAGCGTGATGATAATATAGCATATAGCCTTCCTCGATAAATGGGCTATCTAAAACAGAAAGAATTTTTCAAATCGGAGCAGTAGTTCCTGATATTAGCGCGTTCAAACAAACAAATAAACAAACTCTTCAGCTTTATAATATTAGTATAGAGTTCAGGGGTTAAAGCGTGGTAACACACAGACATGCAGAGTTACTTTCGCATTTATAATATTAGTAAAAACCTGTCCTGAAAGATGCCCAGCAAGCCGAAACAAGGTCGCCCTAACTAACTTGACGTCGTTTCTCAAAGCAAGAGACAGTCCTGTTGTTGGTGGGAAGACCTGACCCAAACCGCCCAGGGCAGTCAATGGAAGAAATATATTCGGGCCATACACCTCAACAGTGGGTAACAAGAAAGAAGAAAAAATCATAAGTTGCTTAACGATGATGACAGAATCCATCAAAAAGAGCTGGAACTCGTAGATTGTCATGAAAAACAAAACCCAGTAATAAATAAGCCAACAGTAAATATCAGAAATAAAAGCGCGCGACATTGCTACTCGCAAAGTCTCGTAAAAATACCGAGTGAGCCGGCATGTGACCCATTTGGCTATCTCGCGATTTCTATTTGCTCGTGAACAAAGCATGTGTCGTACGGAGCCGCGTGATGTTTATGTAATTTCACTCCGGTAACCTTTCCTGTGGCCATTTGTACTGCACTAGTTTACAGAGCGTGAGGTAGAAAGTGGACCGGCGACAGGAACTAACCTTTAGTGGCGACCTTTAGCCAATAACTGCGGTACGACCCCGGTAGATACGAAAATCGTTACAAATTCTGCTACGTTTCGTGACGGTGGTGTTTTCCGCTTACCCTCCAGCGGAGTGGACTAGGAGCAACAGGTCTGACGTAATGACATTCACTTTTCCAGATTGAGTTAACGAATAATACCCTATGGTCGTGGCGAAAAACGGCATTTACTGACGAAAACTAAATTCCTCTATTTCCATGTTGCAGTCGAGGTTTATGGTTTTAGTATGTTGTTTAAAATATGACCAAAATGCTGAATTTACACTTAGTAACAGAGGTAAATAGACGGTATTTTTACAATTTTTTTTTAAATATCTGTAGTTTTATTTGCAGTTACCATCAGGTGATAGGTGATATAGAGAGGTCAATCACTTTTCAGTTTTAAATTTAAATAAAACTTAGCGAATTATAAAAGTGGTGCTATTGTAGTAAAATTTATTACTTTACTTCAATTTGATTTTTTTATGCGAGTCAAAGGTAATCAACACATACTTGAGATCGTTTTAAAAAGCCACGCTCAGCTACATTTTCACAAAACAGTCCAAATCTCATTCTTCGCATGTCAGTCATGCGTGCATGGTTGAAATGGCACTTTCTAATCGTACGTATTCGAGCTATTGAATAGGGGCTTTCAGGGGATTTAAGCGGGATATTCCGATATCGCTCGTGGATTGGTGTACCTAATGTGGGCGTGAGCATCGGTCACGTATCGCCTGAGTTATAACCCTAGAATGAAATAAATCTAGCTCCGAGTTAGGAGCCAAAGCGCATACCACCCACGCGTGAAATTTACATACGTAATACTGCGTTCGCTTCGTCAATTTTAACGAGTAAACACGGTAATGAATCAACAATAATATTTGCGAGATTTATGTTTGTTTCCTTAGGGTGGAATTATTTGGCGTAACGTCTTAACAAAGGTATGTGTAGTGGCGAAGATTGAAACTCAGGTCAGATTTCCTTTTTAGTATAGTCGACGAAGTGTATTACCATTTTATGTTAGAAAAAAAACAAGGCTAGTTGTTACATTGAATGTGAAAACGGTCTTTGGTGTTTTCAGTCATACTAACATTGAACCTTAAGTTGGTAAAGGAATTTACTGTCGACTATAATGTATATTGTTGTCAGTTTCAAATAACTTTGTATCAAGATAGTCACAGGGTGCGTTACATAGTATCATCTTATTCTAAAAGAAAATCTATACAATAACATAGTTCATAAAACAATCTTACAATTTTGATACTATATTTCTTTTAAATTGCACTTTCTTCTGAAATCCATTCCTTACTTTAAATACTTTACTTAGTAAAATGTTGCCTGGAAGAAATTGGTCCGAAGCGATAAGGTCGCCTATTGATTGCCTTATTATATTTCTCCATTTACTTGATTTCTGTATTGTTTTCTTTCTACTGTACAATAAAATAGTCATTGTATTGTACTGATAATCGATTATTTTAATTATTCGAACTATCTTGCACTTGATAAAAATAATAAATCCATAATATATCATTCACATACTGTACCTACAACATATGAATAGTGTAAATCATTGATAATTTAATTCATTGATTAAAATATCAATGAACTCTTTCAGACTTTCGCGTGGCAAGGTCTTGCGCACTAACCATAGAGTAAAACGGAGGTGAAACAAAGTGAAACGTTCACAGCATGTGGCGGTTATGGTTTTCTAATTCGGTCTTACACCACTTCATTATCTGCCCACTACATGGCAATTGAACGTTCTTAACCACAAAAAATCGTTATTTCTTAAATTGCAACACTTAGGATCAATTTATAATAATGATAGAATAACTACCTATAAACGTGACTGTAAAAGAAGCAGAATTAAACATGCGCTGTGTAAATTGCTAGATAATTTTAATGTCAATTAATTTGTGAAGCAATCATAACTAATTTGGATTATCTTAGCAGTATTTATAATAAAGATTAAGACCCAGGTTCTCGTGGTAGCCTAGTGGTTTGGCCTATAGCCTCTCAAGCAGAGGATCGTGGGTTTGAACCTGCACACCCCTGCGAAGAAATTCAATGATGTCCAAACCCTCTTATTCTGCGAGGAGGCCTGTGCCCTGCATTGGGATATATACAGGCTGGGAATCATCCCTCATCAGATGATAAATAAAATCTGGACTGAGCTAAACCCAATGGTCAACGTTACCCGTCAGGGGCAAAGTAACTCGACTTTACGGTAGTTTAAAATTTAAATATTCAACATTTTAAAGTTTTGGGGTACCTACTATTCGCGATTCATAACATTTGCAAGTCATAATGTAACGTGTGCAATGATCATTTGCTATAACTCTTTTTTTCTCTGAAACCGGAAATCTTTTAGGAACTTTGAAGTGGTCATCCTGCAGAAGTCTATACATAGATTAAGTTAGGTTTATTTTCACAATCCAGAACAATGAATAGATTTAAAGAAAAAAGTGTTATGTCAAATGACCATTATGTTAAACATTATATTATGACGTTCAATATTTATGGATTCCAAAATAAACCCAAATTTTGATATTTAAAAATAATATTTCTGTTCGTCATTTCATATTTTTAAAGTTTTTTGTTTCACGTCGTTTTAAAACATTGTTCACGCATGCCGATCGATTCGTCGCGGAGCCAACCACCGTGAGCACTTTGTTAAAATCTCTGTAAAAACCATTCTGCGGTAAAACTACTTCGTGCGTGCAAACTATTAGTGAAACAAATTAAAATGATGCAACGGTCAAATATGTTTGAACGGTGTTTATTCGTTTTGTTTGTAGTATTTTTAGTTGCGTAAACTTTGGAAAGCGATACAATTCATTTGGCCATTAAAACTGATAGATTGTACGTAAATAAAGTTATCCGATTGGTTTTGGTTTCACTCGCGCTGATACAGTTTGGAAGTGTGTCGAAATGGATCAAGTTTTTTAACAAATCTAACACAGTTACATGAAAGTTGCTTATCGTATCTAAAGAATTCAAGTTTTCTCGGGTTTTGCTTATAAACTTCTTTTACTACAGTTTTTAAAACAATTTCTGTCCTATATATAATATGTAACTGTAAGATTTATTCGGTGTAAAGGTTTACCGCTTTAAAATACCTACTAATAATATTACGGAATAAAAGAATACGATACACCTCCCCCGCTGGCGCGCTATGACCCGTGACGTACTTTTTGACCAAAAGCTCAAGTAAATTAAAAAATTTTGGAAAATTTATTTATTCGTGATTTGCGTGCATTAATAATAATATACACACAAACTTAAATAAAATTTAAGCACAGGTGAACATTGTCATAAAATACAGTTCATTCCAAAGAATATAGTTCTAAACGTGTTTATATGGCAAGAAAGATGCCCCTTTTGTTTGAAAATACATTATTTAATACAAGTAAGTTTATTATTTTGTTTAGCAATCAATTTTGCGTAAATTACTAAAGGTAAGGTAACAATTAATGCTCACGAATTAATTAAATATAGAAAACATCAAACATTCGATTCCGCATCAATATTAGATACTGCACTACTGTGAATCGTAAATCGCGTGTCTATAAAGATAATTAAATTACATTTTTTGATCAGTAAAACTATTCATAAATAAGATTCAATCCGTTTCTATTGCCTGATTTTGTGTCTTTATGGGCTCTCACACAAAACCGCGATGCGATGCGATGCGACGCCGCATCGCAGGAACTAACGATGCGAATTGCTGTAATACGATTTCGCGCGGTAAGCGCAAGGTTCAGTACCACTAGGATGAGTTTACAATGAGCGTACTCGATAGCGACTGCGTAAATGATTTGTATAGAGACTCCATACAAATTATTTACGCAGTCGCTATCGAGTAGCGTCACTGTAAACTCATAGTAGTGGTACTGGTGACCATACGTATGGTATGTTCACCTGAACGTATAACGAAATCGTATCGCAGCAATTCGCATCGTTAGTTCCTGTGATGCGTCGTCGCATCGCATCGCATCGCGGTTTTGTGTGAGAGCCCTTACTTTGAAATGACTGAATTGTCGGGCTGCTGGGGTTTACGGTGGATACAAGCCGCTTCCAACCATAATGGTTGGGTATCAATAAGGGAGGCGTACATACAGCACACACAGCAACATGCACATGCAGCAGTGCACGTCCTGTGGTTAAAATGATGATTATGATGACCTACTGGACTTTGACGACAGCCGGTTTTAAGCTAACTAGAATTCTAGAATATGGTGTCCCGTAATTTTCGCTATGTCGCCAATCTTCATGTAGTATCTGTAAAATAACTATTGAAATCGCATCACCCTAACTTCATTAACACAAATAATACAATACCTGATGTCACTGACCTACGCCTCCAGGTTTTATCTCAAAAACCCCGGGACATTATCTCCAGATTGACTTTCGATGTATCAGATAAAGATAAGATTAAATTATTTTAACGGATGTACCTAAAGGAAGGGTGTTGTTTACTACCAATAAGCGGGGGAACCATAAAAACAAGTGACGATCGCCCGCCGGAGACTAAGTTTACGAGACACGGCCGGCCCACACAGGCTAACCGAAGTTTAGCGTCAAGTTAAAGTAACAATAATTATCTCGGGTTACCAGCCTTTCATGTTTTGAATCGGATTTTAAAAGAATGGGCATGTTCGTCGAATGCTCTGATGTGATAACAGTGTACGTTTTATTGAGGCTAGACCACGTTACGACTAATATCGTGAGTGGAGATTTTAAAGCGTCCGCTTCCTTGGCAAGTCACGTACATATGAGAAGTAAAGTTAATATTATTGTAAGTTAATTTTGTTGATATATATGATGTTATGTAGTTAGGTATACATTTGGTAGACTATACATTAGTAACGTATCTTCTATTCACGACATAATAATTTAACACCACCTACTTTTCTAAAAGCGTGCGTGCGTGCGTGTGTATGTGCATGCGTATTTGCGTGCGTGCGTTTGTACATGTATGCGTGTGTGATTGGGATAAAAATTCTTAATCTCAACCGCTAGGTTTAAAACAATGAATTCCATTTGACACAGATGGTTTTTATGAAACGTTTTGTGTTTTTTTTTACAAAATTTCAGATAAATCAGATGGAATCAGAATTATTAAATCAGGACCCTCATAATAATTATCATAAACCATTCACTATAATATGAAATCTATATATATAAAAGAAGAAACTGACTGACAGACTGACTGACTGACTGACTGACATATCAACGCACAGCCCAAACCACTGGGCCTAGAGATTCAAAATTTGGCATGTAGGTTCCTTATAAGGTCTAGGGGTGCACTAAGAAAGGATTTTTCAAAATTCACTCCCTAAGGGGGTGAAACGGGGGTCCAAAGTTTGTATGGGGAAACAAGATTAGTTCGACTATTTTATTCGAAACTTCACAGAAGTACTCCTAATGATTGTTTCAGGTTTTTTGAGAATTCAACCCCTAAAAGGGGGAAAGGGGTAACAAAGTCTGAAAATCAACATGGGTGTTGTTTCTATGGTTTATCGGGTCGCTGGTTATGAAAACAACAGCGGTTTTAAAATCCGACGTGGCAGACGTAAAATACCATCTCCCTGGATGGGGTGCGATGGGGTTGAAATATCTAAATAAACTAAATGACTGTTGATATATCAACGCACAGCCCAAACCACTGGACCTAGAGACTTGAAATTTTGCACATAGATACCTTATACAATGTAGGCATCCACTAAGGCAGGATTTTTGGGAATTCCCACGGGAAAGGGAAAAAACGGGATTTATATATTCGATTCCGAGTGACCCTATCTCAGTAACTATAATAACTAGACTCTTCAAATTTGATACACAAGTAGGTATTACATTATTTAAAACATTAATTTCAGGATTTTTCAAAATTCCCACGGGATAAGGAAAAAACGGGATTTATATATTCAGTTCAACGGGATCCTATGAACTATAATTATTAGACTCTTCAAATTTGGCATAGATGTAGGTAATTATAAATTCCCATGGGATAAGGAAAAAACGGGATTTTTCGTTTTACTGGTCGTAGAAAGCTGAAATTCGGCATGTAGGTTGTTTGGGGAGTGTTGAGCTGGATTGAGAGAGGACTTTCCAAAATTCCTACGGGAACGGGAAAAACAGGATTTTTCGTTTTACAGGTCGTAGAAAGTTGAAATTCGGCATTTAGGTTGCTTGGGGAGTGTAGATGAGCATTGAGAGAGGACTTTCCCAAATTCCCACGGGAACGGGAAAAAAACGGGATTTTTCGTTTTACTGGTCGTAGAAAGCTGAAATTCGGCATGTAGGTCGTTTGGGGAGTGTAGAGGAGCATTGAGAGAGAACTTTCCCAAATTCCCACGGGAACGGGAAAAACGGGATTTTTCGTTTTACTGGTCATAGAAAGCTGAAATTTGGCAAGTGGGTTCCTTGGGGAGTGTAGAGCTGGATTGAGAGAGGACTTTCCAAAATTCTCACGGGAACGGGAAAAAACAGGATTTTTCGTTTTACTGGTCGTAGAAAGCTGAAATTCAGTATGTAGGTTGCTTGGAGAGTGTAGAGTAGCATTGAGAGAGGACTTTCCCAAATTCCAACGGGAACGGGAAAAAACGGGATTTTTCGTTTTACTGGTTGTAGAAAGCTGAAATTCGGCATGTAGGTTGTTTGGGGAGTGTCAAGGAGCATTGAGAAAGGACTTTCCAAAATTCCCACGGGAACGGGAAAAACGGGCTTTTTCGTTTTACTGGTCATAGAAAGCTGAAATTTGGCAAGTGGGTTCCTTGGGGAGTGTAGGGGAGCATTAAGAAAACATTTCCCGAAATTCTTACGGGAACGGGAAAAAACGGGATTTTGCGTTTTACTGGTTGTAGAAAGCTAAAATTTCAAAATTCATAGGTTTATACTGTAAGTAGGCCGCAAAGGGCACTTTAACAGACTTCTAAAAAAGGAGGAGGTTATGCATTCCACTTTATGTATTTTTTATGTAGGTATGTTCACCGATTTCTCGGTCAATTGTGGACCTGCTTGCTTGCTTGCCTGTATGCTTGCTTGCTTGATATCTTGGTTCTTTGGAATACTCATAGTACACGCGAGCGAAGCCGCGGGCAAAAGCTAGTATTTCATAAAGTTTTATCGCTATACAGCATATTAAATCCCATAAACGTCTACAAGGATAATTTGTAAACATTGTGGCAGCAAAAACATTGATATCTTTACCAAATTACTCTAAGGTACCTACTTTGTAAATCTCCTGATGTGCAAAACTTCGTACCTACGTATCTAGATGCGAGACCGACGAAAGAATGCACCAGTAATTGTTAAAGTATGCAAATTGTGGACAACGTCGCGCCCTCCAGATTAAAAGTTTCACGTTCTAAGGAGATAATGCTGCATGTTAATTAAGCTAGCCGTTTTGTAGGACAAAGGCATAGCTTTTTGTCCGTGCCAATGTTTTATCGCATACGCATCAAATGGCATAAAGTTTAAAAAATATAATGGACAGAATACATAATGGTGGTTTTTTGCAAATTGATAACTTTGCAGCATTGATATAAAATAACCTAAACACTAACGTAACCAAGTATATTTGTTGAAAGTTTCTCTGAAAATCATACTATATCAGATGACCATTATGTATTGAGATCTTTCTAAATTTTATGTATTTTGATATGTTACTATTATAGCGACGTTAATTGCTTGATCGCTTAATAAATTATGCAACATTTTATCCAACATGGAGAGCTCGTGGATTTGATCTATATATTTTATGTCGTTGCAATTTTTATCATGTTTTATAATCTAATAATATATAAAAATCTCGTCTAATATTTCTTCAAATATGTATATATATATATATAAGAGACGGCTTGACCGATTTTTATAAATTTTCTGTCTATATTTGGTAGGTCTGAGAATAGGTTGTAGGCCATTTTTTATAGCTCTATTCTTTGCAGACGGACTCAATGTGCCTTTTTATAAGTATAATTTGCCTAGTTTGTTTTCTTTGTTGAGAAATCGGCGGAATAATTCCATGAACAGTGAAACAAAATGCAAACTTCAAGCCATAGCATACCCACCCCGATTGCTCTATAACTAGTACCTCGATTAATACAGACATGATCAGGATGAAACGTCGTTTTTTACAACGAAACTAATAAACACGTCTAAAAAGTTAGTTATGGCCATTTCAGAGCACTAACTTAAGTAGTTTTATTCCAACAAATAAATAAATTTTGATTTAGCTTCATTTATAGGCGCTGTTTAGCTTTAGCCGCAAAATGAGATGTTCTCCGCTTATCCAATGAGCCAAGATAAGATTTATAGCATCAACTATTTCGCAATATTTACGAGCAATAAATTGTTATCAACATGGTATAATTTTCATTGCCCTGCTTCATCAATCAATTTAGTTTTTTATCAATTTACGACCATAAGTGGTGGCCCGTGGCGGTTAAATGACGGAGGCAGTTTGAAACTATTAAATGCCTTTTCAAGTCGATTAAAGTGAAAGAAAATTAATAATAACTCGCCATTTATAGGTACGTTGCGGTTACGTCTGAATCTATTATCGAAATATGTTTTATTTTCTGTAATACTTGGAATCAATCGAATATAAATGGTATTACGCGGTATCAATCTACTGTCAATGCCATCGACCAGCCCATTGTTAGTATGTATTGATTCTGTATTTACAAAAAGGCCGACTGAACGTTTCTAAAGCAATCCAACAGACAGACAGACGCTATTAATAGAGATTCTGTTTTTGTCCGACGATAAAAACTAACAAAGCTAAGCCTCCTTTTATAGGCAGCTTTAACGTCCTCATTGTCTGGAAGATTTTATATTGTTTTCAAAATCTCTTGAAGTTAACATGACGTTGGCAGGCTATGTAAGATGCATTTTGTTATAAAAAGTTTGATTGTTGATATCTTTAAAATTAAACAAAACTGAACGAGTTTTAGGTCGCAGATTACTTTAATACTTTAGGTATTTGACGACTCAAAACATCAGGATTCATTTGTAATATTTATTTAACTTAATCGAGTTGATAAATATCAAACTCCAATATGTCCGCAATAAAAGACATGGATATATGATACTTATTATCATCATTATAAGGATCATACCTATCTCCATTTTATTTATTGCGGACACATTGGAGTTTGATATTTATCAACTCAATTCAGGAAACGTGAATGGTAACCTCCTCGGGTATGTTCCATTTAATTTTGTCCTGTAGAACTGTGAAATCGTGAAGTAACAGAGTTCAAAATCGTACTAAATATATCTGTTCTGTAGAACAAAATTAAATGAGACCTACCTGCCTCTTCGTGATCAACAGCTGCAGTCCCTTTCTGAGTCCATTCGGAAGGAAGAGCAGTGTTTAGACCGGTGTACCCATCGATCAATGAATTCCTGGTCATAATATGTGGAGCATTATTGGCCGAAACCTTAGTAGGTTCCCCCATTCTGTGTCAGGTTAGTACCTGACACAGAATGGGGGAATTATATCCATTTGGCTTTTCCGACATGTTCTTTACTGGTGTTATTTTATGCATCTATACTGACACTGGCAGAAGCCCAAGTGTCCCGCAGAGATGTTCATCATACTAATCAAAAGTCGTCTACTGCTTGGCAAAGACCTCCCTCAAAGAGTTCTACAATGGTCGGTCCTGCGGTGCCCGCATCCAAGGGGTTTTTGCAACCTTTACCAGATCGTCAGTTGGGTGTTGGGGGTCTTCCCACGCCAGGTCTTCCGGTTCGCAGCCGCCACTCTAGAACCTTATACTGCCCCATCGGCTTTCGGCTCTACGAGCAATGTGGACAGCCAACTCCCATTTAAGTGAGCTAACTCTCTCAGCTGAGATATTATTGGAGAATAAGACATATAAAATAAATTTTGTTCGAAGTGTAACGTATCGTAAACTGTAAAATATTTTGGAAAATGGTTACAAGTTTCAAGGAGTCCAATTACACGTTGACTGTCAGAGTAATGAGGAAACGTCATTCATGATTAGTGAGATAGTTCACTTGGCAATTAATCAAAATCAATACCGAGCCACCGCTTAATATATTAAGGCTTAATGAGTCCCAGTAGGTATCGGAAGATTTCTGTGGCAAAAACTGTGTTTTTTGTTCACCTGTCAGAAGCAATTAAAAGTTAAAATATTGTATTTCGCATGTGTAAATAACGTATTAGTGATGGCCTTGATATGTCACGCAAATATAAAGATGATTTAGACATAATAGGCGTGATAATTACAATTAGATATAGTATTTTACATCACGGAAGGCAGAATTATGTTATGTAAGATTTTATCAATTGTTTTAATCGCTGAGTGACACATGCAATAAGAACACGATATTGTGACCTAAATCGTTTTTAAAAGCTACAACATGATCAATAGTCCAGTCTACATGCTGTTTTGCGTGAACGAAACATATTTAATTAGCCACTGTGACCCAAATAACGTGAATGAAAGTAAACTAAAACAACACCCTTAATAGTTAACTAACTTTATTGGGCTAAGTATTACAAAACACTGTTTATGTTCGACCCAAATGAGAGTTGTTGATGAGATGTTAAAATGCAGAATTTCGATAGCCGTTTACGGAATTAAAGATCTTTGTCAACTTATTAGAATACACCTACGCAAATTACATAAGTAAATTTAATTTTAATACTTGCAATATTAATGTTATTGCCAAAGAAATGTTTAGAGGTGTCGTTTGTTTATGTTATAGAAACTCCGTGTTTGTTAAAAGTTATACGCCTATTGAAGTTCATGTTTCGAAGAATTTCGACACAGTGTTTATTATGACATGAATTTTATATAAGTAGAATATCGAGAAAACAAAGTTACTCAAAACTGTGTCTTCATTAAAGATAATAAATGTTGAACACAATTGAAAAATGAATTCACTTTGAAATGGGAACGTATGTTTTTTTTATTATTTTTATTATCTCGGCCTCTAGGTACATCTCCCTATCCAGAGCTATATTTGGGACATCCTCAGTTCCTCGTCCAGGTCGTCTCGCCATCTATGCCTCAGCCTGCCATGCCGTCGATGCCCGTCGAGGTAAGAGCCCACCATGTGGCTGAGTGCGCCCATCTTTATAGGTGCATCCGGCAGAGATGCCCGGCCCAGTCCCATTTAAGCTTGCCGTTCGTAATGTGATTCAGCCAATATTCAGCCAATTTTAAATTTTACTTACAATATTGAATAAAAGTTTTGAAATCAATATCACTATTTTAATGATTGTGAAACACGTGTTTTAGCTAAAAAATGTACATCATGAATTCTTTAGTATCACTCTCTTTCTTTCATAAATAATCATGAACTTACATCTCAAAGCCAACGCAATCTCACGTAAAAGAAAAAAAAACATTTGAGAACCGTCATACAAACTTCACCGGCGTGGTTAATTCGAATCACTCACATTAAATCAACAGCCGGTGCTTAACTAACGTACTAGCCATTTAATTGGAAATAGAGATAAGAAATAAAGGTAACGGTATACGTGACATTTAAGCTTACGTATGGCGTCAGCGGCGCCGTCTTCGGTGGACAATTAGCCGTATCCATCTGTTAAGAGTAGGAGGAATGCAGTATTGTTTAAATCAAAGTCGCACTTGGACATTTTCCGTCTGGAAATGTTTTTTCTTCGCTTTAATTTAAATTAAGTAAAGGTTAAAGTTTCTACTAACACTGGCAAGATATTTTATCATCGACAAGAGCTGTTGCTAAGATTTGGTGATTGTTTTGTAAATGTTGTCTTTGAATACAATTTTAAATTTTGAAAATAGCTAGGTAGCAAGCAGTTAGTAAACACCTTTTTAATTTTAGACTATTTTAAATTGTCTTTTATTGTTAACATAAATATTTGGCGTCGTTGTATTTGTGTTGATAGGTATACCTAATACGGTTTGTTATTAAATAAATTCTATTTAGAAAAAAAACTTTAATAAAAGAAAGACATGTTCTATGTAGAACTTGCGGCCTAGGTATTCAATTTAGTCAATCCACTACCTACCACAATCAAACTGATGATTTCACTCAATAAAGAAAACCATTTAATTTTCAAACAAGTTAGCTATGAAGTATCTTTTTAAAGTTTAGTTTTTTGTTTAAAGTTGCACAGTAGCGCCATCTCTTGTCCAGGTGAGCGGTTAGTTCCGAAGGAGTGTTAAAATCTCTCGATGAGGGTGTAACATAGATGTGCGCTTGTCACTGCATAAGGTGATGATTTAGCAGATTGAAATGTATGATGTATAGGAAAGATTCGTGTCTAATCTCTAGACCAGTGGTGGTGTAGGGGTATGGCACGCGGCACGGAATGCTGAGGACCTGGGTTCGATTCCCAGCATTGGTCTTTTTCTGGGGTTTTTTCTGTGCATCTATATTTCAGTTTGTATTTAGTACGAAATACATTTAATTTTCTGCTATGAAATCAATACATCAACATCAATAGTAATTTTGTCTTTTTTGTGTCAATGCCAAACGATTATCTACTCGTGACAAAACTAAATTATGTAGATATAAGGTGTATTATTGATTGTAGTAATCATGGCAGTGCTATTGACCGAATCAGGTGAAAGTACACTTTATGTGAACTTAAGTATTGATAGCTCCTTACACTTTGACCTTTGTTGTGGACTTTGATGCATAATAATATATATAACAATACCATCATCAAACTTCGTTCACGGTAGAGCTAGTTCAATGAAGTACTAGGGTTGATGCTACTAATTTACTTAAGATTAGGATAAGATTTTTAGGTTTGAGATTTACTTACTTTATATAATTTGAGACGTGTGCCAATTCATTTGGAGTACCTAATGTATCTAGATTTCACTTTTTTTAGTATTAAGGTTTAAGGTTGCTTTTCTTTTAATAATGATTAATGTTTTAACACTTGGCTATTTTTTATTCTCTACTGAAACTAGAAATGAACAGAATGGGAAACGCTATTTCATTACATATTATATGCGGTAGCATTAGGTATGTATCCAGACTCGGCCTACCAACTATTTTTGCGGGGAATATCACTAAGAAAGGAGTGTGCCTAGCCTACGCATGCTCATAATTAAATATCATAATACCTACTATCTAACTCAAATAATCCTTTGGTCAATCATATTGCATACTAAGGACGTATGGAAAAATTTGCTAGGAACTGGTTTCTCAGTGTATTTTCCTTGCGATGTTTTACGTGTGGAAGCACAATAACGCTCGGACAATCAATCCTCAAGTCAGTACGGCTACTGCACCACGCATCTCCATGGTAACGCAGACCACACACGCTCCACCACCGTACATAGACCCCTGATATGTATGGCCACGAATGCAAATGAAGATCCCTCACATATTCAATGACCGTTGAATATTTTACGCGCTCCGTCTTGCAAGATTAATCAATTCAATGGAATCAATTACCACGATATGACCCTTAATTGAATTATTAATGCTCAATTTCGCACATCTTAAAAATGTTACGTCATTTTATGATGTGACATACATAACCGTCTCGTCCCGGCCATAGTGCTTATTCAGAGTTTTAATTGGCCAAAACCTGTTTAAATCTACAACAGAGTTAAATAATATAGGTTTTAAATTATTTTCTCTTGACTGGAATTTCGAGACGGCATTCCGAGCAACGCCGCAGACGCCTACGCAAACGCATTGAAGTGACTGTTTTTTTAGGGATTCGTAAATGCAAATGGGTTTTTAAAGGGACATCATATTATAATTATTATATTCATCATATCATGAACAGCGATCCCTAGTCTGAAATAGACAAACAACATAAGACACATCAATATAATTACAAATAGACATAGAGAAATACAAATAGACATAGAGGAAGACCACCAATGAGGTGGAAGGACGATATCTGCCGACAGGCGGGTGGAGGATGGATGCATATGGCTGTCGATCGCCAGGCGTGGAGAAATGGAGAGGAGGCCTATGTATGTCC
Source organism: Archips crataeganus (assembly GCA_947859365.1). Taxonomy (NCBI): domain Eukaryota; kingdom Metazoa; phylum Arthropoda; class Insecta; order Lepidoptera; family Tortricidae; genus Archips; species Archips crataeganus. The sequence continues at coordinate 7,609,607 of OX402053.1, read as the reverse complement.
GAAGACGGACGAAGTAAGGGCTGCTATGGATGGATGGAGACAACACGAAGGCTAAAGATAGAGTGTGTCATTGCGGTTGCAAATTGGTCACTGGCTCAGATTAGCAGATTGGTAGATTTTCCGACTTTCATAAGTGCTTGTTAAAGTCTAAATTGTAAGATGTTTTGACTTTGACTTTGAAAGGTAGGTTTGAGTTGAAGGGGAGTGGACTTTGACATCGACATCGTGGAGTCGGGCCGTCCGCCTCGCACCCACGATCTACTTCAAGCGAGCTATATCGAGCAGACAATTATCTCAAGACCGCAGACCGCGATAAATCGCTTGTCCCGCTGACCGTTCTAGCCATCGCAACATGCCCTATCTGATCCTGTACTCCCGTGACATATTGCTACGAACTACAAGTGCCTACAATTCGAGTTCCAGTCACGAATAGACGCAGATTGTATTCCTTTGTCTCTAGGCGTGTATCTCGAGTGCCTCGATATCTGCTTGAAGTACAGTGTTTTGAATATTGAATGCTTGAATGGCGCAATTAGAAACGTCGACTGCTTTTTACATTCAATGCATTATGTTCGAACCGCTTTGAGAATACCATCCGTATTCATTCATGGTACTGGAATATACGCAACGTTTTATACTTTCATATAAATCTTATGTTCTTGCGGGTTTATTTTAATGAAAATTAAAAACATCTTGAAGTACAGGATATAATGTTAAGTAATGCGTATTCCCGCAACGTTTAACGGGCGTGTAAATAAAATGGCTTGTTTTTATTGACTGCAAAAATTGATGTGTCCGCATTTTCCGAGTTTTAACGGCGTCTGGCAATGTTCCACCGACCTTTTATGGGCATGTTACTGAGTTATCCTGGTGCGGGGTACATAGAAGCCTGCCTGTCAATAAATAAGCTGTCAGTGAGCAGGCTAATGACATACTAGCCGCCGTCTTAATATTAAGCAACATTATGGGAAATCTGTATCTTGATTAGGAGAAGAACTTTTGTTGAAATGGATAGCTGAAGATAGTCACCCACCGCTTGTTAGTTCAAAGTTTACTTAGTGCGTAGATTTAATCTTGTGAGCAAGAAAGATCAACTTTTTTGTGTCGATGACATATTGTCTGACGCACTCGGAATTAAAATCGTTTTTCACTGCTTCTTTCTTCCTTCTTCTTTCTATGAAACGGAGTAGGATATATATGTACATCGAAATCTTCAGAGATCGCATTGCATAATTGTCAGGAATAAAGACCACAAGTGCAAAGTACTTTATTGGTATGTGCACCTGATAAAATTGCCAGAACAGTAATTTTTGTCTTGGTTTAGCTACTGGATTTTAGTCAAGTTTCCCTAACTTTACTGCCTTTAGTCCGATACGGTAGCTAATTGAACCGAACATCTGTGAGCATCGACCGAACTAACCGAGTCAATAAATTCAGCTAAATCGATACGGATATGCAAGCGGCGCCGGCGCGGCGTTTCTGACCGCTTCGAAACTAACATTATTATACACGGGAGCGATCAGCGGACACGTGCTAACCGATCTAGATTGAACTAGTTCCCCTTGAGGAAATTATGTTTCGCGCCGCCAAGCGGAAAGTTAAGATTTAACTACGATTTTATGCCGCTTTGAAATTTGTAAATAAATAACTCATTAGTCATTAGTCATTACAATTGAGTGCTAAATGGCATTTAAAATAGTTAAGGCCGGCGCAGACCAGATGTGTGTGTCACATCACGCACACGCACCAGTTGTAATAAATAAAACAGTAAGAAAGATGGCGCAATAGATGCAAGCACATGGTGTGCCATCTTTCTTACAGTTTCATTCATTAACAACTGGTGCGTGACACACACGCATCTGGTCTGCGCCGGCCTTTATTGTAGGCCAAATCCTTCTAATATTACAAAGAGAAAGGCACAGGGCTCCCCTCAGAATGAGAGGGCTTGGGCCGTAGTTCCCACGCGGGCTCAGTGCAGATTGGGAAGTATATGTGTGTGAGAGTTCTTAAAAATAACATAGCGTGCTTTCATCATTGTGAGGGAGGTACACTGTATAAAGAAATCACGTGCAAAATTTAAGTTTTTATACTCAGCAGTTGAGAATTCGTGATTTTACATGCGTACTTCTTCATCCAGTTGGAATAGCGGAATAAAAAGTATCTTTTGTTATTATCCAGATCCACTTATCTACACATAAAACTTTATCCAATTCGTCTAGCTGTTGCAGCGTGAACTGGTCTAAGGGCTGTTATTTCAATCCCCAGATAAAAGTATTTGTCAGTTAAAACTACCTATTATTGCTTTCCTTTTTTTTTAAGTCATAGGAAAAGAAAGGACAAAGCTTACATTTATCTGATCGATACTATTATATTTCAAACTAAATACAAACTGAAACATAGATGCACAGAAAAAACCCCAGAAAAAAGACCAATGCTGGGAATCGAACCCAGGTCCTCAGCGTTCCGTGCTGCGTGCTTACCCCTACACCATCACTGGTCTAGAAGTTAGCGACGAATCTTTCCCATACATCGTACACTTCAGTCTGTTATAATCACATTTAGGCAGTGATAAAGCGCATCTATGTTATGCCCTCTACCGAGAGACTTCAACACTCCTTCGGAGCTACCCGCTCACCTGGACCAAGAGATGGCGCTACTAGGCCAACTTTTACAAGTTAATTATGAAGTATCTTTTTCTATTTGTATTTCGATACTATTAACTGAACACTGAAAAAGCAGTCCTTACTATGAAATTTGATTTTAGAACATCGCATCGTGCCGTTCCGTTCACGCTAATAGTATTAAACAGAAGAGTAAAAGGGATGGCACGATACCAACTTCGAATTTTGAATTTCACACACACACACGCGCATTGATAATAATATAACGATAAAGAATATTAGTGAGTAAGTTATGCTAATAGAGCGGCCTAGAGGTCGTGTTATTCAGAGCTCTGACGTAAAAATTGAAGGCATGATTCAGGTTTTAATGACCGGGGCTTTTCTATGGAAGCGTTCATTTTCCAGCGCTGGTAATACCACGCGATCCTGATAGCGACATTGACATTGAAAAAATGCCATTAGATAGGGCAATTCTGTGTAAATGTATGGCAATTTCAATTATTACGACTACTAACATTACATTACAAATGTCGAAGTTTGTGTGTGTGTTTTGCTAATGGCTGGATGGATTTAAATGAAATTTGGTATTATTTTATCCCGACATTCGCACGAGATCCATGTAAAATCCCAAAATTTCTCAAGTACCTACGTCATACAACGTAAATAAAGACAACAGTGTAATTTCTGAGAATTTAGTAAAATCCGAGAATTTGAAGTCGACTGCTAGATCTAATGAACGACAGGAAAATATTAAACTAGGGTCTCGGTTAAGCATGCATTTTAATTACTGTCTGTTTTGAGACCCTGGGTCCTTGGGGTCCCGGCACACACAAATTAATTAAAGAAGTGCTGAAGCGCCTCGGCGACACTACTGGAGACCAAAGGGCTGGCAGCTGTCTCTCAACGAATCGCCGTAGCCATTCAACGAGGGAATGCTTGGCAGCATTTTGGGCACCATGCCACGGGGGGCTTTTTAAGATTTCATTTAGTATGTTGAGTTTTTAAGTTAGGTATTTATTTTATAGTTGAGTCTAATTCATGTTTATTTTTTTCTTAATATGTGTATTCTTAGTTTTGATTAATAGTATATTAAACATACAAGACTCGAGCACCAATATTTGTATTTTTCACAGAAATATATCTGCCCCAACTGGGGATTGAACCCGAGACCTCAAGCTTCGTAGTTAGGTTCTCTGATCACTACGCTGTCCGGTCGTATAATAAAATAATAATTCTGTCGTATGACATTGCCTTACGAGTTTAAAGTATTAAATTCGAATCCGGGTTAGTCACTGGTATTTAATCAATCTCGTTGGCATTCCATTCACAGGCCATGGCACAGGCTTCCTATCAAAATGAAAGAACTTGGGCTGCAGTTCTCACGGGGGCACACACACCATTGAATTTCTTGGCATTCCATTCACAGGCCATGGCAGAGGCCTCCTCTCAGAATGAGAGGGCTTGGGTCGTAGTTCCCACGCGGGTCCAGTGCGGATTGTAAACTTCACACACAACATTGAATTTCTTCGCAGGTGTATGCAGGTTTCATCACGATCTGTTGCTGATGTTGTAGCTGACTGAAATGTTCTCATTAACCCATCATAATATGCAAAATACTCAAAAAACCTTACCTAGAAAGAGTGCTTGGTAGTAAATCTAGCAACGCTATGAGGTCAGTTTTGTTCACATTGGTATATCAAAAGTTCGAAGGTTAGGTCCAATTTACTTGATATAGTGATAACAGTCTAGTGGGTGCGGCACGCGACGGCGGCCCGCCGGCCTTATCACAAACTATGCTCTTCCTGCTCCACAACTTCTGTATGTAGGTTAATAACTTTACACTACCATGGATACATTTACTTCAGAAAACAACAAGAACTTGAGACGGTACAGAAATTTTTCGCTGATTGTACTTATATTGTCATCTAACGTACACAATTATGCCAAATTTTACGTCAATTCGACCACTGAGAGTGGGTTGAATTCGACGTCCAAGATTTGACTCAAACAAACATGGCAAGTTAAATAAAAGCTTGTAATAAGCAAGCAAGTAGGATAGGTTAATCCATGATTGCAACGCTACGTTTCGTATTTTAGAACATGACTAGCTATTGCCCGCGATTCCGTCCATGGAAAATTGGGGTAGGTATAAAAAATAGCCTACGACCTATTCTCAGGCCTACCGAATTATTCTCTGTCTGTATTATACAGACAAAAAGGTTTCATAAAAATCGGTCAAGCCGTTTTGGAGGAGTTCGATAACAAACACCGTGACACGAGATTTTTACATGTTAGAAGATTTTAACTGTGAATTATGGACCTAACACTAAACATTGCCTCCAAAAATAAGCCAGATAGTGCAAAGATTTATTATTAAGGAAATAATTAATTGCTTTATCCACAATGAAGTCATAGTGTCAAGAGTGCCGTGCCGTTGGTTCTGGTAGGACCAAGCCCCCATAATGCATAATGCACCATTATTATTATTCTCAAAATAATAAAAATTACTAGAATATTTAACACAATTTGAACGTTTTGTTTTCTTACCCACGTATAACTTGCGTAGTAGCCAACACTGTTATTTCTTAACTAAAACACGAGCCTTTGTTTGTATTATGATTATGATTAATCTAACATCCATCGCTTCGCGTAACTAAACTAGTAGTTCAATACCACAGACTTAGAATATAATAGCAGGCTTGACATAACTACGTGTGTGTGCGTACATATTTCCTATTCCCTCACGCTACAATGATCAGGAATATCGTCATCCCGTTTTCTCATGTGTCGCAACACTGTCCAAGAAACCTTAAAAAAAATGACACATGCTATGTTTTGAACGTCAGTCATTTAAATAAGCTGCCGAAACTGCAAGCGAATTTTTTGGTAAACTGAGATTTTTTAATGTTTTTCTCATCAAAATTAGAACTGATTTAGATTTAAAGATGGTGAAATGTAGTGCCTACCTCTGTGAAAGTGTTACATATGGAAATATACCAGGATTAACCTTTCACCGGTAAGTGTTTGTGTCATTATTTGGACTCGTTATGTCAAGTCTGCTATTATAATTCTAAGTCTGTGTTCAATATTGTTAATACTATAAAGAGGCAAATAGCCGCCCACGTCTTATCGACCCATTACATGTGAATGTCAAGAGCGGGTGACAAGTCGCATGTCACAAGGACAATCAATTGATCGACACTGTCTCACCGCATTCCGGGCTTTAAAGCTATTTGCACGGTGCGAGAAATATCGTGAAGTTTCGCTACACTGCCGGGCCGCGCGATTATGGATGTATGTAATCGATCTTTCACCGCAATGTACCGCAACTCGTATAATAATTCTCTTACTGTCTATATAAGGCTTAAAACCTGCTTTATAGACACGCTAGCAAAATATCAGTGCATTTCGCAATCCAAGCAATTGAAATCATTCAAATTTTTGATAGTTATTCGCGAGACATGAAACTATGTCTACGCTTATCGGGTTACTTTATCAATTTAATCAAAAGCTGGTCAACAAATGTATAATTCAGATTCAGATAAGATCTAACCAGAGATAATTCCAGGGCAAAAAGCGAGGCTGAAACTTCAAAGTGGCCGGTTTCTTTAATGAGTCACCGAACAATTATACGTAGCGAAACAATCACATGAATAATGGAAACCACGTGAGGGGGTCCAGCCGACCCAGATCTGCACTGGTCATTACTTAACCTGGCCCTTAGCCGAAATACGCGGCAATCCACGAATCTTTATTACGTAAAATCACGTTTTTTACGCCGCGTAAAGTAGAACGCCAGACGCTTGGATTAAGGACGCTCGTAGTTTCTTTTGAGTTGTTGAAAATGTACGAGTTAATAGAAGGAATTTACTGGAGTTTTTCAGAACTTCTCTTACTTTTATAAATACAGGAAACAACCTAATAAGACGGTCACTAAAACAATGCTATCTGACACGTTTATTTAAATAATAATAACAAAATTAATCATAGGACGACTGACACCAATTGACCTAGCCCCAAACTAAGTAAAGCCTGTACTATGGGTACTAGACAACGGATAAACATACTTGTATAGATAAGTACATACTTAGATACATAATATTAAACATCCAAGACTAGAGCATATTCGCATTTTTCACACAAATACGTACCTGCCCCGACCGGGAATCGAACCCGGGACCTCAAGGTTCTCTAACCACTGGGCTATCCGGTCGTCTAAATAAATATCAATAAAACATTTTATTATAATTATTATTACACTTGATCTTTTGATTGAACATTTATCTGTGCTATTGATTAGAAGCAAACATAAATTGTAAACATAGAGTAATCGTTACAAGGTTTCTGATTACTCTAACCGCATAGGATCTTACGATTAATATACGTATCAAGAAACGGAGTAGCTTACACCCACGGAGCAGATATATTATTAATTAACCGATTTCGCGTAATCACCGCTAACTACCAGGAAATAAAGACTAAATATAGCAAAGTAAAGTATATTTAGTTTTGTTCACGTCGTTGAGAATCAATTTCACTATAAGAATGTTATAAACATTTTGAAAGGTGTGGTATACATCGTTTTTTTAGCATTAGAAATAAGGTAAACAATCTTGACGAGTCTTTATATTAAAAAACGCTTTTAAATAAATAGTAACTATTATTTGTGAAACCAAAAGAGTGTAAATGACCATATTTCCTTTCAAATTGTTACATATTAGCTAAGACTTATTTTTCAAAAGTGTTTTTCAATAAAAAGACACGTCAAGAGCGCTTACCTTCTTTCTTCTATGTAAGGGGAATCAATATCCGCAGAACCGATTTAGGTAGATGAAATATGGTACGGCGATAGTTTGAGACCCTAGAAAGAATATAGGATATTTTTTAACCTTGATTATTCCTACGGGATAGCGGGAAACGAATTCTTCACATACGGAGTCGCGGGCAACAGCTAGTCTTCAATATTCCGCTGAAAATACGTAACGAAGTTCAAACGTAATTGCTACCATATTCGTTACCCACGTTTGTTTGAACGGGAGTATGTGACCGCAGTCGGGGTGAAAGGTTAGGTGCCCCACGGCAAACCCCCACGCAAATGACCAGATTAACCGGCATTATCGGTAATTGGTGGTTCGGTATCGTATAAATTTGCCTAATAGATGTTCTTGTTTTTATTATATATTTAAATATGTATCTTTTTATCTAATCCGTCACTTGGTCAAATGAAAGACGTGCAAGACTGTTAAATCTGACACGAAGAAACAAGAAGTAAGTCAATTTTAGGATATGAATTTTTCAGAGTTAATAGTAATATAAAAACGCTGTAAATTCGCTTTCCTACCTAAATTATATTTCTTTCTACGTCCTGGGGAAACAGAGGGCAAAACCGCGCCATGATGGAAATAAATGTTATTCTTTAAATTGCATTGAATTTCTACTACTTATTTGACTCATCTTAAGAGTCAAATAAGATCATTATTGTCATCGTCTTTGAGTTGAAACCTTTAAAAGTTTAAACGAGTATTTACTTGTAAATTTACAACCAAGTGAAATTCAACTTTTAGTACAAAGTTTATTATCAATCTCGGAAATTTCACTTTCCAACTTTATAGTTGGTCTTTTTTCCCTGAACTTCCGGAATAATGAAGAACTGGATTCAATTCTCAGCCCCAGCTATAAATACCTCCACTCTGATTTTTCCGTGTTCTAGCTTCGGTATATTAAAAAAAAAAACTAAGTTTTCAAGAAACAGTAAAGGTAGTATGTGCATATAAAAAGTTTCCATAAACAGAAGAGGCATGATAGATACGTAGGTATTATTTATTCTTCCACCTATCGCAATGTTATGTAAGAACTTTGGTCGTAGTAGCTGCGCACGCGGCGCCCATAGCAAAGAGTTCAACGCGCCGCTCAGCCAATAGAGACCTCGAGTGAGATAGTATCTTAGTCTGTAGGCAATGGCTAATATAAATATTACTTATTTTTTGCTATTTGATTTCCATTGTTTATGTTTCTGACCACGTACATAGTTTAGGTTTAAAATAATAATCGACAGACGTGCTTTAACTTTTTTTTGACAGTTCATGTATAAAAATAAGAACAATAAAGCTGAATGCTATATTGACTTGTAAGTGCAAAAATCTTTAATGTCTTAAGGTTTAAGGCATACAGTTGATATTGAACCTTAGGGTAAAAGAATTTCTTGGTAGGCTATACATTATTTTTCCTATGGTATTTTTTTTTATTTGTTGTAAGCAATTGTTATGGCCCAATAGAGACATTATAATTATAGCTAGTATTGAACAGATCACTAATTATTATAAAATGTTGCGTCGTAAAAATATTGTTTATCACCAAAAAAACACAGTGAACTGTAAAATTACTTTGCTCGGGTGAGCAAAGTAATTTTACATAAAAATAACAAATTACCACCAAAATTAGACCCCCAATTTTTACGTGAAATAATAAACAAAACTTTTGAATTTGTGAATACTTAGTTATAATTGAGTCACTGAAAGGATCGATCGTTTAAAATAATATTAATTTCATTAGGAAAAACAATAATCATTTTTTTTTAGTTTTGGCACTAAAGTGTTTGGCGACCCTTACACTAACCTACTTTACTCTTTGTACACTATTTATATATATAGCTCCTGGCCGATTTCGGCTACAGCGACTGCTAAACTAGTGGATGAGGGCTGCGGTTGTTCATACTGTTCGAGTGACCTTTGCGAATAAAAGTGGCTCACTGTATCACTGTAGTGATAAGTGACCGAGATGAGTCGTTTAGATACGACAATCGTTTCCGCGGCGCGGGATACATACGACAGTCTTTTTAAGGGCACCTAAATCGAAAAGTCCAGTCTCGGCTAGTTAAGATAGTCTATTTTAGTTAGGATTTTTTTTAAGTTAATAATATAAATAAATAAATATCACGGGACAATTCACACCAATTGACCCAGTCCCAAAGTAAGCTAGGAAAGCTTGTGTTATGGGTACTAGGCAACGGATAAACATACTTATATAGATAGATACATACTTAAATACATATTAGACACCCAAGACCCGAGAACAAACATACGTATTTTTCATACAAATATCTGCCCCGACACGGGAATCGAACCCGGGACCTCAAGCTTCATAGTCAGGTTCTCTAACCACTAGGCCATCTGGTCGTCTCACAAGTATAGTTGCGGAATGAAAAGGTTCGTCACTTTTCGTCTCTATGTCAACAAGTTAAGATCGAAAAGTGACGAACCTTTTCATTCCGTTACTATAATAAGTACAAGCAAACTTATTTGCGCCAACAAAGTACTTAAGATTGAAATAGCAACTCGTGTCATCCCGTCCATGAACCTTTTAACCACGCTAATCCCTGTTTTATTACATAAACCCATAAATCAAAACATGTTACACATATACCAAATAAATAAAAATAAAATAAATAAATCATTGAACGATTGATACCAATTGACCTAGTCCCAAACTAAACTAAGCTTTCCATCATCAAGACCATTGAATTTCTTCATGTTTTCCTTCACCGTTAAGCTTATGGTTAATTTCTAAATGTAATTTCGAAAAATTCTGGGGTGCGAGCCCAGGGTTGAACCCACGGCCTTCTGCTTGAGAGGCGGTATTTTAGACCACTAGGCAGGCTACCATGGCTTTAATTACCGAAACGACTGTATTAATAATTAAAGTTGTGCAACTGTAATTAAACCCAGCCTGTTTAGTTATATTTTCGAACATCTATTTCGGTTTTCATTCTGAATGGCATTGTTAATTTAAAAGTTTAATGAACTAACGCTCCTTAAACTTTGACTTGAGACAATGCTTCAAGCTCAGTCAGCATCCTACGAGTATGATAATTAACCAAGTGTTAGAAATATTTTAACACATTTTAACACTCAAAGGGTATGCCAACGAGACCCTGTCACTGAGGCTCAGCGTCTGTCTGTCCGTCTGTCAGAGGGCTGTATGGGTAGAGTTCAAAACATTGGACCCGTAGGTAAACATACAAAAGTACTGACTGGAAAAATGTTCCGTTGTGGCACATTAAATTTTTAGAGTATGGCCAGTCACTTTGGCCATTATAGAGTCAGACCATGATAAGTCTGCAACGATTTTGATACCACACGCAGTGTAAGTGTTATAATAAACGTCAAACTTCTATGAAATTATGACGTATAAATAACACATGCACTGCGTGTGCTATCAAAATCGTTGCAGACTTATCTTGGTCGAACTCTAACAATAAATAGTTAGATAGTAAAAATAAAATAATTAGGTTGTAGTAGGTACTTTTTAGGTGATCCGAAAAGATAAGTATTTTTGCACTTAACTGTATGAGCAGGGTTCTGAATATCGTAAGATAATATCGAATGGGTCATAATATCGAAAAGTTTTTTACTGAAACAGTAAACTTCTCAGGATTTATTAAAATGGCATCGTATAAAAGCCATTAGCAGACACCGGAATTTAGGGGGCAAAATTTAATGACAGCAGTGAAGTTTTGTTTGTAAAAATACAATTTTTCATAGAAAGTATAAAAATCATCATCATCATCTCAGCCTATATACGACCCACTGCGCAGGACACAGGCCTCCTCTCAGAAGAATGAAACAAAATAATAACTCAATTCTCTTATAGTGAAAATAAACGGATCACTCACGTCTAAAAACGAGTTTAACTCGACATGACTCGACACTCGAGAGGAAGGGCTACGGATTAGCCCGAAACATGTCGAGTTAAACTCGTTTTAAGACGTGAGTGATCCGTTTATTTTCACTATGAGTGAGTCTCACGGTAGTTTCATGTTTAAACTCAATTCTGTTCTTTATTGTTATTTTTTATAGCGCAGTGTTATCATTTAAAATACGCTTTGCATAAACTTTAACATCATTTCCAAAATAGATACTTACCAACAAAAAATATAAGACTCACAAACAAAGCTGGGCCCGATTACACGTAAATGGGAAAAGCGTCGATAATTGAGTTTATCGATAAAGGAACTCCCTACTGTCATAAAATTTTGCTCTTTTAATTCCTGTCTGCCCATTAGGTTAGGTTACTTTTGTTGCAGTATCATAAATAGTTAACGGTTTCAGAAAAACAACTCTTCGATTTTATAATCCATTCAATATTATTAACATTCGCTATATTAAACTGTCGATATTCAGTTACCTACCCGACTGTAAACGGCTATAGCAGGAATATAAAAACATAAGATCATAATATTCTAGTTCTTAGCTTACTACCTTACGAAAATATTTACTTGAGTAGGCACATGCACCAAGAACGTTATGAATGTAGATAGAAAATAATAATGTATAGTGTAGTTGGAAAAGTGCCAATCCACGCGAAAGCTTGCGAAATACTTCAGCCAAATCGGTTTACAAGCTCAAAAGTCATTCACAAACTCGCACCTGATAAAAATATTTCTTACTTTTACGTAGAGCTTCAGAATGGTTAATAAGCTTTGTAAAGCACAACCGAACATGCGCTTTATGGCTTTAGTATTATGAATCGAAATTGTAATTAGGTATGAACAAGATTCTCTTTGGTATTTTTATGGTAATTCTTTGAAGAACTATATAGTTACTTACCAGCTTTAGTTTCAAAGAAGGCTTTATTTCTTTTTATTTTTTAATTTATGATTTTAAGGTGTGGATATTTTTAGTATACTTTTTAATTTAATGAAGCTTAAGCGAATCGACAGGATATAATATTTAGATGAAATTAAAACACATTCAAATTACGAATAAAATATTGTGGTTTCATGATATAAGACCAAATTAAAGTTGAAAACTTACACAACTTACATGAAACAAAGAAACCTAGTTCTTAATACTTAGTACTAAATCAACTTACTGTTATCACGTTATAATAATGACAGGAACTCCCGCGCCCGCGCACTGGACGAAAAAAAAATCAAAAAAACGAACAAGAATATTCGTTATCACAGTTTTCACAGATCCCACAGATGTCACACGTCAGTTGTGTTTTGTTTTGGTTGCGCGCGCCGAGGGGCGTCCGCAGCGCACCCAAGCCCGTCGTGTACTACGGACTACGGACTATAGCGACCGCGGGCCGGCCAGTCGGATTCTAATCTAGCCGGCGAACTATGAGGTTTCGGTACAGTTTAGGTAGGTCGAGGGTTTGGGTTTGTTGAGAACTGTCAACCTATTTTTTGGTAGTTAGTGAGCCTTGATTAAGTTATCATGGCGTTAATTGGCAGATAAGCGAATTACGCTCCGAGTTGATAATGTGTAAAATATGTAACTATTTAGTCAGAATTATTGCATTTTTCTTATTTACTTTGGGATGATGTAGAGGGATAATACCGCGAGGTAATTTAGATTTAAACAAGCATTTCAATGCTTAGATTTCCGTCACCACATATCCAACTTATGCATTATACATATAGCTATTAATTGTGGCTTATACGTAGGTACTTAAACACTAGATTTTCAAATAAACTGCACCCAAACTTCACCGTACCATTTGTTAACTAACTTGAAATACCAGTTCCTAGCGACTACATAAAAGTTCAACCACAGTTGTGTCATAGAATCAGGCTAGCCATACCCTACAGCACTATAGCGTTCATATATGAAACTTATATTCCTTCGGCTATTCTTATTGCACGTTTTACCGCGCTCGAGACTTTTTGTAATGGCTGGATTATGCGCCTTTAAAAACTCTGGAGTAGACTTCGTTGTACACGGGCCACTTAACGACATACTTTGCCTATAAACCGGCCGCACAATTGAATTACTTAAACTGAGAAATTCCTTTGAAGAGTTGCATTTATGCTCGAAGTATCTTTGATGACAAGTACACATGAAATTGAACAGGGACCAGCGCTCTATCGAAAGTTAAATATAAAGTTGCATTCGATGCTCTGAGAGGGGCAAAGTTGGAATGAATATTTGTTGATACGATTCCAAGTTCGAGGCAATATCAATATGAAGTCTGGAACAGATCGACACCAGCAATTAACATTACTCTAACTTAAAAATGGTAACTTTACGCTACGGCCAATACAAGGTAAACTTGCGATAAATTTGAAACTACTGAACATAATAATTATAATTTTTCTGGGATGTTTTATTTGTTGTACAATTATAAGAAATACGAAATTACATTTTTGATTATTTCATTCGTTTTTGAATTTAGTTCTACTTAGCGTACTTTATAACAAAAATAGAAACATAATAGACAATGAATATAACACCATTTCTAACTTAGCGTAGTGTGTTAGGTCGTGTCTCCTTTTAAATATACAGTACAAATATGACATTGGAAGCGATTTAACAAGAAAAACAAATCATGGACATATTAGGATAACATAATTTTATTACTTGAAATGAAATAACATGGTAACTTTATGCATTTTTATAAACTTTTGTAAACTTTTAAAAGTTAGCGTCGTATAACTGGGAACATCTTTACACTTATAATATTTATAAAGTAATCCAAGTCACACTTAGCTTCTTTTATACGAATCAGCGTTACGAAATTAGCGTTTTATTTACGTCAAAAGATATAGAAATGTGCGAAAATTAGTTCAAAATACTGTTATTATTTACATAAAATCAGTTATCATCTTTCCCATCAGTAGTAGATTCGTCAAGATTTTGTTCTTGAGACAGCAGATTAGTATGAAAACTATGATACTTTTGAGGAATAATATTATTACACAAAATATTTAATGTAATTATATTTGGCTGTATTTATTTCCAACTAGCTGTAGCCTTCGGCTTCTTTATTTTTTCTAAAATTTCTTGCATAAGAATCTTCTAACAATAGCAAACGCAACGAAAAAAGAATGACCGAAATTGGTCCAGCCGTTCACGCGTGATAACGTGACCAAAGGAAATGGGCATTAATTTATATACCTATACGTAGATTATTGTAGATAGACTTTTAATATCGACAACAGGTACTTCACGTAGTATTTACAAACATGCCCTCACACGATCTCCATAGTAAGTACCCAACTAAAATATAGTTAGCGGTCTATAGATCGAGTGATATTAAAAAGTATGTTTACTTAGCGTTTTATGAGTTTCAAAACTTTTTTATTTTTAAGAATTTTGAAATGAATTTTTTTGTAGACTTAGATAATTGTACAATTATTGTATTGGATTAAAAAACCAAATTTGGCGAAAAAAAAGTTAGCGTAGTATGAGTTGCTGGTGTCGAGATTAGGTGGCGCGAAGTTCGCGTGCCACGGCCCTCGGCCGCCGTCTCGCATGTAATTACACAAACGGAAGTTCGTTCCTTTTTGGGGCCAGAGCGTGACTTTCAGCGAACCCTACAGCTTAGAAATATCATTAGCCAGCCATAAAAGGGTGCTCTATGCAGTCCCCAACACAATCAACAAAACTAATTCCTTCTATCGTAACTTTCGGGTGATAAATCGTCGCAACCAATTATGTTGTCTACATTAAAGAACTTGAAGAATAGCCAATTACTATTCAGTCATTTATTGGCCTAATAAAGATTAAAAAATTGATTAATTCCTTATTTCATGGCCGAAGAATGTTGATACGTAAAAACAGTTGAAAAATCCGCATAATTTATGCAAATGAGTCGCGGCGTGTCAATATCAAAGAGGAGCGCATGGCGACTCCACGGAGCGGCCACAATGGTTAATCAAAAGGCCGTATCTCATTCGGCGGGACCTTGCGGGGCCAGACGTTACGTTATTTCGATTTCATTTGCGTGCTCGTGCGCTTGGTTTTTTACTTCGTGCTAGGGCCGCTAGATGCTCAACCTACCTCGCCTCGCTCAGCGGAGGTCATGGCTTGATCCCGCCTTTGTTATTCCCAGAGAAATATGAAGGGAAGTCGGCGGGCAGCGCGCTCGAAGAAATGGGATTCTTTCGAGGAATATTGAAATATCTCTAGGCGATGCTGGGAACTCGAAGAGATTAATTCTACAATGATGAATGGTTGACGTAAATCTTGTTTGTAATTTACTGCTTGTTAGTGATCGCCTTTTGTTTCGCTTCGCTGGTGATACTGCCATTTATCTTCGAAATCTAATTTTCGAAATCGAATACTTGCTGTTTACTGTTAATTTAATACTGTTTACAGGGTGCTCGTTTACACGTATAAGAAAGCTGCGTATCATCGCTCATTGTTCTCTTGATCTGTTACTTTTTTTCTCCTAAACAAGAAGAGTATCTTTAGAGTGGATTTATTTATTTTTTGTAACAAAAAGTGATTACGAGTCACGAGTCGAGCCGCCGAGCGGGTGCATGAGATTAATTGAATTCTAAGGTGTGAAGTGAAGAAGAGGGGCGTACTTTACATTTTTTTAACGTATTCGAAGTTCCAATGTACAGGCGCGCGCTGGTTTTTTTTAAATTTATACATTGCCGACATTATGTTAAGTTTCATTTAGTTTCGTGCCATCAACCTGCTTCTGCTTTTAGCGGTCTTATTATGATTCAGGTACAAATTCAGATAATTCGATTAATGTTGTTTGCTTTCTTATTGCATTGCACTAAATAAAAATTTAAGACGGATTTCATCCAACGATAATGTGAGCCCGGTAAAACTACGCCTCGTCTGGTACTGGCACACACACAACGTGCAACCAAACATCGTCAAGCGAACGTTGAGCTACGCACACACGCATTGGGCGAGGCTTAGTCTTATCCAGCCTTATTTTTTTTATTTGCCAAATGCTATCTTTACTTTTTTACCTACAGGTTTAATGCTGAAGTCTCTAAATCGTCTATTTTACGTTCCATTTCTATTGTGATTGACCGAAAAATAAAAGAAAAATATTTCAAGAATCTCTATCTTAAAGTAGTAAGGTTAAGACCACATAAAACACATGATTTAATTGATAAATCATTAATCAAGTCAGAAATAAGTTACCCAATCTGTAAATTCCGATCGAAAATTCCACATTTATCGTGACCAACAAATAAAGCTCTTAATCACTCACAAATGCATATTCATAACTATATAACGAATAAACTTTAATTTCGGAGGCACTTCATTCAATCACACAAAAAATCTCGTTTGATCTTCTAAAGAGATTAGTCGAATCATAACGTAGAGTGTAGTATATTTCGTAAGTTATCGCAAGCATCTATGACTTGGGCTCATTTTGTCGACTGGTTCCTAAAAGCTCCATCATCGCGTCGCTTCGAATACGCCCGCGCTTTTCGATGTTAATATAAAGATATTATGTAATTTCTACTACGAGCAATGCGCGGCGACATAACACTGGTAGACGTGCTGTATGTGTACATAATAATGTGGTATGTGGAATGTTTCCGTTGACACATTGTGTTTTTATCAGCTTCAATTTAACAAGTTTTTAACCGTAGCTGTAGAGCAGTAAGCTGTTTTGAAAATTGCGTGAATACCGAATTCACGTTGCTTTATTAATTACACTAGAATCACTTCGTTTTCCATAATTAAATTTGTCATAATTTCACTTGTCATTCAACGTTCGCCATAAAATAAGAGTAATAAGAAGAACCAGGATCTTTTGAAATGTCATCCATCTCATAGAATGCAATGGATTAGGCTAGATTTATAACAGGATAGTTTTAGGATATTTTATAACAATACTGAAGAAAATGATGTTGAAAGGATTAAAAAATAAGAGTGGATAAAAAATAGGTTAATAATCTAATCTTACTTAGGTGTTTTTGGTACTTGCATAATATAAACGCAAAAGTTTGTATGAAAACGGTTTCACGGATTCTGATGACATTTGGTGCACAGAGTTTACAGCCTGGATTAACATTTGTCCTGGAAAATTGCATAATTCCCGTGCAATAACGATAAACGGATTTTTCATAGACAGAGTCGCAGGCAACAGCTAGTTCTGTATAAATGTATCGAGATTACAATGATAACGCATCCCACAAATATTATGAATATGTCAAAGTTTGTTACTCCTTCAGGCTATAACGGCTGGACGGATATATATTGGATAAAATTTGGTATTTAGATAGCTGGATATCTGAAATACCACATAGGATAATTTTTATCCCAATATTCCCATGGGAACCATGTAAATCCCTAAATCTCAACCGCTAAGTCTAGATACGTGAAATTTTGCACATGTGTTCGCCATACAACCTAAATGAATACTACGATGTATTTTTTGGGAATTAATAATAATAATAATAAACTTTATTCAGTACCATAAATGTAACAACTGCTTACTTACAAATAAGCTACACTAATTCCCATGCGAATTTAGTAAAATCCTGGAATACCAGTTCGACTGCCAGATCCAATAGTCTACGCGGGCGAAGTAGTAGATAAAGGATAATAATATTAGGTACTGTATATTAAGTATAGGAGAATTTTGTTTGTGTGGACCTTCTTACAATGTAACTCAAAAGGCAAGCGGAATTTCTGAAGCTTCAAGCTGTCTCAAGGATTTTGCTACGCTCCTCTCAGTCCAACGAATTTGAGGAATTCAGCCACAGAACTAATAAGAAAAGGAATAGAAATGTCATCATGTGTTTTTTCTCCCACAATCGATGTATCAGAAGATTCTAGACTCGAATCCTAGCAAGTTCGGTGTAAATGAGAAGAGACACTCTAAATATTTTATAAACTACTGCTCTCATAGGAACTTTACAAGTTTGTATTATGAGGGCATAAATAAATATTTATACAGCCATCAACATATAAACACCAATGTTATGATTAGTGATGTGTATAATAGAGGTTTATAAAATGTACATGTTTTTGATGTCTCGGTGATATTTGCTTTGTATGGAGAATTGTACTTCCGTAAGTGACCGCTAGAGGCGCTGTACAATTCTCCATACAAATAATTTACGCCGTCGCTAGCGAGTACGGTCACGTAAACTAGTGTAAACTCATGGTAGAGGTACTGGTATACAATGCGTTTCAATCAATGAACTGTGATCATTGTAATCATGGAGTACAACAGATGAGCGTAATTCGCGTGTATTAATTTAAATAATAATTATAAATTGTATAATATTTAAACTCAGTAAATTACAACCCTACCATTTAAAAGCTTTTATTTAATCTTACAAATCGAATTTCTCCAGCTTTTAGTGATTGAATTTTCGTAAAATTTGGTAAATTAATAGTTTGGATAACAATGCAAGTAGAGTCAATAAAGAACATATTAGCCAGTAAAAAGTTTTCACAAAAAAAACTTACGAGTGAAATAGATAGATTGATACATTCATACCTTGGTACAGTTGTGAAATGAAAAGGTTCTACTATAGCTCAAAAAGTGGCGTAATTTTTCATTCCGTGACTATAGTCACCTACCTATGTACAGTCAGGTCAAAGATATCTTTACACTTTAGTGCCTTGTCACTGTATGCCTTCTGAAAATTTCATATAAAAGTTCAAACACGAAGTGACTGCGACAAGGTAGTTAAGTGTAAAGATATCTTTGACCTCGACTGTACATAGATTGATTCGAAGCGATATAGCCGCCTATTGCTGTATATTTTTTCCATGATTTCTATGTGGTGTGCATAAAAAGTCATTATATTCTATTGTAGAAAGCCCTTAAGAAAGAATTTTCTTCCACCTTAACTTGGAAAGTTACCAGGGGCCTGTTGCATAACAAAGTACAACTAATATTACAAGCGGAAATCCCGCTTCAGTTATATTAACTAGAAAGGGAGTTCCGCTTGTAATATAAGTTGTACTTTGTTATGCAACACGCCCCTGGAGTGCATAAAATCAGTATACCAGTGGCTATACGGTTCACACTTCATTTGTCGTGAATGAAAGCGTGCAAATTCTGAGCTGGTGTCGAGACGTGTTACTGTGTGCGTTATGATGGCTGGTCTCACGGCTCGGTACCGGTAGTAAGTAAACTTACAACCAAGTAAACGCCTCATCAGGCATATAGCTAAATGGTCGTAAAGCTGGCCATTCAATTTCGAAACGACTGCAAGAGATCAATTATCCAAAATTTTCTGTCTGGTGTCCCAAAACTCGACGATAATAGGTACCGCGCGAGAGGCCAAGTTATACCATATCTGGAAATAAATACCTATATATTAGTGGAACTAATTTAAATGACCGGATGGGCCGTGATATTTATTTACTTATTTATATTTATTTTAAATAATTTAAACAAAATCATGTCACTTAGTTAATGCGATAACAGACATTTTTTTCGAAATATCTAATACTAAAAGTGATATGTTGTGTGATTAATGATTATTATAACTGAACTAAGTGCCATGGACTTTTAACCTTATTTTTTCTAGAACTGATATAACTTGCCCTCTCGTCTGGTACCAAGTTGTCATTGAATTTTGGGACACCCTGTATAGTGGCGTGGCGTCGTAACAATTTATTCCTGTCTGGTAACCTACATTTTTTACGTGACGTCAGTGGTGACAAGTATGAAAACGATAATAATAAAATCCATGCCAATTTCGGATATTGCGACTGTTCTCGGTCCTAACAGAAAGAGCCCTGATGACATGCTGTAATGTGGCTAGTATAACCAATTATAGCCGCGAAAACACGGGCACATCGCCCAACCGCCAAAGCTGTAGTGGATGAAGTATGTCAAAGTTTGTGTACCTACACTGTAAGGTGTTGCATCAGAAGTACTAACGCTCGTCTAACGAAAATGTTCATTCCACGCCATTGACTTACATATATGAACCTCCATCTGCCCTCTAGTGAAATACGTATAAATAGCGAATAATCTAAGGTAAACTAAAACTAACCAATCAATTTAACTGGTTCTATAATTAAAATGTCAATCAATCCAAGCCAAGTAATTTGGTCTGTACATAAACTGAAATCATGGACCCTTGCCAGTCCTACCATTAATATTGTTTATAGTATTTAATAATAATTAGGTACCTATCTATTTGTGTTTACATTTTCGTTCGTCCTACAGATGTCGTGAATTTCTTGCCATCGGGAAAGCTCGGTATTACGAGAAGAGCCGAATGGAATCGAATTGATCGATTACAGTAATAAAATAATAAATAAAGCGGCAGAGAAAATAAATCAACAATAGATAACTATAAATTAAAAATTAAAAAAAAAACAATGCAATTTGGTCACACGTATCGCTCATGTAGAAGAACACTGACACAATTGGGGATGTCTATTTTTTTGCAATGTATAGTAAATCGAAAACCATTTCGAGATAAATGGTTTTTAACTCGTTTTCTGTAGTTATTTAATTTTAATATTATATTATGAATTTATTACATAACAAATAAGCAATGACCTTCATTTGACTTTGGTGTAAATTGCGTGACCGGTCCAAGTCGTACTTTATTCTGTGTGGTTAGAATTCTTCACAAACTTACGCGTGGCTTATAACTACGGAGTTTGATTTGGACCCACTGCCTGACATCTCACTTTGACAGCGCCAGTAAAGTGACACTAGTTACAGTGTACCACCACGCAAAATATAATTAAAGGGGTTGCCTTATCGTACGCATTTAGATAGATTTAGAAATTTGGCAGTGTGGGAGCCCTCAATTACAATCTGACGTCATCAACCAAAATAGTTTCAATAATTAATTTTGAAAAAAGTAGTGAACTAAGTGACAAAATATTGAAATTAGTTTCTTATAATTGACTTTTCTATACAAAAAAAATATAAAAACCACTGGTAATTTTTTTTAGACATTCCCAATTGCAAATTATTGTCGTTTCAAAACTAAACTTTTTCTAAGAAAAAGTTCAGTTTTTAAATGACAATAATTTGTAATTGTGTCAGTGTTCTTCCAAAGTAAATGCCCATTATGTGTCTAAGATCCCTTCCGCAGCTAGCGAAATAGCTGATAACTTATAAACGGCTGAACCAATTTTGCTAAAACATGTCTAAGGACCATCGCCAAGATACCTGCTTTCAAATAATAAAACACACACACACACACATATATATTATAATAGCGGTCAAACTTAAAACACCCCCCTTTTTGTGTCGGGGGTTAAAAATAAAATCAACTATAACAACATGTAAACTATCTTACATAGGTACTAAGAGTACTTTAGAAGATTAATTGGTGGATTAATTAATTTGAATAAACCTTAAGTTTACGACAACTTGGGTTTCTTACGTTGTGTATGAGCCTTAATGAGGTCTTTATACTTATGTAAATTACGGAAAATATAATTTACTGTCCAATGTAGCTTATTTTACAGCGTGCTTACTGGTGTAATAAAGTCAGCGGTACAATTACTTCCGTATAGTCTACCGTAATACCTGCCCCTAACACTGTAGTTACTAATGCAGTACGAAGGAAGTACAGTCGGATTATGAAGACGACAATTTCACTTAGAACGTTCTTATTTTAACGACCACTTTAGCCTAGTTGGTAGTGACCCTGCCTACGAAGCAAGAGGTCCTGGGTTCGAATCCCGGTAAGGGCATTTATTTGTATGTATGTATGTATGTATGTAAAACTCTTTATTGTACATAAAACATGAAAATAACTAGTTAACAAGAGATACAGATGTACAAAGGCGATTTGTGTGATGAGCACGAATATTTGTTCCTGAGCTATGGATGTTTTCTATGTATTTAAGTATTTATTTATCTATATAAGTATGTTTATCGTCGTCTAGTACCCATAGTACAAGCTTTGCTTAGTTTGGGACTAGGTCGATTTGTGTAAGATTGTCCCCTTATTTATTTATTTATTTATTTATTTATTTTAAACATTCATAACTAACCGTTTGTCAGTAACGACCCAAGTCCTCTTACTCTGAGAGGAAGCTTGTGCCCTGCAGTAGGACATATACAGGCTGGGATAGTGGTGGTGGTCTATCAGTTCACTACTTATTTGTACAAACTTATTTTTAACGTTAGTTTGCTTCAAATATTATGTTGATAACCCTAACCGAAACTCATCCCACTGCACGTCCCACTGCAGTACACAGGCCTCCTCTTAGAATGAGACAGCTTGGGCCATAGTTCCCCATGCGGATCCCGTGCGGATTGCGAACTTCACACACAATCCTACCATAACATATAGCAAAAATAGTGGCATGCCTTCAAACTGTCAGTGTGATTCAAAAATACCAATAGTTGACACCAGTGTTATCAGATCAAAAACAATCGAGAAATAAGAGAATTGGATAGGACTTTCGGGCTCTATTTCCCACGCAATTGTTAGACGTAAAGCTTAAATCCTTTAACTTTATTATTACGGATTCGATTAGCTATCGAGAATACGACTATAGGAAAGATTTATCGTGAGGACATCGAGAGACCGCGCTGTTTTAGGGCGACAACTGACCGGCAGCGAAGATATTTAGTTTGTAGTTGCGTTAAGCAAAAGTGGCAAGTTTTTTTTCATTAGTCTGTAATACTGTTCTAGTGCTTCATAAAGGCCTCTGTCTTGAACTTCCAGCTTGCCTTATGCCCTATGCACCTATGCCCTATGTCGAATACCTAACGAAAAAGTTTTTGAGTGCTAGAAGCCCGCAACTGAACTCATATCTCTTATTCTGCCAATAAAAATGTAAAATATGTGAAAACTGTTACGATATTTTTAGCATTATAGATTTTATTCCATTCTTTTTAATAATTTAACAAATTCACTATTTAAACGTACTGTTTAAAACACGAGAACTGTATGGTTTTATATGTAGCTGCTGTGCACCAAGATTATTTTTAGTTTCATAGAGATTTTTTTCCACGTATACGTTTCAATGCAAGTAGGTACGTTTATTAAGATTTATTAGGTTTTTTACAATCCGGTGTTTCAAAGTTAACATTGAGAGGAAGTAACGTTATTTTGACCAATTATCTAATGATAGGTGTTGATTTACTTGACCTTATTACTCCTATCACTCACGGGACTTAATATTGTAATAAAATATCGAACTCTGTAGCTAGCGAAACAGAAGAAGAAAATAATAAAATTAAAATTTGAATCCCGCCATTTTTTAAAGATGGTTTCCGATACTGCACCCGCTGTATTTATCACGATGTTCAAGATTGTTAAAATTATTAATAATTATATAGATACATGTTAAACTTTGTATTTTTTGTACAACATTTTTATTATTTTGATTATATAACAATATAATCCAATTACATAAAAAAGTACAATAATTAAATTTAAAACCTTAACAGACGAATTACAATTTTAAGGTTAAGTACTTATTATGAGTATCCGAACGTTCAATCGTTCGTTTATTTTTCAGGTATAGAATTTGAAATCGAACTTAGAATCGATTTGATCTTATCTCTCGCTCTTTTCATATCGAAATGAGAGTGACAGATCAAACTGATGTTCAAATCTTTAGAATTCAGTGAGTAGACCCATCATTGTCCTTGACATTTAAAAAAAATAATTAAAAAGTTACTTTGTCTCACGCAGTGAGCAGTATCAGATTTTGCTCACTGTTTTTTAGTAGCAAAACCTGCCTGTTTGAGGTGCTGAGGTGAAAAATCCTTTTCTCACATGCGGCCTTTTGACATTTTTTTCCATTGATATTTTGTATTAAGTATATGTAGTGTATAAGTATTATATTGAATGTATTTGTTTATTTATATAAATAATATTATATTTGTATTGTTTTTATTGTTTGTTGTCTATTAAGTAATACTGCGTTTCTCTTGTCTGTTATTTCTGCCACCTACATTAGTCTGTTGATATTTATTAATTTCTGAGTAATTGGTTGTCTGGAAGAGATCGCTTTATAGCGATAAGACCGCCTATTGTCTACCTGAATTTTTATTTTTGTAATGTCACTGTACTGTTTTTGGTGATCAATAAGGAATATTTTTATTGTATTGTATTGTAAACCTCAATTAATTCTGAAAATAATGGTTTAGAAAATTCTGAGTAGCTAAAAAATCTATAGCTTCAACTCATCAGCTTACACTACTCTGACGTCCTTAGACGCCTCTTTTAAGGGCATGTTAAAACCATTTACGAGCCCATGGCCTATCTACATTTTTTGGACGGAATTGAGTTTCGGACTTTGAATATTTATTGGTTTAATATCTCTGGTATAGCACGCTTTGGGGCATATGCTTGAAGCGCGATGCTGGCAATCTGTACAATCAATGCATTTTGAAATGTTCATTAAACGTTGTAAATAATGAAAGTAAGTATTTCAATTGCTGCATTGGTGACAAATATACAATTACATTTGTTTTATGGATATTGTGTTGTTGAAGCTACCAAGCATGTGCCAAATTACACAGGATGGCATCGGAAACGTAATCACAAGTGACGACTTAATTAAGCAGTAAATTGGGAGCACAATAACATAGCTATGTAGTTGATTAAATGGAGTAACTATACTTAATAACAACAACGATCAAAATAAATAATTTAGTGCAAACAGTGTGGTCATCCTACTAACAAGAAAGAGTTGCAAAAATAAATGTAGGTATCTCACATACCTCAAAATCTTCACCTTTACCGCCTTTATCATTTGAATATATTTTCAAATACGATTACCACACTTCAACGCGAAAATAATTAAGGGGGAAATTAACAAATCATCATTATCATCCCAGCTTATATACGTCCCATTGCAGGGCACAGGCCTCCTCTCAGAATCACGGGGGCCCAGTGCGGATTGGGAACGGGAATTACCAATAAAGAAACGGTTTTTGTTTTGTGTAGAGACTATTGATTATAAGTGACTATCAATTACCGAATCTGAAGAAGTGGTTCCTGGTCACGTCTCCGATGTCACCCTGTACCTACGTATTATAATTAATCACTTATTACAATGGGTAACTACTTAGAGTAAATATGGTTTTACTAATTACATTGTCTTCATCGACTTATGATAGTGAATTAAATCGTAATTTTTAGTTTTTAGTATTGTGTATTTGCTATAATATCATTCTGAAGATGTACCTAATAAAAATAGCATTTTATTATGTTTTACCTACTTAAAAAAAACTATTACGATAAAAATTTAACATTTTAATGTAGTTTCTTCTTTGATAATCATGTAGCATTCTCGAGATGAACGGTATGAAAAAGAAAAGTAGGAAATAAACACTTATCTCTTTAACTATAATCATTAACTTTTACAACTTCAATTGAGCATCAAAAACAGCGGAAACACTGTTATTTTAGTAACAAATGGTCTTTTAATTGAAATCACAGCTATCATTGTAATCTAAGACTAATTCTTAAATAATAGTTTCTTAAAAACCTCAAGCGCTTTATCGCTGTCGGTTCTCAGTTGTATCCTTTTTCAAAGTTTTGATCTTTTTTTCGATGCCCGGAGCGACGTGAATCCATTAAGGTAGGTTAAATGATACGGTCGTGCAGGGTTGTCGAAAACGGGATTTTGTTTGCAACGACAAGTTTAGTATGCTTAGTATAAGTTTTACTTCACCAAATACCTCTGGATCGCGTTTACGTTCAAATTTCAATTACTATGGAAAATTTCCATCGAGAAGTCAATCAACGCGATCGAGAAGTCTTTGGTGAAGTAAAACTTATACTAAGCATTCAGATAGCTCAGTAGTTAGAGAACTTCACTGCGAAGCTTGAGGACCTTGGTTTTCGGGGTATAAAAATGGGCACTGTTCTGAATATCGAATGGTTACAATATCGAAAAGTTTTTTTTTCCGAAACTGTAAGCTTCTCGGTATTTTAAACATGAAACTATAGTATAAATCTTCCCAGGTGAATTTTTCGCTTCGAGCCCTTATCTTTCAAAACAAACGGTACCTATCGTCATAGTATTAAGGTTCAAATTTAATGTAATGGCTCACTCATACTGAAAATAAACAACATGAAACATGTCGAGTTAAACTCGTTTTAAGACGTGAGTGATCCGTTCATTTTCACTATTCCCGGTATTTGTTAAAACGGGATCGCATAGAACCCATTAGGTTAGGTTAGTTTTTTATAAGTCTACGGTTTCCGAAAAAAAAACATGTCGATATTTTAACCATTCGATATTTTACTAACTTTCGTCATTCAGATGCTTATCTGAATGACGAAAGTTAGTAAAATATCGAAATGTTTTTCCTCTTTATGCACTCATTCTCTTGAGTATATAATTGGTGACATACTATATTTTTTATTATTTCTTAAATTTATTTTCATGACGTAGACTTGTTCGACAACCCTATTCGGGAATGTTATATTCTTTACTTCGCTCAAATGGACTTTTGCTCACAAAATCACTATCACCGTTACTGGCAGAAAAATACTGCTGGGGCGTAAAACACTTAATTCCTCGCTGATTTAACAGAGATTTCATCATTACGACGGTCATTTTGGATACTCTGCTTTTTATTTAATTTCCTAGTTTTACGACAAATAAGAGCGTTTGCGTAATAGCCGGGGTGATCTAGTGGTTTGACCTTTGGCCTCTCAAGTAAAAGGGTCGTGGGTTCAAATCCAGGCTTGCACCTCGTGAGTTTTTTAAGAATAAGAATAAGAATAAATTTATATATAAAATCATTATTGAGAATACAATTATAGAGTGACTAGCAGCCCGTCCCGGCTTCGCACGGGGTAGACAATTATTTATTTTTGGAAATTTGGATATAAAACACTTTTTTTCACAAATATTTTTATTTATTAAAAAATTATTATTTATTATTTATTAATTATTACAGACGTGCACGCCCCACTCCTGTATTTCAGTGCCCCCTCCACCCCGCCCGCCGCGATGCCCGGCGCGCTTTTCAGACTGCATCGCAAACAACGGCCACGGCGCTATGGCGGTTTTGTTTACTGTTTGAATTTTTTAATTCGTAATATCTTTTGAATGGAAAGTCCAATTTAAATAATTTAAAAACTATTTTATAGGTAGTTAAATGGTCTTTACCATTAAATAATTTATTTGGATAAGGATTAATATAAACACATAAATAGCATGGTTTGAATTTGGTTAGCATTTTCATTAATGTTTAAAATTAAAAAAGTTGTTGTAGTGACATAACTACAATAGTTGGACATATGCTACCGCGGAGTTTTTTGTAGACATTATGATGTTCTTCAATATTGTTGTACATTATTTTGTTCTATCGCTAATAGTTTCGGCAGCGCATTCGACGAAAGACATTTTAAGACTCATTTTTCTACACCTTCGGTTACATTGTTCAAATTTTACCAAGGATCCCTAATTTTTTTCAAAATGAAATGTAGCCTATGTCAAATTGGAAGAATGTAGCATTCTATTGGTGAAAGAATTTTTTAAATCGGCCCAGTACTTTTTGAGCCTATTCATTACAAACATACAAACATAGGTACAAATCTTTCCTCTTTATAATATTAGTGTAGATATCCGGCGGACCACGAACTAGGCAGAGGCCTGTACCTTGGGGCCCAAAGAAATTTTGGAATTTATGTGCCAAATTACATTTGAAATTTACCATCAGCTTAACGGTGATGGAAAACATCGAGAAGAAACGTGCAACACCTTTCAATTCAATGGTGCTTGTGAAGTTCCCAATCCACACTGGGCCCACGTGGGAAATACGGCCCAACCCCTCTCATTCTGAGAGGAGGCCTGTGCCCTGCAGTGGGACGTATACCTATAGGCTGGGATGATGAAGGGCATTTGCGTTCAATGTGTTTTCATTATGCACTTGTTAGATTTAGCTCTATTCATATTAGATATTCTATATACCTATCGATATTCTTTTACTTAGAAATATATATGGGAAGTGACAGTTAATTTATCTTGCTTAGCTGCTTTATAGTCACATGTTTTATATTAAACGAGGAAATAACTTATTTTGATGTTTATCGGGGCCAGGAGTTAACGGAGTATAAAATAATAAGTTTATGATGGGTTAAGATATTATATTTGGAAAGTAAAACAAACAGATCAAATCATATTTCGAGAAATCGCTTATATTGAAACAAACCTTATTTTCCAATGAAATAATAGCTTTTAATGATAACGAATAACAACAACACAAGATTCTCGACATATATAAATATTATTCAGTTACCAACATAATTCAAGTATTCATTAATTTATAGCTATACACGTTGATATATAAGCTATACGATAATTATTAATATATTTACATATGAAAGATATAGAAACAAATTATAGCCATTTATTGATCATACAAACAAGTAAGTACTTAACTGTCAAGTGACCACGGCGACGGCTCGTAACAAAGTGCCCCCCACCTGGCCTAAGAAGGCCTTTTATAAGTTTGCCCTGCCGTCCGGGTGAGTCGCAAACAACTGACGTCACCAGAGTAAGACAATCGGAAAGTATCTTAATTATTCTATCGCTTGTCTTTAGAGCCAAGCATTACCCAAATTATCAATGCCGTAACCATATCTCATTTACTTACTTATTTTAACAATATATTTTATCACCTTACATATCTAATAATGTTATAACAGTTTCTATTACTTAGTATATCTAACACACTCATTGATGCGGATTAGACTATGAATATTATCACGTGATACACATATATCACGATCCATATCACCAAAGTATTGATGTATATCGCAGTATAGTCATAAAACTGAAGTGAATTTCCGGATGTTTTGAAATCCGTGATATATTGTTAATAATAGTATCAAGATAATAATGGTGGTAACTAATCACCGACGTAGTTCTAAGAATCGCCAGACTCAAGTGGCAGTGGGCAAGGCATATCGCTCGTAGAAATGATGGCTGATAGGGGCCAAAAGGTTCTCGAATGGCGTCCATGGACTGGTAGACGCAGTGTACGTAGGCCTCCAACGATATGGAGCTTGTAGAATGGGATGGCGCAGCACCGATCTGTTTGGCGAAGCTGGGGGAAGGCCTATGTTCATGCAGTAGTGGACGTCTTTCGGCTGAAATGATGAATATTGATAGTCTTCTTCTTTTGTCACCCGACATTAACAGCTTGCCACGCGAGAAATTTACAGTTTCACCGAACATCCTATCCTATCATAATTACAGCAATGCTCTGGAATGAGGTTCCTGCTGCGGTATTCCCGGACCGATATGAACTTCAAGCTTTCAAAAAAAGAGCGTACTCCTACCTAAAAGGCCGGCAACGCACTTGTGACTCTTCTGGTGTCGCAGGTGTCCATGGGCGACGGTAATCGTTTACCATCAGGCGATCCGTCTGCTCGTTTGCCCCCTATACCATAAAAAAAATATATATATCTTACTAATATAATAATAAATAAGATTTTTTTTGAAGATGTTTATGTTTCTTAGTCAATCAAGCAATAACGGTTGAATAGATTTGGATGAAACTTGGTGAAATAGATAGACAAAAATCTGTATTGAGACATAGGATATTCAATATCCCAGCAATGCGTCTTCGTGAGATAATATTTTAATTTTAAACAAAAATTGAAGACGCTGTCCAAGAACGTTCATGTGTCTCGACTTGCAAGATGACGCATTAAATTCGTCTGCAATCAATATACAGTAAAATTACATAAAGTTTACCACTGACAGATGGTTTGCTTTAACAACCTACAAATAAAGCTAATTTTAGAATACTGTTACCCACGTTTGCAGATTTTGTAATAGCTACTTTATTTGTATGTTGTTAAAGTTGGAAATGAAATGAAGGCAAGCCATCGCAAGCAAAGCAATCGTATTGTACGGCATTGTCCAAGCGAACGTTGTGTTTTAACCAACACCAACCAACGTTCGCCTTAAAATGTAAATGGTAGCGTGCATTTTTCAGGATTATTTGAAATGTCATGTTATAGAATACGGTAGGTATTCAGAAGAAAATACTGTTACAGAAATAAATTAAATTATCATCATCATCAGCCTATGTTCGTCCACTGCTGGACATAGGCCTCTCCCATGGCACGCCACTGAGCACGATCCTCGGCCACTCTCATCCAGCTCTTGCCAGCCGCCTTGCGAAGATCATCGCTCCACCGAGTCTGAGGACGTCCCACGCTACGTTTGCAGATCCGTGATCTCCACTCAAGAACTCGTCTACCCCAACGGTTATCGGTTCTCGGTTAATTAAATTATGTGAAATGAAAATTATGGAAACCGATTCATTATGGGGTGTAAGGGGTTCCTAACAACATCCATCGGAACCCTAGCCAACCTCACTGGCCCGTGGTATTCCCTGCTATACAACAAACGAGGCTCTGGCGCTCTACCCACCAACCTGCACTGGACCAGCGTGGAGGGTTTACGGTCCAACTCCCCCTCTAATGATGAACCTGAGCTCCAAAATCAGTCCTCAAGGTGCCCAGCGACACTGGGGGTGAGGCTGATGACAGTAGGCCAAGAACCTCCAGGGTCAGGGGCGATTATCTCCGGGCGAGGAGGCTTAACTGTCCAACGACCAACGCACGGAAGAAGGTTGCCCCTATGATGATGATGATACATTATGGCATATGTAATTCTAGCCAACGATAGAGAAACCTAAAGCGAGCGAAACCGCGGATCAAGGCTAGTTTAATACAAACTTTATTTCAATATGTAGTCAAGACTATCCTTTCCTAATCAGTGCACATTTTCATTGCGAGCTGAACGATTTACAGTTCTTGTTTTAAAACACCTACACTTGCATCTTACGTTAAAGCTTTTCTTCGAAACCGTCAGCAGTGCCATGTTTACTGCAGGTTCTTGGTGCATTATTCACTTCGCTGCCGCGAATTTCGCTTAAGTCTTGATGCGTTTTGTCAAATGGTTTTTCTCAGAACGTTGAAGGGTAACAAATGTACGGTTTGCAGATTGAGATTTATATTCATCATCATCATCATCCCAGCCAATATACGTCCCACTGCATGGCATAGGCCTCCTCTCAGAATGAGAGGGCTTGGACCTTAGTTCCCACACGGGCCCAGTGCCGATTGGGAACTTCACACAAACCTGCATAAGGTTTCCACATGATGTTTTCCTCACCGATAAGCTTATGGTAAATTTCAAACGTAATTTTGCGCATAAGGCCGAAGAACTCAGTGGTGCGAGCTGGGATATGAACCCATACGACCCTATGCTTGAGAGGTCAATTAAACCGCTAGTCCACCACGGCTTTTTTAGCCGAGATTTATTTTACTCTGGAGTTAACGAAATTAAAAAAAAACCTTGTGCATTCTAGTAAGACTTTCGAATGCAAACGATACTATACCTAGGTACATAAGTGACTAATAATCGCAAAACTTGATTTAAACTGCCTTAGTGAGCGATAACGTTTCAATTGCTTCAATTATCATGGTACTAATACTTAATTTAATGATTGATCATTTGCATACAGGAAATGCATAGATAGTTTGTAGAATTTCGAGTTAGTGGCATTATACCAATTGAATGAAGCCAAACATTTTGCTGAATAAATTTCGTGTGCGAACAATATAGCTGTTAACTTGGTTAAAATTGGTCTGCAGTCTTAATAGTAATTTCATCACTTATACTCTGTCGTACCTATTTTAAGAAGTAGATCAAGCTAGGCGATCGGGAGTACCGGGTATTCAAGAAAAAAAATGTCCCTTGTCTGTAACCACTCTATATTATGCCCTCTTGCGAAGAATAATAATATGTATTTTAGCTCACCTAATTCCAATCATTGCACATAACGTAGGTATATTATCACTTTTAGTATTAGATATTTAGATAAAACATGTTTTTTTTTCTTATTTGTTTCCAAAAATGTTATAACTTGGCTTTTTACTCCGTACCAGATTATCGTTGAGTTTTGGAGCGCCTTTTATTACGTTTTTTAGATTCATATAAGTACGTTTCAAAAAAAACTAGAGCCTCGCATTGTTCTACCGCCTAGAACTTTTCTAGAACTAAACTGATATGGCCTAAACTGTTAAAATTAAAGGACCTTCATTAGAACCGACGCACAGTTATATCCAGGGCCCGACTTTTCATGCCGATGACATCAATTTGACGTCACGCTGCATATAGGATGATCCCAAATAGTTTTATTGTAATTATTATAATCATTAGTCGTCAGTCACTTTAATCATGTACAAATTACTTCAAAAGTAATCTATTCACACGTGGAATAATAAATACCTATTTGATACGTGAAACGCAAATGAAACTATTTGTTTTGTTTTTATGCATACATTTTACTTAATGGTATTGTTAACACCACGGATAGGTTAGTCCGTGGTTACCACATTTCAATAATTACGTTGAAAATAGAATCCCACCAAAAATATTTTCATGTAAAAATGTTGCCAAGACGAGTCTACATAGCTTACCCTGTGAAAAAGTTATCAGATCTCGTATAAAGCCAAGCTCTAAAGACTACACGCTCTAAACCTACAAGCTCTACACTACACCTTAATCAAAATCTATGAAAAAGTGGTCAGATCTCATGTAGAGACAAGATTGTTGATCTATGCGCCCTTACTTTACCAGGCCTAACTTCACATACTCTACATTTCAGTCAAAACGTGTTGCTTGGCCGTTTTGCTACCGTTACGAAGATTTCATAGTCATTCATTCATCGTGTGTGAAATAAAACGGCCAAGCAACACGTTTTTTGGGTTGTGGGGGTAAAAGTTTCAAGTTTTAAGATTTTTTCGTTGTTTGTATACTATTACTAGCTTACATACCAAATTTCAGCTTTCTAGGACTTTAGGAAGTACCTTAAGAATTTTGATGATCAGTGATCAGTGACGAAATCGGGGGTTTTTAGACATTGATAAAATCTAAAGTATAATAGCTATGACATTCAAACTTTGTACATCATCATTATATCATTATATCTTGAAATTGTCAACTATTTAACATCATCCAAAGCAAAGTTATAAGAGTTCAAAAAATTGACGAAACGTTTCGAGAAAAGGTAGGTAGTGCCCTTGCGCTTCGCTCGGCTCGTCTTGGCGGGGGCACTCCCGTGCCCCCAGACTCCTCTCTAACTTGAAGCACGCCATCCTTCTTATATTAATTCCTACGTAGAGAAAATCTAAGTCATCATCGTGTTCATGCTAATTTTTTGTAATCGTATTTTTGTTTAATGTGTCGCATATTTGGTTAATTTTTACCTAATGATTGATGATTGATTATCACAACTACTCGAATCGCAATCAACCTGTAGTCGGTGTGACGACATCGGCATCAAATGTACGGGCTCTTATATCTAACTGTCAAAATATTAGAATGAAAATAAACAAAATTTGATAGCCCCTAAATTCATCCCGATATGTAAACACAACGAGCATTACGCTGCATTATGGTTGTATCAATTCTCGAGGCACGGGAACCGTCCTTATCTTGCCCCTACTATCTTAATAACAGAAAAACTTTGTCAATAGCCATTACTCGGAACTGAGTGTACCGTTTCAACGCTTTTAAGGCAACTTTGTAACAGTTTAAAGTAAGAGCAGAGTGGGCTATTACCGCCCTCTCTTTTTGTAACTATACTCGGGTAAATCACCACTTTAGGGATATATTTATTGAGGTGTATATTACGTCTTCAAAATTTATGGAACATTATTATAGTGTCGTTACTGGCTGGAATGGATCGGGATGCGTATGAGTATGAGGATGTAAATGACACCTCCGATGTGATATTTTGATGACGCCGTTGCATTTTGATGGGGTTTACATTTATTGCAATGCAAGTTAACGTTTTTAAAGTTTTTTTATGGTGAATAATGCATAAATATTAAAGTTTTATGACTATTTTATTATTTATTATTTATTAGTTTGGATTGGATTAAAAGTACAATAATAATAGTATTCATGTGAACGGTCGTTAAATCAGTCCAAGTAAGGCAACTGAAGGTAATAAGGCCTAGCTAAAGAATTACCGTAATAAAATGAAAATCAACTTCACGTTTTAATGTTCATTATTATTTAAAGGCATTTTACTATAACAGAAGCATAATGGTAACTTTTCTATAAACAAAGAGAAAATTAAAAAAATTATGCGTAGTAGAGTAATTCACAGGTAGGTAATTAAATACTTAAGTCATACTTACTTAATGTATTTGGGATTTGAGAACAATAATCATGTGAATGCATAAGTAAAACTGTGCTTATCGATTTCAAATAACCATAATATTTAAACTGTTGTTTTAATATTTTATAAGTGCTTGTAAATTAGGCCTTAAAATAAGGTAGTAGCTCACAGTGCTGATATTTCCGGACCAACACTCCGGAGTCTTAAAAAAAGACCTTTCTCTTTTCCCAAGGGCCGGCAACGCACCCATACCGAATTTTGTTTAATTTATGGATTTTCATGGGTGGCAGTGATTGGTTTCCATCAGCCCGTTTTCCCCTATCTTATGAAAAAAAAACCGGCCAAGTGCGAGTCGGACTCGCGCACGAAGGGTTCCGTACCATTATCTATAAAAGCGGCAAAAAAACACGTTTGTTTTATGGGAGCCCCCTTAAATATTTATTTTATTCTGTTTTTTAGTATTTGTTCTTATAGCGGCAACCGAAATACATCATTTGTGAAAATTTCAACTCTCTAGCTATCACGGTTCATGAGATACAGCCTGGTGACAGACGGACGGACAGACGGACGGACAGCAGAGCCTCAGTAATAGGGTCCCGTTTTTACCCTTTGGGTACGAAATCCTAAAAAATCATGAAAAAACATTTAGACATAAATACACTGGAAAGAAAGAACTCCAAATGAATCTAAAAAGATCCAAAGTATCCTGCTAAGAAAAACGACGATGAAGAGCGACTGCTGCAAGCGATAATAAAATCAAAAAGTCTCAAAGAAACCATTGTAAAGTGTGACTGTAAGAGTTTCGATCACCTTCACGTCATGCTCATGTCTGCGGTTACTCAGTTCTGCCAATATCTCAATTTGTGGTCGAAGTGATGCCGCAAGCCGAGACAAAACGAAGCATTCAGAGAGTTATATTATTATGTAATATAATACGATGAGGTAATAATTGTAATGAATTGTTCATTGTAACAGCGGAAAGGATTTAGTTCCTCTGCTGTGAGTATTTGTTTTGCAACCATTAAACAAAACATTGGGGATATAGCGAATCCGTTTCATCATCATCTCAGCCGAAAGAAGTCCACTGCTGAACATAGGCCTCTCCCAAGGCTCGCCAAACAGATCGGTCCTCTGCCTTCCGCATCCAACGCGTTCCCGCTACCTTAATCAGGTTGTCGCTCCATCTCGTTAAAGGCCTACCTACACTGCGTCTTCCGGTCCATGGACGCCTCTCAAGAACCTGAGAAGGATCGGACTGTAGTTCCCACGCGGGCCCAATGAGAATTGGAAACTACACACACCATTTAATGCCTTCGCAGGGGTATACAGGTTTACTAACAATTACAATGACTAATCTATATTAATCTCTCTCTATAATCCGCCCACGATGATTTCCTTCACCGTCAAACCTCGTAGTAAACAAATGTAATTTCCTATATGAATTCTGTAAAACTCAGAAGTGCGAGCCCGGGATTGAGTCCACGATCCTCTGCTTGAGAGCCCATAGGTCAAGCCACTAAGCTACCAACACACAATTTTATCCGTTGCCTAGTACCCATAACACAAAGCTTTGCTTACTTTGGGAATACATACTTAAATACATAATTATTTTTTCACTTCTCATGCTCTTAAAATTTTACTTTAGTCTCTGCATATCGGGACTAAAGCTCTTTTTTGATCTCTAGGGATTAAAGTAATTTTTTTTAAATTTACTTTGGAAACCCCTAAACTGCCAATCACTGTGTTTGTGAATGGAGGATTATTGCCATTTTCAGTGACTGGGCATAGACAATTTTAAAAATTTCCACAGACCGCAGCGCGCATCATAGCGCTATATAGCGCTCCGTAGCGCCCCGCGCTTCGGTCTGTGGAAGCCTTTTAGGGCGTGGAAAAGTTTTTTTTTTTTTTTTTTTTTATGATATAGGAGGCAAACGAGCAGACGGATCGCCTGATGGTAAACGATTACCGTCGCCCATGGACACCTGCGACACCAAAAGAGTCACAAGTGCGTTGCCGGCCTTTTAGGTAGGAGTACGCTCTTTGTGGAAATAATCTCAAAATCATTGGTCTTTTTTCTGGGGTTTTTTCTGTGCATCTATATTTCAGTTTGTATTTAGTTTGAAATAACCTCAAAATGACAACTGTATAAAAAATATTTAAAAATATAATAATTTCGCGAAACACAATGAATAATTACGAATATTAATCTATTTAATTATATTAAAGATGAATTCATTTTATAATGCATACTTAGTCCAATTAGCTATGAAATAATTTTCAAGTTTGAATCTGTTGGCTAAATATGCAAACATTTAAAGCGTCACTGGACAAAAAAACCGCGGATCGAATTTAAATTGCTATTTGAATTCTGAACAGACGTCCATTGCTCGTATTGAGCGAACGTTGTATAAAAGTAATATTGTAGATTTGTATAAAACATCGTTTTTTTCCTCACATTCAAAGTGAAAAGTAGAGTGTTTAACGCGAGACTAAACACCATAATGACACGCGAATTATAGCCACCCGAGCCCTGCTCGGGTGGCTAAATATCTTGTGTCATTATGGCTTGTTTTAGTCCCTTGTTGAACAATCTACTTAACGCCCAAGACTCGAGAGCAAACATTCGTGTTTTTCATACAATTATCCGCCCGACGCGGGAATCGAACCCGGGACTCAAGCTTCGTAGTCAGATTCTCTAACCAATAGGGCATTTGGTCGTCAAAGCTATGTACTTCACAAATGCGATAGCTATGAAGAAATTGCTGTTTTTATTTTAATCTCTACTTGTCTTAGTATAAGATACAATTAGTGTTTGTAGCTCACAATCAGCTAATGCTGGACTGTTTAATGCATCTTAGGCATTAGGTATTAGTTAAGTACTACAACTAACATTATTAAAAGTAAGCCTTACTAACAATCTATGAGTGTACCTTACTTGAAATAAATGATTTATTATTATTATACCTAGAGATTTTTCTAGCACGAACAACTTGTGACTTGACATAATAATAACATCGATTTGGTTTGGTATTATTGTTTTATATTTTCAAACGTGTCTCATTAATATAATGCCACTTATAAGACATCGATAAACTAAGTATTAGAAGAAAAATTTTCGTTCGTGCTAGAAAAATCTCTAGGTATAATTATTATTATTAATGTATATATTTTCACACGTTCATTTGTACACGTTCAATATAAAGTGAGAATGAGATGCAAACTCTTTTAATATTACGAAATTAAATACTGGCCGGTAAAGCTAATCTATCTAGCTGATTGCTATGAAAAAAAAAACTAACTGTCTTTTGTTTAAAAAAATATACGGAAATTTCTTTGCAATGCTATTGAGTACGTTAGCGAAAATGGAGAAAATTGAACTGCGCGCCGTTATCAAATACTTGTATTTGAAAAATTTTTCTACGGACCAAGTCAATTTGGATTTGCGGGACACTTTAGGGTCTAATGCTCCTCCATATTCGACAGTCGCACGTTGGTGCGCCGAATTTAGACGTGGAAGAACATCGACAATGGACGACCCCCGCTCCGGACGCCCTACTACAGCAGTAACTGAAGAAATTGTGAAAAAAGTCTAAAACTCAGTTTTGGCGGATCGTCGTGTCACAGTTCGTTTTATTCCTGAAAATGTAAAGATTTCAACGGGGAGCGTGCATAATATTTTACATGAACGCTTGGGTATGAAAAAGGTATCTGCGCGTTGGGTACCAAGAATGCTTACTGACACGCAAAAACAAACTAGACTAGAGATTTGTCAAGCAGCTTTGAACCTGATGCAGCAAGACCGGGAACTTTTTTGGCGCGATTTATAACAATGGACGAAACATAGCTCCATCATTACGACCCTGAAACGAAACTGCAGTGTATGACATGGAAAAGGCCATCATCTCCAACTCCGAAGAAATTCAAGGTGAGCCCATCTGCCGGTAAGGTCATGGGCTCTGTTTCTTGGTATGGTAAAGGGGTATTCATGATTGAGTATCTCGAGCATGGAGCCACTATTACGGGCACTTTATACGCCAAACAAATAGCAACATTGCGCAATGAGATACGCGAAAAACGGCGAGGTAAACTCTCGAAAGTTGTGCTGTTCCACCAGGACAATGCCCCGGCACACAAGTCCGCCGTTGCAATGGCTGCAATTCGTGATGCTGGGTTTGATATCCTTAAGCATCCTCCGTATTCACCAGATCTCGCTCCCAGTGATTTCTACCTATTTCCGAGATTGAAACAATACCTGAGAGGCCAGAAATTTGAAGACGACGACGCGGTAGTCGCTGCAGTACAAGATTTTTTAAGTACTCAAGATGAGACCTTTTTTAAAAATGGAATTTTAAGTTTAGAAAAAAGATATACTAAGTGTATTATGCTAAAAGGTGACTATGTCGAAAAATAAAATGACATTTAGTAAAAGTTGTTTATAACATACTCATTCTCACTTTTTATTGAACGCCCCTAGTATGCTGTCCAGAATTATGATCGTTTTCTTCCTTTTGTATTAAAAAAATCTGAAGATTACAGTTCAATCCTCCAAACATCCCACAGGAAATGCCTAGACATTTTTTAAAAGCGAAAAAGTTTCCGGGTGCGCCGGTGGGACTTGAACCCACGTCTCCCGGGTATGCGCCCCAACGGGTGTTCTACCAACTGAACCACGTCGCATCCAACCGACCTCCCCGAAATTCTTAATCGCTTACATACGCCAACAGTGGCGTATTTAAGCGTGTAAGGTGGCGTGGCTTTTAAATCTTAGGTTCGGTGAGCAGACGTAACTGCTAATAAAATAAATAATATTCGGCCTAGACATTTTGTTTAGAACCTAGATCTCACTTCTGCGGACGGACAACGCTTACAAAATTCTTCGAAATTCCACGAATACTGCCTTTATGTT
Source organism: Archips crataeganus (assembly GCA_947859365.1). Classification (NCBI taxonomy): domain Eukaryota; kingdom Metazoa; phylum Arthropoda; class Insecta; order Lepidoptera; family Tortricidae; genus Archips; species Archips crataeganus. The sequence goes on along the minus strand of OX402053.1, from coordinate 7,570,241 downwards.
TACCCTCCAAATGGAGTAACGCAATTAAAAGCGAAAGGTCAAAGAAAATATAAGTAACTACATCCGTTCCGGAATGTCAAAAATGTCGGCTACAAAACCCGAATAGATTTAATTGAGTGTCCCTACTGGTTTAATAATCTGATAAGGGTTCCGTACACAACAAATTAGCTCCCTGATTCCGTACAAGTTGGCAATAAATCCCGACAATGCGACGTATTTGTGTAAATCGACTTAAATGAAACTCTAAAACAATTGTTTTAATTAAATGTAAGCCGACCAATATTCGAGGAGCTCTCTGTTGTATTTAGTCTCTCACGATGGGGACTATATTTATGTTGGTTGGTAGAGTGCTGGTTCCTTGTTTGTTTTATCTAGGCAATGGCAAAAGTGGGAACAAATGTGAGACGTCACGCAACAACGATGGAATTCCACAATCAGAACAAAGTGAAAATAGTTCCCAACGAAGTTTATTAAAAGTATTGTGTGGTAACGGTCAAAGTCCAAATATCTTTTTTAATTAACTGAAACAATTACTTTGTTCATCCGCGACCTTACGATAGCTACGTTTATGCAAAAATGCGTGTTCATGCAGTTCCTCCACCTCCACACTGTATGAACACACACAAATCACACAAACCCAACTACACACACTGACGCGTTTTGATAAATTATTTAAAATATTTTTGTTTAATTTAACAAACACTTATAAACGCAGCGGTTCGGAAAAACCTTGTTGAAAAGAATCCGGCAAGAAACTCAACAAGGTATATTTTTTTAAATGTGATAAAATTGAATTACATACGAGGGGCGTTCAATATAAAGTGAGAATGAGATGCAAACTCTTTCAATATTAGGAAATTAAATACTGGCCGGTAAAGCTAATCTATCTAGCTGATTGCTATGAAAAAAAAAACTAACTGTCTTTTGTTTAAAAAAAAATACGGTAATTTCTTTGCAATGCTATTGAGTACGTTAGCGAAAATGGAGAAAATTGAACTGCGCGCCGTTATCAAATACTTGTGATTTAAAAATTTTTCTACGGACCAAGTCAATTTGGATTTGCGGGACACTTTAGGGTCTAATGCTCCTCCATATTCGACAGTCGCACGTTGGTGCGCCGAATTTAGACGTGGAAGAACATCGACAATGGACGACCCCCGCTCCGGACGCCCTACTACAGCAGTAACTGAAGAAATTGTGAAAAAAGTCGAAAACTCAGTTTTGGCGGATCGTCGTGTCACGGTTCGTTTTATTGCTGAAAATGTAAAGATTTCAACGGGGAGCGTGCATAATATTTTACATGAACGCTTGGGTATGAAAAAGGTATCTGCGCGTTGGGTACCAAGAATGCTTACTGACACGCAAAAACAAACTAGACTAGAGATTTGTCAAGAAGCTTTGAACCTGATGCAGCAAGACCGGGAACTTTTTTTGGCGCAATTTATAACAATGGACGAAACATGGCTCCATCATTACGACCCAGAAACGAAACTGCAGTCTATGACATGGAAAAGGCCATCATCTCCAACTCCGAAGAAATTCAAGGTGAGCCCATCTGCCGGTAAGGTCATGGGCTCTGTTTTTTGGGATGGTATAGGGGTATTAATGATTGAGTATCTCGAGCATGGAGCCACTATTACGGGCACATTATACGCCAAACAAATAGCAACATTGCGCAATGAGATCCGCGAAAAACGGCGAGGTAAACTCTCGAAAGTTGTGCTGTTCCACCAGGACAATGCCCCGGCACACAAGTCCGCCGTTGCAATGGCTACAATTCGTGATGCTGGGTTCGATATCCTTAAGCATCCTCCGTATTCACCAGATCTCGCTCCCAGTGATTTCTACCTATTTCCGAGATTGAAACAATACCTGAGAGGCCAGAAATTTGAAGACGACGACGCGGTAGTCGCTGCAGTACAAGATTTTTTAAGTACTTAAGATGAGACCTTTTTTAAAAATGAAATTTTAAGTTTAGAAAAAAGATTTAATAAGTGTATTATGCTAAAAGGTAACTATGTCGAAAAATAAAATTACATTTAGTAAAAGTTGTTTATAACATACTCATTCTCACTTTTTATTGAACGCCCCTAGTACACCGAATAAATTTCTCACAATTAAATAATTCAATACAGTAGATTAAATTAAAATTAATTTATCAAAACGCGTCAGTGTGTGTAGTTGGGTTTGTGTGATTTGTGTGTGTTCATACAGTGTGGAGGTGGAGGAACTGCATGAACACGCATTTTTGCATAAACGTAGCTATCGCTATTTGAAACTAGGAATCGCCAATGCGCACGGAATTATTTCCAAACATCGCTATGTCCATGATATAATCATTAACTTTATAGTCAGGCTTATCAAGCAAACGGCGATAGTTGATTCAGCCCCCTAAACGTGACTATGTTCGCCAATATTTTAAATTGTGTCAGTCACCAAAGCTAGGTTAGTAGCTTTCATTTTCTTTGAATGAATTAAAAAAACTTAAGTTTGTTCATGCTTTATTGTTTTCGTTTAAAACTAATTTCGGCAATCATCTAATCTGTTAAATTAGATGATAATTAATATAATAAAATCATTATTTTGGAAAACAAAACGGACAAACCTAGATCTTGTATTGATTGATTTATCAGAAATTGATCAAAATCGGTTAATGTTTTGGGATTGGAAACCGTTATCACAATTTGTAAGTAAAGGCTGAATATCGCTCATGCTTCACATACATATGCCTCTTAAACATATTTTTTTCTAAAATAATAAATAATCGAAATGAGTCTTTTTATCGATAAACGCTTTTAAAAACATAATTTAAATTTTAGTTTTAATTTTAGTTTCAATTTTGATGATAGAACGATTGTATGTAATATTTCTTTATTAAATGATAATATACTGATTCTTAACCTCGAAAAAAAAAGAATATTTTTAAAGTCCCCTGTCCTGCATTTTTTTTTGACATTAAGAAATTTATTAAAAATAAAACAAATTTTCAATACACACAAAATACAATAAAATAAAAATCAAAAAATAAAAAATTAAATTGATTATTAATTTAAATTGATTTATTATTCAAAAGTATTTTTCAAAAAAAAAGACAAGTTATGACGGCTTACCATCTTTTCTAGTGCTTAAAAAACGAAGTAGGCTAAGGTATTAAATAAAATAGTTTTTAACGATTTCTTTTGCACGTTCACCGTTACATCCAGCACAGTTTATTTTATATAATAAATCATTTATTTCAAGTAAGGTACACTCATAGATTATTAGTAAGACTTAATTCTAATAATGTTAGTTGTAATACTTAACTACATAATACCTAATGCCTAAGATTAACCATACTATGCACTAGCCGAGTACGGCACACATGTAGCCGACTGCAGCGGAGCAAGTATATGGGATTTTTCAAATAAATGGCATTTTTTCTTTAATTATTAATCAATCAAGTAACCTACTTCTAGTTAAGCCTTAGCAAGCGAGTTTATTCATGGTTTCAGTATGATGTTGCTCTAAATTCTCCCAAGTTTAGATATCTGAAGGATTCCATTTATGAACAGGACGCTAAATTATCTACAATAAATAAAAAAATGAGACGAAACAATGAAATAACAACTCTAATTGACCGTCGGTACCTAATCACACGTTTTGTAACTTTCTGCTACTGCATAATTTTCTTAAAGGATCGTACGCATTTAACTTGAACCTTCATTTAAGCTCACGCGGCCTTACGGCCCAGCCACGACTGCGCGCGACCGGCGAAACGGCGAGCGTTTTTAGTCTGTTCGTCACATCTTAATAACCATGATTAGATAGTCAGCTAAAATGTACACTTACTGTGCATTTCTTTTGTCACTACGGTCCTATCCAAAGAACTAATATAAAATGACCCCGAACTGGGTACATTTTACTTAGAAGATACGCTTGTAGGATGATGATGATGATGATGTTGGCGAACCTTGGCGAAGCTTATGTTCAGCAGGGGACGTCTTTAGGCTGAAATGATGAATGTTGTGCTAACAACGAATTCTTATATTAACAGCCGTTTAATTTTGCCGTACTTATAAATTTATACGAAAACCTTGGTGCACAAGTGCGAAACAAAATTGGCCGTTTTTTATTTTATCAACATCGTCGTCATCTTACCCTATATACGTCCCATTGCAGGGCACAAGCCTCTTCTCAGGAAGAGAGGGCTTGGGTCGTAGTCCCCGCGCGGGCTCAGTGCTGATTGGGAACTTTACACACACCATTGAATTTCTCCGCACCGGAATTTCTCGTGTAGGTACCGGTTTTTTCACGATGTTTATCTTTACCGTAAAGCTGATGGTAAAATTCAAAGGTAACTTTGCATAGATATAAATTCTGAAAAATTCAGAGGTACGAGCCTGGATTCAAAGCCAAGACCCTCGGCTTGAGAGGTCATAGTTCAAACCACTAGGCTACCACGACTTATTTCTGTACATTTCATGTGCTGCTAGGTAACCTCTATACCGCAAGCATCAGGTCGTGCAGTGACCAGAGAAAACGCTCGCTGCGCTGCCGTTCGCGCTTAGTCGTAGACGGGCATACGGGGTTTGACCCTCCGGTGTATAATTTTCGTAATACTTCACAGTGAGAGCTTACCTCATCGGCTCGACACCTGAAATAATAATTTGTAATGCGATGCGAAATTCTATATTTACGAGTTATTTTTGTGTACGTTTACATAAATTTTAGAACTGAAGTCAGAAACAAAGGACTGTTGAAGATTTTAGATGGCTCTTTGTTTTTTATCCTTACTTCTAAAACGTCATGAGTAATCATAAATATCAATAAATAAAATGTTATTGTTACTGAATACCTAAATATTTTTCAACGCGATTTTGAGTAATAAACAATTTCAACATTTTTGTTTGTGTACCTAGCAGAAAGCTTGGGTTTATTTCATATAAATATACTATAGATTTAGGCGTTACTTTGCGGAGTTCTATGTTAAAATATTAATTCCAGTTGTGCTTTTCAAATAAAATTCTGCTTTTAGTTTTATTTAGTCTAAGATCCCTGTAGGTGTCGAAATGTTCGGTTACGTGATTGATACCAGTTGATATCTATAATGGATCCTATAAAATAGTAACACAATACGTAATATAATAGTATAGATAATTTTAAGTTTTATTCCATCACATTTATTACAAAATGACCTAATTTATGAGTAACTCGACTACGATTTCAATTTTCCGACGCCGGCCGCCAGTGCTTCCAAATGAGGTAGATTTATGCCTCAAGTTTTAATTAAAATGACAAATTGTATTGCTCAAATCATATTCCCTCAGTTTAATAGCGAATCATGTATCATTTTGCTGTTAAGAAATAAACCGTAGGCGTATGGGAAAACACGGTTTTATACGGTTAGTTAAACTCGCTACTGCGGCGAATAATTCATATTCATTATCTCCGTGTATAAGAGGTCAGCATCTGACTTGTAAGGAGTCTCGTGTGGCTGTCTGTCCGAGGCTTGTGCAATTGTTTTATATTTTTGTGCTATCCTGAAGAATACTTATTTGTTACGAAACGACGTACAAATAACCAACGCACAATCTAAATCCCACCGTAAACCTTAAGTCTAAAGATGATTATCGTTAATATTACGTATTGTTTTAAGGTTACGCCACACATACGCGAGAACCATTCGGATTCATGGCTCGCCGTGGGCGGTGCGGTACTGGACAAGCAATATGAATTATACTTACGCAGGTGTAGACGCAACTTAAGCGAATACGTCGATGTAAATATCGGAATTTCTTCAGACATTATATGTATTTACTGTGGGGAGTAAACACCAATTTGCATAGTAAAAAGTTGCATTTCAATTATAGATATATTTTTAGATAGGGTTGGACGTGTTGGAGTTTAACAATGGTGGAATGGTTATCGGACGATCAGTAATATTGTTTTATCTTAATAGTGGCATCCTTAGGGCGTAGTTTGCCGAAGCGGGCACTATCTGAACCTCGTTGGTGGGTTAAATGGCAGTCTCGGCGATGGCGCCAAATCTATTTCTAGTACTAATTCATTTGAGTTTGAGCAGCGTCTACATTGCGAGATATGCGAGAGATGGCCACAATAGAGAGATCTCTCTCCAGGCAGATGTTGTTTTGTTTTGTAGCTGTAGAATGCAGCAGTTTTATTTATTTAACAACTAGGTGGTGCTAGGATCTCTTCTCAATATCTACATTGAATATTATTATATCATTGATATTCTGTATATGTAGTGTATGTAGTGTATAGGTATTATATTTAATGTATGTGTTTATTTATGTATATAAATATTGTATATTTGTATTGTTTTTAATATTTTGATTAATATCTCTTCATTTCTCCTGTCTGTTGTTTCCGCCACCTACATAAAACTGTTCATATTTGTACATATATCCAGTATTGGTTGTCTGGAAGAGATCGCTTTTGAGCGATAAGACCGCCTATTGTCTGCCTGTTTTTCTTTTTATTGTTATGAATATTTTTTTCTGTATTTTTTTTGGTGATCAATAAAGAATATTTGTATTGTATTGTATTGTATTGAATTCAATATCGCGCATAGCTTGGGTAGCAATGAAACAACAGAATGACGATTACAACTCAAACATGTCGAGAAATGGGACTCTACGCGCGTTATAGCGTTACTTGATGGTGTTAAAACAAGATTAGGATAGACGGTACTATTGTTTATTATGTGCTGTGTACATAACTCGATTCTAGTATCAAATCCTTAGAGCTTCTTTGTAAAAGAGTGTTGAGTAAATAATCCTTTGTCGCGCTATAAGACATGTTGACATCCTTTATCCTAGCGACAATAAACCGATTGTATTTTTAGTTGTCTAGATGTAACGCAGTCTGTAAAACATTGTCTTTTATTTATACACAAATATATCTCACAAAATAAAATTAGTCTTTTGGGGTAAAATATCTAAGGATTTTAATATTTATGGCAACAATTACCAGGCAGGTATACTATGTACCTATATGGTTTTTGTGTAATGCATTAAAAAAATCATACTATTTTAACAGCCGGTGTTAAACGTTTAACTTTTTCAACTTCGCCCATAACAAAATCAAATCTTTTGAAATCACTCCTTCTATAAAAATACTAAGTACTTATTTTAAAATGGCGTAACTCTATGTGTTACCCAAAAATTATGGCAAGAATTATTTTTTACTTGTCGTAAAAAGTTTCGAGAAAACTTTTTTATGCAATATGTATTTATATGTTTCCGTTAGACCACAACCACGCCTGGATGGTAAGCAAAGATGAGGTCTACGATGGAGCACGCTTGCCTAGTAGGTAAATGCTCATTCACCCTAGGCTTGACAACTGAGAATTTGTAGTGTTTCAGGAACTCAGACGCGGGTAGGGAATTCCACTGCTGTACGGTTAATGAAGGAATCAGAGCGAAAACGCTTTGTGAAGATTTTAAGAATACTTTCAACATAGGGCCTATACCAATATACCAAGGGCCAATACCGCCTGTATCTGTTCGACCTGTAAAAGAAAGGAGGAAATCGTAATGCCAATATGTACAACCGTATATTTAGTATTTAGGACCCTGTGTGTTCGAGCCCTTACAATCAGCTTCACTCCTTGCACTACAGACTTGAATAGTGTATTTAAATTGTCCCCACGACGACATTAATGTGTTTAGGTACAAAATTATTTGAAGTTAACGCTTTCGACACGGTCCCATTGTGTTCCCAGTCTCGATGTATGCTAAGTGGGTTCAGACATTATGCATTATTTATTATATGACGTACTGAATCTTATTAGCGAGTTACGATGAAAATGGTTTTTTTGCTTGTTTGTAACGCGTTGTGCGTCTTGGTTATCTATATTTATACTAATACTAGCTGTTGCCCGTGACTCCGCCTGCGAAAAGTAGGGGTAGACCTACCGAATATAGAGAAAAAAGTTTCATAAAAATCAGTCAAGCCATTTCGGAGGAGTTCGACAACAAACACCGTGATACGATATTTTTATATATTAGAAGAAGAAGAATATTAGCTGGGTCCCGCGACTCCGTCTGCAAAGAATTATAGGAACCTATTCTCAGGCCTAACGAATATAGACAAAAAGTTTGATAAAAATCGGTCAAGCCGTTTCGGAGGAGTTCGATGACAAACACCGTGACACGAGATTTTTATATATTAGAGATATATAATATATTGCATTAATATTAAAAATGAGAAAGTTTTTAAACATGTTTGGATGTTTGAATGTTCGTTAGTCAAGCACGCTATAACGGCTGAACGGATTTAGATAAAACTTGGTGTCCAGATGGACAAAGATTTGGATTGAGAGATACTTAATATCCCAGCAATGCGTTCCCGTGGGAAAAAAAAATTACTTTAGTAAAAAAAAAGAAGGTGCTGTCCAAGAACGTTGAAGTACCTCTGCTTTCAATATGACGTGTTAACTTCGTCTGCAATCCATAAATGACATTGTACGAGCGAACGCTGTGCTATTAGATTAGACGACCAGATGGCCTAGTGGTTAGAGAACCTGACTACGAAGCTTGAGGTTCCGGGTTCGATTCTCGTGTCGGGGCAGATATTTGTATCAAAAATACGAATGTTTGTGCTCGGGTCTTGGGTGTTTAATATGTATTTAAGTATATATATATCTATATAAGTATGTTTATCCTTTGCCTAGTACCCATAACACAAGCTTTGGTTAGATTACTTTGGGACTAGGTCAATTGGTGTGAATAGTCCCGTGATATTTATTTATTTTATTTTTATTGTTGATCTAAAATGAAGACGTAAATTTTGTGCATCACAATAAGAGGGGCGTAATTTGAGCTGTAGGTTTGAGCAATACACTTTATTACTTTTGAATGGTACATCGATGCCATTTAAAAATCGATATCCAATAGCTTTGCCGAACACCCCTTGCATTCTGAGACACGCTAACAGCGAAAACATTGCTTCGAATACGAACACGATCGGCAAACGGACTGGTATTGCTTCGCAGTGGATGTTAAGTGACCGACTGTGACCCGAGATGTTTCCATTTACTGAATGCTCATATCTAAATCCTCAATAGCAGGGTTACTTGTAAAGGAACTTTAAAAAGTAATGTTCCTTTGGAACAACTGGCATAAAAAAATTGTTACGAGAGTTGCTGATAGCGTACATATTTCTGCTCTCTCATAGGCTGGGTCCACACTTGACATATCGCATTTATATTTAATATTCCACAAACGGATCCTTGAATAAAAAAAAGTCGCCTGTCCGACTACTAATGGACAAAGAAATTTAAAGAAACCCTAAAAATGATTTATTGCGTGTTATCTTTACTTATTTATACTACTATTAACAAAGGTTCGATTGAAAATAAGTAAACAAAATTCCATATATTTTCCACAAAAACTTTAGTTGTGAAAGTCTATTTCACACCACAATACCATTCACAGGCAAAATTTTAGGTCTACGTAGAAACTTTAGCTATCTCGGAAACTAGGATGAAATCTGTTTCTAAAGTTTGCAACGAAAAATATCTAAAAGGATTATTTTTAACCAAGTTAAGAGAAGTTGAAGGAACGAGCTTGATACTTTTAGTTAGAAATCTGTTTCGAAAAGATTTATTTTATTATTCTTATCCATTATTCACACTATCTTCACTTACTAGAGTAAAACCTAAGGCGTTAGGCGCAAGCCATACAGAAAAGACGTGGGACGGGCGCGCGTCACAGTCCGCGTCGTTTGTTCGCAGGCCGCGTCTTCGCCCCGTCTCTTCTGTCTGCTTTGGATCGCGACGCTTCTATACATTTAGTATGAAACTCGATTTAAGGGCCTACCGAGTTTTTTTCTCGCTAACCGATCTTAGGTGGGCGATTTAGGGCGTGGGGCCGCGTGGGGGGGGGGGGCACGATGGCTCAAGATAGGTTGGTAAAATGTAGCAAAACTACGCCCTAGAAAACATCTTGTTTTACTAACATTCAAAAAGTCATGACCTTCCGTGCAGTATTAGCGTCGTACTACGAGTTTATTTTATTTTTTAGAGACGACTTTGGATTTTTTCTATCGAGCGAACTACAAGTAATCGTGTTCGATAAATACTTTGTCACTAGAGTGAATCCTCAAATATCTTACATATGAATTTCAGGACTATAGCATTGCTAGTAATGATAGTTACAGCACGAGTTTAAATGAATGCAATAAATGCGCCAAAAACACGGTAGGGCTTAAGGGGCGCCGCAACTGCGACGCGCCGCCGTCCCACGTCTCTTCTGTGTGTCTTGTGCCTTTCAATGCACTCGGAATCACAATAGTTTTCACCATTTCTTTCTCCCACAAGGTGAAGAATGAGGGCAGAACGAGATGGTGAATGCAACCCGAACCTGCCCGTTAGACAATCGGCCTCGGGTTTAGTTACGTCAATACGCCTGGATTGTTCTGCTTGCCCCATATTAATTCCAAAATCTAGGCAACTAACGCCTAGTTTCTAGTTTATTGTTTCCAACCATTCCCAGAACGTATCATGTCGGGTACATCTAGAGAAAACGAAGGTAAAGCAAGTAACCAAAGTTTCATAACTAAATTTCTGGTAAGTATATACACCGTGAAATTTTAGTGCTTGTTTTCCCGAAACGAGGTGATTTAGTATCGATTGTACAATCGATTTATAATTACTATTTTGACTAGAGTCAAAAATCCAATTGTGAAAAACGAAAGTCGAAAATGACCGCAAACCAATAGTAACGCTTCGTTGGTACCTAACCTATCGTACGATCGTACGCTACTTGTACCAACGAAGCGTTACTATTGGTTTGCGGTCATTTTCGACTTTCGTTTTTCACAATTGGATTTTTGACTCTAGTCGAAATAGTAATTATAAATCGATTGTACAATCGAAACTTAATCACCTCGTTTCGGGAAAACAACCACTAAAATTTCACGGTGTATACCTACGTTAAATAATGGAATAGGGTGAGGCCAAACCAACGTAATGTTTCGAGTTGTGAGTTGCGTATTTTTAGTAGCGTAATTTCTGCTTATTTGGCGTTGCCTCTCTCAAACAGACGCTGCTTAAACCATCTGTCAAGATGTAAGAAGCCTTGTATAAGTATATATATAATTTCTGCTGCATTCAGTTTTATACAAAAGTCCAGTTTATGTATAGGATTTTTGTATGAAACCAAAATTACGCGACAGAAAAACGTAACTCGAAACTCAAAATATTACGTTTGTTTAGCGCACTCTCAACTCTCAACTCTTAAACTTGATCCAGTATAAAGAAAAAGTAAATTATCAGTGTTTCTTGTAATTTGTAATATATAATTAGTTATGTAGCACGTACACAATCTTATTTTCTCATTCGTATATGCGATTTTTGACTGGATTAAACTGTAGGTACTGAAAAAGTGAAATTTGGATGCTAATAAGCAATAACGAATCCACCCACAAAACTCGAAAATTGAGATTTGAATACAAAATAATACCTTGTATTCTTCTCTACATTTTATATACGAGATAAGTGACTTAACACCTTTACAATATTGAAATTGTATACATTGGCGGTACCTAGTTCATCCCAAATATAAATCTTTCTTTCTGCTTGAAGAAGAAGAAGAAGAAGACTGAAAAAGTGAAATTTGGATGCTAATAAGCTATAACGAATCCACCCACAAAACTCGAAAATTGAGATTTGAATACAAAATAATACCTTGTATTCTTCTCTACATTTTATATACGAGATAAGTGACTTAACACCTTTACAATATTGAAATTGTATACATTGGCTGTACCTAGTTCATCCCAAATATAAATTTTTCTTTCTGCTTGAAGAAGAAGAAGAAGAAGACTGAAAAAGTGAAATTTGGATGCTAATAAGCTATAACGAATCCACCCACAAAACTCGAAAATTGAGATTTGAATACAAAATAATACCTTGTATTCTCCTCTACATTTTATATACGAGATAAGTGACTTAACACCTTTACAATATTGACATTATATACATTGGCGGTACCTAGGTCATCCCAAATATAAATAAATCTTTAGGGGCCATTTTCTCAAAATGATCGTGTGGATTGACATGTTATTTCTTATCACCGTCCATTTATTTTTGGTAAACAAAAGTTACCCATTTATCTTTCTTTTCTTTTCTGTGACATATTTTGCACATCTCGTAAGTGGTGACTGTCAAAGCCAACGGTATGTCGCTGTCGCTGATTGGCCATCGACAGTACAATCAAAAAAGCGCCGCTAGCGCCGGCGCCGGGACAACCGACGGCATTCAAAGGCACGCGCCATATTCGGTTGACTTCTGGCCAAAGCCAAAGGTCCGGCAGGATCACAGCCTGGTAGTGTTTGTAGTAAGTAGTTTAGATAACAGTAAGTAAGTAACAGCAGTAAGTAGTTTAGATAACAGTTGTGACATGAGATTCTATGAACTAAAACAATTACTTTGCTCACCCGCGACCTTACAATAGTTACGTTTATGCAAGAAATGTGCGTTCATGCAGTTCCTCCACCTCCACACTGTACGAACACACACAAATCACATAAACCCAACCATCACCACCACCAAGCTACACTGACGCGTTTCGAACTCAACCAGAGCTCATCTTCAGAGTTACCACAACCGTATGCTATGCTACCAAATGTTAACAAATGTTGAGTTTAACATTTGGTAGCATAGCATACGGTTGTGGTAACTCTGAAGATGAGCTCTGGTTGAGTTCGAAACGCGTCAGTGTAGCTTGGTGGTGGTGATGGTTGGGTTTATGTGATTTGTGTGTGTTCGTACAGTGTGGAGGTGGAGGAACTGCATGAACGCACATTTCTTGCATAAACGTAACTATTGTAAGGTCGCGGGTGAGCAAAGTAATTGTTTTAGTTCATTAATATGGACCTCCGCAAAGTAACGCCTGATTCAATAAATTATGAGATTCTATGTATATAATTTTGAAAATAAATGACAGCTATGTACCTATCTATCTAACACCTAGCTAATTATTATTGAATTTTAGCGGTAAAAAATAAACTGGTGTATTTATTAGGTAAGTATTTTTAGTATCACTGATGATATTTTGAAAACATTAAATTTAGAAAATGGCAAATTTTATTTTATTTTCCATTGGACACCTGCAATAAAATTATACTGTCAAATTTCTTACATTGAAAATTCTGCAAGTAGGTACCTACTTTGAATATCATATCAGACATTTTGGGATAAACCCTTATTTACACAAGGTCAGGTACAGCTTTTCATTTGTTTTTTTACAAGTTTTTAATTCCACAAAATAATATACAAATTAATTTTTAATTAACTTTCAACATTCGCAATGCAAGTAAGTTGTCTATATCGCACATTGATTAAGTCAGCATCACAATAATAAAAATTGGAAATTTTGAGTTATTAACGCCATCCTGATTACATCTTACAAGTAAATTTTCTCCGACTTCCAGTAATGGAATTGTCATGAAATTTGGTATAAATAGGAAGCGTGCTCGTTGGAGCACCAACCATCACTAACCATCTTCTTTTTTCGAAAAACTTGAGAAATGTTTTTTAACAAAACTTATCATAGATATCTTTTTTAGTTCTTTCGCACTACAAGAACAGTCACTAACCTTTAGAGTTAGACTTTTAAATTCTTTGAAATAAGAACACTTCCTCGTATTGTAGTTGTATACGCTCTGTGTATACGCTAATATGTTAAGTTTTCATTATTTGTCAGTTAAGTTAGTCCAACACTGTTACATTCCGCATTCGTTGTTAATAACGTTAACAGAGCGAGCAAACTCCATGGAACAATAATTAATCGTACAAGTTCTCACGCTTCGTCACAAATATTGGGATTGCAGACTTTTACCAAACTATCACTCGTGAGATAAATGAAAATCGTCCCTTTCTCTCTCATAGGGATTCACTATTAATCTAAGTGAGACGAAAAATCGACTCCTCGAATGACGTTAGATTTAATGGATTCCTGTCTCTGTCACATCTGCTGTCACAGCCGAGCGTCCAGCTTTCCGGCACAGAGAGCCCCTTTATTATGCCACGCGAATATCAACAATGCACCTTGTTTGTAGTTAACTAAGGAATATGTTTCAGTGTTTAGCTTTTGTGTTTACACAGAGTGATGTGCATGTCTCCACTGAATTGGTCTTAGGCGACGTCACGTTAGTATTGCATGGGATATGATTGCAATCTGTGTTCGTAATATGATTAAGTGTTGACGGATTTCTGATTGTGTACATGTCTATATCTAGATTTGAACGTGTTGTTTACTTATTCTAATTTCTCTAAGTACAATAGTTACGAATCAAAGCAAATTTAAAATATTTAAAAGTCAAAAATTACATGGTTATCCAAACTCATTTTATATCATTATCATATCTAGTTCTTACAGTATGGGGTCCTTTACAATACCTTAAATGAAAAGAAACAAAGGAATCTTATCTCTTATCTTACTTTACATCGCACTGAATAATAATATAAAACTTTCTACACGATTTTCTTATTTTAAAGCCGAATGTCTTGTCGTGATTTCTACATTTGGATCATACTCTACACATATTTCACCTGACGGATGCTCCAAGTCAGCTATCGTTCTCTGTGACCTGTTAATATTCTTGTTAGAATAAATCGAGGGTGGAGCTGTATTTAATTGATAAAGTCAAAAGAACTGCAAATGAACATTTCTCGGCCACATAATTTGCATGAACTTGTTTATTTGTTTCTGTACAAGTATTTCCAACGGAAATATGGCTGTCAGTAGCAAGAATGTCCGTATTGAGGTATCTGAAACTTCTTTGGAACTTTTTGGTGTTTTTTTATTGACACGAGTACCAGTCGGACTCCTCGACCTTCAAAACTCGCATAAATTGGAGAGTACGGATTGTTGTCATTGTATTCACCAATGTAATAGTAACAGCATAGCATTATAATTTCTAACAGTGGACATAATTCTTCGTCTTAACGCTAGTTTCCTGCATTCGGCCGTATCTAACATTACACTGCAGGTCGGACAGTCTGGGGTCCGCAAATCAGAAGGCGTGGCTCTGCTTGCATCGCACCTCCTAACTATGCGGCAACTGCGCTGTCTTGTTGTTACCTCACCCTATATTATGCTGTGGTAACAGCGCGTATTTAGTATGGGAATCCGCGCTCATTACTAAAAATTCTAGACAGAATAAAAAGTAAAGACGAAATTCTAGGAACGGCAACGTGGTCGTGGTTGAAAGTTCATGATCCTATGGCGCATCCGTAATGGTAGAGTGGACATACGCCTGTTTTGGTGGAGTCCCTAAAGGAGAGAGCCTCGCATACCTTTCCTCCAAGGCCTCTCCATGTTGAGAGGTATAGGTATGGGGTAACGCATTATTACACCGAAAAAAAAGATCAGCTAAACTACATCTCGTCGTTTACTTACATACAGTTACACGCACACAAGTGCAACCAAGCTTCGCCAATCAAGCTAGTTGAGCACATGTGCATGAGGCGAGGCGTAGTTTTATCCAGACTCACAATGCAACACAAATATTGGATATCACATTAAACTATTCAAAAAATGTATCTTGAGACAATTTACCGCTTTTTAGCGCTACAGAGCGACCTCTTCCAGGGGCAACGTTCATAATAAAGGAAAGAAGAAAGGAACAAATAATAGCAGCCACACTGTTGTTCACAAAATTCTGTCTTCACTATTTATTTGGTTGGCGCTTCAAATTAAGAATGAATTTGGGTTAAAAACGTTCCAGTAATCTGCATAATGATCCCTTAAAATTTAAATTAGCCCCCATCATTTTAAAATGAGTGTAATTAGCGCATCTCCACGTCGCTACTGCTGGGCAAACGTTTAAATGTCCGGAACTTTTATACGCCGTTAAACACGCTTGTGTTGTGTACGACCGTGTATCTTGGCTAATAATACAAGTCATATTTTATGCAGGTACTATGGAGGTAATAAAGGTTTGCACTGCCCTCATATCCGGTTTCAGAATAGGATGGATCCATCTCTTACCGTAGTCAAAGTCCAAATATCTTTATTCAATTTAAGCTCTAACAACCTAAGAATCTACTCGTAAGCTCAACGTCATAAGTGATCACTTTTGTACGTTGTCACTTTAACGTCATTTTTGAGAAGCCATACGAAATTATGTAACGACTGAAAGCGACAAAGTACCACTGCACTGATTTGGAAAAACCCTGTTGAGAAGAAATTTTCAAAATGGATTTATAATGTTATTTAATCACTTACGTCCAAAGTATTCAACATAATTTAAATTTTTTAAATCTTCAATCGATACCGGCAATATATTGGCCGTCACACAGAAATCAAAGCCGATTCAAATTAGCAACATTTACGGTCCAAAATCGAATGCTTGACAAGGTTGTCAAATTGTTTAAGGGTTAACATAGAACATACGCTATTTGAAGCTAGGGGTCACCAATAAGGATCAGAGTTGTCCCCAAACATCCCGGTCTGTGATATAATCCTTAAAAAAACACTAAACAAAATTAGTAGGTACTATTTACTTTCGTTGTCAACCATCTGGTAAAACTAACGCGAATGACTATAGTGGTGATTGAAGTGATGTGAAATAAACCTGGTATTGCGTGAACGACGGACGCAACAAAGACGTTACCCGCAGAACGGCCTCTGGGAACCAATTCCGGGCAATAAGGAAATCGTTCCCGTGCCGCACGAAAATCGCCTCTTCGTGAGTCTCGACTGCCTCCCGACACTTCCACACATCGCGTTCAAAAAGTCTTAAACGACAAAAACAAAAGAAGGAAACTTTTCGTTCACGCCACGATCCTTTCTTGTTTTCAATTTAAGAATCCAGCTGTCTTTTGTTTCTTTTCGAACGTCGGTTAAGGCTTTCTTCGTAAGTAAATGTGGACGTAGTAGCGTTAATGATTATATTCAATCGCTATTAGCGAGTCGCAAGCAGTGAATGCCTTGAGTTCTGGCGTACACTGAATTAGATTATTATACTTACTCAAATGCAGCAATTTGCAGTTTATTTTATGCCCCGATGTTCCTGTAATATGGTGTGGTTATTAAAACTTTCCCGTTATAACGATAAGAGATAAAGCGCGTGCTCGTAAAAGGTAGCGTTTAGTAAATGATTCGTCTAAATGCGGGTAAAAATATAACGTATTACTGTTATGAAATTAAATATTAAGCTAATTACCTTTTTACTTGAAATCGTTAAAGCATTAATGCAAAAATGAAATAAAAACGGCAACAGTGATGTCTGACAGTATAATATTGTAAAAAAGTGCACAAAAATTTACTTTTTATATTCTGTAGGCACCTGTATGAAGTGGATGACGTAGAAATTGTTGCAGACGTCCATGTCTTTAGTTATATCTTTGAATTTATTTTGCAAAACTTGCCAAGCTTTCATTCAGCCTTTGGATAATTTATGTATGTATGTATGTGAGTAAAATTCTTTATTATACATAAGAACATGAAATTAACAGATAATAAGAGAAATAGATGTACATAGGCGAACTTATACTTACCTTAAAGGCATTTATTCCAGTTAACCTTTGAACGATTGCAAGTAGACAATAAAAAGTCAAGAAAAAATCTAAAATTAAATCAAACAAACACAACAACAATGAATTATTGTAAATACATACTATTTAAAGATGCATTCATTTTCGAGATAAATAAAAATATGTATATATCCTAGCCTGGGCTCGAACCCACGACCTTTTGCCTGAGAGGCCATAGATCGAGCTACTAGGGTACCA
This sequence comes from Archips crataeganus, assembly GCA_947859365.1. Taxonomy (NCBI): domain Eukaryota; kingdom Metazoa; phylum Arthropoda; class Insecta; order Lepidoptera; family Tortricidae; genus Archips; species Archips crataeganus. The sequence goes on along the minus strand of OX402053.1, from coordinate 7,552,498 downwards.
CAACTTTTGAGTAATTATCCCTGGACATGTTTCACCTCTCTTCAAGGTAACTTTGTGGGTGTTAATGCTCCGACAGTCGGTCGAAAAAACTTCGACCAACACCGATCTTCGCACTACATAACAAAACAAGTGTATCCATCATCATCATCATTTCAGCCGAAAGACGTCCACTGCAGAACATATGCCTCCCCCAAGGCTCGCTAGACTGATCGATCCTGCGCCATCCGCATCCAACGCGTACCCGCAACCTCCATCTTGTTGGTGGCCTACCGACACTGCGTCTTCCATCTGTGGACGCCACTCGAGAAACGTTTGGCCTCACCGGCGTCGGTTCTACGAGCGATGTTTTCTGCCCACTGCTACTTGAGTCTGGCGATTCTTCGAGCTACGTCGCTGACTTTAGTTCTTGCGCTGAACTAAAGTGTATCCATTTTTATTTTATATGTAAGCGTTTTATTGAACGAAGATTATAGTCAGAGTAAGACTTATGCGCAATTACTAAGGAGTGGGAAAAAAGTTAAGAGTTGTAAAACGTAGGCAAGTACCAAGTACTGACGCTAATAGACATATCTTGCACGCACTGCTCATTAGCCCAGCCATTTAATCGAACGCAGCCCATTAAAATGCCGGTCGAGAATAATCGACCAGCTATTCATAAGGTAGGTTGCAGCCATTTTGAAACTAAAGTTCGAGAGTGACGCTTAGCTATTAGGACTCTATTAGGAAATAGGATACATAATAGCAATGATCATGAAATCTATCTATATGTACATAAAAACAAATCCCTATTTCCCTTGGGCATGGCATATCTTGTCAACGGCTTTACAGACTTCTTTTTTTAAACTTTAATATACTATTAATTAGGGACTAATAGCGGGTTCTAATAAAAAAGGACTCTAAATAACTAATGTAACTTAATGCTAACCAAAACGCTATAACAAATGAATCGATGTAATTAAGTAGGTAGCACACACTATAGACACTTAGGTATAAAAGACATTTGTCAAATTACGGGAAACATTGTGACTTATTGCATGATAAAAATCCCTAAAAAGACGTCCGGGCGATTACTGCTAGACATATGCCTCCCGAATAACGCCACCATGACCGGTTCTGCCCTGTACGCATCCATCGGACTCCTGCCCTAGGTCCTGAGCTCAGTCCACCTAAAGGTGCAATTTCGTGCATGGCGGCCGATCGCAGCCGCGCGCGATCGGTCGCATGCGATTAACCCGCGCGCCTGATGCGACAATTAGTCAGTGCATTAAATTGTATGGCACCCTTCCGAAATCTGCCGCACACATTCGTCACAAACATCGGAAATTGCACCAAATAATTTCATACATTGGCTATTGTCGTTCAGCTGCGCGCGTTAATGGTGAGAACAGACACGGATATGTCCGTCGGATTCCACCATACACGCACGGATCTGCCCGCCAGGCGCGTTTGTGGGGCAGATCCGGCGGGCATATCCGTGCTTGTATGGCTAGCTAATCGCACGCGGTCGTTTGCGGCTGTGATCAGCGAAAATGCACGGAATTGCACCTTTATGGAAGGTTTTATTGTAGAAATTATGCTCTTAAACATCGTACATTTTAGGAGGAGGAGCGCGCTTACTGTATATTACAGGTTTTTACCTGTTTGGGAAGTAGAGCACTAGTAGTAAGGATACTCTGTAAAAGATGTTTTATGTAGTTTCACAGTGTATTAGTGTAATTACTGTGATATATTATATTTATATTTTATATTTTATTTATTTGGGGCATCAACAGCAATACAATACATTATAATTAGACAAAAAGCCAATAACAGATGTCCACAGGCATACAGTTAAGCGAAACATACTTAAACTAACACAGATACAACAAGTTTACAAATAAAGCTATCAAGCTAAGCTTATATATATAAGCGCAGGGCGTGCTCCTTGCCATGCCAGCCTTAACGACGTCATCCGTCGGGCCCTAGTCAGCGCGGAAGCGCCGGCCATTTTAGAACCGATCGGCCTTGTCCGCGATGATGGCAAGAGACCCGACGGCATGACCCTCATGCCATGGAGGATGGGTCGGCCGCTGGTTTGGGACGCGACGTGTAGCGATACTCTGGCGCCGTCCCATCTTAATGGCACCGCATCAAAGGCTGGCTTTGCCGCCAACTCGGCCGAGCTCCTCAAACGGCGCAAATACGCAACTATTAATAGTGGCTACCTATTTGAGCCGTTTGGGGTTGAGACTCTGGGACCCTTGGGAGAAAGCGCCCACAGAGTCTACAGGGAACGCTCCAAGCGGTTGGTCGAGGCGACGCGTGACCAGAAGGCTGCGTTATACTTCGCACAGAGGATCAGCATTGCCATCCAACGTGGCAATGCTGCTAGCCTTCTGGGCACGCTACCCATAGGCAGCGATCTGGGGCAAATTTTTTATTTATAATTTTTATTTTTAAGTCTAGTTTTTAATTTTAGTTTAATTTTTATAATTACTGTGTAAGTTAGATATTTAGCTTAACTTATAAGTATATATAGGTATATATTTTTTTTAATCCACATAAATGAGTTAGGTACTGTGTATGAGTATGGTATGGATATGTGTAAAGGTAAGGTAAGTGTGTTAGAGTGTGTGTGCGCTCGTCCACACGCATGTGTGTGTTAGTGTGTGGTTATTTGTGTGTTCCTCGCTGCGTCTTCCAGTACTTAGTCGCCAATCAAAAACACATTGACGGCCATCAGTTCTTATATATATAGCAGTAGATAGCAGTTAATAACTACAGGGGAAAAAATTATGTAACATCAAGGTCCGCTACCACAGTAAAGGCATTGCATACACGCAGTGTACTAATGATGCGGGTAATTGCAAACACTTGAACGCCGTACTCTCGCTTTCGAGCCTGTCCGGCAGACAAATGAATGGCGACAAGCGTGGCCAGACGAGATCGGAGGTGTATTCTGTAGCTGGGGACCCGATATGAAGAGATGCAGTGGAAATTTTAAAAAGTACCTATGCTCGATAGCTGGTTCCATTGTGGTAACTAAGTATGTTTTAACTATTATGGCGACCGATATGTTATAGTGGATACGTATGAAATTGCATAATGTTTGTCAATAAATATAGACTAAATACACAGAAATTGGCAACTTTACATAATTTTGATAAAATAAATGTAATAAACAGGTTTACTAAAAAAAAATTATACATATTTTGACACGCTCCCTTTACGGTTATGATCCTTACTATGAAATTGATGATTTTGAGAATATTGATAATATTCTTAAAAATAAAGTAAAAGAAAAGGGAAGGCTTTTGCTATGTAATTGTGAATCCTCACCATTTAAAATAATAACTATCAACAAAGTAACAAACCACACAAAGCACATTTATTACGAAACACTTAAAAAAGGTTGCGTAGAGTTTTCTAAGTCGCAATATTTTTTCGGAAATAGCATATGACTTGTTTGTATCCCGAATTCAAGCAGACTAACCCAACATCGGACAGTTCTGTCAATCCGGCGCACCTCCGTAATTGGCGTCCTGCTGTCACAGCGCAGGCGCCCGGTAAGGCCGATATTTACAACTCAGGAAATTATGACAACATGCGAAAGTCGGTAAATGTTGTCACTACGAACGTGTCAAAGTCATAAAGTTTTTCTATAGTTTTTCAATGTAATGAGTAGTATTGCTTTTGTGTTTTGTTTTACAAACAGCATGATTGTCGTTGGATATGCAATATAACGAAATCTAAAATATATTTATCTATGCCATTGCCATCGAATACTTAATTATGCGGAAGATTTGTTGGAACTCTTTGGTATTTTGTAAACCTAGTTATAAACCTTTGTTTCTTCTAGTTGTGACAAAGTCACTCTTTATTCTTTTGCTTGTCGCGTAGCGCGTTATTTTTGAATACATCTTCTTTTCTTCAGTTTAAAGCTTGTTTTTACCTCAAATTATACAATTTCTATCAGGTTATGGGCCCAGCACGCTTCCACTGCGCTGTCTGACACGTGTAAGGAGGCCCTGTTTCTAAGGCAATTCTTGTTTGAAGTACTTGGTAAGCAATTCATAGTTGATATTTATAACGATAGTCAATCTGCACAGAAGTTGTGTTCAAATGCAATGTTCCACAGCAGAACTAAACACATCGATGTGCGACATCACTTTATACGAGAAATCGTAAATAAGGGTACAGTAGTCATAAGCTATCTGTCGACTGATCAGATGGTGGCTGACTTTTTAACTAAACCACTGACTAAAGATAAACATGACAAGTTTGTATCTCAATTGTTTATTGCTTAGTTAATTATGTTTTGTTTGTTTGTTTGATAGTGGTTTGTAAAGTGTTTAGTTATTTATGCAAGTGGATTTGTTGATTTATAACTAGTTTAAAGGCCAGTGTTGGAACTCTTTGGTATTTTGTAAACCTAGTTATAAACCTTTGTTTCTTCTAGTTGTGACAAAGTCACTCTTTATTCTTTTGCTTGTCGCGTAGCGCGTTATTTTTTGAATACATCTTCTTTTCTTCAGTTTAAAGCTTGTTTTACCTCAAATTATACAATATCTATCAAGATTGACCATAGTTTAAGCCGTCAAGGCTGGTATAACTAATTTATGTTGCTCATATTTACGGTAGTATAATTTGCCATTTTAACAATAAAATTTAAACAAGTTAGCTATGAAGTATCTTTTTTTTTTTTTTTTGTACTTATTTTTTCAACTTCATTTTTTTTATTACTTTTACGGTCATCCCGTGAAATCATATATTTCGTACTAAATACAAACTGAAATATAGATGCACAGAAAAAACCCCATAATAAAAAAAATGAAGTTGAAAAAATAAGTACAAAAAAAAAAAGATACTTCATAGCTAACTTGTTTAAAGTTGCACAGTAGCGCCATCTCTTGTCCAGGTGAGCGGTTAGTTCCGAAGGAGTGTTAAAATCTCTCGATGAGGGTGTAACATAGATGTGCGCTTGTCACTGCATAAGGTGATGATTTAGCAGATTGAAATGTATGATGTATAGGAAAGATTCGTGTCTAATCTCTAGACCAGTGGTGGTGTAGGGGTATGGCACGCGGCACGGAATGCTGAGGACCTGGGTTCGATTCCCAGCATTGGTCTTTTTTTTTCTGGGGTTTTTTCTGTGCATCTATATTTCAGTTTGTATTTAGTACGAAATAAATAAAATTTATTCTTATTTTCATTTAAATTATATACGGAATGATAACGATGGAGTATGTATCATAAATATCATAATTTTTGTTTTAACACAAACAAAAAGGTTGACGTGTCACCAAAAAAGACAAAAGAAATATTAATATTAAACGTACAAACGTAGGGTCGGTTCCCTAGCATAAGTATCCACTTTTCCATAGGTACTAACTGCACAGAAAAGATACTTATAATTAGGACACCGACTGTACTGTACTGTACTTGTGACGGTGGAAGCATTCTACACTTCCACTGAACTTAGATTATACTTAGTAAAGATGTTTAGTTTTAGTTTTTTTTTAATTAAGGGACCCCATACACCATACATCCCTGTGTTTGTTTTTTTTTTATACGAAATTTCTATTTAATTTTATATTGTAGTTTATATGTTTATTTTGTTTGTAAATATTTATTTAATTTTGGTTTGATAAGACGACTTCCTGCCAAGTTTTTTGCGGCGCATTCTTCTTGGCAATGATGGTCCTTCCTTACGAAAGTGCTGGTAGTTTTAAAAAACCGGCCAAGTGCGAGTCAAATTTATATGTATCTATGACATCCAGTCTTAACAGACCCCTGCTCCTAAGCAAAATGTGCGCAGTGTGGGATCATTGTAGATTGGTTACTGATATAGACAGACAGACAAAAAAATTATACTTTTCGCAATTTTTCCTTTATCTGTACCTTGTACCTTGCTTCGTACCAAATTTCAAGATTCTGAGTTCACGGGAAGTACCCTGTAGGTTTTGATTCCCTTGCGAGTGTCGATAATTTGCGGAAATTTGCGGCATAAAAGGCTTTATCTTTTGATTGCGTTAAAAATTTATGCTTTTCGCAATTTTTCCTTTATCTGTGCTATAATACGTTGCTTCGTATCAAATTTCAAGATTCTGAGTTCACGGGAAGTACCCTGTAGGTTTTGATTCCCTTGCGAGTTTCGAAAATTTGCGGAAATTAGCGGCATAAACGGCTGTATCTTTTGATTGCGTTGGCTTAGAAGTTTGATTTTTTCACAGCTCCAAGGGACCGTAGATTTGAGTATTTGATATAAATTTCAGCTTGATACCTCCACGTGTTCCTGAGAAAAAGGGTCTTGACAGACAGACGGACGGACGGACGGACAACAAAGTGATCCTATAAGGGTTCCGCTTTTTCCTTTCGAGTTGCGGAACCCTAAAAGTGACATGTAAAAGAGCCCTTTGCGGCCTACTTGCAGAATATACGTTTTGATTTCGATTTTGATTTTGATTGTACGTCACATGTGCTATATTTATCAGTTTATCACCATTACTACAACTACCAGGGGCTAAATTCAGGAACGGGCCTTCACTGGTTTGTTAGTGGTAATTCAATCGTTTGGGTTGGGTTTGGTTTGAACTGCTATTCAGGAACGCCAAAAATCACTGGTTTGCGAGAGGTTTGGGCTGAGTTTGGTATGAGCCTTATTTATTTGTTTATTTATTTATTTACAAAGCGAATTAACAGGAAAATAAGGCTCATCCCAAGCTCAAACCATTCCTATCCTCTCCCAAACGATTAAATTATCGCTGACAAACCGTGTTGGGCCGTTCCTGAATTTAGCCCCAGAGCGTGGGTTTACTTTTATAATGAATATGTCATAAATATTAAGGTTAGCAGTGCTACTTGGTTATGGATGAGGCGTTTAAAACTCGTCTGGTAAGTTAATGAAGAGTTCGAGACAGGTTAAGTTAAAAAGGCATAAATCAGTCAATGTGATGCTAATCGAATGCAGTGGATCGGACAGATTTGACAAATTAGGCTTAATAAATTCTTTGAATACTTTATCAATTGTATCTGTTGGTAATACGTCGCAACTTGTCGCAACATAAGGCTTTTTCTCGGCCTGTTTAACCAACTTCAACAAAAGGGGAGGTTATCAAATCGGCTGTGGGTGAATCAACTTTTTCTTACCACCCGTTGCTATGGTTACACAATTTTGTCTCAAGGACAACCTAAGCATTTTAGCCTAAGTATTTTTTTTTATGAAACAACTGAGGGCTGAGTAAATAACACGAAAAAGTTGGTTCACCCTTTTGCTTTTATTTATCATTAATTTTTTTATGCTTCTTTCTTCAAAACTCTGTCATTTATAAACCGACAAGCGGTTGTCCGCGACTCTATCTACAAAGAATCCTATGTCCTTCCTAGGGTCTCAACTATCTCCATACCAAATTTCATCCAAATCGGTTCAGCAGTTTAACCGTGAAGAGGTAACAGACAGACAGACAAACTTTCTTAATTACACTTATATTGTTAGTATGAATGGATTAGTTTTTAGGGTTCCGTACCCAAAGGGTAAAAACGGGACCCTATTACTGAGGCTCCGGTGTCCGTCCGTCTGCCCGTCCGTCTGTCACTAGGCTGTATCTCATGAACCGTGACAGCTAGACAGTTGAAATTTTCACAAATGATGTATTTCGGTTGCCGCTATAACAACAAATACTAAAAAACAGAATAAAATAAATATTTAAGGGGGCTCCCATAAAACAAGCGTGATTTTTTTTGCTCGTTTTTGCTCGATATTGATAACGGCAACAGGTAGACGCTTGAAATATTTACAGAATATTAAGTTATATATTCAATTTAAAAATATATAATTAAATTAAAATAAAACAAATATTTAAGGGGGCTCCCATACAACAAACGTGTTCTTTTGCCGTTTTTATAGATAATGGTACGGAACCCTTCATGCGCGAGTCCGACTTGCACTTGGTCGGTTTTTTTATTCATGGAATAACGGGTCCATGGATTTAGTTGAAACTTGATGTACAGATATATAAATATCTGAATTAAGACATAGAATACTTAGTGCCTAGTACTTAGTAATGCGTTCCCGTGAGATAATATTTTAACTTTAAACAGGGTGTACTTTCGTTTGGCAAATTACGTTTCCCAAACTGATTCATTTGGAAAATGTTTCATTTCCCAAATGTTTATTTTTTCTGAAACTGTAAACTATTCAGGATATATTTCAGGACTATTTTGTAGGTTAGGTTAGGTTAGGGTTGTTTTATAACAATCCTGAAAAGTTTACAGTTTCAGAAAAAATAAACATTTGGGAAATTAAACATTTGCCAAGTGAATCAGTTTGGGAAACGTAATTTGCGAAACATTAGTAAGCCTTTAAACAGGTATAGAGGGCGCTGCCCAGAACATTGAGGTATGTCGGCTTTCAAGATGACGTGCCAACTTCATCTTCAATCGATAGATCAGCAGGTTTATTGACACGCTTCTGACGCTTGCCTTCGCAATCACTATTTCTTTCCGTCAAACGGTATAAGATGATGACAGAAAGAGATGGCGAAAGCGAAAGCAAGCGTCAGAAGCGTTAGACAATACAGTAAAATTACATAAATTTACCACTGACAGATGGTTTGCCTTCATTTCATATTCAACTTTAACAACCTACAAATAAAGCCAATTTTAGAATACTGTTACCCACGTTTGCAGATTTTGTAATAACTACTTTATTTGTATGGTGTCAAAGTTGGAAATGAAATGAAGGTAAACTAAAAGTAAACGTATTGTACGGCCTCTTATGTCGTTGTCCGACCGAACGTTGTGCTTTAAATATGTTCCGTCACCCTTTTTTAGGCCAAACTCTTAGATTGTTAATATTTCTTGTGAAGGCATTTCCAACACTAGCGTACCTGCGGATTAAAGTTAGTAGTGTTAGAATTTTAAATAATTGATTAAAGCAGCTATTACTTCGCGGAGATCCACATCCCACTTATCCATGCTATTTATGGACTATTGCAATTTGTTCTGAGACAATAAAATGGGAATCTTAGTACTTACTTACATAATCCGATTTCAAAATTATTATTCGAAGTAATATTCTAATTCTAAATCACCATATGTACCACTCGCGTCGGGAGTTACTTTACACAGTCCCGTATTTAATACAAAATGAATAAACTTGATTTATGCCTCCGCGAAGTAGTATGGTCAGCTAAACAAAGTAGCAGTTTTTTTTTTAAATACAATATAGGCTTGCGTTTGACCACAATCACGGCTGATGGAAAGCGAAGATGAAGCCTACGAGTGAGCACGCTTGCCTAGTACGTGCTCATTCACCTTAGACTTGATTCAAGGGAATAAGCAGAAAAGTTGGCAGTTGAGCGCGATGTTGCGCGCGCCCCCAAGCAGTGCAAATACGGTACACTGTAACCGTACACGCGCGCTGCACAACTGCTCAGACCCTTCTAGAGACAGACCGGAACACGACGAGAGTCGCTTGGCGACCTGGCTCAACCTATAAGGTGGTCACCAGCCGCGGCCGAAGCCTACCACCGGAGTTGATCGCTCGTTTAGCACCAACCAGGGGTCACGTGTAGGGTCTCGACGGTAAACCTACGGACGCAAGCGATTTCAACACCCAAAAAACTATACAAAATAGTAGAAAATTTAGGAAAAACGAAGAGAAAATTAACTGTGTTTTACCTACGCAAGCATGACTGCACTAGTTTCATCATTTCAGCCGAAAGACGTCCACTGCTGAACATAGGCCTCCGAGCGCACTAGTTTGCGAAGGACCAAATCAAGTTTATCATTTTTTACGATCTGAACTCATTTGACGAATTGATAAACTGCAGAGTTTTTTGAACATTGAAAACTCTTCTACTCACAAAGTCATTTTCTTCATCCGTATATTCTGTCCGTGTATTATGTTAAACGGAACCCTATTAAGGTCCCACCCTACACTGTCAATCGGTATGTCTGTCTTTCTGTTACAAGACTGTATCTCAAGAACCGTGATAGATAGACAGCTGAAATTTATAGATAGTGTACATTACTGCCGCTACAACAACAAATTACAAATTAAATTAGATATTAAGGGGGGTTCCAAACAACCTATATAAAATGAACATTGCATACATTTTGCTTAGAAACAGGGCTCTACCAACACTGATTTAGAATAGATCCGGCCGTTTAATAGTAGGTACTCTATTTATCATTTTATTTATTAGTACCTACTTTGACATTACCTACAGATTTGTACGGATCCCTCGGTGCGCGAGTCCGACTCACACTTACTCGGTTTTCAATTGCTCTGACGCGTCTAACAGTCTTACATATTACCATGTTAATTTTTCGCGTAGCGGGTACTAATTTACGCTACTATATTGGACGCATATGGCCACTGCGTCATAAGCACGAACAAGGAAACCATACAAGACAGCTTATTCATTTTGTGGGCTCGGCTACCTTAATAGGCTGACAGTCAGCCAGGCCTAGTGCACGTAAGGGGAAAGGTGCATGTATTATCTTGCGTAACAGAGTCTACACAATACATACAATGCCTGCTACTATTAAACGTTAGAATAATAAAAAGTTTATTTAAAAATACTGAGCAAAAGTACGCCCCGTTTTTATCATGAGTTTCATTAGCTTTTCATAGCTAGGCAAAGGCCTACCCTCTTGACCCTCACAACTCCCGATCTGGCGCAACGTCAGGCCAGTCTTTTGCGTACACGTACAAATCGTCCCACTATCTCTTTATTGGTCTGCCTCTTCGTCGCTAGACGCTCCTGTGAGTGCCTTTGTGGGTTTCATATTCCTGCAAATACTGATGATGAGATGGAACCTTAGTATAACTTGAGTTGAATACTCTTCGGCAAGATTTAGATTGCGTAGGATTTAGTTTAGTTTTTAGGGTCCTTCGGGACGTTAAATAAAAATCACGGACTGAAATTAAAGGCTGGTTTCAATCGCTGTCTAATTAATTATACAGCAAATTTTGGATCTAACAGATTGATATAAAATATTGGCAGGTCGTCTGACGTTGGTGGTTATTATGAAGATAGTATTCCGATTTTCTCTCTCAATTAGTAAACGTAGTTTTAAATGTTACTAAAATAATGCAGTGTCAGCGAAGAAAATTTGCTGTCATGTCATTTGTCCATTTGCTTACCTATTACCTATCTTCTAAAGTATTTAAGCAAATCAGTACCTAAATAATATGTTGTCAGGGCACTGCAATTTCACTTTCACACATTTAAACGTAATAATATGTATTGCAAAAAATCAGATTAGCGCAGGTAAATCTATATTTTAACACATAGTTTACCTTGTCAAAGCTATGACGATTAATTCCAGATAAATGTCATTTTTAAAACAATGATTTATAAATTCGAGGTTTTATCAGACCTATGTATGTATGCGGAGATCATGACAGCAAATATGACCTTTAAAAATGATTTATTCTCTATAACGCAATCCATTGACGATAAAAATTGAGTTGTCAATTGGTATGTGTCAATAGAAAAGCAATAAATCAGTAAAACCTTGTATCAAAAGGTTGATTTTAAGCAAATTATCCTTGCAAGTGATTGCTGGTAGTGAATTAATATCCGTTCCGACCTGTTTGGCTTTTAAATAAGCCACAAAAAAGTAACAATAGTCTCTGTATTTCTATTAGCGTTGTAAATAAATCCTCTTAAAAAGCAAAAAAGACATTTAATACGTTTAAATTAGACCGACGATACCTTTCGCAGACCCGACGGCAACAAAAACAAAATCCACTTCACACTTTTAACCAATTTAAATACCTTAATTCCTAAACTGTCACTCAAGTCAGGACGATTAGCAGGGAGGCGGTGAACAAGTTTTTTGGACCTTAAAATGTTAATATGGAGCGCTTTGTTGTCTGTCCGTCTACTATTCTTAATTCTTAAGAGTATCTTTGATTTTTCAAAGAACAGAGTTCTTCATTTTGCAAGTCCGTTAGGTGATTGACTTGAGGTTCTAGGAAACTGCTGAGATCATTTTTAGGATTCCGTACCCAAAGGGTGCGACAGCGGGACCCTATTACTGAGACTCCGCTGTCTGTCACAGGGATCTATCTCGTGAACCATAATACTTGTAATTTTCATCAGTTATGTATTACTGTAGCAGCTATACTTAATAAAAGAAAATACTAAAAATTAAAAAAAACTAAAAAACACGCTTTAAAAAATAAAAAATAAATTTTAATAAATTTCAATTCACTATTCTTATAGTGCAGTAAAAAATCTTAATAAGCAATTATGATATTGTTATATCCAGATCAAAATTTGTAAACAATTCTAAATATTGATAAAATAAATAATAATAGTTTAAAATATTTTATTGTAAAAAAAGCGTGGGGTGCATGGTGTCAATTGTCAAGGATTGTCATTTTGATAACATCTTAAAAAGCACCCCACGCTTTTTTTGCAATAAAATATTTTAAACTATTATTATTTATTTTATCAATATTTAGAATTGTTTACAAATTTTGATCTGGATATAACAATATAATAATTGCTTATTAAGATTTTTTACTGCACTATAAGAATAGTGAATTGAAATTTATTAAAATTTATTTTCTATTTTTTAAAGCGTGTTTTTTAGTTTTATTAAACTATTATTTATTTTCTATTTTTTAGTTGCATTTTTTTCTTTCTAACTTTACCCCCTCACCTACAACCCCCAAACCCCCTAAACCCAACCCCCCAACATCCCCCACCCCATTTCCCCAAACCCCCCCCAAACCCCACACCCTTACCCCCAACCCCCTAAACCCCCCTTACCCCCTCCTCATTTTACAAACCCCCGAACCACCTAAACCCAACCCCCTAACACCGAACCCCCATACCCCCGGAAACCCCACCTCCCCCCCCATCCGTCACCTGCCCCCCCCACCCCACCCCTCCCACACCCCCCACCCCGCCACCTACCGCCCCCCCTTCCAGTTCCATCATCAAACCCTTGTTACCATCTAGGCCTCTTACCCCCTCCCCATTTCCCACAACCCCCCAAAATCACTTACCCCCGAAGCCCCCAACACCCCCACCCTATTTCCCGTAAACCCCCCCCCATCCCCTAACCCCAACCGCCACACCCTAACACCCAACCCTCTAAACCCCCAACCACCTTACCCCATACCCCATTCCCCCCCAACCCGCCACCTACCCCCCTTCCAGCTCCATCATCAGACTCTTGTTACCATCTAGGACCAAAGTACTCGTCAAAACGAATCAAACGAGCCCAAACTCGATGGGGTTGTTTCGTTTTATTGTGGAGTGCCTTTGGCCATCTTCCAGCTCCATCATCAGACCCTGGTTACCATATGGGATCAAAGTGCTCGTCAAGACGAATCAAACGAGCCCAAAATCGATGGGGTTGTGTCGTTTTATTGTGGAGTGCCTTTGGCCATCTTCCAGCTCCATCATCAGACCCTGGTTACCATATGGGATCAAAGTGCTCGTCAAGACGAATCAAACGAGCCCAAACTCGATGGGGTTGTGTCGTTTTATTGTGGAGTGCTTTTGGCCATCTTCCAGCTCCATCATCAGACCCTGGTTACCATCTGGGATCAAAGTGCTCGTCAAGACGAATCAAACGAGCCCAAACTCGACGGGATTGTGTTGTTTTATTACATAGTTCCTATGGCCACCATCCAGCTCCATCATCAGATCAGCTCCATGTTACAATAATATTGCATTGTCATCCAATTTACACATATGTGCAAAATTTCAGCTCAATCGGAAACCGGGAAGTGGGTCAAAATCGCGCCCTAAGGAGTCGGTTACAAACAAACATACAAACATACATACATACAAACATACAGGTGAAGCTAATATAAAGCGTGTAATAAAATAAACCTAAAAATTAAAGGGGGTCCATCATACAAAAACCATTTTTTTCTGCGTTTCCCTTAATTTGGTAATGTACTCCACAATGTACATTATTTAATACCATCTTTTTGTATTTTTTATAAATGTGTAATTTTCAGGAGTCCTAATCTAAGACAGGCTTTGAATTAAGTACCAACTTTAAGAAATTTTGCCAAATTAACTCGATCTTTAACTCTATCTTGATAATTGCATTATTTGAATTTTTTACCGATTATGTATTACTGTGGTCGCTACAACAACAAATAATAAAAATGTAATTAAATAAAACAGGGGCTCCCGACTAACCAATATGAATTGATCCCACACTGCGTACATTTTACTCAGAAGCAAGGGCTCTCCTAACACTGGACTGTCATAGTTACCGCTGTTTACGGCGTACCTATATTTTATAACATACCTAATAATTTGTGTGGAACCGTCGGTGCGTGAGTCCGACTCGCACTTGGCCGCTTTTAGTTCTGACTATTCGCTCTTTTTGTAACAGGAAGGCTTGTTAATTTACATGGGAGGGATCCGGAGTTCGGACAGCGGCAGGATTGTCCACACTACTCGAGTTTGACGGCCGTGACTGGGCCCATTGTGGCCCGAATCCAACTTGAATTGGATTCAATCGAGCGCCAATGTCAAAAAACTCGACAAAAACTGTGAGAGTCGTTCAGGCTTCACTGTTTGGGTGACAACAGTTGGACAAGTGTGCAATCGCGCTATATAGTCCGACTATTTCGTCTTGAACATTGAAAGGGGCCCTGCGTAATTGACCTGTAATAATATCCTATTAATTATAAATGCGAAAATTTGTGAGTACCTATGTATGTGCGTGAGTCAAGGCCGGCGCAGACTAGATGCATGTGCGTGTCATGTCACGCGCACGCACTAATTGCAATAAAATAAACTGTAAGAAAGATGGCGCACTAGATCCGTACACAAGTTGTGGCATCTTTCTTTGATAAAATTCCGGAATGTCAAAAGCTAGGGTTGAGACATGAAATTTGGCACGGGTGTTTTTATGTAACATTAAGGATGGACACGATGTAATTTTTAGGAATTCCCACGAGATTTTTTTAGAAAATCCCGTAATTTCAATTCGACTGCCAGACCAATAGTTTACGCGTTTGAAACCGCGGGAAAAAGTGATATTTATTTTTATAACTTTAAGACCTATGGCAGTGGCTCTTCCTTTGTATGTAGTGGCTACCTTCTTGTTAACTTGCAAAATAAACAACACAGTAATGCATAATGACGGCCTTGTTAAATCAAAACAACGATTCTTTGTAAGTTAGGAGTCCGCGCTGGTAGAAATAGAAACACCGAGATAAAACCGCTCAGATTAGAACAAAGTCCATGTGTTTCTTTGTATCTATTCATTCAAACGCACCTAATTTCAATTCTAATTCGTAATGAAACGGCTAAGCGATAACTTGCAACTTTGATAGAGAATTTAAAGGTACATACTTAAATAGTTAAGGTAATAGCATTGTGAGTAGTTAAACTGATAAACAATGATTTTAAGTGTCTTTTTCTTAATCGACTAACACTTTGGTTCGTTTCGTAAAGGCCGTAGGTTCAAAGTGGATGCAAGCAGCTGCTTCCAACCTTAACTATTGGGTAACAATAATATATATTAATAAATAATTAATTAATATATATTTGGGTCCAGCTGAGCAGTGGGCGACGTGCAAATGAAATTATGATGATGATGAACTATTTGTTTAGGTTAATTTTAAAATTCGGTTCTTTTTGCTTTTCATTGCACGTCTACTTTTGTTTCTGATGTTCTGTCAATCGTTCAAAGGTCAACTGGAAAAGATACTATTAATTAAAGAATAAGTTCGTCTTCGTGCATTTGTTTGTCTTGTTGTCTGTCATGATGGTTTTACTCATCTTCTAAGCAGAGTTTTTCCGAACCGGTGCTAGATTTTTCGGCATTCATAAGTAAAAAAGTAATGTTTTGCTGTGATGCGCGTTTGATAACGTAGAAGCAAGGCAAAAATATTGTTGTGCATTAATATGGACCTCCGTAAAATAACACTTGAATCAATCAGTATTTATTTTGTCGAACTACTTTGGTTCTCATATTTTAATTTGTCATAAATCCACTTGCCATACCAACGTTTGCCATAAAATAATAGAAGCGTGCTGTTTTGAGGATTTTCGGAAATGTCATCTGATAGAAAATTATAGTAGGTTACGTAAGGTCAGTTTAATAACAATTCTAAAGAAAATACTATTTCAGAAAATAACTTACTTTATGACAAATGGAAATTACGGGAAACGTTACATTACGGCATGCGAAATTCGGGAAAACGATGAAGAACATTGTTTTGTACAGACTCAAGACAGGTTAGTCGCTCTATATAAATAGTTCCACGTATCAACTCAGTTTGAGTGGTCGACGTCCTCCGTCCTCTAACATGTCCGGTGGCGGGTCAGACCAAGAAAAACTTTTACAAAAACTAACCCAAATTGATAGTTTGATGCACGTATTTAGAACATAACCGACCAAGGCGATAGCATTTTTTAGAAATCGGTCTCCTTGACAATATTACTATCATAACCCCAAATACAGATATCACTTACGTAAATAACTAACTTGTTTCCACTGCTTCCCCTTGATGGCTTTTCTAAAAAAAAATACAGTGGCATGCCAAAATGGAGAGGACGGGATGATGTGGACCGTTTTGACCCATTTTGGCAAGACTTTGCAAAGGGCAAAAACAAGTGAAAAGACAGCCACCCAAGACCCAGAACAATTTTGAAATACGTTTTTGTTTGATATAAACACTTTTCTTAACCCAATAGAAAATCCATCTCAATCACATTTGACTTTTGCCCCTGCTGTCGATCATTCCCTTCATACAGACTTTGAAGCAGCCTAGATAGGTATTGAAGGTGCGCTTACGTCGAAGTACAATCACAGATCTCGAATGAATCTCGCTATAGGCTTCTTAACAATAACCCGATTTATTTCACAGTCTTTGCATGACGCAGTGAGCTAACCTAACGCTTCGTGCGTCATAGGCTTCACGTCTATTAAACGGTATATAGCGTTTTATACTGTTTTATAGACTTAGTAACCCATCGTTGCGTGATAAGTCAATTTAGATTACAATTTTTAAAGGCTAAAAGAGAAGTTTTTGCTTACGGTTATTAAGTCGTCATAAATCAGCAGGAGTCTTTCTGGAGACCTGGACTCCCTATGTTGTTACTAATTAATTTCAGTGCGGTCCGGGCTATTTTTTGTTACTCGCAAATATAAGAGTAAAAAGTCTTTATACAAACATTTTCACCGAATTCAAAAAAAGATTATTATAAACAACGAGCTATAAAAGAAAAAAACCGGCCAAGTGCGAGTCGGGCTCGCGCACGAAGGGTTCCGTACCATTACCTATAAAAACGGCAAAAAAATCTCGTTTGTTGTATGGGAGCCCCTCTGACATATTTGTTTTATTTTAATTTAATTATTTATTTTTAAAGCTAATATATAACTAAATATTCTGTGAATATTTCAAGCGTCTACCTGTTTCCGTTATCAATATCAAGCAAAAATGAGCAAAAAAAGCACGTTTGTTGTATGGGAGCCCCCCTAAATATTTATTTTATTCTGTTTTTTAGTATTTTTTGTCATAGCGGCAACCGAAATACATCATCTGTGAAAATTTCAACTATCACGGTTCATGAGATACAGCCTGGTGACAAACGGACAGGCGGACAGACGGACAGACGGACGGACAGCGAAGTCTCAGTTATAGGATCCCGTTTTTACCTTTTGGGTACGGAACACTAAAAAGGACTTAACATTTACATATAAAACAAAAACCTCATCAACGTACACCTATGTACGTACAGTCAACCAATTTGATTTCTAGGCCCCTGTAGAACCTGTTAGTGCGGGTCAAAGGATTATTAGCGTATTGGTTCGCTGTAATGCCTTGTAAATTATTTGAATAATAAATAAATAAATGCCTAAATAAATTATCAACTTTCCGATCACATCATGCAATAAAAGTAAAGAGTTTATAAAAGGTTTCGCTCTATGACATAAGAAGAAAGAGACGTTTTGATAGACGGACAGTGACAATTCATGTTGTAAGTTATAAGCCAACTCCTTTCCTATTCGTTATCGTTGACACAATGTTAGCAAAGATTGAGGTGTCATCATGGCATACTTCACGCAATAATCACTGTCGTAGAAGATAAACAAATTAATTCATTATGACATGGTTCTATAGTGGCCTAGGAATCAAATTGGTTGACTGTACCTACATGATACTACTAAAACCAACCCTCTTTTGAGAGTGATGGATGGTTGCATTTAATGAGTTCTTGAGTGCTCTCATCATTGAGTGCATTAATTAATACGAACCTAAACACACACACAAAAGGTGTGCTCGGCCCTTAAACACCCCAATATCATCTTACAATAATGACTCCTTTACATAAGTATTATACTTACATGAACGAATGATGGGCCATTATTTTTATTTTGACAAAAGTAATAAAATATCAGGGTCTCGATTCAGCGTAAAGTTTCGTTGCTGTCGGTTTTGAGACCTTGGGATCCCAGAGGCCGAATAGTCTAATGCTTCTGTCTCTTGCCTTTGCTTTCACCGTCTCTTTCTGTCATCCTTTTATACCGTTTGAATGAAAGAAATATGATTGCGAAGGCAAGCGTCAGAAACGTTAGACAATAAGCCTGCAGGTCTCGGCACCAACAAAAGTGCAAAAAAGCCTGATCGACACAACTGGACACGAAATGGTTGGAAGCTATCTCCCTCATAGAATTGCCATCGCTATACCACGAGGAAATGCTGTCAGGCTATTTGGGCATTATTCTACGGCGGCTGTTTTTAGATTTTATTTAGATTTAAGATTTTAAAGTGGCACCGGTGGCAGGACAGGCCAAGGCGGAGATGGCGAGATGGCCTGGACGCCGAACTGAGAGTGTAGCTCTGGATAGGGAGATGTGGAAGTCAAGAGGAGAGGTAGTGCCCATCAGTGGGACACAATTATAGGCTAAGTAATAATAATTTAAGATTTTAAGCATCTAGTCTTTCATCATCATCATCATCATCAGCCTATGTTCGTCCACGCCACTGAGCACGATCCTCGGCCACTCTCATCCAGCTCTTGCCAGCCGCCTTGCGAAGATCATCGCTCCACCGAGTCTGAGGACGTCCTACGCTACGTTTGCCGATCCGTGGTCTCCACTCAAGAACTCGTCTACCCCAACGGTTATCGGTTCTTCGAGTTATATGACCGGCCCATTGCCACTGCAGCGTGCTAATGCTATGGCTATGGCTATGTCCATAACTTTGGTTCTCTGTCGGATCACTTCGTTCGCTCTTTGTTCGTTCGATGTAGTCTTTATTTAAGTATTTATTAAAATTTTATTATGTTGAGGTATAAACTGCCAGACTTCATTTTACAATATACGAGTATTATTTAGGTTAGATTTTTTTTTTTTTTTCAAACAGTTGATCGTTTGGATGCAAATAATATTTATTCACTTTAAAGCTTTGTTAATGCAAACATGAATTCTGTTCTGGTACCTACCTTGTTGGGTGTCTGCTTAAAATCGATTAAAACATTTTAATCATTATACGAGGCAATTCAATGTGTATGTGTAATTATGTGTAATAATTGTAGTAAAACAAGTTTATCAAGCGATCGACCAACTCTCCAAACAAGATTCTTTTATAATATCGGAATACTCCAGTAGTACCTTTTAAGGATTACGTTACCTCTCAACATCGTAAAGTTAAATTAACATTTCGTCCTCTGTAATTTATTTAAATTTATGACTTCATTAATTACGGATATTATTCAAATTAAAGAGTTTTTGACACGTTGGCTTTGGTTCCAAATGTTTTTATGGCTTGACTTAGTTTTTATGGATTCATTAGTTTTTTTATTACATCCGTCTCAATAGGCGTCAGAAAATTAACGTATCACTCGCACTAGCGTACACCGTTTATTTTTTTAATCAAATAGTTACCACCTGCGATGGTTAATGACTTAAATACCGTCATGTGAGGTGTGGAAAATAATTTACGTGCTTTCATGAACGTCTTGATACAGTGTGTCCCAAAACTGACAAGATATCCAGGTACCGAACCGGGCTAAAGGCCAAGTTATACACAAACCGCACCTTTAAAATCAAACTGGCTTTAAACGAAATATGCCACTACTTAAAAATGACACTTGAAGCATTTTAATGCATAGTTCAATTTTGCGAGGTGACAATAGTACATTATTGTCGTGGCCTGGAAGTAGGCAATTGCTGGCTGAGTATGAGTGAGTATTAAATGGAAGAGCTTGCGAGTCCGTTTAACAAATACGAAGCCAGCAATGGGTATTCCAGCCGAGACTAAGTAATATAAAGATTTTCTCAAAAATGGTGACGGAAAAAAAATAGAATTAAACTTTTATTAACTTAAATAGGTACAAAGAATTTCAAATCACATAAAATTAAATGGCATTTAACCCTTTCCCGCCTTTTTTCATTAAATAAAACTGCAGGTGTATTTTTCCACCGAAAACACCACAAGCTGTTTCAAACACAATAAAAAAAGTCCGGAATTCCAACAAAACAATTGATACCGGTCATTTGAGTTGGCTATATTATTATACGAATAGTGCCAACTTATTACCATGACCGTTTTAGCTTTTTAAAAAGTTTGAGACTCGACAATAATGGAATTTGTATGCGACATTGTTGTCGAGTTTATCGATCATGCAATTTTTTTAACTTTTTTATTTTTTACTGACCATAAACTATGCACTTTGCGTTCTGATAATGTAAAGAATAATGTCAACTTTTACGGATATTTATGAGAAAATTTCGTTTTCACGACACTGCTCGAAAATATTTTCAGCAGTGTCATATGGCCATAGATAACCTAAATCCAGTACTCAAAACTGCCTATATATGTACATAAAACAGCTGACTCATTTATGGCGCGCAAACACGACAACAATGTTACACTAATCGAAAACAGGACGTATCAGTATGTGTCATTTCATTATACGATACGACTTTTTGAAAGATAATTTCTGAATTTCATTCCTGGCGTGCTGAAACGACATTATTGGACCAATCAACAGTAATCGTCTGCTGCATGTGATGGATGGATGGATGGATGGATGGACGGACGGACGGACCGACGGACGGACGGATGGACGTACGGACGGACGGACGGACGGACGGACTGGATGGACGGATGGACGGATGGACGGAAGGACGGGATGGACGGGATGGACGGGATGGACGGGATGGACGGGATGGACGGGGCGGATGGACGGATGGACGGGATGGACGGAATGGACGGGATGGACGGGATGGACGGAATGGACGGGATGGGCGGGATGGACGGGATGGACGGAATGGACGGATGGACGGATGGCCCTCAAACAAACTCGTCCATCTATTGCTTACTTTCCAGCCTCTACAACAATGTACTATTAATGCCAGATGGATTTTAAGGGTGCGAAACATGTTACGGGTCATATACATTTTTTTTGTTCGCGTCTCTTCTGTGACATGGCAAAAGTTAAAGGTCTAGCTATAGCCAATATTTAACGTGGCGTGTGGAACTAGCCATTTTTTATCCCAATTAAATAAATCTCAAGTTTGGTGACTCGGAGTCGCAAACTTTAGGTTCACGGGTTTATTGTCCCGTGATTGTCCCGTGAACTATTGTTTCTTACGCTGTTTATGACCCTACTAGGTATTTTTTCGAAAATATCTTAATACCAAAAGTGATAAGTATGTTATGTGATTCTATTACCGCTTAGCTAAGTGAAAAGGGATTTTATTTCTTATTTTTTCCAAACCTTTCGCCCGGTACCAGGTCATAGTTAAGTTTTGGGTTTTACGAACTTTTATGAACGTCTATGGTGCCGAAAGATTCTCGAGTGGCGTCTACGGACCGGAAGACGCAGTGTAGGTAGGCCTCCAACAAGATAGAGCGACAACCGGTTAAGATTGCGGGAATGCGTTGGATTCGGATGGCGCGGGCCTTGGGGAGGCCTATATTCAGCAGTGGATGTCTTTCGGCTAAAATGATGATGAACGTATTGTCCACCACTACAAGCAAGCCAGAAATTAGGACATTCTCTGATATCTGGTAGCTCAGCGGACTAGCGTTTAAACTTTTTTTTTATATACATTACAGGCTTGCGTTTGACCACAATCACGCCTGATGGGAAGCGAAGATGAGGCCTACGATGGAGCACGCTTGCCTAGTAAATGCTCATTCACCCTAGACTTGATTTAGGGGAATAAGCAGAACGAAGGCAGTTGAGCGAGGTGTTACGCGCGCCCCCAAGCAGTAGGCCGCACCGCTACAGCGTAACAAATGCGGGGCACTGTAACCAGTACGCGTGCGCTGCATAACTGCTCCAGAATGGCTACTATAGGCAACAGGCCGAAACACGACGAGTAATTGTACAGAAACGGGCGAGGGTCGGTCAAGGAAGTAACCAACGGGTAAAAACATAAAAGATCGACCTAAGCACCCCCCCAGTGCCCAGCGGGAGAATGCATGCTCCTCTCCCGGCCTTCCAGCAAATGGCTGAGGCAGGACACTGTGGGTATATTAAGTCTCCTCCGTACCCCTCCCCTCCTCAAAATTTAAAGCACACGTTTTTTGTATTGATAACCAATAGAGAAGGGGACTTGTGACCGGGTTTTAGTCCGTGCGAGTCGGACACTGTCTGGGCCCTCCGTTCCCAGTTCGTCCGAAGGGATTTTTCCCGAGCACAAGTCACTCTTCCCATCTTAATGTAAATAACAGCAAAGACTTCGCGTCTTTGGCCCCTCTGGCGACTCATTCAAAAAAAAAAAAACACGACGAGTCGCTTGGCGGCCCAGTTCAACCTAAAGGGTGGTGACTAGCTGCGAAAAGCCTACCACGGGTAGGGTTGCCATCTCTAAAATTCAAAAAGCCGAACTTACCCGTCAAAAAGCCGGACTTTTGGGTCCCAAAGCCGGACATTAAGAAAAATTAGGGATTTTTGAAAAAATATCGAATAAAACTCACATTTAAAAGTGGGACTTTTGAATTCCAAAGTCGGATGCTAAAAAAAGGGATTTTTGAGTGTGTGTATGTGTCCGTCCGATGCGGGCGGGGGCGGCGTGGCAAGACTGGGCAAGGCCGTGCGCGCGCGCAGTGCGATAGTAATAAAAAGCCTAACGAAAGCCGGACGGCACGATGCGCGGGCGGAAGACAGTTTGCTCTCCGCTCGCCCTTGTCCGCTCGGGCGCTCGTCCGCCCATCGTCGTACGAATCGCCACTCTGACAAAAAGCCTGACAAAAGCCGGACAGGCCTAACATGTACATATTTGGCCGGACGCGACCGCAAAAAGCCAAACATGTCCGGCTAAAAAGGGACACCTGGCAACCCTAACCACGGGAGTTGTATCGTAAAGCATTCATAACACATTGTAACTTGAAGGATTCATCCCCTTCACACCCACCGACTGGTGAGCAAAAATTCGTGGTAGCCTAGTGGTTGACCTATGGCATCTCAAGCAGATGGTCGTGAGTTCAAACCAGGCTCAAACCTCTTCAGTTTTTCGAAATTTATATATGTACATATAAAACTCACCATTAGCTTTTTCGTGGACGAAAACGTCGTGAGGAAACCTGTAAAGCAACCTGTGAAGCATTTCAATTTTAATAGTGAGTGTGAAGTTCCCAATTTGCACTGGGTTTACGTTGGCACTATAGCCCTCTCAGTCTTAGCCCAGCAGTGAGACGTAGGCACATAGGCCAAGATGAGGTAACTAGAAAGGGATGTGGTTGATAATAGTTATACTAATTAAGGCGCTGTACGGTCGTGATGATCAAAAGCTTTCACTCTGCGCTCACGCACTGATCTAGTATTACATAATGCTGACTTCAGTATTCTATAATATAGTAATAAGGTTGCCAGTTGCCCTTGCTCTATTGCTAGAAAGTCACATCACATCACCCCAGCTCATATTATACGTCCCACTACAGGGCACAGACCTCCTCTCAGAATGAGAAGGCTGGGGGTGTAATTTTTACGCGGCCCCAGTGCGGACTGGGAACTTCACACACACAATTTAATTTCTTCTCGGGTGTGTGCAAGTTTCTTCCGATATTTTTTTTCACCATAATACTCATGGTAAATTTATTTTTTTAAATGCAATTGGGTGAATCAACTTTTTTGTCTTGTTTACTCTGTACAAGTGAATTATCTTCATACTGTTTCATAGACAAATGCTTAGTTTTTCCAAAATTTGAGTAACCATAGCAACGAATGGCATGAAAATGTTGATTCACCCAATTTCGCACGTAAATTCCGAAAAACTCCGAAGTGCGAGTTCGGGCTCGAATCCATAGATCAAACTACTAGGCTACCTCGGCTTTAAAGTACTAAATGAAGTGCTGTAAGAATCTTGGAGATATTCCGGGCTAAGGCATGTCATGAATAGGAGGCATAATATTTATTTTATTATGTATTTGCCTTATGGGTTTCTTTTTATGTTATTATTTATATTAGTATTATTTAATTTAGTATAATACATATTTACTTGGAATGTATTTAGATTAGTTTAGTTTATAATAATAGTATTTTCTAATTAATATTGTAACATCATTAAGTATGAATTAAAAAACGCTGAAAAAATTATTTTATAGCCGCATTTGATTCTATATAAAAAATCCGTTTATTGAAAAAAACGAAAATTACAAACATTAAAGAAAGAAAGAAAGAAAGAAAGAAAAAACATTTATTTACAACAACACAAGACACATAAATATTTTTACAAAAAGGACAATACACAGGCTAAAAATAGAGTGTGTCATTGCGGTTGCAAATTGGACATTACTATTATTAGTATTGGATTACTTAAATATTTAGTTTATAAATCTTTAATTATTTAACATTTTAAAAAGTAATAAGTGCGATGCGAAGGGCCCTATGTATTTAACTGAACGAGCAGCAAAGCAGACACCCAGCCGATGGCGAAGCAGAGCAAGATGGAACGTCACACCTCCTCCCAACCCCCAGCACCTTCCCTCCCGCTTGGTATAGACCAAAAATGAATGATTTTCTGTTTTTATCATATCATTAATCGATTCGATGAAAAAAAATTGACAATTTAAGTATTAGGAAAAAGTGAGAAGGCGACAAAAAAGACTAGAAATTAAATGAGTGCACTTTCTTCGTAACATGACATAAAATGCTTGAACAAATTGAACATGGCAACAATTTCGTATGTAAAATTTTAGTTCAGATTTTCATTCGTCTATTATTTTGGTCGTATTATAAGAAGTGATAGATAACCCTAAACCTTTTACAACGACCGCATTACTCTTTGTTTTGACCATTATGCGTACGAATTAGCTGCGGCAAAGTAGGTAATTGATTATAGTTCATTCAAGATCTTTGACAAAGAGTTAATACTACGAATTCAAACTTTATACGCATATCGTAAGGTTCAAATTTCATTGGTCACTAACATTAAAGATGTACCCTTTTGGGAAGTCACTTAGCGCTTTTGTTTATGACTATTTTGACGTTCTGAAAAGGAAAGTCTTGTCTACTCGTGCCTTTACAAATAAAGCGGGTGACTTATGAATGGGAAATTTTATTATGTACGCATATGACTTTTACTCTGCATCTACTTTTTTATTGCGACTTTGAATACTACTATGAGAGACTAGGACCATAAAGAGAGCTATGTTGGGTATTTCTCTTCATGATCAGATTGAACCGTGACCAAACCGAAATCCGGAGAAGAACAGAGCTAGTCGACATAGCGGAAGCAATATCCAAAAGAAAATGAAAGTGGGGGGCCACACATATGCAGCAACATAAGGTGGATGAAGCTGCTGGAGTGGAGACCAGGGACCGGGCGCAGATATACAGACAGTCGTCTAGACAGGGTAATTTCGTATTGCGAAGTAGGATATTGTCACGATTCACCAAAGTGATTCAACCTCATGTTCTTCAGGCTACAGTGTGCAGCGGGACTAAGGCAGTTAGTGCCTAGACAAAGAAGTGAGTGAGAAGAAACTAAGCATACTTAGATGACCTTGATCATAAAGCTAAGTTACGGGTTAAAATCCTAGCACTTGTAAGACTTTATACGAATGTTTGTATCCGGGTTATGGATGGTACACAGTCTCGTTGCAGCATTCGAAATGAAGCTTTCGCAGATGCTAGAAAGAAGTCGTTACGACTTAATTCCTTGTTAACTATTTCTTGGAATAAAGGTCTTATTACTTCTAGTTTAAGGTTCATAGTCACGCGGCATAGTCGAAACGATATCGTTAAAAGAATATGCTCTTGTTAATCAGGTACTTCATGACATTTATTGGACAGGCCGGAGGTTGATCGCTTTTCTGGAGACTCGTAGTCATTAGGTGTAGAGGGCGCAAAATGGCGTTCTACTTTCGAGTAAGTGAGTAACTAAACACTTAATTGCTTTGGCACATCGTCAAAGTAAATAAATTTAGTTAAAAAAAATAACTTTTTTGATGATCGTAGTTGATGTGGACCGACTTTTTTCGGCCGTAAGGGTCACTAGCAACAATCACGTGTAACCAAGTACGATCAAACCAAGAAGCCTGACCATTTCTACACAATGTCGCGTTACTTTAACTATATCGTGCTAGATGTTGTGACTCTAGGCAGATCTAGGTAGAGATAACCGGAAAGTCAGAGTTATTACATCTGACGGTATCAACTTTCATACCAGAAAGTCATCATCATCATCATCATCAGCCTATAACAGTCCACTGCTGGACATAGGCCTCCCCCAATGAGCGCATTTGCGCCCTGTCCTCGGCTAGACGCATCCAGCGTCTACCAGCAGCCTTTCGCAGATCGTCACTCCACCTGGCCGGAGGGCGTCCTACACTACGTTTGCCAAGACGCGGTCTCCACTCAAGAACTCGTTTACTCCAACGGTTGTCGGTTCTTCGACAGATATGACCAGCCCACTGCCACTTCAACTTGCTAATTCTCTGAGCTATGTCGATGACCTTAGTTCTGTGTCGGATATCCTCGTTGCGGATTCTATCAGATACCAGAAAGTAATAAAGATGATTCATTTATTTTAAATATCTAAGGTCCTACTATAAATGCGAAAGTTCGTGAGTATGTGCGTGCGCGTGTGTATGTGTGTGTGTTTGATACTCCTTCGCATAAAACGTCTTGACATACTTAGATAACTAGCCGTCTGAAATAACATTATGGGCTACTTTTTAGTCCGATGTTTCCAATCCAATAGCAATTAAATTTTGTGGATTTTAATCCCAACCGTGAAACAAGAAATTTTGCACGGACGTTTGTAATACAATAAAGACTTATTTTACTTTGACTGCCAAATCGAACGGTTGCCGTATGTTATGTCAATCAGTTTTACACTATTCTTGTAACATTGTTTTAATATATTATTACAAACATTGGCTACGTCAAACACAGTTGAGTGCTCCTTGATGGATTGTTTTCGTACGAGACCTAGCTGGCAATAAATTTGCCGCCAAAACGATGACTGTTTGTTGACAAGAATTTTACTTTCCAGAAATTAATTAAAAGCAATTTAAGGTATAACAAAAGAAAACAATACAATTTCAGGACCTTACTTAACCTCCTGAGGTCCGATGTCCTATTATTAGGACTTATTCTAATGTGACATTGAACTCAACTCATTAGTGAAAAAGTTTAAATTTCATTGAACAAAATTTGACGTGGGCGGCAGGAGGTAAACAAAAATGGTACCCAAGATACTGGCAGCATACCCCTTTGGATCGCAAGGGCGATCCGCTTTGATAACTACGTGCGTATATTTATTCAATAACTAATAATTGTAAATATGGCTGGGGCCTCTACCAGTCATCCTTTGAGTGGATAAGAGGAGTTACTAGGAGTTTTTTCATCTTGAAACTTGAGATGAGATTTTACAACAAAAAAATAAGTAAATGTACAGAATAAAAAGAAGTTAGAGGATGATAGCTTTGGACCGGGCCAGCGAGTATTATGTTGGATTATCAAGAAAGTGGACAGTAAATTAGAGTTAGGTACTTTTACGTCAAGCAATTTTACATCAACATTTATATTACAGCTATAACTACACAAGGAAATTTATTTTAACTGGAAAGTGTCTTGTTATCAAACACGTGCAATGAACTGAAAATCGTTTCTCGGTCGTTTATATTCGAGGAACAAATACAATTTATTATCCATAAACGTTATAACTAAAGTCAAAATTGTACATTTCTACAAATGCATTACTGTCAATTTAGCTATTCGCAAGTAAACAACATAATGAGATTAAGTCCTAAGGCAGCTTGTAAGGCTATGATTTAATTGTTTACTGTTACAACTAATAGTGTTAACCAATTTAGTTCTTTAGTTGATTAGTCCGTCCCTTCCCGATCGTCTTAGGACAATCGCCAACAATTCCGAACTGTATTTACTTTGCGAGGAAAAGCAAATAGTGATTGAGATTGCCAAACATCATTCAGTACTAATTGGAGCGTAAATACGTTCCCTATAACAAGAGTATCGGAATATGAGAAATAGTGCAAGTGTTTAATTTTTTTCGATTTTAGCCAGAAGAAAACGCACACTAGTAGTATTGTAGTATTATAGTAGTAGTAGTATTGTAGTAGTATTGTTACAAACTTTAATTACCAAACATACCTCATTAAATTAATTATAAACTAACTAGCTGTTGCCCGCGACTCCGTATGCGAAGAATACAGATATAAAAAAACCGGCCAAGAGCGTGTCGGACACGCCCAAGGTAGGGTTCCGTATCCATTACGAAAAAATCGAGTAATATTTTTCTAAGGATTTCGTATGTGTACGGAATCATCCAAGTTTAGGTATGTTTTATACCTACTACTATTTACTCTTAAACTACAAATAATTTCCAAGCAATCTTAGCCGCTATAATTTTCCTAGTAAATTTGATATATTTACTACCCTTCTGAATTTTTTCAAATTTTTCCACCCAACAGTTTAGATTTTAGAGGGGGGGGGGGACGGCCGATTTTAATGAAAATGTTCACTTTTAAGTTGAATATTTCGCAAACAGATCACTGAATAGAAAAATCATGTTAGCAACCCCGCAATGATTTTAAAAGAACTATCCAACGATACCCCACACTATAGGGTTAGCCGTAAAAAAAAAATCACCCCCACTTTACGTCTATGGGAGGTACCGTAAAAAAAATATTTTACTTTTTTTATTCAATCACTTTGTCGGCGTGACTGATATATATATTGATGCCAAATTACAGCTTTCTAGTACTAACAGTCTCTGAGCTTAGCCGCGGACAGACAGACAGACAGACAGACAGACGGACAGACATGGCGAAACTATAAGGGTTCCTAGTTGACTACGGAACCATAAAAATAGCCTACGAAATAAAGACAAACATAAAAGTCAGAGCTAAAATTTAAGTACCAAGATTTTTCGCGAAGGGAGCTTCCTTTGACATAACCTAATCATATAAGTATACGAAAGGGGTTTCGGTTGAATGGAGTCTATTTCCAGGGTACATCGGGACGGGAGGGGAGCCCTCCTTGTTAAGAGGTGTATTTATCAACACGTATCATCTCCGTAATGTAGTTTTGACAGGCGTCGTATTGAGGCGCGAACCCGTGACGCACGTACGAACGTACTGGTATAGTCAGCATCATATACTATGCAGCTTCGTAACCGCAAATTCCTTAAGGATATCATCATCCTAGCTTATATAAGTACGACCCACTGCAGGGCACAGGCCTCCTCTCAGAATGCGATAGCTTGGGCCGTAATTCCCACGGATTGGGAACTTCACAGACACAATTGAATTTCTTCGCGGGTGTGTCCAGGTTTCCTTACGACGTTTTCTTTCACCATAAGTCATCATCATCATATACGTCCCATTACAGAGCACAGGCCTCCTGTCAGAATGAGAAGACTTGGGCCGTAATTCCCCAGCGGACCCAACGTAAAGCTCAAATGTACTAATTTTCCACGTAAATTCCGAGAAACTCAGAGATGCGACGTCATGTGTGAAACTATACCTTGACAAGCTCGTGCGCGGCGCTCGGCGGAACCCTGTCGCAGTGAGCCTCTGCTAATAATAAGTAGTATGGATTCGATTTGTAGCATTCGAACATGGCGGATGTAGACAGTATCTAATTTTGGTATTTCTGTTTCTTTGGCTGGTTGAAGTATAATTTTGATAGTGTTTTATGCGGCGATTAACCTTAATTAACATTGATCACAAAATTCTATATTGCTCTCGCGTCTGACATTTTTTAATGCGCAAGTTGTTTCCACGTGGTTTCTGGAATTTTTCTATCAAGTTGCAGAAACTACAATCACCGTACAACGTCGCTCCCAAGAGAGCTTACTTCGACACTGGCGAAATTGTCCTACCGTTAAAGTGGGACAGAAGCCATATTTTTAAAAAAGAAGAAGAAGATAAGTAGTAATTTTAATAAGTGCGGCAAACGCTGACTGCGACAGAGTTCCGCGGAGGGTCGCTTACGAGCTTGTCGGACTATAACCACTAGACAACTAGGGTTTTTTAAGGATATGAAAGTTCAAGAAAACGTATATTTAACACGCTTTTTTTTATCCCAAAAATTCATAATTTTTCGAAATTTTGACGAGAGGAATTTTGAATTGTTTGTTTTAAAATTAGTCATTAACTGATGGCGGTATCCAGGTAAGCAAAATTTCGGTAAAAATACTAGCATTATGCAATATGGCAATGGAATTTTATTCGGACTTGATATTATTTTGCTTGAATACATAATATAAGTTATTCTATAACGTCTTTAAGGGATTAGCGGTTATAAATTAACATTATGTAGGTATAAGGGGGTAACCAAGATTTTCCAATATATCTTAGCATGCTCCAACGCCCTTGAAAATAGAGACTTTTTCGACGAATTTGCGCGCTTTTGTTGCTCCCTTAGAGCGCGCGCAGACAGAGAGTGGTCTAGCGTTCTTTCGAATGTACTAGGTCCCTTACGATAACGCACACAGCAGGCGGTCGGAACTCTCGAGCGGTCAAAACACAGAACTCTGAACGCGGAACGCGGAACTCCAGACCGCTCTCTGTCTGCGCGCGCTCTTATACACCGTGAAATTTTAGTGGTTGTTTTCCCGAAACGAGGTGATTTAGTATCGATTGTACAATCGATTTATAATTACTATTTTGGCTAGAGTCAAAAATCCAATTGTGAAAAACGAAAGTCGAAAATGACCGCAAACTATAGTTTATAATAGTATAATAGTAACGCTTCGTTGGTACCTAACCTATCGTACGATCGTACGCTACTTGTACCAACGAAGCGTTACTATTGGTTTGCGGTCATTTTCGACTTTCGTTTTTCACTATTGGATTTTTGACTCTAGTCAAAATAGTTATTATAAATCGATTGTACAATCGCAACTAAATCATCTCGTTTCGGGAAAACAACCTCTAAAATTTCACGGTGTATTTGACACTGACTGTACGTACACTGCGTCTATATCTACATGTTAAACTAAAATGCATGTAGGGATTTTTGCTGCAAATCGAGTGAAGAGACGTAAGAACCTACTGTCAGAATGATATTAGAATTTCAAGACATTTTGAAGCACTAAAATAGATATTAAGAGTACAAACTAAGAATATAAAAATGTAATACGATAGGTAATAAATACTATATTGAGTTACTTGCTTAACCCCTCGTATGCGGGAAGTGAAAAAAATCGTTCATTCTATTCTCAATTGTTTCATATAAATCCAAAAATAATACAAAAAGAATATTGCTCACAGATCCGTGTTTTACATAAGCATACGAGGGGTTAACCTTTAAGTATGAAGCTTTGGTGGCATAGTGATTTGACCTACGGCCTTTCAACCAGAGTGTCGTGGGTTCAAGCCCGGGCTTGCATTTCTGAGTTGTTCGGAATTTACGTTCGTGAGCTTTCTGGTGAAAGAAACACCGTGAGGAAACCTGCACGCACACACGTGAGAGGAAAATCAACGGTGTATGCTAAGTTTCCCATCCGCACTGGGCCCGCGTGGGAACTACGGCTCAAGCCACACCTCATTCTGAGAGGAGGCTTGTGCCCTGCAATAAGACTTATATAGGCTGAGATGATGATTATGATGACTTGCTAAAGATGATTTAATTTACTAAAATAAAAAGTTCAGCTGTCTAAGCCTCGATTATTGCAAAAATGTGTGGAATATATGTATATGTTTTTTACCTTCTTAAAACTTAAATATTTACGTCCACTTTAGGATCTCATCATCCTAAGATGGATGACCACTTCTCTTTATGCACTTTATAAATAACCATAAATATTTAATATCTGTTCAACAAGATGGCGTCAAGTGAAACATTGTAAGATATTTGCTAATATTTTACTACTGCAAACCTAATACAGTGTTTTATAGCCTAGTTAATGTGGTCTAGAAGCTGTGGTGGCCTAGTGGTTTGACCTATGGTCTCTCAAGCAGAGGGTCGTGGGTTCGAGTCCGGGCTCGCACCTCAGAGTTTTTCGCAATTAATGTGCGAAATTACGTTTGTAATTTACCATGAGCTTTACGGTGAAGGAAAACATCGTGAAGAAACCTGGATACACCTGCAAAGAAAATCAATGGTGTATATAAAGTTCCCAATCTGCACTGGGCCCGCGTGGGAACTACGGCCCATACCCTCTCATTCTGAGAGGAGGCCTGTGCCCTGCAGTGGGACGTATATAGGCTGGGATGATGATGATGAAACCTAATACTGTCAAAGTAACCAGTATTTGGTTCAATTCAATCTAAAACCACCGAAACCTGACATTAACAATGTTTGAAAGAAACTTTTACAAAAAAATCACTCTACCCTATAAGTAATATTCTACGCTTCTTTTTTACTTTAACTAAGTATTTCATCGTCATCATTATTAGCTAAAAGACGTCCTCTAAGATAAGCCCCCCCCCCCCCAAAAGTCGGTCCATCTTGTTGGGAGCCTTCCCACGCAAAGTCTTCCGGTTCGCGGTCGGAACCTTACTACCCGATTTGCCGTCGGTCTGACGATTCTTCGAGCTATGTCAGTGACTTTAGTTCTTTCGCGGATTTCATATATTTAATGCGATCCCGCACAGAAACAATCAAAAAAATCAAAAATCAAAAAGTTTAATTTGCAAGTAGGCCGCAAAAGGCTCTTTTACATGTCACTTTTTAGGGTTCCGTAGTCAACTAGGAACCCTTATAGTTTCGCCATGTCTGTCCGTCTGTCTGTCTGTCTGTCTGTCTGTCCGTCCGCGGCTAAGCTCAGAGACTGTTAGTACTAGAAAGCTGTAATTTGGCATGAATATTTTAAAATTACCAGCGCTGCCGTAAGGACCATCATTGCCAAGAAGAATGCGCCGCAAGAAACTTGGCAGAAAGTCATCTTTTGAAACGAAAATATCATAAATAATTACAAACAAAAAAACATACAATTATAGAATTAAAGAAAAATTATATGAAAAAAAAACAAAAAAAAAATATAGAGATGTATGGGGTCCCATAGTTAAGAAACTAAAACTATACCTACATCTTAACTATTATCTACGTTCAGTGAAAGTGTAGGATGCTTCCACCGTCAAAAAATAAAAAAGGAAAAAACAATATTGGAGATAGTTTCCAATGTCACAATAATTAAGAATGATTCTGAAATACACATTTCAGGTTAAGTAACCATTAAAATTTTGGATTCTAAAGGCAAGCTTACGCCTGGCGCCCGTAAAATACCATAGGATTTAGAAGATTGAAGATAAGGAGCCTATAGAGGGAGTAAGATCGAACGCCTTAAATAATAATGGCAATGTAACCAACGACTGCAGAAATCTAAAAATTGAATCTGAAGTTTAAATTAAAGAACAACGAAGGTAAAGATTAATTGGATTGGACCCTTTCACAATTAATAAGCTTCGTCGTGGATCCGAATGTCATTATGAAATCAAATGGTACGAATTTTGGAGTCAAAAGAGACATAAATTGAACAAAATTTATTTTTCGACTTTTGTTGTATCCTGAGACTACGATTGACTTTAAAGGAATAGAATAAGCAATTGTGTACAGAATGGCAATGGTCACGATATTTTCAGTATCCTTCTCCTTCTATCGTGAAAGTTTTTAAGCGCTTACCAGACTGATGGTTTTTGTAAAGATTCATTATTTAATTTACTTTAGTTTATTGAGTATGCAGTATAAAAAAAAAAAAAACATACAGACGAATAATTGAGAACCTCCTCTTTTTTTGAAGTCGGTTAAAAATTTAACGTAATTTACATTACACATAAATTTAGAGAAACAAAAAAAACATTAGTAAAATTAAAAAACTTAAAATTAAATTACTTTGTAATGTTTTAAACGTCGCGATTCTCACTGATAATAATTTATTATTATGTAACAAAAAAGATATTGTGATTAAGTTTCAGGTGACATTAATTAATTTACTGTCCACCAAGGAAAAAATTAGTGATCTATAGGTAAAATGATAGGAAATTAAATCTACATCATATTTATAAATTCAACGCTGTGAAGTACCGAACACACAGCATCGCACGTACAGTCAAGGTCAATATATAGGTATAATATTACAGATACAGACACAGAAAAAAATATATAATAATATAATATTACATTACAGATTATGTCAAAAATATCTATATACACCTCTATGTCGCTAATCATAAAGATGGTGTATGCATGTATTTAATGCGATGACTGTAAAGGTAGGTATTTAAATAATTATATCCTCGAATCGACTGTACGTTACGTTAAAATTTATCACGTAAATAATATTTACTATATTTACCTCGACGTTTCGGCCAATCCGCGAAAGTTAAAACATTATTTTATTCTTTATGTGGTAGTATTAACGCGTATTGATTGACTATATTTTGTCCACCCATTGCTAAAAGTTGGTAATTCGCATTCGAGGAGAACGTACGTACATTGTAGCACTTGCCCAAGTGGGATGCTTTGCAATCCGTTATGACGGACACACGACATTCTTTGCCACCTGCTGCTTGGTTTTTAATGCATTAAAAGTTGTGCTAAGTAATTTATAGCCTGACACACCGTTTTGGTAGTATTTCATGTGGATTTTTTTTTAATGACATGACCGAGATTACTATCATCAGAGTATTAAAAGCGATGATCGACAAGGCGTTTCAGACGCCTAAATTTAGACTTACGGCAATGAAATCGTTCTAACTAGCAACCACGTGAGGTAGGGCATTGCAGTGGTTAGAATTGACGGGATGTTATTGGGCGGTGGCGCATATTAGCAATGGGTCCACGAGTTTAACGTCAACGCAACTAGACCGTTAATTTACGTTCATCGGCTAGTCAATAGACTAAGTAGTTGAATTCGTCCGCGTTATGTAGATGTTCAACTTAACGGCACGTCGATTTCTTCGCATCACTAATCTGTGGTTGCAGTAGTCTACAGGTACAACTCTTATTATATTCAATTCAAATATGAACTCTATAGCGTGGAACATAGTTCAAATTTGTTTGGATGAATTAATGAACTTGTATTAACCCACTACGATTTTGTGTGGAGTAGACGTCGCGTTCCTAGTAGAGAGATATGAACGGTTGTGAACTCTTAGTTTAGCCGTCTAAGAATTCAACTACTAGTCGACGCTCGGTCGGTGGGCCGTCCAAACGTTGATTCTACATGGACCGTTCAATCATCTAGTCCATTTATTTTATTCAACGCCCATCGCTAGCGCATATCTGATCTATTAGCCAATGTTGTAACGAAACGCCGAGTCGTGGAGGGAAGCCGCGGGTGATGAAAACGTCAAAAATTTAATAAAAAGAACTGTCAAACTGTTATTACTAAAAATCTTCCCTTATTTTAAAATGCTACCGGCAACTTATGTCCTGTTTTGTACTTGGAGTTATTATTGCAATATTTCCTTTAAAACTTCTGTTTTTACAGCTACATCGACAAACAATCAGTCAAATATATTGACAAAAACTGTTTACAGCCTCGCAATGTAATGCAACTTGCACAATTTTTCTTGCAGGTATAAACGGGTATTTTGATATAAAGCTTTCTTGTTGATGAAAGTGACAAATAGAAAATCGTCAAAACATTCCGAAAATATCTCTTTCCGAAAGTTCTTTAGATGCTTAGGCCTTCGTAAAAACTATACTATACTAGATTCTAGAACTTTTGCAGTCCAGTCGAATCACAGCTCTGCCATACCCAGTAATGTAGGCAAATCAATTTTAAAACTTGCGTTGGAATCACGCGAAGAATTTTCGAATTACGGCCGAACAAGAAAATGGCGTCTGCGGTCTTCACCCAAATTGATTTCTGCTACGAAACGCTGAACATTTTAATTCGGAATGTGGTGAAGCATTGTGGAATAAAAATAGCACACCCGTGATTATGCACAAGTCTGTGGGACTTCGTTAAATAACATTTACGGGAATGTCAATATACATAAAGTTTAAAAAGAATAATGGACGAAAATTATAATTTCCATTTGATATTCTAACGTAGGTACTCGATTATTGGATAAATATTAGATATTTTCGAAAAAATATCTGTCATCGCCTAAGTGACATGATTTTTTTTCCTCATTTTTTCAGCACTGTTTTAACTTGGCTTCTCGCCAGGTACCAGCCCTCTATTTCACCAACGCGACAATTGTAAGTGACATTATGTTGAGAGACTATATTGTACCTCTAGCGGGTTCTAGGTACTGAATGTGTTAATGACAATTATATTGTGAAACGAGAATATTTTTGTCTAGTATTTGTATAGATTTGTCGGTAAATCTTGACATGGGATTAAAGTCTTGCGTTACAATTATTGTTGTGTGCGTGTATCTTAATATTATTCGCATGTAAATGTGTAT
The DNA here is from genome assembly GCA_947859365.1 of Archips crataeganus. Lineage (NCBI taxonomy): Eukaryota > Metazoa > Arthropoda > Insecta > Lepidoptera > Tortricidae > Archips > Archips crataeganus. The sequence goes on along the minus strand of OX402053.1, from coordinate 7,515,723 downwards.
TTATCAGGTTATCGTTGAGTATCGGGGACATCCTTTATAGGTGCTTTACGTTTTAGCTTGCGTGCCATTTCTTTTACTCTTACGAGTATTAGTTTAGTAGTTCTGTGAGTAAACTGCTATTCTCTGCTGCTCAGGGTGGTTATTTGGTAGGTACTTAATTTACAACAGAATATCTGTATGATAAAGCTAAAGCACGCCGAAGTGTAAAACAGCGCCATTATTTATCCACACATCTCGCGTAATAGTAAAGTGATCGCCATTATTTTGTATGATTAGGTGTCATTCCATTAAAAGACAACGGCTTGGGGCACCACATTATTCTGGAATTGAGGTATACGTTGGGTTGTTGAATAATGTAAGTATTCATATAGTTTGAGTTATGGCTTACATATATCATAGGCTCGCCAGGAGCACGGCTGCAATCTGCAGACATTACGTTGTTATCCTTGTAAGGATTTCTGGGCTCGGACTGCTTGGCACGCGTGGGTCATTCGAACCCCCTACTACTATAATCTATAGGTGCGACGAGTTTGGAAAAGAACTGGTTTTTTCATGGCTGCAATCACAGAAAAGCAGTGGAATCGAATTTTTTTTCTCCGGTAGGTGCTTATTACATTTTGGTATGAGAGTTTAGAAGAATGGCTCAGTAAGAGAGTTTTCCAGACCTAGCCAGATTTTATGCCTAGGGACCGAATCACGAAGGAAGAGAAGTGGAAGAAGGATACATCCGAGTTGAGAAACTTCTATAGTGCAATAGAATGTAACGGTTGCTTTAATATTGATGGCTAGATAGCGCTAGAGGTCGCTACAAGAGGAAGAGCAATACCGAGATGAAAAATATTTCAACCAAATTATGAAGAACATTGGCGGCGGTCATATCAAGAAGTCTAAAAAAGGCTGACAGAAGAATCATATACACAAGAAATACTACCTACATGTTTAATCTAACATATAAAAATCTCGTGTCACGGTGTTTGTTACCGAACTCCTCTGAAACGGCTTGGCCGATTTTTATGAAACTTTTTTCTCTACACTCGGTAGGTCTGAGAATAGGTCGATCGAAGGCTATTTTTTATCCCCTAATATGGCAAAACAACGTTTGCCGGGTCAGCTAAAATCAAATAAAATTCTCGTGTCGCGGTGTTTGTTACCAAACTCCTCCGGAATGACTCGACCGATTCTCATGAAATTTTGTGTGCATATCGGGTAGGTCTGAGAATCGGTCAACATCTATTTTTCATACCCCTAAATGTTAAGAGTGGTCACCCCTTATTTTATGACGTGACAACGTCTAATAAATCGAAGAACGCCGGCTGCATACATGAAAAAGGATGATGCAATGTAAGTTCATGAGCCGCGAGGGCCAGTTGCAAGAGAGCGTCCAACGCCAGGATGTACAATGCGGAGTGTGGGGGGGGGGGGGGGGGGGTACTCTAAGGCGGAACAAAGTTCGCCGGGTCAGCTAGTATTTTGTATAAAATTGTTAGAAGGCATATAGTGACAAGGTAGGTACTTAAGTGTAAAGATATCTTTAACCAGTACAACGGTGTACATCATTCGGCTGATGATGACCAGTCTAAATTTTTAAACAAAAAATTGTACCCATTGAAATGCTAAGCTAGACGAATTACCGCTAATTTTAATTTAAATTTTTAACACTGTATACTAAAGAAATACTAGGGGCGTTCAATAAAAAGTGAGAATGAGTATGCTATAAACAACTTTTACTAAATGTCATTTTATTTTTCGACATAGTCACCTTTTAGCATAATACGCTTAGTATATCTATTTCTAAACTTAAAATTCCATTTTTAAAAAAGGTCTCATCTTGAGTACTTAAAAAATCTTGTACTGCAGCGACTACCGCGTCGTCGTTTTCAAATTTCTGGCCTCTCAGGTATTGTTTCAATCTCGGAAATAGGTAGAAATCACTGGGAGCGAGATCTGGTGAATACGGAGGATGCTTAAGGATATCGAACCCAGCATCACGAATTGCAGCCATTGCAACGGCGGACTTGTGTGCCGGGGCATTGTCCTGGTGGAACAGCACAACTTTCGAGAGTTTACCTCGCCGTTTTTCGCGGATCTCATTGCGCAATGTTGCTATTTGTTTGGCGTATAAAGTGCCCGTAATAGTGGCTCCATGCTCGAGATACTCAATCATTAATACCCCTTTACCATACCAAGAAACAGAGCCCATGACCTTACCGGCAGATGGGCTCACCTTGAATTTCTTCGGAGTTGGAGATGATGGCCTTTTCCATGTCATACACTGCAGTTTCGTTTCAGGGTCGTAATGATGGAGCCATGTTTCGTCCATTGTTATAAATCGCGCCAAAAAAGTTCCCGGTCTTGCTGCATCAGGTTCAAAGCTGCTTGACAAATCTCTAGTCTAGTTTGTTTTTGCGTGTCAGTAAGCATTCTTGGTACCCAACGCGCAGATACCTTTTTCATACCCAAGCGTTCATGTAAAATATTATGCACGCTCCCCGTTGAAATCTTTACATTTTCAGGAATAAAACGAACTGTGACACGACGATCCGCCAAAACTGAGTTTTCGACTTTTTTCACAATTTCTTCAGTTACTGCTGTAGTAGGGCGTCCGGAGCGGGGGTCGTCCATTGTCGATGTTCTTCCACGTCTAAATTCGGCGCACCAACGTGCGACTGTGGAATACGGAGGAGCATTAGACCCTAAAGTGTCCCGCAAATCCAAATTGACTTGGTCCGTAGAAAAATTTTTCAAATACAAGTATTTGATAACGGCGCGCAGATCAATTTTCTCCATTTTCGCTAACGTACTCAATAGCATTGCAAAGAAATTACCGTATATTTTTTAAACAAAAGACAGTTAGTTTTTTTTTTCAAAGCAATCAGCTAGATAGATTAGCTTTACCGGCCAGTATTTAATTTCGTAATATTAAAAGAGTTTGCATCTCATTCTCACTTTATATTGAACGCCCCTCGTAAAATCCTGTTATCCAGTTACATGTTATTTATTATCTACTATGAGATTTTGTAGTACGGGCTATGACACCCATTAACTGGCCTAACACTAAACGCATTAATATTTATCGTGCGATGCGTTTGCACCGTATTTAGATTGGGAGATTATTAATGATATATCGGATGCTGGCATATCCCAATCCAAAATGATATTCATAGAGGTTTAATGAGATCTCCTTATCATTGTTTATATTCGATTTGGTAACACCATTGCTACACCAAGGCGTGAATAAAATTTAATATTATTTACATAGTAATTTCAACACGATTATAGGTAAATGTATAGGTAGAAGAGGGTCGTGGGTCCAAATCCGAGCTCGCACCTCTGATTCTTTCGGAATTAATGTGTGAAATTTACTATGAGTTTTACGGTGAAAGAAAACATCGTGAGTGAACCTCCACACACCTGCGAAGAAATTACATTTTACATACCTAAATACACACAAATTCATTGGTCTGCGTGAAGTTCCCAATCCGCACTGGGCCCGTGTGAGAATTACGTGATACGCACATAAATTCTGGAAGACACCCGGGCTTTTTTCAAAAACCCTCTGCTGGAGAGACTAGGTACAGGTCAAAATAAACATAAACCTTCTTCTTGAATGGGTATAGTTTTCCTTGCCATTTCAGGATAAACGGTACTCTATCTAATTGAGTGAACACCATTGAATGTTTCTTCGACCCGTATCATGAGAGGAAAAGTAGGAGCAAGGGGCATTTTCTTAGCAAATTGGCAGAGTTTAGGGCCGACAACGCACTGGCATCGCGTAAAGCGCTGCGGGTGTCTATTGACAGTGGTGATAATTTAACATCAGGTGACCCACTAGTTCGTTTGTCGGGCCTCTCTAACATAAAAAAAAGAATAATTTCATCAAGTACTTACTTCCAATTAAGCTAAAAGTGTTTTTAAATAACTGGGCCTTAAGTGAATAAGGTTGGAAGTACACTGACTGAATTAATGGATTGTTCTGTATGCTGTCGAAGAATTTTATTAATTGCATGACTAACCCCTTATAATCCCAGTCAGTCGGATCAGTCACTTACAATTAATTAGATTTTTTGGTACGTACAAAAATCCAAAGCTCGGCCATTTTTCAGGAAGAATTACAACGGATCGTCTCGGCCTTTACACATCCCACGCCCAGGCCTCCTCTCAGAATGAGCTGGGCTGTAGTTCCCACGCGGGCCCAGGAAATTAGGAACTTACCGTTATCAAATAAATTTCTTCATTTATTTCAGGTGTGTGCATCTTTCCTTGCAAATGAGCTGAAACAATTACCTACTTTGCTCACCCGCATCAAAGTAATTGTTCGGGTGAGCAAAGTAATTGTTTCAGTTCATTAAAGTATGTATATATCTATATAAGTATGTTTATCCGTTGCCTGGTACCCATAACACAAGCTTGCCTAGCTTACTTTGGGACTAGGTCAATTGGTGTGAATTGTCCCGTGATATTTATTTATTTATTTATTTATTAAGGAGCACAACAGCGTTACAATCAAACTTATTCTAATTTTAAATTGATACATAAGGCCAATAACAGTTACTCCCTGTAGTGTACAATTAATAGTTTGAGCTGAAAACTTACAATTAACTATCTTGTTAATAAACAAACTTATTCTTATTTTACTTAATCTAATTAAAAACTAATTCCAACAAATTATCACAATCTATTTAGTGAACAAATAAATATGTGTGTGTGTGTGTGTGTGTGTGTGTGTGTGTGTGTGTGTGTGTGTGTGTGTGTGTGTGTGTGTGTGTGCGTGTGTGTGCGTTTATGTGTGTGAATTTGTATTTATTACTATTATTTATTAACCTCCGCAAAGTAACGCCTGATTCAATTAATTGTTTCCTTACATTACAATGACTAATTTTTATTCATCTCTTTCTATAATTTGCTCACGAATGTAAGATGTTGCACTTATTTTATTAGGGTTAGCTTAAGTGACTGTTAATGCTCGAAGAGGCGGAGACGCGGCCTCGTCTCTTTTGTCTGATTTAGATCGCATTCTATATACATTTAGAATGAAAGCTGATTCAAGGGGCGCTGCGACTGTAACGCGCCCCCATCCCACGTCTCTTCTGTGTGGCTTACGCCTTAGTCTAGACACATGAAATTTTGCATAGATGTTCTTCATACAATGTATTTGAACTTAACCTTCATCATCTTAATATCACCTCAGAATGCCAGACCCAATGGTTCACGAGAACGAAGCCGCGGGCAAATACTAGTAAGTATACAAATAATATAGTACAATTTACAAATTATTTATTTACGCATGTAGTCTTATGTATGTATGTAGCTATTAGTGTTCAGTTTATTTATTTATCTATATAAACAGCGATCTGGGTGTCACCAACGGTACTAGCCAGTACCAGTACGGTACGGTAGCCAGTGTCCGATTTGCAACCGCAATGACACATTCTATCTTTAGCCTGTGTTGCCTTTTTGTTTTGTAAAATATTGATGATGTGTCTTGTGATGTTGTAAATAAATGTATTTTCTTTCTTTCTTTCTTTCTTTCTTTATAGTCTTCAATTCAAATAATGAATTACCAGACAGACGGGTATTTAATTTTATCCAGGATACATTTTACAGACGTCATCGTCCGTCTTTGCGTGATTGGTGACGAAAATACATACCTTACCATATTTACCTTTGAATTGATTACGGAGTATGGGCTCGTGGAACGAAAGAAATGAAAACGTCCATCACCATCAATGATGACATCGCTCAAATTAACGTGACTGGAACCCAACGGGTGAGGGTTCTGTACAGTCGAAAAAACTGAATCACATATCAAGGTTGCTAACATGATTTTTCTATTCAGTGATCTGTTTGCGAAATATTCAACTTTAAAGTGAAAATTTTCATTAAAATCGGCCGTCCCCCCCCCCCCCTCTAAAATCTAAACTGTTGGGTGGAAAAATTTGAAAAAAGGAAGGAAGGAAGGAAGTAGGAAGTAGGATAAAGCTGTTTTTGTCTTTTCCTGCCTATGTACCCCTAAAGTAAAACATTTAAAAACAACTTTCGACTTAGTGCGTTCATCTGTCAACACTGCAAGTACCATCACTGAACAATAATAAGTGCTGAATAAAACATCGGGATGGACCACGTCGATTGAACTTCGATGCCGGGACACCTCATCAATGCGTATTTGTTGCATGAATAAAATATTTGCATTTTTATTAAGAAAGAGTAAGTATTTTGCATGATTTCCCTGTCTACGGCGGTTGTAGCAGCCAAGTGCTGACCTCTAGCTGAACTTATATTAAATCAGGCGTTAGGTGTTTTGCAGAGATCCACAATTTTATCAATGAATTAAAACCGAGTAAATTGCTAATCTGTGTACCTACATAAAATTTTACTTGATGTGTATTTAGTGAGATTTTTACTTTAAAACAAATAATTTACAACCTAAAGACTCAAATCGCTGTTTATGTTATGTTATGTTTAAATGGGACTGGATAAAAATGGGCGCACTCAGTCATATACCTAGTGGGTACCGTTTGGCAGGCACCGATGGCAAGCCAGGCCGAGCCGGAGAGGGCGAGACGACCTGGACGCACAACTGAGCGAGTGATCAAATATAGTGGTCAACTAGTCAAGGGTCTCCCCCTTTGCTCACCAGTGGGACACAAACTTAGGCTAAGTAATAATAATAACTTCAAAAGTTCCTCTGTCACTAAAAACGTAAGCTCGTTGTCACATGGATTCTTCCCATCCTAACATACGGTGTTCAAATTTAGTCATTCACTGAAGCTCAAAATTCCAAGCTCAAAGTTTGCCAACGGGCAATAGAGCGTAGTATTTTGGGTGATCGAATTATAATAATAAAGGGACTGCGTTTCAAATCCCACGTTGCAGATATGGGTGTCAAGCCAGCTAAACTACTAGTGGCTCTGCGAGTTATCATCATCATCATCATCATCATGTCAATCAAAAGGTGTCCACTGTTGGACAAAGGCCTCCCCCAAAGTTCCACAAGGATCGGTCATGCGGTGCCTGCATCCAAGTGGTTCCTGCGACCATTACCAGATCGTCGGTCTATTCTTGTTGGGAGCCTTCCCACCCCACGTTTTGCGACTGTAGACTACACGAAGTGGCTGAAATACGTTGTTTACGCTTTCCACCCGCATGGCTTCTGTTTTGAAAAATTCCTTTAAAACCTCCTTACAAAATTTCGTGAGAATTAGTTGTGAAATATGATGTAGAAGAAGAGCAGTCCAACATCCAGACAGATATTAAGTATTATACGAAAGCAATATTGCCCAAACTGAAACTCAGACAAGTGCTTTTCGTTCGTTCAGTCCAAAAAATTGGACAAAGACGAGTTTAAAAAGGAAGAAGATGCCTTTGCTCAGCAGTAAGATAGGTACTAATAGTCTATGTTATATAAATAAAATCGTCACTGAATATACTGACCCCTTTGTCCTCACAGAGTCTCAACATCAAACGCCGCCAACTTGCACTTGTTGATATTTGCCGATGAACATCGTTGAACGAACATTTTTAAGATGCCAATTAAACTCATTTTTTGTAGCGAAATATTATGCTTGCAATTCCTTTATTTCCACTTTAACTTCTCATGCGTGTGGTGGATTGGATCCCACATACAAGATTTAAAAGAAACTATAAAACTGGTAGGTAAGTATTAATTTTACATCAGGAGCTCGTCATTTCTGAAATTCTAATAAGCACCACAGCTAATTGCAGAGTAAAAAGACCCAAGGGAACGTCGGTAAGCATTTTAAGTTTCTTAATTAAAGGGGACTACAAAAACGCAATTATCTCCACAAGGGGGCGCTACTTGTCATTCAATGCTCGATGACAAGCAATACAAATGCCTGGTACGAGTCATGAATCTGAAACGAATGTGAGCAATTCTTACTCAACAAGGTTTGTACATTAATTTGGTTCCAACTAGTGTGTGTATGTGCGCGCGTGCGTGCGTGCGTGAGCGTGGTGGTGACTGGGTGGACTTTATATATGTAATAATAATAATAATAATAGGCCTTCACATCTGTAACAGATGATTTAAGTAGCACCCTGGCGACACTTGCGCTCGTGGCTAAAAAGACCAATACGGGATAGGATCCCTCGGTCGCACTCGCGACAAGTGTACGCAGCCCCAGATGGTCGAGGGTTGGTGGCCCGGTTGTGGCGCTTTATGCGTTTTTCCCTCAGCGACTCAAACCAGGCATCGTCATGCTTTGATTGGCCTTTGTGAACAAGTTATCGCCACTGTATGTGTATTGGGATGGAATTAAAGTTATATAATTAAGATACCAATGTATCTGGATTTTGGAAACAACAAATAGGCTACTTTTAATTCCGATATTGCGACGCCGTGGTGGCCTAGTGGTTTGACCTATTGCCTCTCAAGCAGAGTCGTGGGTTCGCATCCAGGCTCGCATCTCTGACTTTTTCGGAGTTAATGTACCATGAGCTTTACGGTAAAGGAAAACATCGTGAGGAAACCTGCGCACCTGAGAAGAAATTTAATGGTGTGTGTTAAGATCCCAAACCACACTGGGCCCGCGTGGGAACTACGGCCCAAGCCCTCTCATTCTGAGAGGAGGCCTGTGCCCTGCAGTGGGACGCGTATAGGCTGGGATGATGATGGGGTGATAGTGTGTGTCTGTACGTGCGTGCGTGAGTGTGGTGGTGAGTGGGTGAATTTTGTGTCTGGGTAGGTGTGTATTGGGATGGAATTTGGTATGTATCGGGAACTCGGAAACAACAAATAGGCTACTTTAATTTCTATACGCTGACAGGATCGAGATGTACTTACATATTATAAACTTTTTAAATCTCAATTGCTAAGTTTAGGGACAGTATAGGAAAATCCAAAAAATGCAATTGCCAGGTTTGATTATCCACGCACGCGACGCACGCGAAGCAAGGATTAAATGCTTGTTAAAAATAAATAAATAAATAAATAAATAAATATTAGGGGACAATCTTACACAAATCGACCTAGTCCCAAACTAAGCAAAGCTTGTACTATGGGTACTAGACGACGATAAACATGCTTATATAGATAAATAAATACTTAAATACATAGAAAACATCCATAACTCAGGAACAAATATTCGTGCTCATCACACAAATAAATGCCCTTACCGGGATTCGAACCCAGGACCTCTTGCTTCGTAGGCAGGGTCACTACCAACTAGGCTAAAGCGGTCGTTATATTATATTATATTATTAAAATATTGGAATCGCTGCCGCTGTCACTTTAATGCTGTGGACGCAATGCTATAAATAAATAATTATGAGAAATTAATAACTATTGTTACAACATAACTTTTAATCACCTAATCATCGATTTGAAAAGTATTATTTAACATGGTAATTATGCGCTTATGATAGATGCGCTTTATCACTGCCTAATGTGATTATAACAGACTGAAGTGTACGATGTATAGGAAAGATTCGTCGCTAACTTTTAGACCAGTGATGGTGTAGGGGTAAGCACGCAGCACGGAACGCTGAGGACCTGGGTTCGATTCCCAGCATTGGTCTTTTTTCTGAGGTTTTTTCTGTGCATCTATATTTCAGTTTGTATTTAGTTTGAAATATATGGTAATTATCTTACTCTATCACGTTACGTTACTGGTTTACATTAATTATTGTTGTTTTCTGTGTTGCTGTAACGGTCTTAGCTAACAACAAACATAACTAACGGTATTTAGTTTTGAAAAGGAATTTAGTTAGGAATACAATATATTTTTTTTATGTTTTTTTGATACTATTTTTTTATTTTAGTTGCATTCTTCATCTAAAGGTGGAAATATTCGTTTTCTATTCAGAATATTAGTTAAAACTGTCTATGGAACCTTAAAAAATCATGAACATGGCCAATCTTTTAAGAAATTTACCTATACCTTATAAAATAATGAACGTGGACGCTTTTAACCGAATCCGATTCATAAAAGTAGTTAGTAGTTACTGAACTCGCGAATTCAGTGGAAAATTACACAAAAACTGAACTAGTGACTTTGTGCAAATTTTGAATGGAGAAAACGATCTTTGATTTTTCATCATTTTTGGCTGTTTGTGGCTGATTGGCGCTAGACCTTTGCTACGCGCTGCCGCACGAAAAAAAAGGTGTCTGTCAGCGGGCCACTTTGAAATTTGGTTAAATCGTCTGGTGCGGTTCTTTGTTCCTTTTTTGTACTCGTATAATAGGTACATTTGAACTGTTACATATCGTATAATTATTGTAAAACGTGTTTATTTTGTGAGCACATACGGGCGTAGTTAGCTCTGTGTAAATAATGTTTAAGAATGGCGGTACCATGGTGCTATCACGGACTTCACAAACTCTGATGAGGACCGTTCAAAGTCGGCTTCTTTGAGGTTTGTTCTGCATAAATTGTTCTGTAGACAAAAATGCTGCACAAAAAACAAGAAACCAGGGCATTGGAAACAGCCACTATCTCTAATCGAAGGTGTCAAAATTAGCACTTTAAAGTATAATATTTTGCAAACGGATCCCTTTAGGTACTATAGCAAATTAAAAAAAAATGTTTTCGAAAGAACTATCCAACGATCCCACACAACATGAGCTTAGACAAGAATAAAAAAACCGGCCAAGAGCGTGTCGGACACGCCCAAGGTAGGGTTCCGTAGCCATTACGAAAAAATCAAGTAATATTTTTCTAAGGATTTCGTATGTGTACGGAATCATCCAAGTTTAGGTATGTTTTATACCTTAGGCTACTATTTACTCTTAAACTACAAATAATTTCCAAGCAATCTTAGCCGCTATAATTTTCCTAGTTAATTTGATATATTTGCTACCCTTCTGAATTTTTTCAAATTTTTCCACCCAACAGTTTAGATTTTAGAGGGGGGGGGGACGGCCGATTTTAATGAAAATTTTCACTTTAAAGTTGAATATTTCGCAAACAGATCACTGAATAGAAAAATTATTTAAACAAGTTAGCTATGAAGTATCTTTTTTTTTTTTTTTTGTACTTATTTTTTCAACTTCATTTTTTTATTACTTTTACGGTCATCCCGTGAAATCATATATTTCGTACTAAATACAAACTAAAAATAAAAAACTGAAATTCCAGAAAATCCAGGTGAGCGGTTAGTTCCGAAGGAGTGTTAAAATCTCTCGATGAGGGTGTAACATAGATGTGCGCTTGTCACTGCATAAGGTGATGATTTAGCAGATTGAAATGTATGATGTATAGGAAAGATTCGTGTCTAATCTCTAGACCAGTGGTGGTGTAGGGGTATGGCGCGCGGCACGGAATGCTGAGGGCCTGGGTTCGATTCCCAGCATTGGTCTTTTTTCTGGGGTTTTTTCTGTGCATCTATATTTCAGTTTGTATTTAGTACGAAATATAGAAAAATTATGTTAGCAACCCCACAATGATTTTAAAAGACCTATCCAACGATACCCCACACTATAGGGTTAGCCGAGGAAAAAAAAATCACCCCCACTTTATGTCTATGGGAGGTACCCTAAAAAAATTTTTTTTACTTTTTTTTATTCAATCACTTTGTCGGCGTGACTGATATGTATATTCATGCCAAATTACAGCTTTCTAGTACTAACGATCTCTGAGCTTAGCCGCGGACAGACAGACAGACGGACAGACATGGCGAAACTATAAGGGTTCCTAGTTGACTACGGAACCCTAAAAAAAGTCCCCCACTACTTACAAGTAGTTACACTTTTTTTTAATTTTATTTACCGCCTTGTCAGCATGTGTATAATTAAAATAATGCAAAATGCAACTTCCTAGCACTAACGTTTCTAAGCTTAACCGCAGACGGGGACATATGTATGTATGTAAACTCTTTATTGTACAAAAATAAGGAAAAAAAGAAATACATTATTGACAACCGTTGAAATGCATGTACAAAGGCGAACTTATCCCTTTAAGGGATCTCTACCAGTCAACCCTTGAGTGGATGAAAGGAGCATTTAGTAAGGGACCGACAAAGAGTAAGTCAAAATAATACAGTCGGACAAAGCAAAGGCTACAATACAACTTTTAGTTAATACAATACATAAACTCATAATATAAAGAAACCTAATAAAAATATACTACCATATACAACATATATATGCAAAATACATATAATAAACAAGCAGTGTTCTCAATATATTAAAGTGATGGTGTGAGCCACATCTTCTTCAAAGCTTCCCTGAACGACACCACGGAGGGAGATTGCCTAATGGAGACATGGCAAAACAATAAGAAGTTCCTTCTTATGACTATAGAACTCTAGAAAGCCAAAGCCCTCGAACGTAGGTACCATCACGCACTAGCCTTACGACTGATACCTGCCTCATGACATGAAGGCCAGGTTCAAGCAGTAAATAAGGAAATTATTTAATCTACAGCACGAGCGTACAGGGATTTCATAACGGCCAACACGATATGCGATAGATTGCCTTCGAACAATTTTGATGGCAGGGCAACCGGCAGGCTTCTCCATTATTTCCCCGTCAAAGTGATTAAATAAATAGTCCCTCTGCTAGTACAGGTACGGAGTTATTTCGTAATTACGGAGGTTTATTGCCCTGACAGGAACCGGGAATGTTTCGGCCTGCTGAACATAGGCAAAGGTCTGCGGGTCCCGCTAATGCTATGTAGTGCCTATGCGCGCATTTTATACTTATGTTCAAGTGATTTTGCGACTAAACGGTGCTTCAAATTGCTCTAAATTAGATTGGACAGTGTGCTTGACATGTGAGAATTTCTTGGCGCAACGAAATGGTACGGTAGCATGCTTTAAATTTGGGACCCATTTCGAAAAAATATCATTTGAATTCCAATACAATATGACAGGACTGTCAACCTTAAATGGGTCCCAAATTAAAGCTCGTGACTGTACCTACGTAGAAAGGAAGAATTGAACAAAACCAAACCTTCCGACCGATGTCCCCAAGCCGGTTTAATTATTTGAAAGGCAATAATGCAAAGATAGTTTTAGACCATTAAAACACTGCAAAACAAACAATGCATTAGGCCATTTCATGAGTCGATTGTGCTGACGAAGTCACGGGGAAAAGCTACTAAACTACGATTTTTAATTTCGTGGAATTCTGACATTTCTCAGAAATTTAAATGAGATAAAACAAAAACTAGGAAATACAGAGCACAAATTCCTTAGTAAACACATAAAAATTGGACAAATTGTAATAAATCATTACTTAATACGTAGTTAGAATATCTTTTGATCTAACTGTTCAGACGTCATATAATATTTAACCCTTTTTATGAGTAAAAAATAAATTGTCTCGGGTATCATTGCGATGATTGACATATATCGCAAACTTTTGGACTTAAATTTAATAGTTATGTATTAAGTTTCAATCGTCGTCTCAAGAGGTTTGAAATTTAAAATTTCATAGACAAGTTACATACTTAAATAATCAAAAACATCAAATATCATTCTTCTGTCAAAACAATATTAAAGTCATTCGGCTTCTGTCTTGAATGTTCGAATGTGCTCGCTCTCCTGTTTCCGTATTATTTTTGTCGTTTTCGTTGATTGATATTATTATTTCCTTGAAAAGTTTTTGTTTTTTGCTATGTGTTATGTTTTTTAAAGAGGACTAATATCATTATGAACTGTCTCACACGTATCATGAATACACGAATCTCTTAAAAACCTATGAAATAAATATAGACTAATAAATGAAAACTGATAACTTCTTAAAAGCTCTCCCTATATTTATAATTAGTAATGTGCCTGTTTTATTATGTTTCTAAAATAATAAATAGATTTAAAATGAAGAAAGGTTTGTTACCTCTGAAACGTCAAAATCTGGCATTTGTCAGAATTCCACGACATTAAAAATCGTAGTTTAGGTACAAAAATATTATTATAGTTAATTTTAAAAAATGACATATTATTATCTTGTGCTTTTATCGACACAAATGTCAATGGTACAAACTTTTAAAACGTTTTTATTGCTATCCGATTAGTGTTTTCTCGCCTCTGTGGTTATTCATAATGCTGTAAAGTGATCGCACTTTGGTAGTAAAACGCATCGTTAGCAAGGGCTTTATGACCTTGCTGTTAAGCGGGGTTTTCACGTTATGAGTATAATCATCCGTAGCGCTACATTGCGGGCCTTTAATAATCCATCACATCGTGCCCAGTTCGGTAGCCCCGCAATCCATAGATACACCGATGAATTTACTCTTTTGAAGAGCCGGCTGAGGTGGCTAAGCGTTGATATTATAAACGTTCGACCCAATGAACAAAAACCCCTGTGTAAATATATGTGCGTAGCCCAGACGCGCGTAAGCTGTATTGCGTTGAACTAATTGGGGTTTGAACGACTCTCAGGCGAGTCGGTGTTATCAACGATACGACATTATTGCCCGAATTATATATTATACTACCTTCTTTGCTGGATTGCTGTAATTAAATTATTAAAAACAGACCATTGTATAAGAAATGCTTACAAGAAGAATCCCTGGCTCTGGATCTTCCGCCAGGTTATAGGATCTATTATAAAATGCGATTTTTTGTGAAAGAGCATGCCATTGTCTTTGTTACTTTTCAATCAAAAACAGCTGGACAAATTTTTGTATGAAATTGGATTTATAATAAATAGCTAAATCTCAGATCTAAAATCTTAACCACTAAGTCTGGAGTTAAGTAAGTAATTTTGCATATTTATTCTTCATGCAATGTAAATGAAGGTCATGATGTAATTCTTGAGGATTTCCATGGGAATTTGATAAAATCCCGAAACTTCAATGCAACTGCCATAACTAATTCATATAAACAAAGCAAAAGACTAGTTGGTCATAATGTAGTCAATAATGATTTAATGGTGTTCCATGTTTATACACTACATGCAATAAAAGATCACCACAGAACAATATAGTTAGATTACAAATAAAACAAGAAGCGCCAACAATACCTAAGCGGACTTATCGTTTTAACGTAACTTTGAAAGAACTGATCTTTTAATTAAGAACTGCGCATGTTTAGCAAAATTTCGATACCGGAAATCTCAAATGGCGTAAAGGACAAAAATACGAAATCGTATACAGCTTTTTTTTCCCTATCGAATGGCATTTAAGACTTATTTTCGCATTTTTGTCCTTTACGCCATTTGAGATTTCCGGTATCGATATTGGTGTATTTTCGTACATTTTCAATTGAAAACGATAGTAAATGTCAACGTCAAGTACTTCGACTGGACATGACGGTCTGCAGTACATTGCTGGCCCGATTAATGTTGTTAGAAAATAACTGACTCTTTTTTAAGTCCAACAGTGGGTGTGTTGTCTGCCAGTCAGTTAGACAGTCAGTCATGTCACTCTTTTTTAGGTAAAGATAGTCGTTTTGTCTAAAGCAAAAATTTTCTGTGCGCTGAACCATGTTGAACAAATCCGTAGGGGGTGTGTGTGGGTTAAAGAGTCTGAAATAACAATGAATGTTGAAAAGGTTAAGCTAATGACATTAAAAAGGCACAGAACATGGGATTGCGAATGGTAATTGTTGTTTATTTACTTTGTCAATTTATGCGTCTTTCTTGCTGCTTTGGATTTATTATTGCTTTCTAACGAAGACATTGTTGCAAGTATAAATATTGCCTGCATAAGCGAAATAACAAAGCTGAGCACAGGTATTCTATCGTATTAACGCATTACCAGGCCGCAAAGAACGAGCGTGTTTTAATAAGTTCTTCATAGAGATTTGCAACCTTATTGGACGTCTAGTCCATAATGTATTTACAAAAGTCGGATATGTTCGTGTAAACCAGAAAAAAAAGTGGGATACGATATTCCTATTGCCTGTCTGAGTAATGAACTGGCATATTAAATTTAGTGTATGTAGTATTCTTTACCAGACAAAGGGCGATATGTCTCCCACATAGTATATTGTACACCATAGTCCAGTTTCAACTCTTAAGTCTGCTACAAAACATTATTATCAATCCCTGAAAAAAATGATTTCAACAAAATTACAATTTTAATAGGTACTTACTGACACGACAGGACAATTAACTGGGCTATGGGCAGAATAGTTCCCACATAATCAAACTCTAACGAGGCAAGGGATAGTGCCGTCCCACATCCTAATTCTGGTCATATTACAAAAATGCATGAATATTTATCAAAGTATAGGATTATAAATAGTACCTTAAAACACTCAAAATCTACAAAATATCAATAAATGGTCCGACCTATCTGCTTTTATTTCGCTGAAATTAAGTTAAGTGTTCGTATTTTGTCACAAATCACTGAAATTACTGGTCAAGTGAATTCAAACGGCTGCCAAAGATACATCATTGGATTTAGCTGTGTGCTGTGAATGAAGATCATGAAATCAAATTTTCATGGATATGGAGTTAAAATCGGACTATGGTAAACGAAATAGTATGTGGGAGACATACATCCCTTAACCTGGTAAAGGGATAAGAACGCTTGAGCAGATAATGTTGACTAAAAAAAGTTGCTATTTTTAGTCCCCCTAGGTTTCAAGTTCACTCTGGTTCAGCTGGTCTGGTACAGCACTCTGGTTTTCTTCCTACGAGTTAAAAACCAATGCAAAAACTGAAACAAATAGGTACTTTATTCAACCGCGACCTAAGCGTCAAAAGGTCACGGGTGAGCAAATAGTAATTGTTTCAGTTCATTGATATGGACCTCCGCAAAGTAACGCTCAGGCGTTCAATAAATTATTTAAAAAAAACAATACATCTAATTACTCTATTAAAATCACTCACATTGCAAACTTACACTTAGGTGTGAAATATTAACTGGTAAAGTATAACTATTGCGAATAAGTAATGCGTAGTTAACAGTTGTTTATGTTACAATTTGTAATTTCTAATCCATACTAGGTATTACCGGCCACGCGACGAGAACGCGCCCATAAGTCACGTCGGGGCTATTAGGGACATGGAAGTATCGGTAGTTTCATGTTTAAAGTATCGATACCTATCGATATTTTTTATGATTAAATTATTTAACAGAATGTCCTCAGTATTGGGATGTAAATTAGATGGATCATTTTAATTTTGTTAAGTGAATTGTGGAATAAGGGAGAAGAAGTCGTTGCCTAGTAATGCCTATATAAGTTAACAATACTTCTTTATCCATCAATATTGAAACAACATCGTGATTTACGATGTATTCCGATTCCGAAATTTATTAATTGTTGTCATAAAAATATTGTACATAAATCTACTTGATCCATATCAGGAGGCACGGACAGTTGTCCCTGTCAAGTCCTTTTCCTACAATACATGTATACATGTATACAAAAATTATCTTAAACATTTACAATCTCATACTACTTAAAAAAAGGAAATACAATGTTTAAGTTTATAGGAAAAAATAATATTTTATTTCATTACTGATTTTGGTTGATTCCTTAAACCACAGCTCCGCATGTACATGAGCGTGATCATAATGACATTCCAAAATAAGAAATAACATGATGACAGCTTTGATTATAGAGAGCTCCATAGATTAAAAATCAAGTGCAGTGTTTGGACTGTTCTGTTTTGTTTTAGTGTGACAGTAAGACAGGTAAGACAATATGTATGTACCTGGAGCAAGAGACATTCGATCTAGGTCATCCATGTATGACATGGTTAAGAGCAATATTCTTGCTAAACATATGCCCAAGAGGAACAGGTGACTTATTTATTGGTAGCCCTCTGTAATTAGCCTGCTGAGTTGGCAATGTATTTACTATCTTTCTAATAATGTAAATGTCTGCGTTTGGCAGCTACCATCACTTATCGTTATCACTTCCTACGTTTTCTCCCCTTTTTCAGTACTTACATGTAAGCGCATATTTCATTAGCTCACGTTGGCCGCTTTACCTTTATTGAAAAGCTCCTAATTCTATGAGAAAATCCTGTAATCCTTTTTTGTTCCTTATCTATTAAAGATAAATGTAGGAATGCCTCACTCAATCGAAATAAACGCATGACGTTATTAGGTACGTGTTTTTTTTTTGTTCAAAGTTTATCGATATCGATAAATAAAGCAGCTCGCCCTTTCCCTGACCACTGCTGACGTCACCGCATAGCATGAACGAAGTAGGGGTCACCCGCGGTCGGCGGTCAACCAGCCGCCATGTTCGATCCCTATCTTTGGCGCCATAACTCCCCGCCATCGACGTACCGATTTGCACAGATTGCATTCAAATTGCTCTCGCCATTTACTTAATTAATACCGACACGCGCCCATTACAAATACTTTAGGTGTTTTATGACTTAAGAGCTATATTTATTTAGATATAGCCGCTAATAACCTTAATTGCGGTATGAATTTTAATATCGGCCATTTAACTTGCGAATGTTTTGATTAATGCGCAAATATAATTCACGATAAACTCTAAAATATTGAGTGCTGATTGATAATATTTATTAGCTGTTAGTTTAATTTAACAATTTAAGTACTTATCAAAAAAGTAAGTGCCACGAAATTGATATAATTCGAACGCCTGCTAAAATATATTAGCAACCAGTTGCAGCTGACCGCTAACTCTATCCACTTTCGTACAGGCGTCATTGTTAACTTCACAATAAAAACTTAAAATACTACAAAATAATAATCAACTCATAAAATAAATTGCTTAAAAATTAAATAAAATTAACCAAGTATTTGATGGCTTAATAAATAATAGACTTCTGCATCAGTTGTTAGAAGTTAGACGACCGGATAGCCTTGTTGAAAGAGAACCTAACTACGAAGCTTGAGGTCCCGGGTTCGATTCCCGGTTAGGGCAGATATTTGTGTGAAAAATACGAATGTTTGAGTTCGAGTCTTGGATGTTTAATATATTTAAGTATGTATTTATCTATATAAGTATATTTATCCGTTGTCTAGTTACCCATAGTACAAGTTTTGCTTAGTTTGGGATTAGGTCAATTGGTTTCAATTATTGTCCAATGATTTAATATTGTAGTAATATCGTATTTTTATGTGCCTATGTTTACCTAAAGCGATTTTATGTAGCTTTACCGTGTGCTCAATAAACATTTCTCGCTGTAATTATCGCTTCCCTATTTATCGTTCGATAGTGAGTTGTCGTGTCGTGTTCAGGAAATTGCGATTGCGACGTTCTGGGTTTCAATTTCGATAGAATCACAGCTTACAACATAGACTGCACTTATCCTGTGACATAGCATCGTAAAGTGACATAAACTGTATGCTTGTTAGCCGTTATAATCTGATTTGATTCTAGATTTGAATAGGAGCGCGCGGCATTTGAACTCACTAGGTAACTGTCATTCCTCGACGGTGGCAAAACTGCATAAGGAATGGGTTTCGGTTTCTTGCCAATGCCATTATTTAACATCACTGATGTTACATAAAAAAATAAATGAAGCTGTAGTTACCATACCATATTATCTATCAGTTAAAATAATTTACATTTTAGTTTTTACAAGCTCTTAGTTAACTTGCACTGTTTGGTTTGGTAGTTTGTGTTTTGTTTGTATCTTTGTTAAACTTAAATCTTAAAAGTCTTAAAATCCATGTCCAATAGTCGTATGGGCTTAAATTATCTGTGTGCCGAATTTCAGCACAATCCGTTCAGTGGTTTGACCTGTGCGTTGGTAGATCAGTCAGTAACGGTTGTCTTTTATTTATACAGATATTTTATATACAGTTTGATGACAAAACTTACAAAATTTGAAACTAGGTATTTTACAATGGTATATCATACTAAAATGTACTTTAATTTCATAGAATTGTCGTGAAACCTTCACATATTAAATTTTCGATCCCTTATTTAATTTATAATACAACAATATTTTAATATAAATTATATTGAAAAAAAAAAGTATCCGTGTAAATACAAGTAAAATAAAATAAAGAAATAATAAATATCCCTTTATTAATGTTTCTTTCATGCAATTCTTACCAACTCCTGCAATTACAATATTTAGTGGCACACTGCTACTCATTACAGCGCAATGTCTTTCTCGGGATGGCTTGTAATAACGCTCTCAACAGAAAACAAGGGATTCAACGACATAATTATGCTGAAAGCATCTAGCTGTCTAAAATGTTTCTCTACTAATTTAGACTTGAAAATGTTTAGTATGTTGTTATGAGTTTTATGTACAATGCATACTGAAATAACGGCATTCCTCAATACAATGGCATCCGCTAACGCCACATTGACCGCTCCTGTGGTGCCGTACCAGGTTATCAGTCCACCTTGTGGAATATTTATCCGTGCTGCGTCATCCGGTACGTGGTTGCCACTCAAGAACACATTGGTCTTTTAGAAAGGTAGTAAAAAAAGGCAGTTATGTACAGCTAAACCGTTTAAATGAGTCCTCGCTCGCGGGGTACACAGGCGCGAGGGTGGGTACCTAGATGAAAAAGGGTCCGAGAGAGGTGCGGGCAGTAGGCACACGAGGCGCGCTCAGACACATTTAAACGGTTTAGCTATAATTAAAATTCCATGGCAGCAAAGAATAAACGGTTATCACAAAGATGTACAAACCACGCAAATCTAGCTATCACCACCACCAAACTGTCAGTGTAGTTTGGTGGCCGAACTCAACCAGAGCTCATCTTCAGAGTATCGCAACCGTTCACAATGTTGCCAGATGTTAGACACCAGGTGTTAATTCATTGATATGGCCTTCGCAAAGTAACTCCTGATTCAATAAATTATATATTATTGCTAGCTGTTGTCCGCACTCACGTCTCACACATTATTATACTGAAGTTGACAATAAAAGTTCAAAGTAATGAATGATCCTATTAAATATTACAACGTAATCGGGAATCTTATCGGGGTTGCAAGTCTTGGGGACGAGTTTTCTAACAACTCTTTCTAAATTAAATAAGTACAAACCAGTGTTGGAATTTATAAATTCCAACACTGGTTTGTACTTATTTAATTTGTAGTTGTTAGAAAACTCGTCCCCAAGACTTGCAACCCCGATAAGATTCCAGAATCTCATTTCCCCAGCTAGTTTGAACCCAATATTGTAATCCCCTCTCTGCACTATCAACACATTCCGAAACAGACCTGCCGCAGTGCCAGCGACCAATTCAGGTGTAAGCTTTGGATAACATTAATGCATAACCCCATGAGCATAACTTGGACTGGTTATAGGATATGGTATATGGATATAGAACAAGATTTAATAGTGTACCTGAGTATGATTACATTACCCTAAAGTGGATTTAATCGCAATTAACATTTTTGACCTTTTTTAGTTTTGGCAAAGTGGCATTCCTGAATCAAATAATTTATGACAACTGAAATTAGTAAAATTATATAGGTACTTAGGTACGGTTATGTATAAATATTTTAAATAATATGGTGAAATTAAAATCGGTTAAGTAATAACACACAATCACTATCAATTTAATCAATAACAAACACAAATTAATTGGGCCATTCTACTTTTAAGTAACCATTAATCTTTTGTGAAATATAAGGCATACCTGGTGATTTTTTTCAAGTGTAAATAACTTATATACAAACGGAAACACCTAAATTGAATGTTTTAAAGCAATACAACTTTAAGTTCAAAGAAATTTTGTGGAAAAAATTGGTAACTCAGCGGAAAATACATCAATTTCCATACAAATGGTGGGGACATGCATGTCCACTGTGTTACCTACTTTATAGATAATAATGATTACTTTTTATACGTAGTGATAATTTTAAATGTAAGCTTAATTATGTGCCTATTTAAATCTTTAATGATTTAAGCCGAGGACTTTACCGTTTTTGTAAAAAAAATATTTGAAGAGCACAGTACTAAAAATGACTGGTCAACGAAAAGTAGAATGGCCCAATTAATAAAAACATTGGTTAGTTCCAGAAAATAGAGTATCAGGTATCAGGTGACAATGGGGATCGTACAATTTAAACATTAGAATTTAAAAAATATGTTTAGGGTCATTCTGCGGAGGGCCAAATTACAGCGTCCAGGCAGAAAAAGTACCCGCAATGTACAAATAATTGGCTAGAATATTTTTTATACATTACTTTAGCACTTAATCTAACTGGGGCACGATTCATTTTTTGTTTAAAGTAAGTATAATTAACTGTAAATAATTATCAAACCTCTAAAACCTTATTCCCTTGGTGCGTCCATTGCCCATTTTGTGAACAAACTACCCCGAAAAGAACATGTTATGTATTGAAATCAAGTATTGTATTTAGTTAAATAGTTACAATATAAGTCATTGGTTTAAAAGAAAAAATATGGTTCCTAAATTTATCGCAGTTAAAAAACGATTAAAAAAAACGATCTTAAAGCTTTGTCCAGAGCTAAGCTATGATTCCCTTGGTGCCTCATTCAACATCCTGCTGTTCCTTACTTAAACGTCATATGACGCGTTGTGATCGCGGGGCTCGACAATCGTCAGTAACGCTTCCAGCATGGCCGAGAGAGGTCGTGACTCGACGCTGGAATTATTAGCTATGTAGGTAAATATATGATTACCTTGGCTTTGGTTCAGTGTGATTCTGATTCTCTTGGACTTACATATAAAATTTTGAGCATGCAATTGGTACATAGTGTTAAGTAAAAAGAAAACTACATTACTGCCTGCATATGTTGAATTAGTAGTAATTATTATAACAATAACAGTTTCGGCAGAATCGACAAGAAACATACATATTCTTATTCCCCTGGTTCTTATTCCCTTGGGTTTTGAACAAGGGAATCATAGTTTTCTTGCGTTTTCTTGTAAAGAAAAATAGTTTTCTTTTAATTCGCTGATTTATTCATTTACAAATGTATTCAATTGATAGCAGGTCTCAAATATTACATTATCTTCAATGTTCTACTTTTTTATTCCCCTGTCCTTTTGTATGATTCCCTTGGCGTTTTTCTTATTCCCTTGGCGTTTTATCTTATTCACCTGTCATTTTTCTTATTCCCCTGGCACTGAAAACTTAAAGTAGTATATTTCAATACCAAACTGACCAAAATTAATGCCTATTCGATAAATCTGCTTATAATTAAATACAATTTCATATTTTATAGTAAATAGGTTTAAAAAAGTAAAAGTAAAAAACGACAAGGGAATCAGACGGAGAATCCGATTCCGAAGAATGACCCTTTATGGAAACACCATCACAAATATTTGCGATCATAATATGACTTGGGGCATTGATTGTAAGACGGCTCACGGTTATGGAATACATCGCTAGCTGAAAACAAAATTGTCACTATATCAAAGCTACTACTTTTCAGTGTGGCGATTTAAAGTTGACAATATACTTATGATTATTTATTCGAAGGACCTTAAAACACGGTGCCCAGGAAATAATGGATAAGCTTCTATCCACCGACAGGGAATCTTAAGCTGGTTTCTAAAAATGTACTTCTAGGTTCAGTAAAGGTTCCGTGGCTTTTGAGATACCTAGTCGAACTTTTGTTTAGCCGCGACAAATTCGTTTGCTGAAATATCCGTTGGGTTCAAAACATCCCTTTTCTAAGACACCCATGTGCCAAAACATTCATGTCTATAACATCTACTACCTACCAAACGATCAAACCAAACCAAACCCCACCACCAAACCCCCCGACGGCCAAATGGCCTAGTGGTTAGAGAACATGACAACGAAGCTTGAGGTCCCGAAATCAATTCCCGCGTGGGAGCAGATATTTTAATGAATAATGCGAATGTTTGCTCTCGAGTCATGGGTGTTTTATATGATCTATATAAGCATGTTTATCCGTTCCCTAGTACCCACAACACAAGCTGTGCTTACTTTGGGACTAGGTCAATTGGTGTGAATGTGTGAATTGTCCCGTGATATTTATTTATCGAAGTACTTCCCATAAAATAATATAAGTACCCAAAATCTTTGTTTCCCAGAAGAGGTAAGTATACAAGTATACTAGTTTTGACTTCATACCTACTGGTAGGGTGGTAGCACTGAAAATGTCTTCAGCGAAACAGTAACACTTACAGACTGCTTCGTGGTATTGCATTTTATTACTAATGGGCTTTCCAGACCATGAAAAACATCAGGAATCAGGAAGACTTCCACAGTGACCGACCATAATAAGTTGTCGTTATTTCCTCAGTCGAGTCATTGTCATACCGTAAAATTCTGCACCTTTTTGGTATTTGATCGAAATGTGACTTAAATAAAAGGTCGAATAAAAGATTATATGGAAGGAATGTTACGTTTCAGGGTTGTCTAGTCAAAAGTAAATGCAGTGTTGGAAAAGGAATAGTTCTAGAAAACAGGAAAATAGTAGGTAGCGCCAGTTGAACGGCTATGTGTAACTTTTTATTTAAGTCACAGTACTTGAACGACGGAACTCCACTCGGAATAAATCTGGAAAGCACGCGTGTTCCCAGAGATAAGA
Source organism: Archips crataeganus (assembly GCA_947859365.1). Lineage (NCBI taxonomy): Eukaryota > Metazoa > Arthropoda > Insecta > Lepidoptera > Tortricidae > Archips > Archips crataeganus. The sequence continues at coordinate 7,491,389 of OX402053.1, read as the reverse complement.
TAAAACTTCAATTGTTCGCCCCCGAAATGGTGAGAGCTGTATCCGAGATTCACGAAATAAATAAATAATTAAAAAATAGATTAAAGTAATTGCACATTTTTACGATGGGATCTTTCACTGATAAGCCGTACTTTTGATATGAAAAGAAGAAATATGAAAATTTCATACTTGTTAAAGTGAAACGTCACTTTTCCTGCCTCGGCTTCAGGAGTGGCACTAACACGTGCTGCAAGGAATGCCTCTCATTAACGTCGCATACCGCGCAGCACAGGGTCGATAAATATACAGAAGACACATCTGTGAAATTTGTTGGGGACTTGCTGACGAAACGTACCTAATTTATTCGGGTGGTTCGAATAGTTGGGTGTACCGTATCTTTTATTCTAAGTGTGTTAGTAAAATCTATTCTATTCTATTCTCTGACGTTATTTTTTACGTGAAACGTTAACTTTGGACGGACTTTGATTATATCTAACATAAAAAATGTAGGCATATATAATTTTAAATGTTTCGCTACTTTTTAACGACAGGAAAGTTTTGAAAAAACTGACTGCTAGCTTGAGGTCCTGGGTAAAGCACTCGGTCGGGGCAGATATAAATAGGCATGTATGTCAAATAAAAGTGTTATTCTCGAGTCCTGGACGTTTAAAATGTGCAATTTATAAGTTATTTATCAGTCAGCCTAATACCTAGGTATAATACAAGTTTTGGGCAAGTGGTGTCAATTTTCCGTTCATGATAATTTAATACTTTCCAAGATATCCAATAATAAGTATCTATTGTTTAAGTATTCGTTGCCGTCTTGTACCTGGTCATAAATGGGCAGTGCATCTGGAAGCAGCAAACTAACGGACTAGTAATTAGTAAGTACATATTTTTCCTATAGTGTATTCTTATAGTATTTAAGACTTTAATGCGAAAGAGTTCAAGTCTTCTGTAAGGCGTACGTCATGACACTTGATTTTAATATCAATTCTGCCCAATTAATTTCCTCGGCTAACTCTGAAAACAAACCACACCCTTTCTATATCTATCAACTGTTTATTATTAACACAAGCTTTGAAGGAATTTTAATGAAACTGCGGTGTCACATAAAAAGGTCGGCGTTGATCACAAGACCGTACTGCCACTTCTCTTCATTGTGTTCTCAAGAAAATATGATACTTTCAAAATTTAAATTAAAATATTTCTCTCGATTTATGGCGTGTTTATTAAGGATCCCATGCTCGAAGTGTCAAAGCGTGCCAGTTAAAAACACCTCAAACTTTGAATAAAACATAACTCCAAACATACGTTATGTGTACGGAAATTTTTCACGCAATGTTCCGCGTATAGAAACACGTAAAAAGCCTTTTAGGTATATAATATTCAATAAGTTCACTATCGTGAGTTTTGTGAGCCAATTTTCTTTTAATGACATCTGTGCAATGGTGAACCAAAAATTCTGTAATGGTTTTAGGATCTAGCTTTTCTCTTAAAGTAAGTATATTTTTTTAAAGCACAAGTAGTAAAAAAAAATATATAGTGTAGTGGTTTGACCTGCGGTCTCTCAAGTAGAGGGTCGTGGGTTCAAACCCGGGCTCGCACTTCTGAATTTTTCGAAATGTATGTGCGAAATTACATTTGAAAGAGTCTAGCAGGCTAAGCTAACAAGAGTGGCCCCCGCAAGGGATTTGGTTGTAATTTGAAGTGCAGTAGTGGCAGGACCTAAGAACACTGTATGCGTAATATCAGCCTTCGATCTTCTTTTGTTTCAGACTTATTCACGAAAATGTCAAAAAATCAAGGTAATTTTTAAACTGTTATTTTAGCTAAACCAAGCAAGCGAGAGTAACCAAATAAATTCAGAATTAAGGAGCATAAAATGGGGTTCATAATGCATATTTTTGCAGACATTCATATCCTTGAACTTGGATGAAAAAAATATACTTAGTTGTTTTTTTTCGCTACATTTTTTTGCCACTTCTCGCGGAGACACAACTATCAAAAAAAATACTTAATAAAATAAGCCACAATTGTCAACTACGTATACATTTATTTAAAAACATTTTGAAAATTCATGGTGTGTCATGTCAAAAAAAAATTACGAACGTAGGTATATACAGCAGCAGGATATACATAAGCCGATCATGAACCACACCTCAATATTATATTTACCCGAAAAAAAAGTATCAGAAACACTTGAAAAAGTTTTTCTCGTTAAAAATCCAAAACACACCTACCAATGTAAACGACGCGGCCTGCCTTATAAGTACCCAAGTATAACAATTTGTGACAACCCTGGCGACAAAGAAAACTATTTCCCGTACAAAGACGGATTAGGGTTGGCACTGCATAAAATATGTACACGAGTCTGGAAAAGTCTTGGGAATTTAGAAGCTCCTTTTAACCAACTCAAATACCACTTGACCTTTGAAAAGACGTAGGCGTAATAATATGGCAACAGTAACGCTTGTCGCTAGGATATTTGTCATGTTGCTATGAAGACAAAGTGGTTTTCAGACCAATTACGAATGTTCCCTTTTATGAAAAACAATGAGGATTCCAGGTTTGCTCACGATTTGATTTGATCATGCTGAGTGTGGCGAGGGGTGGTGGCGAGCATTTGTTGTTTTCGGCACTTTAGGTGTTGTTAGGTATGATTTGTTTTGTATTTGTAAAATACTAGGTATCCAAAATATGAAACTTCTTACTTGTAAACTATCTGACAAGTCCCAGATAAATACATGTGTGACAGCCTGCTCTGTTCATATTAAGTATTAAATGAAACAGGAAAACCATCTTGTCAGAGAGTTGTGTAAACGTACTATTAGTCTATTGACTGGCAGGTAAATTATGTCGACAAATGTAAACATCGAGAACTTTGTATTTTGAATCGGGTAACTGATATTTGATAACGCTTACTCCGATGTTAATTGACGATTGCTTCGCAATTGACGGATTGATTTTCACATAGTAATGCATTGAGAGTTAAAGGCGGGTTTACAGGTCACGTTCTCCCTACAAACTGGCATGCGAGAATGAAACATAATAAATGATTGATTACATGTTCACTGATTAGCTTTAATGCGTAAATAGGTGTCTGTTAAGGTTTAAGTGTTGTATGATTGGGTTTCAATGAGGAAAGGTTATGTACAGCAGTGGACATCCTACGGTTGAAATGATGATGATGCTAATGATGATGTTGATGATACAAATTCAGATAGAACTAAAGATTGTGCCAATGACAAAGTGTGTAAATGGGCGGAACAGGCGTTACTTTGCGGAGGTCCATATTATCAATGAACCACGTAACCTTTTCACACTTCTCCTGCTGTGTAATATTACATATTCGATGACACAGCCACCATCTTAAACTCATCTTATATTTGTCAGTAACTTCTCCGGATATTTCAGTGTCCAAGCTGCAAGCTAATACCTAGTACAGGTGCTGTTTGATGGCAGCTTTAGCACCGCAAGTAACGGAATCTTGCACAAGCTCCTACCGCGCTTACTGATGGAAAGTTATTTACAAGAAAATGTGCATGTTCGATAATGTATACCCATCTTAAAACGCGAAGGGCTGACCCAGTTCCCGAACCCAGCAAAAGGCACGTCCTACGGGAGCGATACTGAACTTAATATAAGCAGTTCTCAAAATAACGAGTATTGAAGGAGACACTTCTGTAACAATTTGCTGAACATTGTTGGTAAGAGTTACTGTAGATATTAAGTTCAAGTACTATCGGAATCGGATTAATGATTTCATATAACTCTGCCAGCGTTGAAAGCCAGGGGGTTATATGAAAATAATTTACTGCTTTGTGAATTTTGATATTATGTTTTATCGCTTAAGCACAAATTGTACAATTTTACTTAGACCTAACAATATAATATTTGCTACCTATCTAACATTAATGACTAAAGAGCTACCGTTAAAATTATCATGAAGTTAAAGTCGGCTGGTGTTTTAAAAGTTATACAAAAGTTCTGAGAATCTTACTATAAACAATATTAGACAGGAAGCCAAAAAATATACAACCAACTAAACTTAAACAATAACTAAATCCAAAAGGGAAGTTAAATTCTGCTTCAAGTAATGAAATGTCGTACATCTTACATGCTGTACTTATAAAAGAATTATTTATATCGTATCTCTGCTATAACAACCGTCATATCTTCCAAACAATTTCCTATAAAGAATGGTTTAAGGAAAGAAGAGATAATAAACAATTAGGTCAACGACTATTAATTTCACCAAAAAGATGAAATAAAATTTGGATATCTCTATTTTTATTTTATTTAATAAGCGAGGTGAACGAGCGAACGGGTCACCAGCCTAAACTGATTATAGTGACTTGTGACTATTCAGGGTCAAGTTAGCTAATTAGTCATAGTAGATTGTTTTTGTTAACAAATAGTGTAGCATTATCATGCCAGCATGTGGGCCACCTCATGGCAAGTACTGTTTACAACTACCACTCATGGACAATGCATTGCTGCACTACCTCTATATGCGTTGTCAGGGTGAAGAGCTAAGATGGAGTACCTCTCACCAGTAATTTCACCATCCTGCCTGAGTATTGCTGAGGATTAGCAGTCAGCTCCTCAAGATCTCGTCGTGTTCATAGGTAACTTAAACAGCTGTTCTACTGTTTTTATGCCGGTCCACTCTCTTACTTATGTTACAGAGCCATGACATTTTGCGTCTCCTGACCTTTCGTTTTCCGGCTATTTTATTTATAAACTAGCTTTTGCCCGCGACTCCGTCCGCGTGGAATTAATAATTTGAGCAGCTTATTTTTTTATCCAATTTGCTTTTTCATCAATTATGGCTCTCCTTAGTTCCTTGATATAAAAAAAATACCCCCCCCCCCCCACCAACCCCCTCCCGCACACACACACATGTCACATTCACCACCGTACTCGCAAGCCAAGCGTGCCTATAGAAGTTTTAAACCCCCGATTTTGAAACATTCTTCCGCTCCGCTCCGCTCCTATTGGTGTTAGTGTGATGATATATAACCTATAGCCTTCCTCGATAAATGGGCTATCTAACACTGAAAGATTTTTTCAAAGCGGAGCAGTAGTTCCTGAGATTAGCGCGTTTAAACAAACAAACAAACCTGTGTGCATGTCCGACTTAAGATGAACCCTATATAGTATAGTTTACTATATTGTTGTCAGCTCATTTTATGTTGGATTTTTGTTCTATGTCCTATCCATGTTCGATAAATTCTTAAAATAGACGTATCTTTCTTATTTTTGAACCGATTCAAATGAAACAAACACTAAATGTTAATCCAAGAAAATACCAACATATCAGTGAAAACCGCATCCTTCTAGGTTAAGCCGTTTCTGAGATTAGCGCGCACAAACGCACAGACAAACAGACAAACAGACAATAATTCTAAAAATCATTGTTTTGGGTTCTATTGCGCTAATAAATAGCCCTAGTGACAGTTTTTCTCAAATATCTACAATGTACAAACACCGACTTGTTACAGATTTATTATATGTATAGATGATGGTTTGCAGAAGGCGATATTGTTGTTGACCGGAGATTTTTTTTACTTTTAGGTTAGACTATTTGACGGATATGTCGTCGTTGGCGTTGAAAAGGTAATTGGGGTTGGAAAAAAATTGATAAACTTTCTTGCTTGGGTCTCAGCCCTCAGGCAGTATTCCGTCACTCAACACAGACTTCTCTATAGTTGGTAGCTGACATCCGAAAGTGTACTCTATGACTGCTACTTACACCGCCAGCATTAAGTAGACTAGTAGAAGAATGTAGTAGTTAGGAGAATCGAATCAGTTCCGTAAGACTCTCAGGCTAAAAGAGAACCTCATGTATCAATTTCTACATCTGTTTTAACAGCTACTCCGGTAGACAACAGTCCAAGAACCTTTCATTACAAACGTTGAAATGAGCGAATAAAACGTTGGTACGACGCAAACGATCAAAAGAATAACATAAGATTCATGGACGTCCCGTAACCTTACAGAAAAACAGTACATTCTTAGCTGGCAATGGTTTGACCTAACAGTAACTATCCTCCTAAAATTTAGCTCTGGACGGCACTAACTCTAGCGCTGTATCTTTGAAATTCCTCTGGGAGTACTAGAACTTAATTTAGGAGTCCTACGTCGAATTAAACACACCAGGAATGTTTGAATTGGTGATTCATTTTACTAAGGCATCCTACAAGAATAGTCGTAAATTGTAATGGAGAAAATAAAAATAGGTACTTGGATGGAATATTTATTTGCTTAAAACCTTCTCGCTTTATCTCGCACCCGTAAAAGCCAAGTAACCAAACATAAGTACATTTTGATTTCATACGTAGCGATATTCAGAATGGTAAAAAAAATAAGAATAGCATTCAGAATCTGACTTTTAAACACGCATTTTTTTATTTCTTACGTCAATGCCCGTCCTAACTTAAAGAGGGTACAAACAGAATTCTTTTTGTTTGGCCCTATACGAAAGGAATCACAATAAACAAATGCCGAGCGACGCGGCAGCAAATTCGGTAACGGAAAATGGGGTACCTTCACGTGACAATATCAGAAATACGACAGGACTATCTTATTGTCGCGAATAAACGTCAATCACCAGCCAACACGTTTCCACCCTTTCACTTAAGATACACATAAAATCTACGTAACAATTTTAATTAGAACCGCTTCCTGAGTATCGTTGTGTACGTTTCGCGTGCCAATCAATTTTGGTGTTCGGCATGCTAACTTAAAATAGATACGTAACCTACTTTTGCTAAAGGCTGGAGTTTACGGCCGCGTAACTAGGGCTATCGAATATTGAGAGATGCCACGTATGAACGATCGTTTTCATATGTTACGAAAAGTTGCTGGTCACGTTTTTCATCGGGCCTAAAAAAGGTTCAATATTCGAAAATTTTCTAAGATAGGAAAGGAAAGTACCTATATATAGGTACGTAGCTACTCCTATAGCCTTGCCTTATAGGTATTGGAGGAAATAATGGAATATAAAAAAATAGTACTTAATTATTAAAACTTATTAAAACTTTCAATCCAATCCTATCATCCAATCTATCGCGTTAGCAGGATTGTATCGCTCAACGTATGGAACGCGGGTCCGCGTCAGATTTAAGGCTATCTTTTTGTATTATTTTTTTTGGAATCTTTAACACTACTACTAATGCTATACTACTACTATTACTACTATGTACTATTGGTACTATTTGAAACAAACGAGACTAGAACGCAGGTTCTTTTTTACTTTCGGCTTACGAGAGGTTAAAATATCTCACAATTTTATTGTTAAATCTGAGTACTCTGCAGTGCCCGCAACCCTTAGCCTCCTGTATAATAGTCTACCCTACTTCAATGACCATTGATTATGATTACATAGCTCCCACAATTACAAAGTAATCTCCTCCAAGTGACCCTGTACGAGTATCATCAAACACTACAACAATACATTCATATGACACAAATGGCTTTCGGGAACAATAATTAATTTAACTGAGGCCGCAGTCAGATTTAATATGTGTTGGGTATAATAATTCACAGCGCCTTTGTGGGTCCGCCGTTTTGACGTTTTGCTAGACGCAAAGCAATCATTTAAGCGGTTTTTACTGTCCTCGAGTATCTTTGGAAATGACACCATAATTATGATTGGGAGGGAGTCAGACAATGCGGAAAGGAATTTCTTGGCGAATTTTAAGTTTCCTTCCGTAATTTAAAACCAATGAGTTAATTAAAAAAATTTTAGTACCTAATAGATAATAAAATAAATAAATGAATAAATTATGGGATTATTGACACCAATTGATCTAGTCCCAAACTAAGCAAAGCTTGTACTTTGTACTATGGGTGTTTGACAACGGATAAACATACTTATATAGAAAAATACACACCTAAATGTATACCTATTAAACATTCAAGACTCGAACTCTAAGTAGTGCCTAAACAATATACATTTTTTTTGTTGACTCTATTTTTTACAACATCTTATCTACATGCGTGCCAAATTTAAGTCATTCGATCACAAGAAGTGGATAAAATTAAATTTGCAAGATTTGATGACAATTCACATCATTACATACAAACCTTGCAAGATTATTTGTAAAAGCTTATACAAACAGGCTAAAATAGGACAAAGGGGCACTTAGAAACTACTTAGGTAGCTCAACATCATCAGCAAGCGTTCGCTTTATTAAATTAAATGAATATGGACGATATCGAAGTAGGTATAATGTCAAGTTAATTTCCGGCTAAGTAGCTGCTTTTGATCGATGGACATATCCTAAGGAAGTAAGTAAAGCTACGTACAGTGAAAAGTAAGATTAATTGTTTTTTTTTATTTCTCACCTTTAATTTATGTGTGATAGTTTATTTGGAGTTGGTAGGTTGCAGGAACCATTTGGATGCCGGTAGCGCAGGACCGATAATTGTGGAACCCTTTGGGGGAGGCCTCTGTCCAGCAGTAGACGTCTTTTGGCTGATATATTCATATTAATATTCATTTACTCATAAAATTACAAATTTTACATAATTGTCATGTATAAGATCCTTGTGGAGGAAGGTACGTCCAAAGGAGACATGCGATAGAAGATGCACAGTGAAGCTACATCTCTACGCAGCGCCAAGGAATCAAGCCCATCAGAAGTTCGTTGGCAGCCGACTATTCGAGTCGCTCTCCGTTGAATGCGATCCAGAGGGAGAAGCTGGTACTGGGGAGCCCCCGCACACAGATGAGAGCAGTATTCCATGTGTGGGCGAACCTGCGCCTTATAAAGCTGAAGGCGGTGGGCTGGAGTGAAATACCGTTTCGATCTGTTGAGCACGCCGAGCTTCTTCGACGCTAATTTAGCCTTACTCTCCAAGTGGTCGCGGAACTGGACTTCACTCGAGATGTCAATACCAAGGATTCCGATACTGGCTGTGGTAGCTAGGGGAGTGCCTTCGAAAAGAGGTGACGCGACAAACGCAGACTTTTTTGCGGTAAACGCGCAAACCTCTGTCTTAGTGGGGTTAAAACGGACTAAATTATGTCGACCCCATTCTGAAACTTATTTTAGGGAAGTCTCAATTACAGACACAAGTTTGTTTAGGCACTCTATAACGTTTTCCCGAGAAATACCGGCGCGGCCGGTGTAAGAGGCATCAACCGTACTATCATCCGCATAACAGTGAATGCCGCCGGATGGCAGCATATCACTGACATGCAGAAGGAAGAGCGTAGGCGATAGCACACAGCCTTGAGGGACACCAGCATTCACAGACATGGAATCAGAGCATGCACCGTTAACTACAACCTTTATGCTTCTGTCCGTTAGGAAGCTGCCGATCCATCCGCATAATTTCTCAGGAAGCCCAAAGGACGGAAGTTTTGAGAGGAGCGCTTTGTGCCAAACCCGATCGAAGGCCTTCGCCACATCTAAACTAACAGCCAATGCTTCACCCTTTGTCTCAATCGCCTGTGCCCAACGATGTGTCAGGTAAATAACTAACTAAGGTAAATATCTAACTAGATTGACTTGTAACTAAATAGTTAAATAGGTAATCCTGAAGTTCAATTCATTTGAAATACAATAAAATAAATTCTTGGAATTAAAGTAGGTACAATATTTTATGGCTACTGCTACTACCATTTCATTTTCTACGTTGAATAAAACATGGAATTCTTTTAGTTTAAAAACTCAGCATGTAAAACGCCCAGCCTACTTAACAAAACTCCCTAAAATGTGAAATAAAATAAAATCACCCCAAGTTTTCTTGTAAAAAGTACAATACTCAGATAGGGGTCTGGAATACAAGGACACGCAACAAGTGCTGACAAAGACAGCGTTCATTAAATGGACCCTTTGGCCTGTTTATTAAGTTTGTCCTTTTTCAGTCGCTCTCATGATGCTTAGTGATTTTTTCTTGGGTAAAGGAAGAAGGAAGGAAATCAAAAGCGTATTTAAAGTACGCTTTGTTCAATGACTCGGAAAAATTGGATGTAAGACAAATAAATACTTTAAGTTCAATTTCAGATTCCTATGTTGTTATTTTTTAAGTTTGATTACTTTATTAACAGGAAAGGTATGTGTAGAAATTTTGTAAAAAGTGGAGCATAAAAACTGAAAATAATGTTAAGCGGTGGTTGAATGTGGTGAGAGAACTTGATTAAACATTGAAGCTGGTAAATTAAAAATACACACATATATATAATATAGACAATTCCAATACATATTTGAAACAATTTGGAATAGATCAAAATATAATCTGTATCTTAAATGCAACAACCTTTAAAATAAATGATAGAGAAAGTACCTTTCTGAGAAATATTGTTTTCTGCAATTAAGAATACCGGCCAAGTGCGAGTAGCACTCGCGCACTGAGGGTGGTTACTTACTTGTTAAAGTTCCCGTAAGACCGATTCACGCTTAACCTATTTTTAGTGTTTGTTCACATACACTAAGCTTATCTCTATTATCATTCCAAGTTTAAGGTTTGTATGTTCAAAAGTAATACGGTTTCTTGTATGGAGCCCCTTCATTATTACGCTTTAATTAGCTTCATACGTATGTTAAATAGTATGTAACGGAAACTTTGAACATGATTTCGACCCCCTTGAAAACGTCGGATTAACTCAAAATTTGGCATACTTATCAAGGACCGATGACAATTCAATATTTTAAACAGCTAGACCCGTGACCCGTTATTCTTACAAGGATAATCAGGATCAGCGATTTTTTGTTTTCCTGAAACCCGGAGTCCCGGAGTCTTTGCGCCGTGACCAAGAAAATTTTTACTATTTATATTTGTAACATTCAACAGAAATACACATCCATTATGAATAAAAATGAATCACTTAAATGTATGTACGCGCATAACTTCCGATCGACTACACCAAATTGAATAATTCTTTTTTTGTTGCGTTTGTCAGGAATACCTAATAATTCTTATCAAATAAATTTTAGAAAATATACAACGGGAATGAAGTCTTGGGCATCAGCTAGTTATGTATAAATTTCAGCTGCAGGTCAGGTATTATTACGGTTCTAGAGATACTGCCCTGTCACAGACAGACGGACCGACAGACAGACAGCTAAACGACAGTAATAACATTCCATTTGTCAGCCCTAGGGTACGGAACCCTAAAAACGATATTAACAATCACAATTGCATTTCTTACATTGTAACGTACTAAATAAGCTTACCTACAACAACCAAAAAACATAAAAGCCCTTCATTTCAACGTATTTCACAACGTTCTTCATTCAAATTACGCTTTGAATGTGTGACATTTTGTCATTCGAATTCCGTTTGGGTGTGTAATATTCTGCTTCCTTCTGTATTTAAAACATTTCGTGAAAAGAAAATAACTGCTAATTAATGTAGACGAGGGAACGGTGTCCCTGCGTCAAATACGCACACATGGCATGAAGTCGGGTGCCGCCATTTAAATAATAACGGAAAAGGAGTAGAAAGATCCCGTCCAAATTGATATTAATGTATTATCGTGTTAAATTAAGAAGTGGTCTAAAATAATAATAAATTAAATTAAATTTGTCTAAATTAATAATAATAAAATATAACGGGGCAATTCACACCACTTGGCCTAGTCCCAAAGTCAGCGAAACTTGTGTTATGGGTAATTAGACAACGGATGTCATACTTGTTCTGAGTATATGAAGTTCTATGATGACCGTCCGTCTTCTCAGGCTGTATTGAAACTGCATCGCACAGATCTTTATACAGGGTTATTTGTAATTCACTGACATCCTCTAAACCCTGAATTCCTATCACTCAAACAAATGTTTTTTGTTTTACGACTTTTTAAAATGTAGCACTTCCTTTCCCATACAAATACACAGAGTATCGTAAAAATAAGAGGTAATCTCAAATTTTCAAAACGTTACTACACCAAAAATATTAAGTTATGACAAAAGCCGTAAAACAAAAAACATTTGTTTACGTGGTAGGAGTTTAGGGTTAAAAGGATGCTAGTGAATTACAAATAACCCTGTAGATCCCATTAAATTAGGTTACATTAGTTTTATAATAATTTAAAAAAGTTTGCGGTTTCAGAGAAAAACTTGATATTGAAAGAAAGAAAGAAAATAGTAATAAAAATTTATATATTAAATAATATATAAATGATATTTGCCCTTTTGTAATAAATTGATATGGCTTAAAAAAAAATAAAAAATAAAAAACCATTTATTGCTCATAAAAAAGAAAAAGAAAAAATACACAAAATTATGTGGCAAAAGGCTCAGGCTCAGCATGTGCGGTGAGGATTACTCATCACCGCGCTGGTTTTCAGCCTGCGTCCTTATATAGCGTGCTGACATTGCAAAACAGGCGGGTAGGACAATAAAAAAAAAACGTATAGCGGTATAGTCAACCAAGAAATCCCTTCACCATCCAAGGTTCAATGACAGTTGCATGGCTCAAAACATCAAAAGCTATTTTCACTCACAAGTCAGTGCAACAACCAGGCCCTATACTACGAAGCGCGAAACTAGAACCCCGTTTCATGCCGTTCCGCTCACGCTAATGGTATTTATTACGAGAGTGAGAGGGACCGCACAATCCGAACTTCGAACATCGAATTTCGCAGTAACCCCCCCAGTCCTATTGCTTTCATTCTGATGTAGGAACTGTCATTACAAATGGCAAAACAAGTACCCGGTCGACCACACCTAATAAGACAAAAAAAAAACAAGAATAGGTAAACATTTTCAATACAAGCTTACAACTTATCCACTTACATTATTCCAATTTAGATTAAGTAAATTAAATTAAATTATATAAAAGCAATAACAATTTTATAATGTAAGGCGTCATGGACACTAGACATCAAAAATGTAAACAAACAACTGTCAATGACAAAGTGACGTTCCATTTCTGTCATCATTTTTAACCCCCGACACAACAGTCTGTCTGTGTGTCCGTCTGTGTCATCATAGCTCTTAAACGGGTGGACCGATTCGGATGCGGTTTTTTTTAAATAGAAAGCAGGTTTGTTGGCGATGGTTCTTAGACATGTTTCATCAAAAACGGTCAAGCCGTTCCAAAATTATCAGCTCTTGTTAGCTGCGGAAGGGATCTCAGACGCACAACAGGCATTAACTTAATGTTCAAACATACGAGTGACACAATTGCGTTGGGGCTTTTAAAAATTTCAAATTATAGTTATAAACTACTTACACCACTTGTCTTGTCTTCTTCGGATGCCACACCTCGCAGTTTGTGTACAGTCAGCCAAAAATATGGTCTACCAACCTACGGCTGAAATTCATTTGCACGTGATGGTATGTACAGCGAGGTCAATTTTCCCTTATTATAATAATATTATGATAACAATGACTAATGACTTCACTCAGAAAAGTCAACTTTCTATTTTTAGATCTCACGGAAACTTTTGTCAAAACTGGTAGAAAACTGGTGGTAAACCGGTAGGCATCATGTTACTGGGGTTTATTCATTCTTATTCTGGCATAATTCACTGGTAATAAAATAAAGAGCTGTTCGTATGTCAATACGAACGTACCTATTTCGTGTCCGGGCTTCCCTGTCCAGGAAATGAGGAAGATTCATCATAATCATTTCAGCCGTAAGACGTCCACTGCTGAAGATAAGCCTCCCCCAACCAAGGCTCGTCAAAAAATCGATCCTGCGCCATCCGCATCCAACGCGTTCCCACAACCTTAACCGGGTCGTCGCTCCATCTTATTGGAGGCCTACCTATACTGCGTCTTTCGGTGCGTGGACGCCACTTGAGAACCTTTTTTTTCCTCATCGATGGATGAGGAAGATTAAATTAAAAGAATTAATTGATTTTAATGAGCTTTTTAAAATAAAATTAATTGGAAAAAATAATTGATCACGTCTAAGACAAATTGCACGCTTGGATTCAATGTTGCTAAGTTGGATAAAAATCCCAAATTATCCACCTAGTTAGGTACATCGTTCAGGTTTGATGAGCAGCAAATATAAATCTCGCCCGTGGACAAATTTATCAGAATAATGTATTTAGCTGTTACTTAAATACAACTTGTTTATGTTTCTCAAATAATCAATTAGATGGCGGGATGGCCTCTGAATGTTTTTTTTCCACGACGACTGTCTCGAAGGAGATAATAAAATTTCACTTTATGTAAAGGGTTAGAATTTATAAAAGTCTCGACAGAGTTAAACTATCGAGGGATTATTAAAAAAGAATGACAATAAAAATATAAGTAGAGGTTGACGCCGAAACTTAATGGAAAGGTGTGCTTTAATATAATTTTAGGGCTTAACACTCGTTAGAATACTTTTTACGGCCTTTTCTCTGCCAAATTACATTATTTCAGAAAAAAAAATCTTACATTTTCGAGTGAAACAAAAACAGTAAAAATATCATTTCAAGGGTAGATACAAGGTAAAATGTCGTGAACTCTGACGACGTCATAAATCGTAGTGCCTCACTGAATGTTGTCTTCGCTCTGTAAAATATAGACGGGATTTACTTCAATTTTTCATTTTTACTTCACAAAAAGGTTATATTGAGTAATAGAATTTCGTATTAAGTATTTTATCGTTGTCATAAATAAAGAAGTTCATGTTTAATCGGGAATTAATTTATCAATAATAAAGCTTAATTTAAGAGCAATTTGTGTAATAGATGAAGGGTTTGAAATAAAAAAAAAAAAAAAAAATTTAAACTGTTTATTGCAATTAATGTTGTAACAATTTTCTTATACTTAGTTACAATCTTTAAATATTTAAGATTATTATAACTAAGGAAATAAACAAAATAAAATAAAACTATTACTATTACTAGTACTAGTACGGTCAGCGCCACAAACAAGCGACCACCTCTGCACCCCGCCACCATGTCATCCCAACATGTATAACGACTGAAAGCGACAAGGTACCAAGGCGCCTACTCCTTCATGACGCTGACCGTACTGTCAAGCTCACCAATATCCGCACCGCCAACATCCCACAAATATCTATACATAGACCCTAATATGGTAACATAAGGTCTACGTACAGACACCCATGCAAGGCCGGCGATACACATACCGGCGAACCAGACTGTACATTTATTACCTAGATTTAAGTAGCCTTATAATAAGTAAATACAGCATATGATGATGTCTTAAATACTGTAATTAATGTAAATGTTTAGGTATACAGAAGTCTAAATATCTTTTATCTCAATAAGAATAATGAAACGAAAGATCCTCAATCAACAGCAGCCTATCTATCAATATCTCACAGAGAAGCATGCAGGCTTGAGTTGAAAATCAAATACATTGTCTAACTGATACTGAAAAACAAATAATGTGAAACTTTCGAACATACATGCGAGTTCAGTACCAACAAAAACTATTCCCATATTTTTCATTCCAAAGCGTGAGTGTAAGCCACGAGCGAAACCTAACGCTTTATGAAACCTATCCAATATGCGGCGGCCTAAATGATTCGTACAGCGGCATTTCGCGCTACCAAACTCAACCAAATATGCACGCAATAAATATTAAATTCAATACAAATCGGCCTACCGCCAGTCTAAATTTATTCGCTTCAGTTAATAGTGGAGTTACCTTTTAGCATGAGCGCAACCTCACAACTAGCTTCCTACTCTCAAAATCAACGGTGTAGTTCAACTTCAACTTTAGCCAGGGAATTCCGGTCAACAACAATTTTCCAACAACCCGATTTGATTGCAAACTTGTGTTGCTTCAAGCAAATATTAGCTTTATTTGTCTGTTGGATTTAGACTGTTGATTGCCATGGGTCGTCAATGAGTTAACTGAAAATCAACGCTACGATTCTCCAATTATTTCAGTTTTGTTACAGTTCTCATCATCATCATCATCTCTGCCTATATACCTCCCACTGCAAGGTATAGGCCTCTTCTTAGATTAAGAGTGCGGATTGGGAACTTCACAGGAGACACCATTAAATTTCTTTGCAAATGTGTGCAGGTTTCCTTGTGATGTTTTCTTTCACCGGAAAACTCATGGTAAATTTCAAATATAATTTCGCATATGTAAATTCCGAAAAACTCAGAGGTGCAAGCCCGAGCTCGAATCCATGAGCCTCTGCTTGAGAAGTCATGGGGCAAACTAATAAGGCCACCACCGCTGCTTTTAGCACCAAACGCTCTGAAAACGATAACGGGGCGGCGCGGCGCCGGTGACGGTTGTAATATTCTAACTTGTATGAACGGTTGTGCGGTACCGTACCGCGAACTCGTTCATACAAGTTAGAATATTACAACCGTCACCGCCACCGTACCGCCACGCCTCCGCTGTCTGTGCGTTTGGATCTTTTAGGCCACCACCGGTTGTAGTTCTAATCTATCTATCTATACATATAATAAATCTGTAACAAGTCGGTGTCTGTACATTGAAGATATTTGAGATAAATTGTCACTAGGGCTATTTATTAGCGCAATAGAACCCAAAACAATGATTTTTAGAATTATTGTCTGTTTGTCTGTTTGTCTGTGCGTTTGTGCGCGCTAATCTCAGAAACGGCTTAACCTAGAAGGATGCGGTTTTCACTGATATGTTGGTATTTTCTTGGATTAACATTTAGTGTTTGTTTCATTTGAATCGATTCACAAATAAGAAAGATACGTCTATTTTATAGTATTTTATGCAACGGTTGTATAAGTGAGGTCTTAAAAGGCGAGTGACGTGAGTTGAGATACGAGCGAATGCGAGTATCGCAATGGAAGACGGCACGAGCCGTTAAGACCAAATTATACACCGTTGCATACAATATTTTTCCTACGACTCGACTCTACTGTACTGTACTGTACCCTACTGTAGGGTACAGTAGGGTAAAATAGGGTACAGTAGGGTACAGTCGGGTACAGTAGGGTAAAATGGGGTACAGTCGGGTACAGTAGGGTACAGTCGGGTGAATTAGGGTACAGTAGGGTAAAATGGGGTACAGTCGGGTACAGTAGGGTACAGTCGGGTGAAATTGGGGTACAGTAGGGTACAGTCGGGTCCAGTAGGGTAAAATAGGGTACAGTAGGGTACATTCGCGTACAGTAGGGTAAAATAGGGTACAGTAGGGTACAGTCGGGTACATTAGGGTAAAATAGGGTACAGTAGGGTACAGTCGGGTACAGTAGGGTAAAATAAGGTATTTTACCCTACTGTAGCCTACTGTACCATACTGTACCCTACTGTACCCGACTGTTACCTACTGTACCCTATTTTACCCTACTGTACCCGACTGTACCCTATTTTACCCTACTGTACCCGACTGTGCCCTATTTTACCCTACTGTACCCGACTGTACCCGACTGTACTCTACTGTACCCTATTTTACCCAACTGTACCCGAGTGTACCCTATTTTACCCTACTGTACCTGACTGTACCCTACTGTACCCTATTTTACCCTACTGTACCCGACTGTACCCTACTGTACCCTATTTTACCGTACTGTACCCGACTGTGCCCTATTTTACCCTACTGTACTCGACTGTACCCGACTGTACCCGACTGTACCCTACTGTACCCTACTGTTCCCTATTTTACCCTACTGTACCCGGCTGTACCCTACTGTACCCTATTTTACCGTACTATACCCGACTGTGCCCTATTTTACCCTACTGTACTCGACTGTACCCGACTGTACCCGACTGTACCCTACTGTACCCTACTGTACCCTATTTTACCCTACTGTACCCGGCTGTACCCTACTGTACCCTATTTTACCCTACTGTACCCGACAGTGCCCTATTTTATCCTACTGTACCCGACTGTACCCTACTGTACCCTATTTTACCCTACTGTACCCGACAGTACACTACTGTACCCTATTTTACCCTACTGTACCCTACTGTACCCGACTGTACTCTACTGTACCCTATTTTACCCTACTGTACCCGACTGTACCCTATTTTACCCTACTGTACTCGACTGTACCCTACTGTACCCTATTTTACCCTACTGTACCCGACTGTACTCTACTGTACCCTATTTTACCCTACTGTACCCGACTGTACCCTACTGTAACCTATTTTACCCTACTGTACCCGACTGTACCCTATTTTACCCTACTGTACCCGACTGTACCCTATTTTACCCTACTGTACCCGACTGTACCCTACTGTACCCTATTTTACCCTACTGTACCCGACTGTACCCTATTTTACCCTATTGTACCCAACTGTACCCTATTTTACCCTACTGTACCCGACTGTACCCTATTTTACCCTACTGTACCCAACAGTACCCTATTTTACCCTACTGTACCCGACTGTACCCTATTTTACCCTACTGTACCCGACTGTACCCTATTTTACCCTATTGTACCCGACTGTACCCTATTTTACCCTACTGTACCCGACTGTACCCGACTGTACCCGACTGTACCCTATTTTACCCTACTGTACCCGACTGTACCCTATTTTACCCTATTGTACCCGACTGTACCCTATTTTACCCTACTGTACCCGACTGTACCCGACTGTACCCGACTGTACCCTACTGTACCCTATTTTACCCTACTGTACCCGACTGTACCCGACTGTACCCTACTGTACCCTATTTTACCCTACTGTACCCGACTGTACCCTACTCTACTCAACTCAGCAGGTCTAAACTGTGCCTTAGTGTTGAGTGTACCCTACATTTATTATTATGTGGCAGCTAGGTGTATCGTAATAACGACATTACGACACAAGTGCTGTTATGGCGAATAGATTAAGTATAGACTTTCTGAAGTCATATTATCTATGTTCTTATATATTTGTTCGCGACCATGTAAAAACCAGATAAAAGTACAGGAGTAGGAAAAGAATTTATCGAACAGGTTTTTTGTTTGAACGCGCTAATCTCAGGAACTACTGCTCCGATTTGAGTAATTCTTTCAGTGTTAGATAGCACATTTATCGAGGAAGGCTATAGGCTATATATCATCACGCTAACACCAATAGGAGCGGAAGAATGTTTCCAAATCGGGGGTTTTGGAAATAAAACGTCTATATCTCGGGAACTACTGCTCCGATTTGGAAAATTCTTTCAGTGTTAGATAGCCCAGTTAGATAGGGCGGGTTGGGAGCGGTTGGGGGGGCGGGAGCGGGTTGGGGGTGGGTTGGGAGCGGGTTGGGAGCGGGTTGGGGGCGGGTTGAGAGCGGGTTTTGGGCGGGTGGGGGGTGAGTTGAGAGCGGGTTGGGAGCGGGTTGGGGGCGGGTTGAGAGCGGGTTGGGGCGGATTGGGAGCGGGTTGGTTTATTATGAAGTTTCACTTCTTCCGGAAGGATCTAAGGAGAGCCATAATTGATGAAAAAGCAAATCGGATAAAAAAATAAGCTGCCCAAATTACTAATTCCACGCGGACGGAGTACTTTCGGACGGAGGACGAACTATTTTCATGACAGCTTTAAATTCACGCGAAAATATTTTATCTTCAAAAATATTTTCGTAAGTTTCTCTAGTGATTATTGTGACTCGTCAGATGCAGGGTTTCATCTCTTAGATGCTTAGGTACATATTTTACTGCCCAGATAATGCACAGCTCTGCTGTTTTCATGAAGATTTGTTCCATTTGAAAAAGTGCTGAACGTAGCTGAGGGACTGAATTAAGATAATGCACCAAAGGTGTGTAATATTTAAAAAATGCTAAAGGCAGCTTACAGTATGACCTTTTTCCCACCGTCAGTGATCTTTGCCCCTCAACCCATATTTATCAGCATTAAGTATATTAAAAAATTCACAGTCATTGTTGTAAGGAAATGGGGCTGTGTGAACATGAGCGTGAATTTTCTAATGCGGTGTTCCCGTGTTTCGGAAATTTAGTAAAACCCTAGATTTACTGCCTACATTTTTTTTGCGATAGTTTGGTTACGATAAAGCCGTGGTTGACTGAATGGAGGGTAACTTTGATCTATACAAAAGCCACTTAAGGAAGGACCTATTAAATACAAAAAATATATAAAGTCATAGTCGGTCAGCTAAAACTAACCAATGGCAATGTGCTAGGATTTTAATGTAATAATAAAACCTGAGCCCGTATTGTCTAACGCGCGGACGCTTGCTATCGCGTTCACTATTTCTTTCTGTATATTAATATGGTTATAGAAAGAGATGGTGAAAGCGAAGGTAAACTCCCGCGCATCAGAAAATACGACCTCTGGACCGGCTTAACTCCAATGGCCAAAGTCATACTGCAAGGCCAATGTAAACCGACTTAACGGTAGGTAACATGACATTCACATGCGAGGACTAACTAGATATATCTTAAATGTCTCATACTGCGTGAAAATTTTAAGACCAATTTGAATTGGAGAGATTCCAATTAAAGCACCTTTCGTCTTCATCATCATCGTTTCAGCCGTTGGACGTCCACTGCTGGACATAGGCTTCCCTCATTGATACCCAATCACTACGGTTGGAAGCAGCTTGAATCCACCTTGAACCAGCGACCTTTACTAAATCGTCCGTCCACCTTGTTGGTGGACGTCCCACGCTGCGCTTGCCAGTCCGTGGTCTCCATTCGAGAACTTTTCGGCACCACCAGCCATCTGATCTGCGTGCCCTGCCCATTGCCATTTTAATGAGCTAATCCGTTTGGCTATGTTGGCCTTTCCTCTTGACCTCCACCAATCCAGACCAATCCTTCGCACACGTGTCCAAATCATCACATCCTCTTCTTTTGGACTGCCTTGTGGTCGCTGGCCGTTCTCCAGCACCCACCAATTGTGAGTACATGTCACAGACATTTCCAGCTTGGTCCCATATCAGTTTAAGTGACCTTTTTACCAACATCGCTTCTGCATGTTGTTGAGCGTAGCGTGGTGTTCCGAATTCTATCTGGCCTTGTGCTACGAAGTTCGAAATTCGTACTTCGTATCGTGCCGTACCGCTCACGGTTTAAAGTATTTAATGGGAGTGAGAAGGATGGTGTGATATGAACTTCAAATTTGCTTTTTGCACCTAATATGCTTCGCTTTATCGCTCTTTGACTTATCTTAAGACTTTTCATCTTTGTTTTTGACTTGGTACTTAGATAGTAATCTTTTTGAGTACCTCTCAAAATGTCGGAGATGCTCGCAGAGGCGCACATGGATGGCCTTATTGATGGATCATTTCATTATGCGCAAGCGAGTTACATCCCTGATGAGGCTAGTGCGCAGCATAAAAACAAACTCCTGTGCGCAGTGGCTGATACAGCTGACAGCCCGATAATTATTGATGGATCATTTCATTATGCGCAAGCGAGTTACATCCCTGATGAGCCTAGTGCGCAGCATAAAAACAAACTCCTGTGCGCAGTGGCTGATACAGCTGACAGCCCGATAATTATTGATGGATCATTTCATTATGCGCAAGCGAGTTACATCCCTGATGAGGCTTGTGCGCAGCATAAAAACAAACTCCTGTGCGCAGTGGCTGATACAGCTGACAGCCCGATAATTATTGATGGATCATTTCATTATGCGCAAGCGAGTTACATCCCTGATGAGGCTAGTGCGCAGCATAAAAACAAACTCCTGTGCGCAGTGGCTGATACAGCTGACAGCCCGATAATTTGTCACCGGGTGGAGTCACAAGCGTCATTAGTGAATTATGTATACTAACATGGCACCACAGGACATTGTTACTAACAAATATATATAGAGAATATCCGAAATAAATATTATTATTATACAGGAGAAAGAAGTCGTAAGACACGTAGAGGAGCTAAGCTACCGATTCATGAAAGGCATGAAGGAATAATTATGGCGTAAGGGCTTCCAAGAAACGTCTTTTCCTTGAGTTGTTCATTTGCCATCGAATGACTTGCTTGCTTACATACAGTAAAAAGGGGAAATCTTCCGATAACACTTACATAAGTAGTAATGATAACACGTTGACATTTATTTTGTATGTTACCTATTTAATCCTAACGCCACGTGACGTAAATGCACACAAGATCTCGGACCAAAATAAATCAAAACCAGCATGTTTTCTTTTACGAGAAAGCTCTAGCTTTTGTCAGGCTTACAGCAGCACATGTACGCGTATTTTCCGTCAACCTAGCTCGGAAGTAATTGCTCGGCCGATGGCAGCGGATATTGTTCTCGCCCACGCGACTTCAAAACTCGTTTCCATCGTCACTGCTAAAGTATTCATCCGTTTCGCACATCTATTGGTTAGAAGGAGATATTTGTTTTATGTCGACAAAACTGAACGTGGTAGGCCCAGGAAACGGTAATTAGTCTTAGGTATGAGTGATGGATAACGCTTTTGACGGCCTGAAAATCAAACAAACGAAGTGTTTTAATTTAAGGGAGGGATTTCAGGTACGTAGATTGGACAGATTAAAGTGCAACTTTCGTGTTTATATAAAGTAATAAATAATAAATATTTAGCTGGCAGTCAATTCCAAAAGTATTTGTACCTCATTAGCTTTGGCATATTACATATATTCCACTACTGAGCGCAGGCCTCTTCTCAATATGAGAGAGCATGGGCTTACTTCCCACGCGGGGCCAGTGGGGATTGGTAATTCCACACACGCCATCGAACTGCTTTGGTGGTGTATTCATTTGTTTTCTTACATCGTTTTCCTTACACGAAAGCTCAAGGTAGATTTCAAATGTAATTTCGGGTATAAAATTCGAAGAAGTCAGAATTGTGAGCCCAGGTTCGAACACACGACTCTCTGCTTAAGTTGCCATAATTCAAACCACTAGGCTACCATAACTTACACCTAGGAAGACTTTATGACCTTAAAGCAATTCAGTAAAGTAACTCTATGTTATATTTATTAGGTACTAGCCTGATGCCCGCGGCTTCGCCCCCGCTGAAGTAGATTAAAACGGGTTTTCCCGTGGGATTGAGGTATTTTCCCTTGGTAAAAAGTAGCCTATTTCGCTCTATAGCCCTTCATCTATGTCCATACAAAAAAATCATGGCAATCCGTCGCTCATCGACGTGAAAGAAGGACAAAAACAAACAAACACACTTTCACATTTATAATATTAGTATGGAAGTATAAAAAGTACAATCGTATTCTAAATTATAAACTAAATTCTTGTCACTGACTGAATGCAAACGTGTTCCCAAAATGGCTGTTCCTCTAGTTATGTGCAAAACTTCACACAAGATTAAATTACGATATATTTTATGAACGAATATTTTGTGAGCATTTCTAAAACCTCTCCTATTCTACGAAGAAATCTAATAATAATGACTCTTAAGAATTAGAGCCTTGGAAATAGCACCAAGCCGGAGTTTCATATTTCGCCTGTGGAGGAAAACCTAAGGAAACGAAGTTTCCTCGATGGCCGTTACACTAGGCTTGGCCCGCTGCTGTTTTGCTACGTGCCCCGAAAATGCCATTCATTTCAATTTACTTATTACTATTAATAAAATATCTGGACGTATCTTTCGCCCAATGAAATTCTACGGGATGAGAATAAGTGAATCAGGAAAAAATTAAGGGCGGTTTATTATACGTCGTCCGGGGAGACGGAAAAATTTATCCATGGAATTAAATTATAGTCTGGGAGTAGATTTTTGTGTAGATGTTGGTATAAAGCCGTCTTTTAAATTAAGCGTCTTGTTGGTCCTCTTAATAAAAACAATTTAGAACTCAAAGAAGTTTTAAAACCGGGTTACTCTGCGTAGAAACTGCGCGATTTTTGCTACCATAACTATATTTTGGAAATGAGGGTTTTCTATAAGAGGCTATTTGGCGCTAGTATCGTCAGGTCCGTTTGACAACTTTGACATTTGTTGTATAGGTGTAACGTCAAATAGACCTTACGATACTAACGCCATCTAGCGATATTCCACCTGTCAGAAAACCCTCATTGTGATACTGCCTACTGCTACTTACTGAAATGAAATATTTTTATTGCGAGAATACTGTTAACGGGTTATATGCATAACTTCACTGATTGGACTCGGATAATGTATATGATATAGATATAGAATAATCTATAAAATAGCTATCAAACAATATGGACATTTAAACATTTACGAAAAACTAAACTTAATAGTTAGAAGAGAGCATTGTGGCGAAGTCTACATAGAGCTCAAAGATTTTTCTTTCATATAACTACGAAAACGATTTAAATTCGCTGAGAAATAGGTCATGCCAAAGTGTACTAGTGAGAATAACAAAACAAAAATGTCTAGATTTTTTTTATTTCTAAGTAAGTACTTGACTTTTTTATCTTTCAGCTTCAAATCCTTGTTTTGTATATACATAGGTATTTTCCCTTGACTCGGTTTTTACTGACTTCAACCAACCCCATTCTTAATTTACTGATCGAGTAAGTTGCTTCGCCGTTTCTAATACTTACGAAGCATTAACTTTTAATAAAGTATCAAATAACCGTAATGACAATGTTTTTAAAAGCCACCTGAGCACACAATGCTACCTAATAAAGGGTCGTTTGGCTCGCCGCAAGATTGTAATTTTGCAGGCTTGTTGTTCGACCCAAAAGACAAGGAAATAAAAGTCATACATATTAGCAGCTAAATGTTTCGTTACTGCTTCTGAAACAAAGCGTAATTTGAAATCCTTGGTACCTTTTAGTTTTTCAAAATTTATGCGTGATAATTTTAAATTTGTCCTGAGTTACCTAGTGAAAGAAGCTTGCATTAAAAGATGATGCCTCAAGTTGGCTTAAGTTTTATAAGAATAGATCTGTAAAAGGTTCGTAGTCTGAAAGCTAAAATTACGAGTTTGCCATGTGCTCTTCGTTTAATTTTACCTGGCTTCTTCGGTGTGGATGTCTCGAAATAAATGGATATCCATTGACTCGTTACGTTATGTAATGGAATATTTATGCACTCTGTTTAAAAATAGTCATGAGATCCTGCGTTATTTTAACTCTTCGTAACAGGCTATGAGGATGGAATGGAGACAAACGTACTGCCACTGAACTTTCTTTTCTGTATTTCAATTGCCTTTAATAAGGAGGATGGCACCACCAATCAACTGACTTACTTTTTATGAGCTCTTAAAACACAATTTTCCCATAGAATTTGTATGGCAATTGCTAGTTATGACGTCACTTCTATACTAGCTCAAACAACTATTTTTTTTAAGCAGCTAAAAGTCTATTTTCATTTAATTGAAAACTAATCTGAGTTTCAGGGCTAAAATAAAGTGCTTATTTACTAGAGACGTGACTTGGAGCCGTGGTGGCTTTGTGGTGTGACCTATGGCCTCTCAAGCAGAGGGTCGTGGGTTCAAATCCCGGTTATTCGCACCTCTGAGTTTTTCGGAATTTATGTGCGAAATTACACTTGAAAATTATCATGAGCTTTACGGTGATGGAAAACCTCGTGAGGAAACTTGCATTAAACTGCGAAAGAATTCAATGATGTGTGTGAAGTTCCCAATCCGCACTGGACCCGCGTGGGAACTACGGCCCAACCCCTCTCATTCTGAGTGGAGGCCTGTGCTCTACAGTGGGACGTATATAGGCTGAGATGATGATGTCTTGGAATTATTGTTTTATGGTATGTGGATTACAACTTGCCTTGCTCTTCCGCCACCGCAACGTAAAACCTAACGTGTGATAGTGGAGAAACAAGGAGAAAGTTGTATTTTATTGGCATGGACCTTTGCAAAGTAACGCCTGGATCAATCAATTAGTAGGTGACTTGTTGAACGCTTCGACGGTTCTATTAGCTCATTGGCTGCCATGTGCATCACCGGTGGGATCGTGTAATCTCTGTGTGGCCATGAGCATCACCGGTGGGATTCAAAGCTCATTTTTCAGGGTATTGTTTGGGGCTTATTTGGGGGCCAAAATCAAACTGTGAATGGTATTTTATAGAGGATACTCTACATTATAGATATTAACAACATTTATAGAGTCTTGAGAGAGACAAAAACTTAACCAAGTATTTCGAATTTTTAGAGAGGTACCTAGCGAATACTAGCTAGCACCTCAGTAACAGGGCGATGCTGCGAGCATCGCCAGTGGGATCACTAAATTTGTATGGGTGGCGGGTGCAACACTTTAAGTGAATAGCGGGCAACCAACGTGTTAGCTAGGTTTACGTCGCGCATATTAAAAAGCCGCATTTATGTTTTTGAGACCATAACGAACGTCACAGCCATAGTGTAGCGTGTTGGTTACGAAGGGTGCTGGGCGGGCGAAGGGGCAGTCTGCCGCCCGACGCCGGTCGGCGCACACTCCTGCACCGCGTCGCTAAAAGCAGCAAAACTTCGTGAAGTGACGTTATTATGTGGAATATGACAGTGTGTACACATTCAGTTTAAAAAAGGTAAAGTTCGCGAGTTCATTTTCTTTCAGACACAGTTTTTCTGTGGAAAGTTGAGTTGAATGAAGTTTAAGTAGTTTTTATAGGTTTTATGATGTTTCACTGTTAATCTAATTAAAATTATTATGTTAGTGAGATAGAGAGTGGTAAAATTAAATGACCGGGTAACTTAGTGGTCAGTGACCCTAACTCCGAAGCTACTCGTAGGGGTGCGAGTTAAATTTTCGCGAGGGGCGCGGCTTACTTAATTTTGTGTGATGATTAGTTAATGTTTTTGAGTGCGTGAAATATATCTTAGATACATATTTTGATATTTTAAACTTTTTAGGAATGTACGTACGTCCGTGTCGTAGTACCTTAAGCGCAGCAGGTTTAGCTGATTTAAGTGCTAAAACAATTGACTTACGAGGGGCGTTCAATATAAAGTGAGAATGAGATGCAAACTCTTTCAATATTAGGAAATTAAATACTGGCCGGTAAAGCTAATCTATCTAGCTGATTGCTATGAAAAAAAAACGAACTGTCTTTTGTTTAAAAAAAAATACGGTAATTTCTTTGCAATGCTATTGAGTACGTTAGCGAAAATGGAGAAAATTTAACAGCGCGCCGTTATCAAATACTTGTGTTTGAAAAATTTTTCTACGGACCAAGTCAATTTAGATTTGCGGGACACTTTAGGGTCTAATGCTCCTCCGTATTCGACAGTCGCACGTTGGTGCGCCGAATTTAGACGTGGAAGAACATCGACAATGGACAACCCCTGCTCCGGACGCCCACTACAGCAGTAACTGAAGAAATTGTGAAAAAAGTCGAAAACCCAGTTTTGGCGGATCGTCGTGTCACGGTTCGTTTTATTGCTGAAAATGTAAAGATTTCAACGGGGAGCGTGCATAATATTTTACATGAACGCTTGGGTATGAAAAAGGTATCTGCGCGTTGGGTACCAAGAATGCTTACTGACACGCAAAAACAAACTAGACTAGAGATTTTTCAAGAAGCTTTGAACCTGATGCAGCAAGACCGGGAACTTTTTTTGGCGCGATTTATAATAATGGACGAAACATGGCTCCATCATTACGACCCAGAAACGAAACTGCAGTCTATGACATGGAAAAGGCCATCATCTCCAACTCCGAAGAAATGCAAGGTGAGCCCATCTGCCGGTAAGGCCATGGGCTCTGTTTTCTGGGATGGTAAAGGGGTATTAATGATTGAGTATCTCGAGCATGGAGCCACTATTACGGGCACTTTATACGCCAAACAAATAGCAACATTGCGCAATGAGATCCGCGAAAAACGGCGAGGTAAACTCTCGAAAGTTGTGCTGTTCCACCAGGACAATGCCCCGGCACACAAGTCCATCGTTGCAATGGCTGCAATTCGTGATGCTGGGTTCAATATCCTTAAGCATCCTCTGTATTCACCAGATCTCGCTCCCAGTGATTTCTACCTATTTCCGAGATTGAAACAATACCCGAGAGGCCAGAAATTTGAAGACGACGACGCGGTAGTCGCTGCAGTACAAGATTTTTTAAGTACTCAAGATGAGACCTTTTTTAAATATTAAATTTTAAGTTTAGAAAAAAGATATAATAAGTGTATTATGCTAAAAGGTGACTATGTCGAAAAATAAAATTACATTTAGTAAAAGTTGTTTATAACATACTCATTTTCACTTTTTATTGAACGCCCCTAGTAATTTAATTAGAAAAAATCATTATTTACAAAATCCTGAATATACTTTTTAGTCTTTTTTTCTTTAAACTTATATTCAATCTGATAATAATCAATAGTTATCGTACGGTAAAGTAATAAAATGTAAGATTTTTGTCAGAAGTTATTTCAAAGGTTTAGTTTAACACCTAGCACTCAAGCAGTGATTATGCGACTAGAATTGTATCCACGTACTAACTATAATTAACAATTTCGTTACTGTATCTAATTCGTAATTAAACTTATCTGTAGTCATACAAATTCCATAACATTTTTCTTTTGAATACTTACTCTATGTTGGTTAAAAAATGCTACCGCTCATTAAATCGAACTTTATAGGGCGCAGAACGTTGTCCATTTATGGATTTTAACACAATACTAATGAGTAAAGACAGCTACTTACATATGAAAGCAATGATCAACATGTAGGTATTAAAGCTTATTTTTATTTTCGGCTCCTTTATCATGTGTTACTCGATTTCATATAATGGTTCCAGATTTTCCTCCTCTTATTGTTAGTTTCTTCTGCCCAACCTTAGCATCACAAACACAGAGGGTGTTTCCACGTAAAAAATATGATTACATCATTAGGGCAAGCATATACATAATTAGATCGTCATATCATAGAACATAAATGATGGAGGTGATATCACCCTCATCTGAAAAGGTCAGCGACACATTACCGGCACTCGCCCGTCACTCCAGTCAGGGGGGAATATGACCACTTATAATCATTACGAAGGCCGTTACGGGTGGCCTCTTTTGTTAAAAGATTGCCCGTGAGGAAACATTATGGTAAAATGAAGGAAAAATATCTATTTCGCCCTCATTTTATCATACCGCTTTAAAGGACTTGCGGAATAATTTATTATAAGGGCAGGTTGCGAGGAGAATTAAAAGCTGTAGCATCAAATTTGCAAGCATTTTAACGTTTGTGCCGCATTTGTAAAGGCTGAATACTTGGACATGATGGGGCACGTATTCATGTAGTTTCCTCTTGCATCCGAATTAGATGTGAATGGGTACTTCGAGGCGAAAATCTTTTAATGTAAATAACAGAAAATCTAATAAACATTATCATTTATTTCTTCTTCGGATTAAAACGTTTCAAAGGATCAAGGATCAACAATGGTTTGACCTACAAGACATCCACGTTTAATACGTCTCATTTGTTCTGTGTTACATTTGTTATTGTGTTGTGACTGTCTTGTTACTTTCTACTTTACAATAAGACTTAGTCTTCAAGAACTTGGAAATTAACAGATAAACCACAAATTGGAAATCTGACTCAGTTAGGCTACGCATTCAGCCTACTATCAATTTTGGATTTCATTGAGGATACAAGCCAAATGTAACCGTCTGTTTACAGATTTTATTTTGAGGGGTACACAACAGTCTTCATATAATATTATGCACCTATTCACTATTACTTACTTCTCGAATTAACAGGTTTGTTTATTCTACGATGTCAAAATAATCCCAAACTTCGACGAATTTGCATTTATTCATATTACTATCTGCTCCATCAGATCCAATACCAACGTGATTATTGATGACTTCTGGAACCGCGCTTCGATCAGAAACGCTGTCCTTGCATCGCTGATTATATGGGACGCGAATTAAGTATGAATAGACGCGCATTTTTCATCCGTCTTTCGCAGATTTCTTTCAATGATTTCTCATTCAACGATAATGCTTTCGATTCAACTTAAACGCGGCCAACGGATCAATCACATCAAATTTAATAATCGTAAGAGCCCTCACCCGACAAAGTTAATCAACGCGGTAAAAGAACATCAGAAGAAAATAGGCCAACTCGCTTGGGGGCCTAATTGTTTGTAAAATTTCCCTCTATTTTCACGGTTTGGACAATACAATGCGAAACGCGTATTTAACTGATATTAAAATTTATCTAGGCTGAGCCGTGCCTGTTGTTTTAATATTAATAACGGTGTGGGAGAAGACAATGGAGCCAACAGGCTACGTAGGTATTATCCATTAAACTCTTGACTTGGATCCCAAGGGTGGTGGATGATAGCACTCGAATACGCTTGCTTTGCCTTCGCGTCAGTACATTGAGTTAAATGTGTCCCTGTTGTATCGCACGTTCTCATTTTCGTTGACATTTGAAATACGTGTATAACTAAAGTTGCTTTTAAGAAACATAAATATTGGAAAGGTAATACAATGTTTACCTTTTAGATAATTGTAGAGAGTAATTTTTGAAACTGTAATTATTTAAAAAAAAATATTTCACTAATAAAATACTACATGATCATAAATTGGAAAATTGCAAGGTTTTCGTGAGATAGAGCCTAAAAAACTGTTAACAAGTTATAGTTTGTGTCGTACATACAGGAATTTACCAATAGAGTGGTAATGATCTCATTGCTGAATTACCTGTATCAATATACTAACTCTATCGTTAACGGCAGTTATAAAGTAAATCCTGACACATTGCACAACTATGAAATTTTTGATTGTTTATAATGTGAACCACATAAACAAAATGATATACTTACTATTTCTACCAGACGCAACAACTAAGTGTGTGTGTACCTAGCATTTGATTATTTTCCTATGAGTCACATCGTTAATATTCAGAAACTTCATAGGTATGCAATGTGTGGGGATATCCTTCATAATGCCCGTTAACTGTAGTTTTTCGCGACAGTTTTTCTTCTATCCCCTATATTTGAAAAGGCTTTTTTAATCGTTAGAATGATGTTTATATACTTTCTTTTTTTATAAAAAAAAACAAGTGTTTTTTTATTCACTGTGCCACGCAATAACTATAGCTTAACTATAACGATATAGATCATAATATCTACTTACCAACTCTAATGCCCTGCTTGAGTCGGCCGATCAAAAGTGTGCTCTACTAAGTGTACCGTAATTTGCGATGTTTCTTTCAAACATTTCGGCTCTATTGATTAATTCCTCTATAGTATGGCCAATATAAGAACAAATATTATATTTTACGCGGTCTATCTTAGAATATATTTTGCCATTAACGTGAAGCAAAAGAATGTTTTTCTTATTCAAAAGTTGAATTATTTAACATTGTGATGGATGATGGACATTATATCGATATCTACTTGGTCGAGAAGATTCTATCGGTTTAATAATTCACAGCAAACTTACAGAAACTTGACGAAATGGGTGGGATCTTATACATACAAAGTTAATTTTAAGTAAATCAACCCTATACTGGTCTAACATGTCACAACATCTACATTTAAAGCTCACGCTTAAGTCTATTATGGCCCTCGTAAGGCCCTAAAATTACTCATGAGCTCAGCCAGGCTTGTAGAATCAGTAAGGACATTTCCTATTACGCATATAGATTAACCTATCTATGTTATGCAAACATGGTCGTAATTACGTATTATATTTCTATCATAATATATTAATGCATTAAAAATTGTTATTGCAACGCCACCAATTTTACGTTCCTCACTAGTTTTTACCTGCAGTTTTGCTCGCCTAACTAAACCATTAGGTCTGACTGTTGAATTAAAATTCCTAGATTTCGCTTAATTCCAGTACAAATTTTCAAAAAATACGTCGTGGTCTTCTTTTTCATTTCATGAAGAATACTAGTGCAAAATTTAATGTCTGTAGACTTGATGGTTGTTCGGGATTGAACACAACGAGAATAAATAATTTAGGAAAAAAACACAAATTTTTCTTTAACATGAATGGATGGAGAAAATTAACATGGTACGCAATCGCCACAGAGTCTTGGCAACTTCTTTATTACACTCTATATTTATAGGTATACGATCCCGTGGAAATATCGGAATAAAAGGTTGCATTATGCATGATTTACATACAAAAATATCTTCCAAATTCATATCGCCGCGCGCCGTTTTAGTGTGAAATATTAACAAACGCGTACACACAAACTTAAGCGTTTATAATATTAGTAAAACTCCATTGTTTTCGATGTAGGTAGTGAATTAGATATTTATATTTCTTTATAAAATGTCTGTCATGTTTCTATTTCCAACGTTTTCCGCTCGAAGTAGCTAAGTCTCCTGTCGGAAACAGTTGAATCATTGGATTTAAAAACATTTTCCGGTTCCCGTTTTCATAAGCCTCATGCCATTTCAGTTGTTCCAACTCAACTGCTGTCAAAATGCATGCCATTTATACTGCAATAACCAACCACAAGCCAACCTTTTTGGATACTTCTGGGCATCATTGATAGTTTATTAGTGTTCCTACCTATATTTGAAATAACCTAACATCTTTTAATTTTATTAGGCTCCTGACTCCTGACTTTTTTAATAGATGTGTGGTTAAGACACAGACGACAGTCACCAATTTTATTATTTTGGATACCATTGCAAGATACTTAAAGATCTTTATTGGTTGAATAATTTGTACTTTGCGTCGGCTGTTATTCTTACTGTTAATTTGTTCTTTATAATTTAAGCGAAATCTTAAAAGTTTAGAACAGTTATCTTTTTTATGACTTTTGGTCACTAAAGCATTAATTATTATCCTTAAGTTAAAGTACATAAAAGTTACTAAATCTAGAAAGTTATCAAAAAGAAAAATTAGGCACACTTCCGAAGTTACTAGTAATGTTCCATCTTTGAATAGCTACTTCGTTGACAGACGACGCTGCCAGCTCTTCATGTTCTTGTGACTTTAAATGTATCAAAGGTATTTTAATATTCCTAACTCAAATTATTATTATTATTATTATTATTATTAATATTCCTAAGTCAAATTCAAGCTTGCTTAATAACTGTTTCAGTACTTAATGTAATATTAAACCCAAAACCAGATTATAAGCATAAACAGATATAAAGTTTGCGTTGGTCGACAGTGATAGCGATTTGCGTCCCCAATCGGGTCCTGGATTGCTGTCTTGAGAACAAGACATGAATTTCAGATGCGGGTTAGCGCAAGTTAATTGAGTCTGCTTTGTTAGATGCGAGCCGATAATCGAGGAATATTGCATGTAAAGCACCGTAGTTAAAAGTCACGGCAAACAATATCAATAGAAATTTTTAATTTGTATGGAAGGGAAAATTAATTTGAATTTGAGATAATATTACAATGTTATAAACGCGAGAGTTTGTATGGATGTATGGATGTTTGTTACTTTTTCACGCTAAAACGGTATGACGGATTCTGATGAAATTTGTTAATTTTTCATTATTCGTTAAAATAATTCTTAAGGGATGCGTGTAGAAAAAATCGATCAAGTGGGCGTCGACTGCCTTATAGGCAGTGGTCCTGTACTAATAACATAATTATTATGGCAAATATTCAATATTAAGTTTTGATGGACTATCGTAAAGGTTATTAAGCTAAATTATGATTTATATCGATTTTCGGTTTGAATTAAATTGTTACTAGAAAACAGAGGTTTCCGAAAGAGAGCAGAACATGATTTTGCGACTTCCAATCGCAATACGTATAAATAGATAAGTAAGTTTTATTAGTTCGACTATTAGGACAGATTTCTGTAGCAGTTTTCTCAACATTTGACGATCTTTGTACCTACTTTAACGGCTCCCAAATTCTTCATACATTTTTAAAGTAATAATATCGTGTCTAAAATAATAATATTATTAACAACTTCTGTGCAAATATTTTACGTAGTTTTAGGACTAAAATGTGTAGTAACTATAGTTTTATCAAATCACACACCAGGCAATATGATATATATCACGCTTGAAATGATTTTTTTTTTTTCATGTTAGAAAGGCCTGACAAACGAACTAGTGGGTCACCTGATGTTAAATGATCACCACTGTCCATAGACACCCGCAGCGCTTTACGCGATGCCAGTGCGTTGTCGGCCCTAAAGGAAAGGGAACAGGGGAAGAGGGTGAGGGAGGGGAAGAGGGAAGGGGTGAGGTATTGGGCCCCGGCACTCTCACTGACCGTACGAAACGCAAGCAGGATTACTGCTGCTTCACGCCGGTGTTCTGTGAGAGGGTGGTACTGCCCCGGACGAGCCGGCTCATTCGTGGTGCAGCGGCTAGCTACAACATGGCTCTACCACTACTAATTTGATAATTGTTTTTCTTTTAAATATCGTTATGATTTTGTTTAGATTTTTAAAACTAACTATTTTCCTTAGAGAAGGGGAGTGGGTTTGGCACTTGACTGTATTTAATTAAAAATTAGCTCTATAAAGCTTAATAATTTGCAAACGGTACCCTAAAACAAAAAATTAACTTACCAAACATACAATGTTTTAAAAGATCTATCCAATGATAACACACACTATGGGTTTAGAGCGAGTCGAGTTGACTCCCGCGATATTAGTATGAAAATGAACCTTCAAAAGGTTTAATATTTTGATTGCTTGAAGTAAGAAATTTAATTCTTACACAACTCCAAGGGATTGCAGATTTGAATATTTTAAATTAACTTCAACTTCTACGCATTCTTGAGAAAAGGGGTCTCTCCACAGACAGACGGATAACGAAGTAACGAGAACCCAAAAACAGGTATTTTAGAAACATCTAAACCAGTTTAACTTTTAAGCTAACGAGTATTTTGTTTCATGAAATTCTCGATAGTCGCGAGTCCTGTAATGTCTCCCATTGTCAAGCCAACAATATGAAAAGGTTAGGCCAGAATTATTAAACTACCCGTTAAAGTTGAGAATTTACTTTGAAAAAAAGTAAAAGTTTTAACAAAACCCAAGTTTGGTTAAAAAGTTTGTAAGAAAAGGGGATTTTAGTCGAGCAAGTTGCAGAAGGGGCTCCATAAGTAGGGTCACAGGTCGAACTGAATCCATTAAGCAGTCTTTTATCTCAAGTGATACCTAGCTATATATTATGTAGGTATAGGTCTAGTGGAAGATGCGATTTTAAGGCCCAATGTTCCTATCAAATTAATGCCGGGTTTCTACTACAAAATCCTACTAATTTTTATAATTCCAAAATTTTATGAGTGTGTGCGTGTTTTGTTACTTCTTAAGTTATAAATTTGGATGGATTTGGGTGAAGAGTTTGTAGAAAGCTGGACCTCAATGTAAAATCCGGAAACCGCTGAGTCTAGAAACAATATTATTCACAAGTGTTCTTCATACAACTTATTTAATCTCCTGCCGCCCAGTGTCCTATCTATATCTATACTAATATATAAAGCTGAAGAGTTTGTTTGTTTGTTTGTTTGTTTGTTTGTTTGTTTGAACGCGCTAATCTCAGGAACTACTGCTCCGATTTGAAAAATTCTTTCAGTGTGTTAGATAGGGCGGGTTGGGAGCGGGTGGGGGGCGGATTGAGAGCTGGTTGGGGGCGGCTTGAGAGCGGGTTGGGGGTGGGTTGAGAGCGGGTGGGGGGTCGAGTTGGGGGCGGGTTGGGGAAGGGTTGGGAGCGGATACAGAGCGAGTTGGGGGCGGGTTGGGAAGCGGGTTGGAGGCGGGTTGAGTGCGAGTTGGGGGTGGGTTGGGGGCGGGTTGGGAGTGGGTTAGGGCGGGTTAGGAGCGGGTTGGGGACGGATTGGGGGCGGGATGGGGGCGAGTTGGGAGAGGTTTGGGGGCGGGTTGGGAGCGGGATGAGAGCGAGTTGGGGGCGGGTTGGGGGCGGCTTGAGAGTGGGTTGGGGGTGGGTTGGAAGCGGGTGTGGGGGCGAGTTGGGAGCGGATCGGGGGCGGGTTGGGTGGGTATTATTTAAACCAAAGGTGAACGGGGATACCTGTACACTGTACGGTGGGCTGCAAAAGTGCATTGACATCTCGGGGCGATAATCGCGTGAGCAGTGTTTGATCATTTGATGTTATTAACAATACCCGCGCGCGCGCGCGCTCACGCGATTATCGCCCCGAGACGTCCATGCACTTTTGCAGCCCACCGTACATATTAGGCCGTATCCGCCAGCAGGTGATTGTGGTCAAACACAAATTTATTTTTTACGCAAATTTTCGCGCATATTTGGGCGCGCATGGGAACACACATTATCAGCACACTAAGGTGATTAACGCCCTTACCGCACTTAACGCACTTACACTTATCCTACACCTAAAAAAGACCATCTTA
Source organism: Archips crataeganus (assembly GCA_947859365.1). NCBI lineage: Eukaryota > Metazoa > Arthropoda > Insecta > Lepidoptera > Tortricidae > Archips > Archips crataeganus. The sequence continues at coordinate 7,455,455 of OX402053.1, read as the reverse complement.
TATTTCTTAAATTGCAATCAAAATAATAGTACTTACACAATACGTATAATTTTTGGAGTCTCACGCACGTAAATAACGCGTTAAAAACATTGTTTCTTCAAAAGTAAAATAGGGATCCCCTAATGAATCACATTGTGGTCTTGAACGCTCGCCGAGATTCCTTTGGCTGGAATTAATATTGCGATCCACGACGTAGTCTGCTTGACAGAATCAGATCCAATTTTATAATTATAATATCGTTTTCGTTATCGTGACTCATCTGACCAGCTCTGCTGTTCAGCTGTAAGGACACGGAGGCGTTGAACACGAGAGGCCTACGGACGCCGGAAGCCACAAGGCAGGCTCGAGCATATACGCCGTCACAGTACCGGCTACTGGTTTGTGGCAAATATTGAGGGCTTAACGACCACTGGCCTATAACCTCCCGGACGTATTTACCCGGGGAAACTAAAAACTTAAAGGGCTTTTCGCTACAAATTCAGCTGCTACAAGGACGAGGAGGAAGTGGTAGAAGGAGGCTGTAGGGCGTGTGCAGTCTGAGGAGTGAAAGGATAGAGATAAAATGAAGCGGAAGACAGATCCTAAATTTACTTACTTTTAAATAAAATAAATAAATAAATATCACGGGACAATTTACACCAATTGACCTAGTCCCAAAGTAAACTTAGCAAAGCTTGTGTTATGGGTACTAAGCAACGGATAAACATACTTATATAGATAAATAAATACTTAAATACATAGAAAACATCCATAACTCAGGAACAAATATTCGTGCTCATCACACAAATAAATGCCCTTACCGGGATTTGAACCCAGGACCTCTTGCTTCGTAGGCAGGGTCACTACCAACTAGGCTAAAGCGGTCGTTAAATCGTCGTCGTTTTATGTTATAACCTCCCTATACGTCTCAGTTCTAGACTGCCAGAAGCCTATGAGTGCAAGCTTCTACATAATGTTAGTTCCACCAAAATAGCTCGTGGTAAATTTTACACATTTATTTCGAAAAACCAAAGGTGTAAATATAACCTCAAACCCACGACCATCTCCTTACTTAATGAAATTTCCTATAGAAAAAATAACTTTTAATTTAGGTTCGTGTTGACGATAGTTACTAATCCGTGAAACCTATAAAAGTATAGATACAATATCTGTTCAACTAGAATCTTGACATTTGGTAAAAAGTATTGTAATGAAATCATAAGTACTGGTACTTAAAGAAACATAGGTACGATATAATTTCGTCCCAGCTATGACAGTCATCAACCAACCCACTTTCTGTTAAGAGGTATTCCGTTATATTAGATATTTTTGCGACTATTTATTTTGTGTAACTATTCTTGCCATCTGCCAATAAGCACCTAAGGCTAATACTCACTAAAAGCTTATCTGTGTCTGGCAGATTGACCACAAAGCCTCAAACAAAAGGTATTGAGCTACCTCAATATTAAGACCGCGGCGGGACAAGTAACTTATTTCACAGAAATGAGTGTGAACCCGCCTTTATGTACAAGCGGCTTTTCTAGCACATGTGGGCTGAATTCAATTTCATATGTTTACTCTCCTTTCTATCTGCAAATCTGGCTTCACCACTTATATTTGACTTTCTTTTAATATTTTAGTATGAGGTTAATAGTACATTACTGCAGCGGCCGCGAAATAGGGGATTGCCGGCCGAGTAGTAATAGATGGCCGAGTGTTAACGAGGCCATCTAGAGATACGAGGCCGGCAATCCCTGTTCGTGGCCAAGGCTTGTATAGTGCTTTTCTCAAATAAATCCAAGGAAATGACACGAATGTTCAACTTATATATTCATATTTAATTCAAATTGTTTTTTTTTGATTCGCGCCAAAATATTTTTTTTCCAGCAATTTATTTGTAAGCTGTTCCAGTTAATGTTTTTGACGCAAAATCTTGAGATGATTTATATTTATTAAAAAATTACGACCTTATTAATTGGTTATTTTAATAAATTGTTAACAATAAACGCCAATCCTTATTTATTTTATTAAATCTAGCCAAGTAAGATATTAAAAAGTAAATTCACAAACTAAATTTTTCTTAATTGGCAGTATGTCATTGATAGTCAATAAAAGAAAATACGACCCACTAAAACAAAAGACAATCTCTTTGCTGGCCTTGGCCAGCAATGTTTGTATGAAATTCCATTATTGTCGTCTAATTTGAAATTAGAACGAATCTTCCTCAACTGCTATACAATGGCATACTTCGTGTTCTATTGTCACGACACGACTATAAGGACCACATTTCCTTGGATGTTTGAGAAAAGATATTTTGTGTCGTGACAAGATAGTACTGTGAACTATGTTATATTATTTTTTAGAGTTTCAAATAACATTAAAAAAATAAGATAAACCTTTTTCTAAAACAAGCTTTTGTTAAGTAGATGTTAATAAAAAGAACTAAGAAGTTGAAAATAATTTAATTCTGATAAAAAATAGACGATGCATTAATTCTTTGCGTTTTTATCACACTCCCAATTTTTTCAATAAAAGCGTGTTACACCTTCATCGAAACTGAAATTGAAATTTTATTGAAACGTTGAGAAAGGTACCTGCTTTTGCTTTTATGATGACCCGTTAACTTCGTTTGCAATTAAGAGGTGGCGTTGTACGAACAATGTCCTTAAAACGTTACCATAACGTTTTGAGGCCAGACTCTAGGATTGTTTTAACTTTGGGTATAATATGTGTAGCTTTGCTGTTTTAATGCAGGTTGGCGTGACCGAACTGTACCGAACAACGTTTATGCAGTGAATTTTCTTGGAAGTTGCTTTGAGAGCAATGAACTAGCTATCGATTCTTAAAAACTGTGACTGTAACATTTGTAAAAAAAAAAATTTAACAGTTTTATCCTGACCGCATTTTTTATTGACAACACTTTTTTAAAATACTTTCATTAAACTACATTATCCGTTACCAGGTTTCATGTCAATGCCATTAATCGTGGAAGAGTTCCTTCCTGTGGCAATTTATCACAATTTTACATGGGAATTGTGCTGATTCCGTATTTGTTGAAACTAAGTTCATGGCATAAATTAACAAGGAAGGTAGAAACTATTACGCTATAGTAACCAACTGTTTCACCATCCATTGATCAATTCTATTTGACGGATAAATGTGATGCCGTCTCTGTTTGTTTTGTTCGAATAGACGGAGACGGCATCACATTTACCCGTCAGTTAAAATTAATCAATGGGTGGTGAAACAGCCCTTAAGTCTATCTATTGTATAGTTCATTAAGTGTGTCATTATGTGTAGCAGTGCTTTATCGAGTTTGTCGTAGCTTTCTGTGGACTCATCCTGATCTAAATAATTTAAACTTTAATTTATTCATATAACTATACTTATCTTTTATGTTGGGCTCCGTCTGGAGCCCAACTTGAATTTATTTTTCTGGAATTAAGGACAAGCTTTTTTTAGCAAGGCGTATTTTGCCAATGTCGACGTAACTTAGGCTAGGCTTTTATTTAACTTGCAATGATCGTATGTAAATATGTAAGTTGTTAAATCTTGCTAGTCGGACTTTTACCCACTTCTAGTAATCTCTAGTGATCAAAATAATAATGTGTAGTTGATGACAATGTAGTATGAGTCAGCAAGTTTTTTTTAACAATAACTTATTGTTTTATATCGTCATCTTTCCGAAGCTGCTAGCCCTAAGCCATTTCAATGTAAATTTAGGCCGTGGTGGAGTAGAATATCTAAGTGATATATTGAACCGTATTATACTTTAAATCAATTTATTTTTATCGGCGTATATAGTTGCCAAGCGCTTACAGGAGTAGTAAATTGGTTCTATCGGTAAAATGAAATGGAGCAGGAACAGTATCGCGATGTCGCCGCCAGGCTGCCGTACCGCACACGCCCGGTATTTACAGTACCTAAAGATTCACTTCGTATGGAAATAACAGTCATTCTTGCAAATATTATGTACCATACAGTCGTGAGAGTAAGCAATACGTTTATGCATAGTAGAATGTAGAAGTATACGGCAAAATAATTCAGCACTTGTTAGGGGAACGTGCCTCAAAAATAAAAACGGATTTTGAATATAATGGTCACCGTAAACATATGCACAAAATGTGCCATGTGACATATATTATCCATATCAAATTAATACCTTGTTTTGTGTGTTTCTAAAACTTTTACTAAAAACTTACTTAGGTTGAAATTGATCACAAAAACTTACTCTCAAAAAAGTGCTGGTAAACTTACAATAATTCTTCTCAAATTCGTATCCTAAATCGGGTAGCTCTCTATTCCGTAAAGAAGGTGATCCTCTCGGTATTATGTTTGCCAAATTTCAAGTGGTTTGTCAATTTGCTTGTCTGTCAATCAGGAACTTTACTTTTTTCTAGGTATAAATTATTATATTAACTGATAATTATGCCCGATGGCGCGCGGACCAACAATCCAGTACCAGAATTAATTACTATACTTACTACCTATTTGCTATATGTACTCGTACTTACCCAAACCTTTCTATAATATTTTGTTCAATATATTTTTACCTGTTTAATAAACATGAACGATACAGGCCGACTGCTTTCGTAATTTCTTGCTCTGTGTATAAACAATGAGCCATTATTCTAAAATTTATATTTCCAGGTGGTTGGTAGTGTTACCTACTTAAATAAGTAGGTTACTAATTTACCCTACTTAGCTATTCAATCATTTTTGTATGTATGAAGAGTGTTCGTGAATTTGGGGTCATATTTTCCTAACTTTTGTGAAACATCAGCTTAAACAGTGACGGATGGTAGCCCCTTGTTTTAGTCAAGCCAACATTTTAAATGTTTATTTACTAGACTGTCCACTGTGCACACATTGGGTAAATTTACCTTGGTACTGTGTTTTACCCTTTTATCGTGGGACGTATATTCATGTGACGCTAATGCTGTTAGGGGTGTGTTCTAGTGGACAACGTCGCAGTATGGACGACTTATGTTAGTTTATTGAGAAAGACAGTTTATTTAAAAGAAAAATGTGATTCACGATTAATTGAATGCATGGAAGTGCGGATGTTTGTTACTCTTTCACGCTAAAACGGTTTTTCGGATTCTGCTTAAATTTGGCACACAAGTAGTTTATGTATCATTGTAGAGACTTCGGGCCGATGCAAACAATATAACCTAAACCTACCTATGTTTCTGTGTCAATTAAAGTTGGGAAAGACCGCGATTGTGAAAATAAGCTTCAGTAAAAAAACACAGTGAGAAAAAAGCATTTGGGAAAAAATGCTATTGTAAATTTTACTAGGTACTAGTAAATTACGATTTTGGTAAATTGATCCAGGCACTCTTCTCTTTCCTTTACAAGTTGTATTTCTCATCTGATCTTCGTGAAATTTTGTGAGGATTTTCGATAAATATTATGGATTTTTCTTGATGATTCTATTTTGGATTTTGTTTTTTAATGGCGGAGAAGAGTTTTAAATCTAAAAAATATCATATTTCAGCCATTTCAAAAAATCTCGCGAGCTCTACAGTCCACGAAACTAATAAGTATTAATTAGGTATAAATAATGGCCAAAAAATCAGATAATCCAGTTTGACTAGACATTGACTCCGTTTTGGCTCTAGTCGCCCGGTTCATTTTAAATCTAACACCTCTTGACAAGATCATAGTTAAAACCTCTGACAATTCTCAAATTTAAAGTACAAAGACGAAATTCAATTTAATTTCACTTCTGAAGTTTTAATTTTTGCACCGAACAATTTGCGGAGCACCACGCGGTATATCAACATTCTGCCCGAAAATTATTTGCTTAAATCTATGAGATAATATTATGGGATTTACTTTATCTTTAAGTAGAAGCAATAATACTATTCCGTTTACTTTATCGATAAGCTTTCACGCGGTATCTTGAAACTTTACCTCTTTTCGTTTTTCTATTACTAGCAAATTATAATATCTTTGAAATATTTTTCTCCAGCATTTTATTTTACTTACGAATAAGCAAAAACTTTGTAACATTCATTAAAAATAAATTTATCTATTTTTCAAAAATACTTACATTAATTTTTGTTTACTTTGGCAAGCATTTGTTTTTAGTCGTGTTTATATTATGCTACTTAACCTTCTCTGATCATTTACAAATAAATTATAATTAATTTATTGCATTGCATCAAGCTTTCCAGCTCCTGTTTAGAAACATTATAGGCCTATGCCGAAGGACTTGATAAATTTGAACTCAGAACGTATAAGTTCTGAATAAGTTTGATGGGAAAATGCAAAGCTGCTAGGCTGCCAGTTCTAAAAGCTTTTGAAAGCAAACCACTTCAGAAAAGCCTAAGTTTAGAGCCATGCCTGAAACTTTAGTCACTCCTGGAAAATAAAAATATAAAACATTACTTATTTTTGTTTTTTTTTTTCATGGTAACATTGTAAATTGCCATCAATTAAATTGCAGAGCTCAGCAAAATCGACAGGTAACCTCATAAAATTTTATTGTTCATCAAAAAAAAATATTTCACAGCTATCAGTCTGTACCTATACGGTTGTAATAGTAGATCGCATTTTATTCGTTAAAATATGGATGGAATCGTAATAGACATCCCAAATTCCAATTAAAAACTTAATTAAAGCCAATCGTTTTAAACTGAAACTCAATCAGCAACAAAATAAATGATGAAACCTCGGACAAAAAATTCTCACGCGACATCAAAATATCCTTTTATTTGGAAAACCAATATGAATGAAATCGTTCCGGTACTTTTCGCTCACTCGGCATGAAATTTTATTGTCCCTTCCGATTGAGGATATCCCATGCAACTCGCTTGTATATGTATGGAGTAAACATTCACTGTTCCATAGGTACACGTAGAAGATGAAAAACAAATTACGTCAGCGCCAGCGTGTATGCAAATTTTTGTTCCAGGTTTAAAAAGTGTATTTTTGAACTTCTGAAGTTCAATGGTCGTATTATTTCGGTACTCGTTATTTTTCATACAGAGAGACTAAACAATCTGCCCAGTATCGTCGCACAGAAACTCATTTTTCCTACAACACAATCTGGAAATACTTAATCCACACCAAATCAGTAGGTACGCGAGGTTAGGTTTATAAAAATAAAAGCCCAGAAAGACAATCGTATCTCTTAAAAGATTCTAATCTAAAGTTAAACTTCCGCAGTACCGCTTTTCTGAAATATGATGCTTGTGAAGAAACGAATTTTCGTTGAACCTTTTACGCTTTGCGCTGTTATATTAGTTATTTTGTTTTTTTTTTATTTCAATAATGCATACTGTTGTCCTTATTTAGGTTTCCGTTCAAAACCCATTATGATTGTGGAATAGTCACACGCCGTGGTCTATTGTCTATTCCATTCCCGACTGCGCGAGCATTAGCGGCCGTGGGGAATCTCCACAGGGATGGTTAAGTTAATGGAAACTGCTGAATAGACCGCTTTATCGTACCTTGTATGACATATACAGGACTACAATTTGAGTGCTTAATAGATTTGTTAATGCATAGGGGAATCGTGCGTGTTGCAAATGTGGTTCAAGTGAGATTTAAAAGTAACAGGATGATATTTTGTAATTGAAACGAAATGAAAATATATTTATTTGTTTTTAATGCAGTACCTACCTACTTACAATTTATCAAATAAATGGTGGTAAAAGGCTTTGTAGTTATGAAACTTCATTATATAATGCAAAAATTGTTCCAGACAGATGTGTAAGTTAGTGTATTTGTGGCTTGGCCAGATTTTTTCGTAAGTCGTGGTAGTCTATGTGGTGTAACCTATATCCTTTTAAGCAGAGGGTCGTGGATTCGAGCCAGATCGCAAGTACAGGCTTCATACTTTCCATTGGTAGGTATTGCATTTGTCTATTAACCAAAACGTGGAACAGTAAAAAAAAAATTATACTGGACTGAAATTTTTTAGTCAACCCACATGCAATATATTTGTTAACATATTTAATTTAATATAAAATACTTTTCATCCATTGACCAGATCGGTGTAGGTCGTTGTATAAGCGGATCCTAGGCTTATATGTTTGGAACCGTAGCACGGCTTGCTTTCACTAATTTTCGCAAAAGTGGAATCAGGATTTTCAAGGCAAGTTCGTTAAATAGCTCTCCTGATTAGTTTATAATTTTGCATTTTGCACTAAAGAAACATTCCGGTTTCTAGATACCTTGTATAATAATAAATAAAAAATATGTAATACCTAAATGCTCTTATCTCTCAATTGGTGAAACATCCGCACGCTGGTTATCTCGTCGGCGGAGAAAAGGCGCTGTGTATAAGAAACGATTCCTCTGTTATTTCCGCTCCAACAATACCGCGCAAAAATTGATACAACGTTCGCGAACCGAGTTAGTAGGTTGTTATAAGACGCTGCATTATTAGATTATAGTCAAATTATGTTGCTCTTTGCTTTTACCCGACTGCCGAGGGAGGGTTATGTTTTTCGTGCGTATGTATTTATGTATGTATGTATCATTCTTTGGCACGCCCTGCAGTCTAAGCGGCTCGATAGATTTTGAAGTGTGAAGGGTACATATTTTCCCGAAATTCCCGTGGAAACGAGAATTATACAGGAAACACGGAATTTCAAACTTCCTATAGAATTAGAGTTGTGGTACTGATACACGTACCTATGCAAGTCGGTAACCCATATTCTGACTTATATTTTTTCCCTGTATCATCATAATCATCATCATCATCATAATCACATATTAAATCAAGGCAACGATGAAAATTGCTATAAAGAATGTCATGTCATGTTTTAGACGACCAGATGGCCTAGTGGTTAGCAAACCTGACTACGAAGGTTGAGGTCCCGGGTTCGATTCCCGTGTCGGGGCGAATATTTGTATAAAAAATACGATTATTTGCTCTCGGGTCTTGGGGGTTAAATATGTATGTATGTATCTATCTATATAAGTATGTTTATCCATTACCTAGTACCCATAACACAAGCTTTGCTTAGCTTACTTTGGGACTGGGTCAATTGGTGTGAATTGTCCCGTGATATAAAAAAATATATATATAAAATTTATGGGTACTAAGTAAGTGTAACTAAAAAGACGTACTTAAACAAAAAAATTAAAAATTCAAAATTCAAAAACCCGCCTGCAGAATTACTGAAAAGATTGAAACAATAAAAAACAGTCAATAACTACTGTAAGTCTATAATTGTAATTTTTATTAAATAAATAAATAAATAAATAACTATAAAAAGCTAACTGAACCCAAGGAAAGAAATCGAAAAAAAGACCAAACATTTAAAGCGAACTTAAAACATGTCGATGACAGTCCTTCGAAATTTAATGGAACGATAAAATGCAGTCAGAGGCATAGGCAACCGAAGGATGTGGGGGGCGCAGGACCGGTCATTATCGCTTTTTTGATAGGAGACCTGTGTCCAGCAGTGGACGTCCTTCGGCTGATGATAATAATAAATAATAAAAAGCGCGGTCGTATCGCTTAAAAACAATCCAGACGATCATTTTAATACAAAAACGAATACCTTACGGTATGAACTATTAAGTAGATATTAAAATCAAATGAAAGACATTTTGTAAACACTCGTCAACTCACTATTCGTATTCTTATAATTATCACAACCTAATAAAGTTTAAAATATTGGTCATCTAAGTAGTGCTGATAACTGTTCAGTCAAAGAAATTGAGTCGTACACCAGGATGGAACAATTATGCTGTAATGTAATTACGAGTATGTTGTTGACATTCTATACATCTGCCAAAGATTCTTACCGTAAAAATGTTGTTGTAATCAAAATGATATTTAATAATATGCGAAGTAGGTAAATATGTCAGCCGCGGTCACAGGCATTCGCGTTAAAATTCGTGAAAGCTCTCTGATGGAAAATCATTTTTACGATACATATTAAAAGGCCCTTTATCCCGGGGCGTAACCCGGGAATCACATACTAAACATTTTTTTCCGCAATGAAATCCATCGAAAGTGCGTTAAACTTCCATGTTGTGTCATATTACATTTTCTTTAAACATCTACACACATGACAATTGTATTGTACCCTAACGGGCTTTATTGTCTTCGGGCCAGCCTATGGGTACTATCAATAGACTTAGTGAATCCTTATTAAGGATCAGTGCGCTCGTGCCTAAAATACCACTTCCCAAAATACCAGATTTTTTAAAATACTAGGTACATTACCTATTTACCACATTTCTAGCTTTACCAGATTCTCGTTGCACCTCATTACAAAATCGAGAATTACTCAAGAATGTGATTATTTTGGTGCATGGAATGTCTTATTTTGGACATCGTATAATGGGAATGCAATAAATTAAAAAGGTAAAGGTATTTTGAGATTACTGTGACCAAATTTAGCATTTGATTAGAAGCCGTGTGGCATTTTCTGTATTGCATTGAACAGTCTTGATGTAGTTGCTCTAACATCCATACCGTTAACAGTATCAAAACGTATATCACCAGTAACTTGTAAATTTCTTAGTCAATAATATGGTATTTATTGATTGTATTCTCAGCTTACGTACAAGAGTATTTATTTTGGCCTTCTCTTGTCCCCTTCAGTTATGAAGTATATCTAAAGTAGGGGGGCGATTTAATGGATCACATTACAACGATAAAATGATAACTTATTTGAAAATTAAATAAATAGGTACCTATATGTTTCATATCCCGAATAATGTACCTACGATATAAAACTACTTTTAACACAAAGTTATTGACTTTGAACATAAAGTTATTGAGTTTACGAGTTGCGAATCCAGCCATCACTCGGGAAGCATAGTACACACAACTCATGCTGATCATTCTAGTTTTACAATTAATGTTAGAGTGAAGACTAGACAAGAATCCTGAAGCACAAACGTTTAATCCATAGTGTGTAATGCGGACTAAGTAATTACCAGACGACTGGTATCTACGAACGTCTCGTTCCCTTGTATTTGCGCTGAATTGTTTACACTAGGTCTAATTAAGCACGCTTATGAGCACATAGGTAGATAAACATCTCGCAAATGAGTTTGTCTAACTATTCTTAAGCTGTACCTGCCAGTAATTTAACAAACTTTCACAACCAACTTAGAGGAGAAAAAGAAATGTCACGCGAGCTAAAAACTCTACTTACTTCTCAGCTGAGTTTGTAACTATGCGAACTGGTCAAAAAATGTGTTTTCGTAGAGATTATGGTTCAATAACATTAGATCTGTTTTGAAGAAAAAAAACCGACTGCGTAAAAATATTTTCTCATTGATCACCAAAAGTGCCCCCCCCATATTTAAAATTCATTTATTTACGTTCCACGTCCGTCTTTGGGTCACCGACTTACATCATGAGTACCAAATTTCAACTCCAAGTAATGGGAAGTTTTGAAATCATATTTATTTATTTATTTATTTATTTATTTAAGGAACAGTTACAACTTACAAATATGAGTAGTAGGTATCTGAAATCTGTGGTTCCTGTGTAATCTCCGTTCGGGAATTCTGGGAAAAGATAAATAAGACACTTTCGCAATCGAAACGAATCTAATCACACCTCACACTTTAAAATCCATCGAGCCCTACTGCAGGGCGTGCAAAGAATGATACCTACATACACTCAAATACATACGCTCGAAAAAAATAACCAGCTTTCGAGAATTGGGTAGAAAGAATAACATTTTCAGTGATGACTACCGAAGTGACTAAAGTCGTGCGCGAAAAACGTGTGCTCATTAGCAGCAGTGGAACGGTTGAAAAGACATTGTAGGATGAAAAACAGATAACATCATTTCTATTCTCATTACTAATTCTGTAGTAGATATAAACATCTCTCAAATGAGTTTTGTGGAACTATTCTTAAGCTGTAGCTGCCAGTAATTTAATAAACGTCCACAACACATCCCAAACTTATAATAGATTGAAAGCTTTAAGCCCCTACCCGTGTAGGGCAACTACACAAACCTAGTTAATGACGGAACCGATCCGAAGCCGTCGACAGGCGATTTATCACGCCGTGTATGGACGAGTCCGGTGACTCGCCAGAACCGGAATATCCGAATTTGGCCCAATTTTGCGTAAATATTTATTACGTAAATAGCCATATTAGCCCCTTAAGGCGTTCCTTTTTTCGTAATCGATATTCCGTTACGTGACTGAAGTTATTTGGTATCGTTAAGCCGTGAAATTACGGAGGCATTGTGTGCGTGTCCTGTTTTTGTGTGCTGTGGAAGCAAATTGATGTTGACGTAAGACCATTCTACATTTAGCTAATTGTACCTACATCCCATTAAATAAGTCTTGATAGCCTTGTGGTTTGACCTCTGGCCCCTCAAGCAGAGGACCGTGGATTCGAACAGGTTCAAATCTTTGAATTTTTCGGAATTATATTTGAAATTTTACCATGAGGATACATACCTGTGAAACAATTGGCTAAGTAAAGTTATTTGAAGAGGTGCTAAATATATTTTTTTTCGACAGTAGTCGTCTTCTAGACCGAGAAACTGCAGCTGTTTTATTTTTATCTCCTATTGTTTACTGGAAATATTTTTTTAAGTGTTCGAGATGACATTTGTGAGATTTAATGGCTGACAAGCGGTTCATGCTCAGTACTTAGTAGAAATAGAAAAAAAACGTAGCCAATTGTCAATGTCAAATGAAATCTAACCATTTGCGTTTCGTTTACTTTGCACTGTCCAAAAAGCAGTTCCAAAATAATGATCGAAAATATTCAATCGTGATTTAATTATCATGCATGATTCGTGGAGAAATGTGGTAAAATTGAAAATCCGGATTTTGTGCGGAGGTCGTTAAAAATAGTCCAAAAATCACACCAAAACGCAAAGCAAACGAAACGTAAACGGTTTGACATGGACAAAAGTGACAGATGACTTCGTTTTTTTTTCTGTTTCTACTAAGTACTGAGCACGAACGGCTTGTCAGCCATTAAATCTCACAAATGTCAACTCGAACACTTAAAAAAATATTTCCAGTAAACAATAGGAGATAAAAATAAAACAGCTGCAGTTTCTCGATCTTCAGAACGCCGACTGTCGAAAAAAAATATAATTAGCACCTCTTAAAAAAACTTTACTTAGCCAATTCTGTGCTGCGGATAAAGTTCCCAATCCATACTGGGCCATCTTAGGAACTAAGCCCTCTCTTTCTGAGTTTTCTGATAGCAGGTCTAGCAATGGGACGTCGTAAGAGTGAAAAATAATAATATAGGACCTCAGTCATCTCAGCCCATAGCCATCCCACTGTAGGGCACAGGCTTCCTCTCAGAATGTGAGAACTTGGCCCGTAGTTCCTGCGCGAGCCCAGTGCGGAATGGGAGCTTCACACAAGCCATTAAATTTCTTCACAAGTGTGCAGCACTTATTTCATATAAAATGGACCAGATCAGATATGTTTGTGCGGGTCGTAATCGTGTAGCTGAATTTCAAGAAATAAAAGGGGAATTACACGCTCAAAATAATTCGCGTCGTAAAATGGAACTCCTATTTTGCGTAAAGTTTTACGTATTGTATTCCATAGTCGACATACATACATCATCCCTGTCAAGATATGTACAATTTTTCCCCTGAGGCTGAACCATTTACTATTCGCCGAAAAATTGAAGGTCTTCTAAATTTTTCCTTACTTTGTGTCATCATCATCATCATCATCATCAGCCAATGTTCGTCCACTGCTGGACATAGGCCTCTCCCATGGCACGCCACTGAGCACGATCCTCGGCCACTCTCATCCAGCTCTTGCCAGCCACCTTGCGAAGATCATCGCTCCACCGAGTCTGAGGACGTCCCACGCTACGTTTGCCGATCCGTGGTCTCCACTCAAGAACTCGTCTACCCCAACGGTTATCGGTTCTTCGGGTTATATGGCCTGCCCATTGCCACTTCAGCGTGCAAATGCGGTGGGCTATGTCGATAACTTTGGTTCTCTGTCGGATCACTTCATTACGAATTCGATCTTTTAGAGAAACTCCGAGCATAGCCCTTTCCATAGCACTTACTTTGTGTGTCCTTGCGAATTTTATAGTACCTAAGTTTTTACTATAATATTCTAGACGTTTTTTGATAGAGTATCGTTTATAGGTTGATTTGTTACAATTTATAATAAATTATTTATTTAATATAATTTTATTATTACATTTTATATACTTACTAGATGTTGCCCGCGACTCCGTCCGCGAAGAATGGGGGGGGGATAAAAAATAGCCTACGACCTATTCTCAGACCTACCGAGTGTAGAGAAAAAGTTCCATAAAAATCGGCCAAGCCGTTTCGGAGCAGTTTAGTAACAAACACCGTGACACGAGATTTTTATATATTAGATAATGGGTCAATCAACTTTTTTTTGTAAACGATTTTCTGCTATTTTCTATGAAAACCGAAATAATTAAAAAACTGATTATTTTTCCTTATTTAAAGTATACTTTTCAAAACCCTAGATTTTTGTAGTCAATAATGGTGTAATTGCCATATTTATTTTATTTTGTTTAGCTTCTATTTCGTGGGTGACCCAGGGGACAATGTTGTCCCCGAAATTTGTATGAAAATAGTGGTATTTCCCCTGGGTGACCGGATTTTTTCATAGAAATACTTATTTTTTTTGGTTTTCACATACGCACTATGATAAACAGTTTATCTAATTACTGCAAAATCATGGTTTCACTAACCAGAGGTTACAGAGTTACTTGTAAAGGAGTAAATAGAAATTTACAAAAAAAAGTTGATTGACCCTAATAATAATAATCCTAAGATTAATAATAATAATTAAATAAAACATTATCATGAAAAGGAATCCCTTTAGGCAAGGTTCCGAAGATACTGGTAGCATTTCCCCTTTAAATAGCTAAGCTAATTATTGGTCCAAGATAGCTGCCATCTTTTTTTTCTAATTTTTGTCGAGGTTTCGAACACTCCAGGTGATCATGTCCCAAGCTTACATCTTGAAGTGTTCTGTAGGGGGCCTGGGGTTACTCTTCTTGCAGGATTCACTATAAAACTGTGTCTCATAATTAAAACGATTTTCTTTTAAACTAGTAGGTATTTAATAACAAGCATCACTATAAATTACAACATCACATTAGGACAGCCTATCGAAGAATGGCTCCTTACACTGTGTTCTGTCCGCTGTTCGTTTTTTTATTGAAATTCTAGGAGACACAAATTCAAATTTAAGAAACAGCAACATGGTCTCGGTGGCCTGTGTCTACAGTAACTAGGTACCTAGTAAATATAACTAGGTGCAGACAAGATTAAAACTATTAAAAGTTTGTGTGGGACTAGGAAACTTATATAAAAGGGACAAAACTTTTGGATCCATCGTAAGTACCTATGATACATGTTGTAAGGTGGTGAATATTAAACTTATATACATTTATCAAGCACTAGGTAAAATATTGCTTTCGAACATTTATACCACTATGTTCTTTGGTGTTTATTAGTGTTATTCGTTTATAGGTTCGGTCATTTTGAATATAATACCTTTTCATTCAGTAATAAAACTCAATTCCTAAGAAAGAAATCTAATTTTGATCGCGATAAAAGTGAAAGGCATAAAAATAGGAGTTGAGCGCAATCGCGCTGCGCAATTGTTTTAATCAAACGCTCGCGACGGATATTAGCAAGCCGAACAAATGCAGATTCCAGCAAAACGGCTCCTTACAAGAAATTGTTTCGCTTGAACAGGGAAATATTATACTTTTCGTTTGATTTCTCTCGTAGCTGCGCATTGCGTCGTTGAACCTATTGTTTGGGAAATTGCCTGTTTAAAGCTGGAATTAGATGTGCACAATCAAGGATTTGCCACACTGGATGCGTTCTGCGGTCGCGGTCAGGTCAAATTGAACGCAGCCCGCACCACATGGACCGCACGGTCAGATTGCATATCTATACAAAATGGTTTACTAATGTTTTGCAAATTATTTTTCCCAAACTGATTCATTTGGCAAATGTTTCATTTCCCAACTGTTTATTTTTTCTGAAACTGTAAACTTTTCAGGATTGTTATAAAACAAACCTAACCTATTTAACCTAACCTACAGAATAGTCCCGAAATATATCCTAAATAGTTTACAGTTTCAGAAAAAATAAACATTTGGGAAATTAAACATTTGCCAAACGGAAATACACCATACAAAATATATAGAGACCGACAATGTTGTTCATATGTATGTATGCGTTCAATTGGACCTGACCGCGACCGCAGAACGCATCCAGTGTGGCAAATCCTTCAACCTCATTTCCTAAGTAGATCAATTTCTGCAGTAAGAACAAAACTCCTCGCAACAAAATACGCTGAATCGGTTTTTTTTGTCATACCTATGCGCATTGTATTACAGTTACAGGTTATTAGTGTCTTAAAACTAAACCCGTTTATTTTCTTCACCATTTTACCTGGTAATAAAGTACGGGATGCGAAGAACATTTTCCGTTAAAACGCTAGACATATCGTCAATCGTTTATTTTATTGCCGTATATTGGGCGGAAAAACACGAAAATACCTATCGCAATGAAGGGTTGAGCAATAAATTATTTGGGCCTCGAGCAAAAAAGAATGAGTTCTAAACCAATTTATCCGTTTTTGTTAACCACAAGGAAAAAACCTGTTTGCCAATATTATATTTTTCACAAAAAGTACACAGGGTAAGGTTCCAGCCGTGCAAATCATTTTAATGGATAATTAACTCTCAAGGGAAAAACTTTTGCACGTTTTTTTTTACTGAATTTACGGGACATTTGTAGCTATTATTTAATTATGTTACTTTGACGTCGTTTTCCTACCCGGCATTGAGATCGTTCCCGCAAAATGCGACGCTGCCTTCAAAATTTTCACAAGACTTCTTTTGTTTCAGACGCGAACCCAGTTACACCAAGCGTGGCGTTGAGAACTCAATAAAACAATGTTGAAAAGATGCTTAAAGATGCAAAATATGTTTTTGTGAACACAAACCATGATTCCCTTTTAAGAGAACGCGCAGAATGCGACCTGGGTGTCCCGGACTAACGTGATGCAACTTGTAATGCTAAATTTCCTAATCATGTTCGACATAGTGTTCATATTCTTTCTGTTCCTGATCGCGGTGACGTGTGTGATGAATTACATGCCTGGGAAAAGTAAGAGGCAAGAAGTGATTGAGGAGGAGGTGGATGACGACGTTATCCCGCCGCCTCCGTTGTTTGATGACGACTGCTTGCCCTCGACCAGTCGCGACACGTATGTCGTGATACCCCCACCGATGGACCACGTCGCAAATGCGAAAGACGGATGTCCCATACACGTGGTGTAGTATAAGCACTGAATAATATGTAAGATATTATTCTTTAACTAATTTGTAGGGTCAATCAACATCATAAATAAGTGATCACTTTTGTAACTTATCACTTTAACTTCATGTTTAAAAAGCTATGCGAAATTATGTAACGACTGAAAGCGACAAGGTACAAAAATGTTCACTTATTTATGACGATGACTGTATGTTGAAATTAAATTTACTTGAACGGAGTGATCGTATTTAAAGATTTTTTTTTGTAGAGGCTATATTATAATGTAATCTTTAATTGTATTCCCATTATGCAAACCTTTAACTTACCTTGTTATTTAGGTTATTTTAAACGCTTTATGAACAGATATCACGCTGTAACTGAATCTTTTAAGATTACCTAGTAGTTTTTCCTATGGTACTTCTTAATTTAAGGTTATTTTTATTAATTCTATCAATAGAAATTACTGAGTATGCGAAAATATATATCATTCCTTTTTAACACGTTTTTTGACATATCAAATGTGAAGTTGCTTCAGTTTATTTTATTGTACGTAAATGTCAAATAATATGTGGTAATGGTAACAAATCCTCTCCAATTTCATATAATAACATTGACCCCTCGTAACAATTTCAAATAGTTTTCCTCCCGATATTATTGTGGGGATGACCGAATTGACCGAATCGGCTCTGCCGTGTAATGTGATTTATTTAATAATTTCTGTTTCGTCTATTTCAGATCAACGTAGGAGTTTATTACGAAGAAGCCTTATGAGAATGTAGATGTCGAAAACAAAACGTAGGCATTTTTTACCAAATTGTCATGTATAAGTAAAATTTCTTGTTACGTAAGACTAAAAGGTGGAATTTGGGACTCAAGTGAATGGTAACGTACTAACAAACACTGAGTAGTTCTATATATCGGAAAGATACCAAGTAATTTTGTGGGCGCGTTCGCTCTCCGAGGAGAGTGAATGTGTGTCATTGTTTTGGATCGATATAAGTAGGCACATTTAGCGTGTAAGGAACCGATTGTGTAGTTTTAACACTTAACGCCTAATTGTTGCTAAACTTTGTATTTATTAGGGAGCAAACTGATCTCAATTACGTTTGTTTATCCAGTTTCTTTCATAACCATACATCTTTGGCTATAACGGTAGGCGAGTTTGTTACAAACTACTATTGTTTTGTTTTGCTATTGTACCAAAGGTACGTTCTGTGCAAAGTGTTCACATTTCGTGTACTGCAAGTGCTTGTTTAAGATAAATGTGACTGAATAATAGGTAACATAGATAAGGTTTATATGTTATAGTAAATAAACCGTATGCTCTACTTTAAGCTTGCAATTCTTAATAGGTTGTAAATTATGAATTGAAAATTAGATTTTTTTTTTGGTTTTGGGTATTTATTTAATCAAATGTTATTGTTTTAAATCTTCAACGTTTCAACGACATTTTGCGGCAGCTGGTGTTAATATCAAAGCTAAAATATGATTGATTGCCTATTAAGTTTTCAATATTATTTCAATGACCATTCACAGCAAAATAAATGAGAAAATACCGTGATAGAAACAAATTTTATTTATTTTTAATTGACGAGTGATAGAACAAAAATGTTACCTTTATACAAATCAGCTTATAAATAATTTCGTACGACCAGTAAATTATTTTGATGTAAGTAGGTTCTTATTTAATCTTGAGACAATGATTGTTTTATAAATGTATGAAATTTATTTTCAATTTAAATCTACTTATACCTTCAAAAATGACACCAATACATTATAGCGATTAAGTAAATAAGATCATTTCAATTGTTTCAATCCACTAGGTTTTGTGTATTCCCGATTGGTTATTACAACATCATAGTTTCAAACACTAATTTAATGGTTTTCTCGTTTGTTTTTTTACGTACACAGTAGCCCCCACTGGATACCAAATTTGTTAAATCCTTTGTAATGACTGACTCGAAAACAGATGGAAAAAAATGTGTCATGTTTACCAATTAATAGGGTTTGTGTATTGAATGGCACGCATCACAGAATGACAAGAAACTAGGTTCATTTTTTTTAATTTTCTGCGTGTTTTCGTTTAAGTCGAAATTCGAAAACAAAATATTGTTTGTCGGTTAATAGCAAACCCCGTTTACAGTAAGCTATAATTAAGAGTTAAGGTTTAACGTACCTAATAAAAAAAAGACAATACATGTATTACGAAGTTTCTCATATCATTTGGGTTAAGAAAAGGGAATTCTGTATTTAACACGTAGTGGTTTAGTTTAGTTCTATTGATAGGTCAATAGGTTGAAGATGAAATTTTATTAATATTACGTGGCAGAAATTAAGTAGTGACAGCAAAAGTGAATACGAAATCTCAAACGCAGTTTTATCATTCAAATGATTATCAAATCAATAATAAATAACTCACAATTCAGCCTATTTACATCCCACTGCAGGGCGCGACCTTCTTTCAAAATAAGAGAGCTTTGGATGTAGACCCGACGCGGGTCCAGTATAACGTGCGGATAGGAAACTTCAAACACACTATTGAGTGGCTTCAAATCGAATGAATTAATAAATATCAAATAGGTACGTACGATTCAGATACTACCTTTCTTCGCTGCAATAATCTGTCAAAAAGTTGGCTTCCTTATTTATAACCAAAATTCTTTTGTGCGTGATAACAAAAAAAGAAGTTTCCGTGCAAATGAACTAGGATATTTAAGGAGACTTATTAGACTTAGTTTCATTTACTTACCTAGACGTTTTTGCATATTGGGAGTTGGTGCGGCCTCTGACCAAGGAAGGTGGACTTACCTATCTTCACCGCTGACTCACGGGTGTAAGATGATGGATGAGGGTGTACGCCACCGTTTATTTTGAGCACTTCAGAAATAAGGTACGGATTTATGAGTAGCGCGAGCAAATCAAATTACGAAATCATCACAAACATGACAGCGGGTATTATTTTATATTATGAAGGAATGAATGACAATAACGTGCGCAAGACCACGTTACATCAGGGGCTTCTGGCCAGCATTAGCCAGACTTAACAACCTCGTTTCACTCGGCAGCATGGCGCAACCAGGTTCGAAAATTAAGTTTTCGAGAAATGCTTATACAATAATAATGGTTCGGAAACTAAACTTAACTGTAACATAATATAATGGCGCAACTACTAAGACCTTATTGACTTTTGCTGTGACTAACTTAAAAATATAGTACGAAGGAAATTAACCAACTTCATTGTGTAACCATTTGGTTGACAGTAACGGGTCTAATTAACGTTTACAAAAAATGTTTCGATTTTAACAATGTTAATGAATTAAATATAAAAAACGTTTCTCAGTTTAACATAGATTTAAAAAGCTTCAAAACGTAAGTCACCAGTAAATCAGGAATAAATTACACTATGTGATATATACACAATTTATAAGACGTAGCTATGGAGAAGATATTGTTTTTAATTTATTGTTATGCGAGGGCGAAGACTCTCGATATTGATGTAAACTAATAAAGTGCACTACAGCAGTGTCGTCATATCAGAATTGCAGTTTTATTTGACCCTATCTTGAAAAAATTGGCTACAAACTCGAAAAAATGCCAGCTAACAACCGGTTGTGATCGGACTCTAGGGATGTGGAAAAATAATCGATTATGGAAATAATCGATTATAATCGATTTTTATAATCAAAAATCAATCGTAGTCGATTTTTCATCTGCCACCCTCCAAAATTAAGTCTGGTCTTTTATAACCCGGAGCGCGAACTATCAAAGAATACTATCTCCACGGAGATAATATTACATTAACGCCATCTGTGTCTGTGCGTCTACGATGGCAGCCCTTCTGTGCTTTTGAAACAGTTTACTTCATTAATTTAGCTAATCAAACATTCACTAGATGGAGTTAGGCAACGAATTGTACAAAATTAGGAAATAATCGATAAATAGGTATAACAAAATCGATTACCTATTTATTAATCGATTTTTTATGCTAAAAAAACAATCGATTAATTAAAAATCGATTCCTTATTGTACAATGTCACATCCCTACCGAACTCCCGAATTACAGGTCTGAGACCAAAATTGTCCAACGCATGGCTCCGAATCGCATTCTCCATCTCTTTCTGTTACCATCATTATATCGTTTGATAGAAAGAAATGGTGTATGTAATAGTAAGCGCCCGCGCGCTAGACAATAAGCATAGGTACCTACTGTTCTTTCATAAAAGTGCTCTTCACGTTGCAAACGTAAGTGTATAGCAAACACTATGTATACATAACACGAATGCGTTCTTAGTCGTTGTCGGTACCATCTGTTAAGCGCACTAAGACAATGTATATTTTTTTATTTTTGCTACGAAGAAGCACTCGCTCTTGAGTCACCAAAGGCCATCGACTCAGCTATGAAGTCGATGTCAAACGCCCTATTTGTCTATAGATCGCATTCACGACCTTTTCTGTGACTAAAAGCTAGGTATGTCCATAGTATGTATATTTATATCTCTATTTGTCACCTTCATCATCATCCCAGCCTATTGTACGTCCCACTACAGGGCACAGGCCTCCTCTCAGAGTGAGAGGGCTTGGGCCGTAGTTCCCACGTGGGCCCACTGCGGATTGGGAGCTTCACACACACCATTGAATTGCTTCGCAGGTGTATGCAGGTTTCCTCACGATGTTTTCCTTCACCGTAAAGCTCATGGTAAATTTCAAATGTAAATTCGCACATACGAGGGGCGTTCAATATAAAGTGAGAATGAGATGCAAACTCTTTTAATATTACGAAATTAAATACTGGCCGGTACAGCTAATCTATCTAGCTGATCGCTATGAAAAAAAAAAACTAACTGTCTTTTGTTTAAAAAAATATAGGGTAATTTCTTTGCAATGCTATTGAGTACGTTAGCGAAAATGGAGAAAATTTAACTGCGCGCCGTTATCAAATACTTGTATTTGAAAAATTTTTCTACGGACCAAGTCAATTTGGATTTGCGGGACACTTTAGGGTCTAATGCTCCTCCGTATTCGACAGTCGCACGTTGGTGCGCCGAATTTAGACGTGGAAGAACATCGACAATGGACGACCCCCGCTCCGGATGCCCTACTACAGCAGTAACTGAAGAAATTGTGAAAAAAGTCGAAAACTCAGTTTTGGCGGATCGTCGTGTCACAGTTCGTTTTATTGCTGAAAATGTAAAGATTTCAACGGGGAGCGTGCATAATATTTTACATGAACGCTTGGGTATGAAAAAGGTATCTGCGCGTTGGGTACCAAGAATGCTTACTGACACGCAAAAACAAACTAGACTAGAGATTTGTCAAGAAGCTTTGAACCTGATGCAGCAAGACCAGGAACTTTTTTTGGCGCGATTTATAACAATGGACGAAACATGGCTCCATCATTACGACCCTGAAACGAAACTGCAGTCTGTGACATGGAAAAGGCCATCATCTCCAACTCCGAAGAAATTCAAGGTGAGCCCATCTGCCGGTAAGGTCATGGGCTCTGTTTTTTGGGATGGTAAAGGGGTATTAATGATTGAGTATCTCGAGCATGGAGCCACTATTACGGGCACTTTATACGCCAAACAAATAGCAACATTGCGCAATGAGATCCGCGAAAAACGGCGAGGTAAACTCTCGAAAGTTGGGCTGTTCCACCAGGACAATGCCCCGGCACACAAGTCCGCCGTTGCAATGGCTGCAATTCGCGATGCTGGGTTCGATATCCTTAAGCATCCTCCGTATTCACTAGATCTCGCTCCAAGTGATTTCTACCTATTTCCGAGATTGAAACAATACCTGAGAGGCCAGAAATTTGAAGACAACGACGCGGTAGTCGCTGCAGTACAAGATTTTTTAAGTACTCAAGATGAGACCTTTTTTAAAAATGGAATTTTAAGTTTAGAAAAAAGATATACTAATGTATTATGCTAAAAGGTGACTATGTCGAAAAATAAAATGACATTTAGTAAAAGTTGTTTATAACATACTCATTCTCACTTTTTATTGAACGCCCCTAGTAAATTCCGAAAAACTCAGAGGTGCGAGCCGGGATTTGAGCCCACGACCCTCTGCTTGGAGAGTGTATTGGGTCAAACCGCTAGGCCACCACGGCTTCTTTTTTATTTGTCAACTTGCTAGCTACCAATACAGACGCAATTTGTAAAGTACTTTTACTTAAGAATGTAACGCAGAGTCGATTAACATTTAATCTCATTTGAAGATATTATAGTAAACAGAATTCGGTCGAATCCAACTTCAGACATTTACTTAGTCGTTATTCGATGTCTAAAGTTGTAATCTACTTAAACGGTGTCTAGACTAACATGGATACGATGTCACCAATCAGTCTAACAATAACCCTAGCCCATAAGATTACAGTTGTGGTGAAAAATATCAAGAGCCTTGGCGCAATCAGGTATTTCTGATGGCAAATACAAATATAAGTCACTTCCCTAAAATTACTCGAGAGAAATTTTCACTCGTAGCGCCTAGAAACAAATTGTTCTCAGAAATAGCCCCGAAAAAAGTAAGTCTTTAATATTTAATGGGTTTTTAAAGTACCTAAACATGTACAAATAAAAATAAGTCTTTACGCCATCCGATATCACAATGAAAGAAAATCTAACGACAGGGAACGCCGATTAGTATTCCGAAAAACAAACTCAGCCTGATTTATCACAATCTAATCTATTCCATCCACGACCACTTGTACCAAATGGAGGAGGAATAAAATTCCTTACAAGCCACTTTAATTAATAGAAGGCCAGTAAAATGTCAAGATAATTTTAGTCTCCCCGATAGCACCTGTGCCAAAAGTTTGACGTTAAATCGATAGCTCGCAAATGCAGCCGAGCCGTCTTCCAATTATTTGGAACAGTAATTTTAACTGTACATAGGAGGCATGTGACTGAACAAAATTATATACGACCGCATGTTTCAAACGTGACGGGAGTGCTTATTAGCCGACGTAATGTGAACTCTGTACTGAATTTTTAGAATATTCGTATCTGGGTGAGGCTCTGAAGTTATTCAACTGCCGTATCTCATATTATGTTACGAAAATCGACTATATAGCTAAACCGTTTATGAGTTCTCGCCCGCGCGGTACAGGGGCTGGGGGCTGGCTGGGGGGTATGACGACAAGTGGGGCCGGGAGAGGTGCAGGCGGCGAGGTGATGTCACGTGAATAATTTAGAAAACCGGTGGGAATCGAATTGTTACGATCTCACGCTACTGCTATGTACCTACTTAAATACAACATTTATTTAAATACAAATACTTTAATTTCAGGTCAATAACTAATTAAATTACAACAAATAATACTAAACTAACAATAAAACATTAA
This sequence comes from Archips crataeganus, assembly GCA_947859365.1. Lineage (NCBI taxonomy): Eukaryota > Metazoa > Arthropoda > Insecta > Lepidoptera > Tortricidae > Archips > Archips crataeganus. Next base: position 7,430,870 of record OX402053.1, on the reverse strand, counting down.
ATACCAAATATAACAATAAATCATTATATAAAAAATAACAACAAATAATCAAAAATATAACAAAGTCAAAAAAAAAACACTAAAACTAAGTACCACCACCCCGCGCCATACCCGGCTCAAAAGTGCCCATAATACCGGCAGCATTGCCCCGCTGTATAATCAGCGCAATCTGTCCTACTTAAATTACTTAATGGACATTTTCAATTTAAAATTTACTTGCTTTTTAGGGTTCCGTAGTCAACTAGGAACCCTTATAGTTTCGCCATGTCTGTCCGTCTGTCTGTCTGTCTGTCCGCGGCTAAGCTCAGAGACTGTTAGTACTAGAAAGCTGTAATTTGGCATGAATATATATATCAGTCACGCCGACAAAGTGATTGAATAAAAAAAAGTAATTTAGACGTAAAGTGGGGGTGATTTTTTTTTTCTCGGCTAACCCTATAGTGTGGGGTATCGTTGGATAGGTCTTTTAAAATCATTGCGTAATTACTAATATGATTTTTCTATTCAGTGATCTGTTTGCGAAATATTCAACTTTAAAGTGAAAATTTTCATTAAAATCGGCCGTCCCCCCTCTCTAAAATCTAAACTGTTGGGTGGAAAAATTTGAAAAAATTCAGAAGGGTAGTAAATATATCAAATTTACTAGGAAAATTATAGCGGCTAAGATTGCTTGGAAATTATTTGTAGTTTAAGAGTAAATAGTAGCCTAAGGTATAAAACATACCTAAACTTGGATGATTCCGTACACATACGAAATGCTTAGAAAAATATTACTTGATTTTTTCGTAATGGCTACGGAACCCTACCTTGGGCGTGTCCGACACGCTCTTGGCCGGTTTTTTTTAGAACTAAGGTTGTTTTGGGTTTTTCTTATTCAGAATCAAAATTTGTGATGATTCAAAAATGTCCCTAATTTACCACACAATTTTTTGTCTCAGTTTTGTGACGAGCCATTTAAACTGTATGAAAAATATCGCAAAATCAACTCAAAAAGAACAAAAACACTTTTTATCTTTCTTTTCATCCATATACATATCCATATCCACCCATACTAAATGTTATAAATGTGAAAGTGTATTTGTTTGTTTTTTTGGTCCTTCTTTCACGTCGAAACTGAGCAACGGATTACCGTGATTTTTTGTATGGACATTGTTGAAGGCCTGCAGAATTACATAGGCTACTTTTTACCACTGGAAAATATCTCATTCCCACGGGAAACACGTTTTTTATCTGCTTCAACGAGGGCGAAGTCGCGGGCATCAGCTAGTATAAAAATAAATTGAGAAAAAAATAATATATAAGCTGAAACATGACACAGAATACAAATTATGATGTTAAGGCTCATAGGGAAATAATGTATCCTCTTAAGTCCTAACTTTTGTGCTACCTATATTGTATAATTATAGGCTGAGCCAAGAACGGGTAGTTTTGTGGCTTTGAAAATTATTTCTACAAATTTAAATTTAAATAGATAAATAGACCTAAATGATTAGCAAATAGATATTTTATCTTTGTATTCACTTTTTCTGTATAATGTAAAGTGCTCATTATTTGGTGTATTTTTTTTTACCTGGATCTTGTAACACAGGGACCCGTAGCACAGGATCCAGAGTCAATGATTCTTCTTGTAAGCATTTCTCGTACAATAAACTTTTATCATTTATCATTTATCAATTTAAAGTTCTCATTTCATTACAAAAATGCACTCTATACATGTAAATGCGTCGTTTATTCCTACGATGGATTTGTACTTTAAAAAGTACACGGGGACTTACGGGTATTTTGTCCGATTGTCATTTGTACAGTCAAGGAATTTAATTTGCAACCCACCTAAGTTTGAATATCGTACAGCAAACTGTTACCATAAGAGCTACGAGATGTTGCTACGACGTGTTGCATTTGACATTTCGACCTTACAAATTTTTAACGACATTTTTACGAAATGGGTAGGGAATAAAATTACGGCCATACGTGAACCTGAAAACATGAGGTAAGATAAATAGAAATATCTCATCGTACACAGCAATCAAATGTTGTGAATAAAATGTTTTATGTTCCCCCGTGTACGACATTGTCGATCCGTTTGAATGCTCCGACTCCAGTTGGAAATGGCTCGTCAAATTCACGACCTGTGAACGTATCAGGATCTACAATAACAAAGTAATTTTATATGGAAGCCGTTTCACAATTCACAGCAGAATACCTATGACTCGACAGTAAATTGATTAATTAAATTTGGTTCAATTATTTCCTTCGACCAAAACGAGCTCTTCACTTTCAAATTAATTTCAACCTACTAATATTATAGTATTATACAATGTGCGAGTCTATTTGCGTGGGTGCGTGCGTGTATGTGCGTGTGTGTGTGTATTTGACGGATTTGGTATGTGAATAGCTCCAGGTTCTTTGAAACAACAGCTAGGCTACTTTTTAACCCTGCATTTCTATGGAAGCGGAAATTTACAAATATAAAAACCTAAAATCTCAGCGGTTAAATCTAGAGAAATGAACTTGGATGTTTTTCGTCCACTGTTAACGAAGATCACAACTACTTTTGGGAATTCCCATAGTGTAGTCGGGGTAAGAAAAGGTTCGTCACTTTTCGACTCTTTATCAACGAGTTAAGGTCGAAAAGTGACGAACCTTTTCTTACCCCGACTATACCTAATTTAATAAAATCTCGGAACTTTATTTCAACTGTCAAATTTGTGTAGCCTGGCGTGAGGCCTTATGGTTAGACCTATGGCCTCTCAAGTAGAGGGTCACTGGTTCGAGCCCGGACTTGCACGTTTGAGTTTTTGGAATCGAATTTATTTACGGTGAAGGAAAACATCGTGAGGAAACCTGCACACACCTGAAAGTAATTCAATGGTGCTTGTGAATTTCCCCTTCCGCACTGCGCCCGCGTAAGAACTACGGCCCAATCCCTTACATTTTGAGAAGCGGACTGTGCCCTGCAGTGGGGCATACATGCTGGGATGATGATAATGATGATGTCAAATCTAATGCTTCACGTGAGCGAAGCCGCTAGTAAAGACTACTTTATAATAATATTTTACCTGTCTTAATAATTAATCAGTATTTTTTTCTGTCATTCCGTACGTTTAAGTTGTAACTTGACTGAATTGAAATCAAGATTGACGACTTAACGACCCACATTACCTAAAAGATAATCGGTAATATAAGTAAACGAGGATTAATTAATTATTAATTTGCCAATACCCGCGCCCGTGTGTTACGATCTGCGCCAACTCGTGACTTTAATTGAAACATTCAGTCCCGAAGGAGAGCGTAATGAAAGTGATAAATTTACTGAACAACTCCCACCGACTTTATTTTTACAGTCGCGCTGAGTTAATATAAACAAGTGGGGTGTTCATGATTCCGCGATAAACCGACGTGGATATAAAATGAGGGTTATGGTATTCTCGCAGATGGCGTCAATAATACCGAAGTGGCAGTTAAAGTTAGTATCGCTGTTATGGGAGAGATTGTAAATCGGCGATATAAAGTCTCTTCAACCTTTCAGCAGATGGCTAAAATATCGATGGTGTGCTATTTTTTAACTCCCTTCGCAAAAAAAGGGTGTTATACGTTTCACCGCTTGTTTGTATGTCTGTGTGCCTCTCTCTATCTCTCTGTCTATCTGTCTGTGTGTCTTACTGTGGCACCTAAACGGGTGATGCGGTCTTTAGGGTTACGTACCTCAAAAGAAAAAACGGAACTCTGATAGGATCACTTTGTTGTCCGTCCGTCCGTCCGTCCGTCCGTCTGTCTATCAAGACCTTTTATTTCGAGAAAGCGTGAAGGTATCGAGTTGAAATTTATACTCAGGTCTACGGTCTACGGTTCCTTGAAGGATTTGTTCCTGATACGTCATATTCCTAATTGGTCATATTCCTAACTCGTTATATTCCTAATTCTTCATATTCCTAACTCGTCATTGTACAGTCAAATAAAACCGTGAACATGTTCTTACAGGATAAATAAGTATTAGGACAGCAGTTATACTTTGTACTACGGTTATTAGACAATAATTTACTTAAGGCGGATCGGATGATGAATCAGGAATATGACGAGTTAAGAATATGACCAATTAGGAATATGACGAATCAGGAACAAATCCCTTGAAGCTTTGAAAAAACCAAACTTCTAAGTTAACGTTAAACAAAGCATACGGCCGTTTATGCTGCAAAAAACTTTAATTTCAACACTCTCAAAGGAATCAAAATTTATATGGTATTTTCCTTTGACCTAGAACTATGAAATTTGGCAAGTAATACCGTCTTTCACTACAAGTATAGAGAAAAATCTGAAAACTATGATACATTTGCAGTTTTGTCCCGAATTACCAATAAAATGCTCCCAAACTGCGCACATTTTGCTTGGGAGCAGGGGTCTGCTAAGACTGGATGTTCATAGATACATATAAATTTGTACGGAACCCTCGGTGGGCGAGTCCGACTCGCACTTGGACTTTTTTTTAATTGAGGAATAGGGTGGCAAACAAGTAAATGGTTCACCTGATGGTAGTGAGCACCAGCCCTTATGAACACCTACAACATAAGAGGATTGCCGATGCGTTACCAGCTCAGAGGGCTAAGATAGAATACCTCATGTGCCGTGTTAATAATTTCACCTATTGTAAGTATGTATGTAAAACTCTTTATTGTACACAAAAACATGAAATTAACAGTTAACAAAAGAAACAGATGTACAAAGGTGAAGGCGAAGGTGATGTAGGAGGCGTAGGCGAGGATTGTCTTACTCGCCACGCCAAAACACAACATCCCTGGCGAGGAAAGACTGTAACGTGGGCAGAAGTCGGGTGTTTACAAACTAACATAACGATACCTGTAATAAAATCTATGTAGGGCAGACGGGTCGTAATTTTGCGACTAGATATAAGAAGAGAAAATATTGTTTCTTTTTTTAGGCATAGACACTCAGAAAAATCCAATTTCGCTAAACATTTAATAGAATACAATAATGATTTATATTACACGTTTGTGACAAAGGATAACGTTTTTATTTATTTCCTCAAACATATAATCAAATCAATAAAGGGCTTAAATAAATGGCTTAAATATTAAAAGTTGTAGGTTAATAAATATGTAAATTATCTATGAAAATTAAACCAGGTTGTACCAGCCTGTGTATAAAATAAATTGACAAAGAGTAATAGCCATTGCATAGGATTCAAACGTGAACTTTTACAGGCACATCCCTTCCGTTTATTTAACAATTTCAAAGAAAAAAAATACACATTACGCTGTTCGGGGCGCGTGGTTTGAAAAAACAAATAGCCACTGAATAAATCAACCCTAATTCGGATTCTGATTTGTATATTTTCTGTGATTATCAAGTTTTTTATCTCTTCGAAAAGGTCCAATTGGAACCTATTGCGTATAGATTATGGTAATTTTAATTCATAACTAGCTGTTGCCCGCGACTCCGTCTGTGAACAATTCGTTTATCGCTATCCCGCGGGAACTATGCAATTTTCCAAGATAAAAACTACCTATCCTATGTTATTCCTAAGGTCTCAAATTATCTCCATACCAAATTTTATGTAAATCCGTTCAGCCGTTATTGCGTGATTGTGAAACAAACATCCAAACATCTTCACAAACTTTCACATTTATAATATTACTAGCTTTTGCCCGCGACTCCGTCCGCGTGGAATTAGTGATTTGGGCAGCTTATTTTTTTATCCAATTTGCTTTTTCATCAATTATGGCTCTCCTTAGTTCCTCGATATCTATATCTATACATATAATAAATCTGTAACAAGTCGGTGTCTGTACATTGAAGATATTTGAGAAAAACTGTCACTAGGGCTATTTATAGAATTATTGTCTGTTTGTCTGTTTGTCTGTTTGTCTGTGCGTTTGTGCGCGCTAATCTCAGAAACGGCTTAACCTAGAAGGATGCGGTTTTCACTGATATGTTGGTATTTTCTAAGATTAACATTTATTGTTTGTTTTATTTGAATCGGTTCACAAATAAGAAAGATACGTCTTTTTTAAGAATTTATCGAACAGGTTTTTTGTTTGAACGCGCTAATCTCAGGAACTACTGCTCCGATTTGAATAATTCTTTCAGTGTTAGATAGCACATTTATCGAGGAAGGCTATAGGCTATATCATCACGCTAACACCAATAGGAGCGGAGCGGAGAGGAAGAATGTTTCAAAATCGGGGGTTTTTGAAGTAAAACTTCTTATAGGCACTTGGGAGAGTACGGTGTTGAATGTGAACGCGGGCGTGCGGGGGGGGGGTAATTTTTTTTACATCGAGGAACTAAGGAGAGCCATAATTGATGAAAAAGCAAATTGGATAAAAAAAATAAGCTGCCCAAATTACTAATTCCACGCGGACGGAATCGCGGGCAAAAGCTAGTAAAAAATATAAATCGATGGCTTAGACGAATAAACGTAAAACGCAAAGGCCTTTACACAAAATTTCTTTTTTGTAATTTTTTTTCAAGCCAATCCAATTTTCCGTTTATGAAACAATAGTACATTACTGCAGCGGCCGCGAAATAGGGGATTGCCGGCCGAGTAGTTATAGATGGCCGAGTGTTAACGAGGCCATCTAGAGATACGAGGCCGGCAATCCCTGTTCGTGGCCAAGGCTTGTATAGAGTTTTTCTCAAACATGCATCATCATCATCACCACCATCATCACCGCCATCATCATCACCATCACCATCACCATCACCATCACCATCACCAACAACATCATCAACATCCATCAACATCCATCAACATCCATCAACATCCATCAACATCCGTCAACATCCATGAACAAGAACATCCATCAACATCCATCCATCCATCCATCCATCAACATCCATCAACAACCATCAACATCCATCAACATCCATCAACATCCAACAACATCCATCAACATACATCAACATCCATTAACCAACATCCATCAACATCCATCAACCAACATCCATCAACATCCATCAACATCCATCAACATCCATCAACATCCATCAACATCCATCAACATCCATCCATCCATCCATCCATCAACATCCATCCATCCCTCCGTCCGACCGTCCGTCCGTCCGTCCATCCGTCCGTCCATCCATCCATCCACGTCGACCACGTCGACCTATTAAACGTCATGGTGCTGTGTCACATAAAACAATAGACGATCACTTTGCTGGCCTTGGCCAGCAATGTTGTATGAAATTCCATTATTGACCTCTCGTCTAGCCGCACCTGCAACGTGATAGTTCGTGGCGTATTTTAAGGAACATAACGTCAATATTTCATAGCATGTTTGAGAAAATACATTTATTTTTATTCGTTGGTAATTTTCCGTATAAATTTACACGAATAAGATTCTAAGAGGGTGTTGCCGTTTTAATAATTTTGTTACTATACACGAATAAACGTGCAATGGTTTTCTACAAAGATTTTTGTTCAAATTCAATATTACTTTGCACGTTTATACGTATTTATTATTAATTTTTGTTAACAAGATTCGTGCAAACTAATATTAACTTAATTAAATTAACACGAACAAAATTGCAAACGCCGAATGCGAAATCAAATAAACTACAAAAATAGACGATAATGTACATTGCGCTAAAGCAATTACACCTTTTAACACGAATAAAATTGCAATGAGCCATACACAAAATTACCTGAAGATTTATGATTCGAATAAAAAAATAAAGAGGTTTTTCTCTATTAACGCCAAAATGGTTAAAAATAAGGGTCAGGAAATATTTACACAGTATTGTAGGTAATTTTGATATCTATCTAGTGATATAAAGCACATAATATAACGGCTGCCACAACTATTAGTTATGTATATGTATGTATGTAAAACTCTTTATTGTACATAAAACATGAAAATTAGCAGTTAACAAGAGAAACAGATGTACAAAGGCGAACTTATCCCAGGGATCTCTTCCAGTTAACCTATCCAGTTATCTTTGTTAAAGTTGATTTTATTTTTCCTGTAAAGTTGTCGTACCTTTACGATTACACGTTTATTCGTCTGGACCATCGACATATTTTTAGGAGCTTTATTTCTATTTTTTCACGATTTTGAACTCGTGAATTAGCCTAACAAAGCAATGTCATATACACATCGCAACGCCACTTCAAACACCGTGCACACCGTAAACCGTCAGCGATCATTATCTTCGCAAATTGCTCTTTTAGCTCAAAATTAATTATAATTACCCCTTAACTTAATTTGGATGTAAGCGTTTTGTTCGCAATTACTCGCGCGCTAATAAAGTGCGTATAATTTTGTTTAGTTTATTTTAACAAGCGTTTTGGACATTAATTACTGTTAATTGTTTGAGACTTGAATTAAGTTACACGATAATAGCTGTTGATTAGAGGATTTTAAGCAAAGCTTTGGTAAGAGTTTAATTTAAAAACCGTGTCTTGACTTGAAGCAAATGTGTTAATGCTAAAGCTAGCATATTATGGGTATGTATTACAATACCGAAGTACGAAAGACCGAATGTATTAAAACATCGAATGGGTCAAAAGACCGACACGATTTTTTTCTGAAACCGTAAACTTTTCAGATTTTTTTAAAACGGCATCATACAGAACGCATTAGGTTAGGTTAGGTTTGTTTTATAACAATCTTAAAAAGTTAACGGTTCCAGAAAAATAATAGTTTAAAAAAACTAAAAAACACGCTTTAAAAAATAAAAAATAAATTTTAATAAATTTCAATTCACTATTCTTATAGTGCAGTAAAAAATCTTAATAAGCAATTATTATATTGTTATATCCAGATCAAAATTTGTAAACAATTCCAAATATTGATAAAATAAATAATAATAGTTTAAAATATTTTATTGTAAAAAAAGCGTGGGGTGCTTTTTAAGATGTTATCAAAATGATAATCCTTGACAATTGACACCATGCACCCCACGCTTTTTTTTACTATAAAATATTTTAAACTATTATTTTTTTTTTTATCAATATTTAGAATTGTTTACAAATTTTGATCTGGATATAACAATATAATAATTGCTTATTAAGATTTTTTACTGCACTATAAGAATAGTGAATTGAAATTTATTAAAATTTATTTTTTATTTTTTAAAGCGTGTTTTTTAGTTTTTTTAAACTATTATTTATTTTCTATTTTTAGTTGCATTTTTTTCTTTCTAACTTTACCCCCTCACCTACAACCCCCAAACCCCCTAAACCCAACCCCGATGTTTCGATGTTTTAATACATTCGGTCTTTCGTACTTCGGTATTGTAATACATACCCCATATTATGTAGCTTTATTACCTATAGTAAAGGAAAACATCGTGAGGAAACCTGCACAGACTTGCGAAGAAATTTAATGGTGAGTGTGGAGTTCCTATTCCGCACTGGGCCCGCGTTGGTACGGTATGGTCCAAGCGCTCTCATTCTGATAGGAGCCCTCTACCCTGCAGGGAAACGTATATAGGCTGGCAGGGATCGTCGTGATATTAAATAGACGTGAAAGTCGTGAAAGTTTAAAAGGAAAATTTTACCGCTGCATTCACAGTGTGATTTTATTTTCTTAACGCGGCCAATTCATTGCGGTGCCGAAAGGGCGTCATTCTCTGCGCATTTGGTAATTCTTAATACCCGTGGCGCCACCTGCAGTTAACAGTTGGCACGCGACGTGAATTGTTTCGTGCAAGATTTACATTTTAAAAGCGAAAACGATACTTTTAAGACCAGCTCGGTTTTTAATTTTACGGTTGCACGTGATGCGGGGTTAGCCTGAAGCGTGGTTTAGATCTGAGTGAAAACATCGTCAAAGTTGCATTACATCGCGGCGTTCGATTGACCACTTCAAACGCGTTCGCTTTACGCCCTCGCAATGTAATACAACCAGTACGATATTTTTCGCACGTCTAAACTGGGCTTAATTGGTCGTTCACGCGAGATTTGTGCAAGCGTCTTTTTGTGAATAATTATGACGGTCATTTGCTCATAAAATATTATATTATGAATGCACATTAGTAATTAAAGTCTACTTTTACAACTAAACGACGCTAGTCAGCAGGAAAGATGTAGTCACGGTTTTATATACAAAGGCCTAAACGGTTTCCATTGTTAACTAATATTTACAAAAGCTAGGTTAGTAAGTATTTTCCACTGCCTTCAAAAAGAGATGTTCTCAATTCGATTGTGTTTTTTTTTTTGTGTTTGTTAATTTAGTAATTCGTTATTTATGAACCATTTTGGAAACCTTTTGTTTTTAAGAGAGTTTTGGGACGCCCTAAACTCAAGGATAACATCGCTTAATTGAGTGATATGGATTTTTTTTCTCGTTTTTTATAACTTAACCTCTTGTTTTATATCTACATTGAAGATGAAAAAGTACGAATGAATATTTTTTAAAGTTTGAGTGCTTTTTGTTTCAAAATCAATTTCTTTAGAGTCAGTTTCTTTGCTATTTTTTAACGTAATGAATAAATTTGACTTTAGACATGTTCACATAAAATAGAAACCTACTTTATTTCGCGGTGTCATTGTATTCTAATATTTGTAAAGAAGTAACGTATTTTTTCGCTTTACATTTTCGCAGCCAGCTTTATCCCGATGTTACATTATTTGCGAGCTGTTGCCGGTCGCGGATCTCGTAATTGCTTCCTGTATTTTCTGACCGCTCTAGATTTAACTTCAACATGAATGCTACAGAGTTAATAGGCTGAAAAGTTTTCGTTGGGCACAATCGGGTTTCAATTTGAAACTATTATTTTCAATTTATGGATTTACTGCTTTGAAAAAAAAGGTAACGGGTGTTGCCTATAGCTGAAACAATACTTATCTATCTAATATGTATATAAAAATCTCGTGTCACGGTGTTTGTTATCGAACTCCTCCGAAACAGCTTGACCGATTTTTATGAAACCTTTTTGTCTGTATTCGGTAGGTCTGAGAATAAGTCGCCCAACCCTTATTTTTCGCAGACGGAGTCGCGGGCAACAGCTAGTAAATTATAAGCATTTTACATTATCAGCAAACGTGTTTGGTGTTTTGTTCGTGTTAAATTTTACTTAGGACTAGTTTTCAATGTTCAAGTAACAGTATTTGTTAGATAAAATTAAATGTAAGTTCTGTGTTTTTTTTTCTATGACTTGAGAAAAGGAAAGCGATAGTTTAAACTGACAGATACTTTTATCTGGGGATTGAAATTTGGCCCTTACGGGTATGGTATTTTCCAGCAAAGTTAATCTGGTTGGCAATATACAGCAAATGGGAGTTTTCAGAAAAAAATGTACCCGTTTTCCTTAATTATCCTTAATTTTTCCATACAAAATTTATTAGTCAGTTTTGTGACGTTCCATACAACATGTATGGTTAACTGCGTCACAAAACTGACAATTAAAAGAGGGACACTTTTTTTATTGCTTAAATCGATAGTGCTTGTGATTCTCTTGTGCTTGTACTGCAAATTATTGAATAAATTATCTTATCTTATCTTATCTTATTCTGAGTAGAAATAACCCAAAATTTGTTAGGTTTTTAAAAAAAAGTACAGGGTACACTTTTTTCTGAAAATGCCCAAATATACCTTGGCAAAACCAAATCAAAACAATACGCTTTCTTTAGTACGTTACTATATTATAGTCAAATCAATATCAATCAATTTTTTTAGCTGTAATATTGTTTGTTTAAAAATAAATATTTTCTATTCTATTCTATTCTTAAAGTCATAAAATTTTGAAAATAAAGCTATCAAACTTCACAGTCAATGGAAAATTAACATTACGATAATATCACATGTCATTGAGTTTTGATTTTGTTTTGCCAAGGTATATTTGCTGTATATTGCTAACCAGATTAACTTTGCTAGAATTTTTACCCCCTTAGGGGTAGAATTTCGGAAAATCCTTTCTTATCCGATGCCCATGTCATACAAGGAACACAGCCTCGAAGTTTCAGGTCTCTACAAACAGCGGTTTAGGCTGTGCGTTGATCCATTAGTCAGTCATTCAGGACAAAGCATTTTACATGTATAGATTAGTAGGATGACAGAGAATCACCCTGTGATTTTGTCTCAGGGATTTTTGTCACCTTCTGTCAATGCATTTTCGAATCACAATAAAAAAACCCTGAAAACCATTTACTCGGTCGTGACTACACGAAAAAACAAACTGCTCCCACTTCATACATACAGGAAATTCTACCTCATTCATTTCCTACCGTCTATATCACAGGTCTATTATTGAGACTATTTTGTAGCTGTCAACCAAATATTTACAATATTATCGTAACACGGGTAACCATCAAGAAGTTCGTAGAACTGTCTACAGACAAGTTGCGACCACGATTAATCTTTAGCAATAAGTCGTCCAAACTTATGACTGCGGTGGACGTAAACAGGGATAAATCAGTTACGTCTCAAAGTTCGATAATCTTGGCAAGCCTAATTTATAACGGATCGAAAAAACATTAATAATTATTTCAAGTCACTAGTAATCCTCAGGTAGAAAAGCTTTAAAAACAATTCTTTTATATATTTTTTGTTCATTCATTGGTTGCGTGATGTAAAATTTTAGGGTAGGTAGCGCCCGAAAAGTAATTACCAATACTTTTAGTAAAAAATATTTTTTTAGCCCATTTACTGCCTTCTCTCAGGCGAAGAGGGCTCTGTAGTTGCCCACGCATACTACAGAGTAGTTTCGTAGACTTGTCCAGCTTTCCTGCCTTTTGTTTATCCTTCAAACGTTCATAGTAAATTTTAAATATCCTTCTACTTGAGAGGTTAGAAGTCAAACCACTATCTATGATGATTTACTTAATTTGAAAGCTTTTATTTAACTTGCATTATTCGGCAAGTGTGCAGTGTGCAGTTACGTGTTCGACAGGTAGATGCAAGCCGCTCCCAACCGTAGGCCTACCTTATTGGGTATCAATAAGGTAGGCCTATGTCCAGCAGTGGACGTCCTACGGCTGAAATGATGATGATAATGATTCGCCATGTAAGTATATAATTTGACTTCAAATCTCGCAAGACGAATTTTATCCAATTCCAAGCAGTAGTAGTCAGATTGATTAGAAATTTGTTAAAGGTATGTATTTTATAGATGACTATTTTATTATTATTACATACAAACAGCAAAAGGAAAATCGCGTAGGTTTCTTTCATTAGTACTTATCGATGTTAATGTCTGTAGGTATTCTAAGTAAATTCTATGGGTAAAATATTTTGCTAACGCCCTGTGAAAGCGCTTACAAATATAGGTAGGTACCTTAGTAGAACATTGGATCGGCATCAAAGGTTAAGTTTAAAACACCAATGTACTTTCATTTTCCTTGTGCGAAATGTAAAACATACAACTGACAAATACCTTACTAAATCACCAAAGACATTCAACGGTTGCACGTTTTCGGCATCGCTTGGTTACCAGGGAATATTCTTAGAGGTATTTGACTACTCCAACTTGCAGGCGGTCGATCTATTTATACCGCTACTAGCTGTTGCCCGCGACTCCGTCTGCGAAGAATAGGAGTATAAAAAATTCACATTCACATTCTCAGACCTACCAAATATAGAGAAAAAAGTTTCATAAAAATCGGTCAAGCCGTTTCGGAGGAGTTCGACAGCAAACACCGTGACACGAGATTTTTATATATTAGAAGATGTTGTTCACATTCAATAATTATCGTGATTGCAAAGTAGCTCTTTAGGGCTCGAAAAGATTATGGCGGCACAATAAGTCGTCGCCACCACTTTAGAGTTGATTTTTTGGGTTCCGTACCAAAAGGGTAAAAACGGGACTCCATTTTACTAGGACTCTACTGTCCGTCTGTCTGCCTGTCATTCTGTCACCAGGGTGTATCTCATGAACCGTGATAGCTACAGAGCTGATATTTTTACATATTATGTATTTCTGTTACCGTTACAACAAAAAATACTAAAAATAAAATAAAGTTAAAAATTAAAGGGGGTCGACATACAAGAAACGATTTTTTTTAGTGTTTTTAACTATAATATCTGTATAATGACATTAACTAGGTAGTTAAAATGTGATTTTAAATATTGGTCTCCAGAATCGAGTGGCGCGGCGAGTGCTTTCTCTGTTCATTGCATGCGTGTGCTACCAGGTAACCACTGAGCGGAGAGATTATGCCGTAGAATGAACAGAAGGAACGCTTACCAAACCACCATAATGAAGGTCGCGCGTGCTAATGAAAATCGGCCCAACCGAGATTATAAATTTTGTTGGGAGCAGCGACTGCTTCCGCGGCCATGGTCTCTCAATGAATTGGGCCCCTTAACAGCTACGTAACAGCTTTACAACTGTTGCAACCACGGACGGTAATCAGCGGCCGTTCAGCCACACTGGCTCTCACTCGCCCGAAGAATGGCTGGGCGCCGTGCCAAATTGCTTCAAGCCAGAATCTGCAAAAGGAATGCAGCGAGCCGGGTGTTTGCTCCAACAATGCTTTGCTGAGAACGAATGAGTTTCACCCGACAAAAGGGAAAACCATATTTTCGGTCATAATAGGAGCGCTTTGCGGTTATTTATTTAATGATCGTTTGTGGTGCGGTTTAAATTTAAAGCCATTTACAGTTTGTATGGAGAATACTACTAGTTATGTCTAGTTGACTGTTTATGTAGTGATTTATTAGGTACAGCCGAGCCGAGCACAAAGATATGTGTAGCTAAACATAACAATTCATCATATACCTAGTAAAATACAAAAAATGCATATTGTCACTACTTTGAAAGAAGCTCGTATCTCCAGTACCTGAAACAAACTAATCCTTAATGCACACTTAGTAAATTTCACTTGGCGAGATTATCGATTTTGAGATGGATTCGAACTTTTTTACCCGACAAACGAGAAAATTAATATTTTTTTTCTTTAAAAACACCTGTCCACTTAATGAATTTAAATGAAAAATAAATACATTTAAGAAGTTAAGAGAAGTTCGTCGAAAGTCCCAACAAACAGATGCATCTTTGCTTATTCCGTACTAAAAATATTTAAATCAGATAGAAGTATAGGGTGGCAATAAATAACGCATGGCTCGCTCGGTAACATGTGATGGCTTTGTCATACAGACTACTACATTCGACATACAAAGTCAATATTTATTGTCAGCTAGAAATGGTCTAACTCCGTTGGCATATAGCAGCAGTGGGGAAACCCTTTACCATCTCTTTAATCTTCTATCTGGATATTATTAAAGTGGGTCCGGATCGGTTATCACAATGTTATCTTAGCTTCTCGTCAACCTGAAGTTTGACAGACGTGTTAAGCACACTAAGAGGAATAATACGTTTCCAATACGAGCTTTTAAATAATACTTGTTAATACAATTACAATCAACTAGCTGTTGCCCGCAACCTAGTCTACGACTAGTTAGTTTATCGGTATCCCGCGGTTTTATTATTAATATTACATAATAAAAAACGAACGACCGACGGCCGGATGTCCCAGGGTTAGAGAACCTCACCACGAAGCTTGAGGTCCTGGGTCTGATTCCCGGTTGGGGCAGATATTTGTGTGACAAATATGAATGTTTTACTCGAGTCTTGGATGCTTAATATGTATTTAAGTATGTATTTATCTATTTAAGTAAGTTTATCCGTTGTCTAGTACCCATAGTACAAGCTTTGCTTAGTTTGGGACTAGGTCAATTGGTGTCAATCGTCCCACGATCTAATTTTATTATAAATGTTTTTTTTTGACAAAACTTAGTCTAAATTAAGTTCATTTTTAGAAAGTAATAATTGATATTCCATCAATCTCTGAGTAGCTTAATACATCACGGGTCGCGACCGAAATGTAAAATTGGCTGTAAGCATCTCACTCGAGAAATATTACCCTAAATTCTTAATAGGTAATTTACCCGAGCTAATTTATTATTGCTGCAAATTTTTCTCCGAGCGCCGGAACGTTGATCGTTGTCGCAAATTAGAAAAGATAAATTTCTCAACGAAACAATGGCTGAACGGGTTAACATTGTTTGCACCACAAGATCTCTGATAATAATGCGATAAAAATATTCTGTCTGTTTCTGGTCTGTTTGTTTTTGTGTACAATAAAGAGTTTATCGATACATACATATTTCTGGAGATATTTATTCCTGGTTATTCAGGTTTTTATTTCAGACTAGCTGCCCGCTCCGACTTTGCACATGTGTACCCACTACTAAGTAATTTGAAAAAAAAAAATATCTTACAAACTTTTTCTGAATATTTAGGTACTAACGAAAAAAATTAAAATAGACAAATAGGTGAAGTCGTTTTAAAGTTATACGCGTACCTACATTTTTTGCAGTTTTATAAAGGTAGGTACTGTGGCAGATTTGGTTTTTAAGGTTATTTATAGTTTTATTTTAATAATACTGTATCTAGAACACATTGAAAATACCAGAAAATAAATGCTGGGGCCGGGGATCGAAACCGGGTCTTTCTCAATCCGGAACGCGTGAACTATTACAACAGCCCGAGCTTAACTTCCACGGTAATTTTTTCCGAACTTTTTATAATTTCTACCAAATTATATATAATTTATTTTCATAGTGTCTAAATTGAGAATTTATAAAAAAACAGTAGGTTTTCGTTTCTGTTGAACTCTTTCATATTTAATACACAAACACATCGTAGTCATAATAATGTTACATATTTTTTTAAAAAAGCTATGTGCCCTGCAAAAAATACAAGACACTGTGCGTCCAACGCCGCCCTCCGGGTGACACGTTTCAACCTTTTCATCCTAATGCCTATACTAATTAAAAGGCATTCCCTTTCGCGTTTCCGCTTTTAAAGAGGCAAGAAAATGTGAAAGAAATTTTGTTACGAGAAAAACAAGGGTCGCGTAATAATGTGGGAATGTTCTTGCCATATTATCTAATATTCACTCTCCTACTTTTCGAGTGCCACTTTTACGACTCTGCTGCCCTGGTTATTTTCTTACGCAATATATTGGAAAACATGGTTTTTAAGAAAAGATAATTAGATTAATGTACATAATGTAACTTTCCTTGGTAATAGAATTTTTATTTACAACAGGTTAAAAAAACAATAACAAACATAATAAAAACTTAAACTATAAATAGAAAATTTGGCCTAAATCGCCGTCAATGGGCAAGGTGCCCAGAAGGCTGGCCGTATTTCCTCGCTGTATAGCGATACTTATTCGCTGTGCGAAATAGTGGCCAGCCCTCTGGTCGCCCGAGGCCTCTATTAGGCGCGTCGACAAATCTTTGTAAAGCCGACGCGCACTTGGCCCCCATGGCCCCAAGGTTTCAACGCCAAACGCCGCAAACATGTAGCTGGTTCCTAGGGCGGCATATTTGCGGCGTTAGAGGCTTTCAGCTGAGGATGCCGCAGCGCCAGCGGTGACGTTGGTGCTTGGAACATGGGACGGTGCCAAGGTATCAACACAAGTAGTAGCATCCCAAACTAGCGGCCGACCCATGCTCCAAGGCACCAGCGACATTCCGTCAGGCATCTTGCCGTCGTCCCTGGCCAGCCCGCTGGGCTCGAGGACTGCCGGCACTCTCACACTGACAAGGGCCCGACGGATGATACATTACTTTCCTTTACATTTATTACAATACAATACAAATATTCTTTACTGAACACCAAAAACAGTAGGTACATAAAAGTTAACAATAACGTTATAATACAACGACTATAATCATGGTAAGTGTGACGGCACTGAACAGAAACGTGGTCTATTAAATGGCATAAGGCAGAGGCACATTGCACATAAAACTAGTGACCATTGAGGCCGTTAGGTTCCGGAGAAGCGATCGTGCTCCGTAAGCTGAATTGTCTCTCAGTAGGTGGACGGAGAATGTAGTAAAGACCGCCGAAAATATTGACTGTTCATAACATAAAACTAGCCGACGTGGAAATGTCCAGTAGTATACGTCTTCCGGCTGGTATGTCGGTGATTAATGGTGTGCTGATTTCGAATACGATCGCTAAATCTGCCAAATATAGTTTCCACTGTTGAGTATTTACCTAAAGGCCTCCACAACGTCCAAGCCAATTCATGACAATACAATTTATAACACATAAAATAACTGACGCGATAAAGCCTAACCTCCTCCATTTTTGAAGAAAAACAATGACCTGTTTAAGCCAGTCACACCCATTTTACATTGAATCTCAACTGAAACAGGATCTCTGTCGACGCGGAACAATTTGTGTTTAGTAGTTTCGCGACTTATCAGGCCTTTCGCATTATTTACTCGGCCCTTTTCCTAACAATAATAACGCATAGTCATTAAGCCGATAATGGTGCCCAAAATTGTTCGGCAATTTATCATTTTGACGGCTATTTGTCGAAATGTCATTATTCATTTCGATTCTTGAAAGCAACAAAGAGCGATGATGCGGTTATCATTCAAATGTATTTGCATAAATACATATATTTATTGACCCAAATAACAAACTGTTTGCGAGCAATCATTGGTTATTCAGGATGATTATAGCTGTGACTTGATTCACTTCGAAAAGACGAGTACCTATTTAGGTAGAGAATGGAACAAAGTACAGTCGCGGAATGAACAGGTTCGTCACTTTTCGACTCTATGTCAACGAGTTAAGGTTGAAACGTGACGAACCTTCTCATTCCGCTACTATACATATTATTATCCTTTCGACAGGTTGGTTATAGTTCTTAGTGTAAACTGTGGCAATATTTTTTTTTTCGCACACAACTTATTTTGCATTCTTATTTTTATACAAAATATGATGAAACAAAGGATCTGTAACTTTTTCTTCTACCCTTTTCCTCATATCTTGAAGTTGAATTTCACTCACTTCTAGTGAACGAATTTACTTGAAATTTAACAGTATTATTTAGTTAAGATAAAAACTGTTTGTGTTGAATAAGGGGATTTTAGTTAAACACCACATAAAAGTCACCAGGCTCAGCTTAATCCATAGTATTTTTAAAACTAACACAGACAAATTAAGAACTCCATTAGAGCCTGGTGCAGCCAACATTAAATTATTCAACTTAGTAAAGTGAACGCACCTGACTCCATAATCAATTTACTGTACATGTTTTTAACCTCCTAAGGTAATTCAGGACACCTATTACGTTTTACGCCTTGCGAAGAACGCCGTATATTTTGCGTCAAGCTTGCTCGGAATTTCAATATAAAATTCAGCGTAAGAACTGAACCACATAATTTTTTCAGCTCAAATTCAACAATAGTTTACTTACGATCGATCAGATTAAATTAAAATATAGAATCATGTCCAAGTAAAAAGTCATGAACAGGTCTACACTAATAGGTATTATAAACTCCCTTTTATTAACTTTGTCTGTCGAGTTTCCCAAAACTAAACGAAAACCTGGGCCAGAGGTCAAAAAAGGTCTCTAAAAAAATCCAAGTCGCTTAGTAAATTGATATTGGAGTCACATAACGTATCACTTTTATGAAGTATTTCTTAGATATTTACGAAAAAATGCCTATTACTTGTCGCTTATCTAACAATAAGTGACATGGATTATTGTCTTATTTTTTCTCGAACTGTTATATCTTGGCCTCACGCCCGGTACCAGGTTATCTCTTTGAGCTTTGGGACACCCTGTATATCACTGATATCAAACAGCATCAATAATACTAGTGCGAAAGTAGGTACTTTATTGTACATATAAAGTGACAGAACACTAGTAGAGCACTGGATTCAAGTTCGCTAGATAACCAAAAGGGCAGCTAACGATTTATACGAGTATCTGCGAGCGCTGACCAGAATATCATATTATTCCAGACCGAAGTCTCAAGGCTAAGAACACAATGCCCCAAATCAAAAGTAACCACTATGAAGTATGAAGTATCCATGTGTTCGAAGATCGTATCGGAAAGGGTGGAGTAACAAAAATACTCTTTCAACGAGACGGGTGCCTAAGAGCACCGTATTGATTTTCTGATTGGGCACTCCAGAACGCCCAATTTGTAAGAAACAGGGCCCTTGGAAAATAAAAAGACGGTAACGGATGTTCCTTGTCACACTACGTCTAAAATATTTCTCGTAGTTCTTATTACTTTTGAAGTGACGGAAGACATCACCTTTATATGACTAGCAGTAGCTTGCAATAAATATTGCGTCCCGTAGGAATTTTGTGTTTATCCGGTCAAAAAGCAGCTTTTATATTAATCTGTAATAGTGTATCTTTGGAGACAACCCTGGAATACGAACAAACAAATATACATAGTTTGCCTTTTTATTATATTACATTAGGTACTACTACCTGTTTCGCGCAACTTCGTCTGCGTCCCGCTGCAACTTTGCATATATTCTTGGAATAAAAATCAGCCTATGTTAATATCAGATAGCTGCTTTCTATTTGTGATAGAATTCTTAGAATCGAAAGGTTTTATCGAATGTTTTTTCCAGATGTAGTACGCTCTCAAGCGGACGGTCGTGGGTTCGAGTCCGGGAACGCAAAGGACAACACCGTGAGGAAACCTTGCACAATCTGCGTAATTCAATGGTGTGTGTGAAGTTCCTAATGCGTACCTGGGCCCGCGCGGGAACTACGGCCCAAGCCCTTTCATTCCTGTACCCTGCTGTCGAACGAATATAGGCTGGAATGATGAGTAGTAGATGTATGGAAACATTTTGTTGACCATAATTTAGAAAATCGAAAAATATTTGTAGAGCTAGGTGTTCAGTCATTCTTGCTCAATCATCCAGAGTGAAATACTACAAATATTACACAATGTAGATATACAGAGTAGTATGAGACTTTTCTATATTTATAAATTTATTTGCATACCTACTACATTATACAAACGTAGGTATACAAAAAATATTTCTACAATCTGAATAGAAATCACTGTGTAAATAAAACTTCGAAAGATTTCTGTCATTAAGATTTCAATGGAACAAAGATTTGACACCAATCATTTGGGATTCGCTCAAACTTTTTCAATGAGGTTTACACCTACGCGGGCTCGTCTCTTAATTTGATTTTATCGCGAAAAAGACATCTTGATGGTGTCTCTCAGGGCATTTTGAAGAATTCAATTAATCAAAATTAATACACTGCCGATTTAGAACTTGGATTGTTTGATTACGTTCGTTAGTTTTAATGGATATGTATTACAATACCGAAGTACGAAAGACCGAATGTATCAAAACATCGAATTTTATCGAGTTTCAGAAAAAAATCGTGTCGGTCTTTTGACCCATTCGATGTTTTAATATATTCGGTCTTTCGTACTTCGGTATTGTAATACATACCCGTTTTAATATGGCACTAGCACTACAGCAAAACACTAACATACAAAGCTACGGTGTGTATTGGATTCATTGACAGTCTTTTACTGAACTAAAACAATTAATTTGCTCACCCGTGACCTTACGATAGTTACGTTTATGTATGTAAGAAACGCATGTTCAAGCAGTTCCTCCACCTCCATACTGTACGAACACACACAAATGACACAAACCCAACTATCACCACCACCAAACTACACTGACGCGTTTCGAACTCAACCAGACCTCTTCTTCACTGCGACCAAATGTCAGCCTTTTACTGGCTTCACTTGTAACTTAATGACAAACTAAGTACTTATTAGGGGAGAAGTTACATGAAAGGGACGTGTGTATTAAAAGGTAAAATTCAAATAAAGGAAGCTTCCTATATCGGAAGCGTTTATTATTTAAACTATTGAAATGAAATACAATAATTGTCATTAATCAATTCTTAGTTTTTAGGGTTCCGTAACCAAAGGGTAAAAACAGGAGACCTATTGCTGAGACTTCGCTGTCCGTCCGTCAGTCCGTCTGTCCGTCCGTCCGTCTGTTACCAGTCTGTATCACACGAACCGTGATAGCTAGACAGTTGAAATTTTTACAAGTGATTGAGTGAGTGTATTTCGGTTGCCGCTAAAACAGCAAATACTAAAAAACAGAATAAAATAAATATTTAAGGTGGCTCCCATACAACAAACGTGATTTTTTTCCTCGTTTTTACGTTTTTATGGTACGGAACCCTTCGTGCGCGATTCCGATTCGCACCTTGGCCGCTTTTTATTTTCGCATCTTTAAAAAAAATATGTATTTTCCCTTTCATAAGTGGACTTTTATTTTCAATTGTCCCTTTCAATACGTGTCCCTTTCATTACACCTCTCCCCTAACTACAAATAAATCTCCCAGTAGATGGAGTGACAACATCGCGAGAGTTGCCGACTATAGCTAAACCGTTTAAATGAGTCCTTGTCCGCGCGGTACAGGGGCAGGGGGGTTTCACTCCGCAGTTTAGGTATGTTCGGCCGGCGCTCCTCCCGGGAGGAGTATGGCAGTAGGTTGTCGCGCGGCCTTCACTTCGCACGCTAGCCGCGTCGCGCGTAATTAAGTATCTTTTTTTTCTGTGATTTTTGCAACAAACAATGACTTCTAAACGATATTATAAATAACTTACTTACATACTAAGGGTAGTTTACTGAATTAATACACACTGTTATCTTTCTTGATTTATATACCTACCAAATATGGGCGAGTGGGAACCCTGTGCCCATGCTTTCGGATCAGCGGTGCCCAACGGAATATGAACGCTCGTATCACACGATAAGTTTTAATTTCGCGTGCACGCAGCAGGAGTAGGAAAGTTTTTATACCTAAAGTTGACCTTTGTTCGAGAGTGATCCTTCTGTACGTTAGTACTATTACTTATTCTGTGACAGGGGCTGGGGGGGTATGACGACAAAGGGGGCCGGGAGAGGTGCGGGCGGCGAGCGCACCTCGTGCGACTCATTCAAACGGGTTAGCTATAACGGTGGACGCCGGTTGCGAATTATCGTTCATTGTGGTGTTCCAAGGGGAAGGGAGGCCTTTTATTCAATAGGGGACGTCTTCCGGCTGATATGGCCGGTGATAGTGTTGTTTACGATGATGATGATGCTGAAGAAATAAGTCTAGATACCCTATTTTTACTCGAAATGGTCCGATTATCTTGAAATTCGGTGCGTTTTATAGAGCTATGATGACAATGCGATCATGTATCGTCAACCGCAATGACATTAAGTAAAGCAACAAACAATAAACGACAAGATGGTACTGTTACCGTAGAAAACCCTCATAGAATGAACCGCCCCGACTTCACTACCATAATTCAACCCCAGCTTAACTGCAATAAAGTGGCATTAACTCAGTGTTACTTTCAGAAAGCCAGTGATCGATTCTTTACAAAAGTCGTTAACATGCAACGGACTTTTTTAATTAAGGGCTTAAAATACCTTTTTCCCCGCACGGCAGTCCGTGCAACTATTTATCTTAGTCTCTGTGACGCAGAGCTATTGTTCTGCGGACTTGTCCACCGCAATATTGACTTGTTTTTCCTTTCCCAGTTGTTATTAATAGATTTTGAAAACGGCTTTTGCCCAAACCGGCGGGGCACCATTTGTTACTTTGATGCTGAAATATTTGAGTGTAGTAAGTGTTTTCAGTAAATAAATATTCGATAAGGCTTGTTCCGTTCTGTGAGAAGTAACTCTCTTACTCATAAAAAGTTGTTATCCTGTTGTAGCCAAAATCTATGTTTTGTCTGTATCTGACAGATAAGGAGAAATGAGTGTTTAGATAAGCTTTACAAGCATTTAATAAGCGGGTAAAGTGCCAAGTAAAAAACAATTTTATGGCATTTTTTTTTAGTTTTTTCACATTACGCATCAAGCAAAGAAAGCGTTTTAAAAAATAGTGCATTTAAAACAAATAAATAGTTAATCGATTGAGTTTGCATGAGTATTTGGAACTGACATATGGAGCAATTCCGATACTCAAGATCTATGGGAAAATCGCGTTTTGTTAGCTAATTCCCAATAGGTCACACCCTACTGACATCGCTAATTAAGTACATAAACTTAAAGTTTGCTACTAGTGTTGTAAGAAACTCGAGTCTTGGAGTCTTATTTAATAAAAAATGAGGTATTTTTGAAGACTCCTTATAAATAATACTTAGAGCTCAAGTCCTTCAGAATTTGGAGTCTTTTGTAGAAAAACTCCTGTCCTGCCAAAAAGAACTCAAAGACTTGAGTCTTTTTAAAAGAACTCATGATTAGGTTATTTGCGTTTAATGCAATTAAATTGTTACCAATTTTTATTGTGCGATTTATTTTCAATCAGACTAGTAAATAAATATGGATTACGATATAAAATCACCCAGTATTACCTATAATATTTTTCTCAAACATGCTATGAAATATTGTCGTTATGTTCCTTAAAATACGCCACGAACTGTCACGTTGCAGGTGCGGCTAGACGAGAGGTCAATAATGGAATTTCATACAACATTGCTGGCCAAGGCCAGCAAAGTGATCGTCTATTGTTTTATGTGACACAGCACCATGACGTTTAATAGCTCGACGTGGTCGACGTGGATGGATGGATGGACGGACGGATGGACGGACGGACGGACGGACGGACGGAGGGATGGATGGATGTTGATGGATGGGTGGATGGATGGATGTTGATGGATGTTGATGGATGTTGATGGATGTTGATGGATGTTGATGGATGTTGATGGATGTTGGTTGATGGATGTTGATGGATGTTGGTTGATGGATGTTGATGGATGTTGATGAATGTTGGTTGATGGATGTTGATGGATGTTGGTTGATGGATGTTGGTTAATGGATGTTGATGGATGTTGATGGATGTTGATGGATGTTGGTTGATGGTTGTTGATGGATGTTGATGGATGTTGATGGATGTTGGTTGATGGATGTTGATGTATGTTGATGGATGTTGATGGATGTTGTTGGATGTTGATGGATGTTGATGGATGTTGATGGTTGTTGATAGATGTTGATGGATGGATGGATGGATGGATGTTGATGGATATTCTTGTTCATGGATGTTGACGGATGTTGATGGATGTTGATGGATGTTGATGGATGTTGATGATGTTGTTAGTGATGTTGATGGTGATGGTGATGGTGATGATGATGGCGGTGATGATGGTGGTGATGATGATGATGTATGTTTGAGAAAAACTCTATACAAGCCTTGGCCACGAACAGGGATTGCCGGCCTCGTATCTCTAGATGGCCTCGTTGACACTCGGCCATCTATAACTACTCGGCCGGCAATCCCCTATTTCGCGGCCGCTGCAGTAATGTACTATTCCTACTCCTGTACTTTTATCTGGTTTTTACATGGTCGCGAACAAATATATAAGAACATAGATAATATGACTTCAGAAAGTCTATACTTAATCTATTCGCCATAACAGCACTTGTGTCGTAATGTCGTTATTACGATACACCTAGCTGCCACATAATATTAAATGTAGGGTACACTCAACACTAAAGCCCAGTTTAGACCTGCTGAGTTGAGTAGAGTAGGGTACAGTCGGGTACAGTAGGGTAAAATAGGGTACAGTAGGGTACAGTCGGGTACAGTAGGGTACAGTAGGGTACAGTCGGGTACAGTAGGGTAAAATAGGGTACAGTCGGGTACAGTAGGGTAAAATAGGGTACAGTAGGGTACAGTCGGGTACAGTAGGGTAAAATAGGGTACAGTCGGGTACAGTTGGGTACAGTCGGGTAAAATAGGGTACAGTCGGGTACAGTAGGGTAAAATAGGTACAGTCGGGTACAGTAGGGTAAAATAGGGTACAGTAGGGTACAGTCGGGTACAGTAGGGTAAAATAGGGTACAGTAGAGTACAGTCGGGTACAGTAGGGTAAAATAGGGTACAGTAGGGTACAGTCGGGTACAGTAGGGTAAAATAGGGTACAGTAGAGTACAGTCGGGTACAGTAGGGTAAAATAGGGTACAGTAGGGTACAGTAGAGTACAGTCAGGTACAGTAGGGTAAAATAGGGTACAGTCGGGTACAGTAGGGTAAAATAGGTACAGTCGGGTACAGTAGGGTGAAATAGGGTACAGTAGGGTACAGTCGGGTACAGTAGGGTAAAATAGGGTACAGTAGAGTACAGTCGGGTACAGTAGGGTAAAATAGGGTACAGTAGGGTACAGTAGAGTACAGTCGGGTACAGTAGGGTAAAATAGGGTACAGTCGGGTACAGTCGGGTACAGTAGGGTAAAATAGGGTACAGTAGATTACAGTCGGGTACAGTTGGGTAAAATAGGGTACAGTAGGGTACAGTCGGGTACAGTCGGGTACATCGGGTGCAGTCGGGTACAGTAGTGTAAAATAGAGTACAGTAGGGTACAGTCGGGTACAGTAGGGTAAAGTAGGGTACAGTCGGGTACAGTAGGGTAAAATAGGGTACAGTAGGGTACAGTCGGGTACAGTAGGGTAAAATAGGGTACAGTAGAGTACAGTCGGGTACAGTAGGGTAAAATAGGGTACAGTAGGGTACAGTAGAGTACAGTCAGGTACAGTAGGGTAAAGGAGAAAAATCTTCCTTAAAGGAGAAAAATCTTCCTTAAAGGAGAAAAATCTTCCTTAAAGGAGAAAAATCTTCCTTAAAGGAGAAAAATCTTCCTTAAAGGAGAAAAATCTTCCTTAAAGGAGAAAAATCTTCCTTAAAGGAGAAAAATCTTCCTTAAAGGAGAAAAATCTTCCTTAAAGGAGAAAAATCTTCCTTAAAGGAGAAAAATCTTCCTTAAAGGAGAAAAATCTTCCTTAGGAAGGAGAAAAATCTTCCTTAGGAAGGAGAAAAATCTTCCTTAGGAAGGAGAAAAATCTTCCTTAGTAAGGAGAAAAATCTTCCTTAGTAAGGAGAAAAATCTTCCTTAGTAAGGAGAAAAATCTTCCTTAGTAAGGAGAAAAATCTTCCTTAGTAAGGAGAAAAATCTTCCTTAGTAAGGAGAAAAATCTTCCTTAGTAAGGAGAAAAATCTTCCTTAGTAAGGAGAAAAATCTTCCTTAGTAAGGAGAAAAATCTTCCTTAGTAAGGAGAAAAATCTTCCTTAGTAAGGAGAAAAATCTTCCTTAGTAAGGAGAAAAATCTTCCTTAGTAAGGAGAAAAATCTTCCTTAGTAAGGAGAAAAATCTTCCTTAGTAAGGAGAAAAATCTTCCTTAGTAAGGAGAAAAATCTTCCTTAGTAAGGAGAAAAATCTTCCTTAGTAAGGAGAAAAATCTTCCTTAGTAAGGAGAAAAATCTTCCTTAGTAAGGAGAAAAATCTTCCTTAGTAAGGAGAAAAATCTTCCTTAGTAAGGAGAAAAATCTTCCTTAGTAAGGAGAAAAATCTTCCTTAGTGAAGGAGAAAAATCTTCCTTAGTAAGGAGAAAAATCTTCCTTAGTAAGGAGAAAAATCTTCCTTAGTAAGGAGAAAAATCTTCCTTAGTAAGGAGAAAAATCTTCCTTAGTAAGGAGAAAAATCTTCCTTAGTAAGGAGAAAAATCTTCCTTAGTAAGGAGAAAAATCTTCCTTAGTAAGGAGAAAAATCTTCCTTAGTAAGGAGAAAAATCTTCCTTAGTAAGGAGAAAAATCTTCCTTAGTAAGGAGAAAAATCTTCCTTAGTAAGGAGAAAAATCTTCCTTAGTAAGGAGAAAAATCTTCCTTAGTAAGGAGAAAAATCTTCCTTAGTAAGGAGAAAAATCTTCCTTAGTAAGGAGAAAAATCTTCCTTAGTAAGGAGAAAAATCTTCCTTAGTAAGGAGAAAAATCTTCCTTAGTAAGGAGAAAAATCTTCCTTAGTAAGGAGAAAAATCTTCCTTAGTAAGGAGAAAAATCTTCCTTAGTAAGGAGAAAAATCTTCCTTAGTAAGGAGAAAAATCTTCCTTAGTAAGGAGAAAAATCTTCCTTAGTAAGGAGAAAAATCTTCCTTAGTAAGGAGAAAAATCTTCCTTAGTAAGGAGAAAAATCTTCCTTAGTAAGGAGAAAAATCTTCCTTAGTAAGGAGAAAAATCTTCCTTAGTAAGGAGAAAAATCTTCCTTAGTAAGGAGAAAAATCTTCCTTAGTTGACGGTTTTTCGCGAGATTTGGCATAGAGACTTGTTTCGACCCCCCTGCTTGTTTCCCTGACTCGACTCTACCCTTTCTCGTTACCTTGGCTTGTTTTTTACGGTTTTCTGTTCAGCTTTTTGATTGGTTTTGTTAAAATTGGCAACTTTTTGACTAACTGTTACGGCTATACCCGTTAAGCTACCCCCTCCAAATTTTGGTGGTGGGTAGCGCTGGGGCAGCTCTAGCGTTCGGCATTGTCGAAAAGGACCCAATTTCAGCGGTTTTCGTGACAACACTTGTCGAAAAATATTCAAGCGCCTGCTATACTTAATAGCAGCGCCTGAAATTTTTCGACGAGCAACGGACATTTTTGTGAATAACTCCTCGTGGGTTATTCATAAAAATTTTTTGTTTGTGCGAGGAGATAGGATCGTTTATTCGCCCTATTTCCGACTTGAGTTTTGGTGGCGTAACTCTCATAGTTTGGGAGTTACGAATTTTACAAAAAATTACGCCGATCGGCGTAATTTTTTGATCGAATTTTGGGTTTTTCGGCTGGGGAATTTTTGTTTCCCAACCGAAAAATCTGGTTGAGGTGTCGTTAGATAGAGCTTTTTAAGCTCTATCTTTTGGCTTATAAAGCGTTGAGGTGGCATTTACTGTTTTGGAGATATCGATTTTTAATCGATATTTCCATACAGTATTTGCAAAATTTAGGGTTTTTTGCTTCCAAAAACTTTGTTTCTGGGGGCAAAAATCCTATCTTTGGCTGCTAAGTGGGGCCAATTGGGACCTACTTGGAAGTCTTTGTTGCGGATCCCTGTCACGTATGGGCGATTTGATATCGGCCAAAACGTGACAGAATGTCGGATCGGAAGCAGGATATGGAGGCTACGGAGGAGGCAGTGGCTCGTGTCTCCCTCCCCAGCAAGAGGGCTATGGCGGAGACCGAAGGAGTGGGAGAGGACAAGCCCTCCTGCCCCAAGGTCAGCGCCGCTGCCCGAGGACGCGCCCTGAAAGGCTCGGCGACATATGCCGGATTGGCCGCGGCTAAGGCCAAACTGAGGGAATCCGGAGAGGACTACGCAGAGGTGCGTAGGTCCAAAGCAGCCTACCGCCTCAGCTTTCCCAGCCTGCGCTCCCGCTCCCAGGGGCACCTAAGGGACCGCTCCCCCGTTCTGACACCGGCGATGACTGACGGGTCAGACAACGAAGAGGACGAACGGGAGAACGCCCGGCAACCGGCTCGAACGGTCGCCGGAAAAGAGGGCAGGGCTCCCCCAACCGCAAACGACGGCCAGCTAACCACCGAAGAGGTCGGGGTGGTAGAATGCGCGCGCAATGCTGCTCGCGCAGTTCTCGCGGAGGCGGCAAAATCAAGCCACTTAAATGGTGTTGTGCGTGGCAACATTAACACGGCCTGCCGCGAAATAATTGAGGCGATGGATTTCCTCGAAAACAGGAAAGATAGTGAGGAAATCCGAAAATTGAAGGCGGACAACCGCAGGATGCGGGAGCAGCTCGCGCATCTGCAAGGAGAGACGAAGGCCCTCCGCACCGCTTTCTCGGAGCGGAAGTCCGAGGCGTCCACGCGCGCCACTCAGGGCCTTCCTGAAGGCCTGCAGGAGGCCCTAGCGCTACACTCGAGGGAGCTCTTTGTCAGCCTTGGCAATATGCTGAATGCCAGGCTGGAGGCCTTCGAGAGCCGCCTCCCTCCGGAGCCTGTCGTGCGCCCGCCGCTTAAGGCAAGTAGGACTGCCATCCCCCTGCCGCCGCCATCCCAAAAGGAAGAACCCCAGAGGAAGGCGCCTGCCCAGCCAAAGGCCCAGCCCAAAGTGCCGCCCAAAGTGCCGCCCAAAGGGCAGCACAAGGAGCAACCCAAGGCCAGGGCACAAGAGGAGTCGTCGCCGACCTCCCAGAGGCCGAACCCCACTGCTTCCAACCAGGAATCCTGGACGGAAGTAGTCAAGAGGAAGGCGAAGGCCAAAGACAACAAGCCCTCAGCGACGAAGAAGCCTGCCGTGGCCAAAAGCCTGGCCACACCGAAAAGCGCGGCGGTGATGGTCACACTTAAGCCGGAGGCCAATATGTCCTACTTGGAGGCCCTCCAAATGGTGACCACCTCCTTCAAGCTGGCAGACGTGGGGCTCGAAAGTGTCCGAGTGCGCAAGTCGGCCACTGGGGCACGACTCTTTGAAGTCCCAGGGGCTAGCAGTGGTCAGCTAGCAGATGCGCTGGCGGGAAAAATCGCGGGAGTTCTTGGGGATGTAGCCACGGTCTACAGACCTACCAAAACTGCCGACCTCCGAGTTACCGGCTTCGATGAGTCGGTAACTTCGGAGGACATCAGAACGGCGGTTGTGCTAAATGGCGCCTGCTCCACGGAGCAGGTTAAAGTAAGCCCGGTCAGGATATTGAGTAACGGGACTGGTTCCGCGTTGGTGCGCTGCCCTGTGGCGGCCGCCAACAAGCTAGTGAAAGCGGGGAAAATGCTGGTGGGCTGGTCGGCGGCCAGCATCAGAGCCCTGGAACCCCAACCCATGCGGTGCTACCGCTGCATGGGAACGGGCCACACTAGGGCCTTATGCCCCGCAGCGGAAGACAGGGGCAACCTGTGTTTCAGGTGCTCGAAGCCCGGCCACAGGGCAGCCGAGTGCCAGGCCGAGCCCCACTGCGACGTGTGCCGCTTCGTGAAGCGGCCAGCCGGACACGTCATGGGGGGACAGGCGTGCGCGCCCCCCCAAACCAAAGGCCGTAGTGACCCCGTTCGAGCTGGCGGTCAAGTGAGCAGCCCTGAGGCAGCAGCGGGAAACAGGATGGATCTCTAAATGTCGGTACACCGACATTTAGAGATCCTGCAGGGCAACCTGAACCACTCCGCCCGCGCACAAGACCTCATGATGCAGGTCATGGCGGAGTGGGGACTGGCATTGGCGGTGGTGGCCGAGCCATACATGGTCCCTGCTCAGGCACACTGGGTAGGGGCCACAGACGAATCCGTGGCGATGGTGGTTCCGGCGACAGGGTTCTTCCCATCCCTCTCCAGGCTCGAAGACGGACCGGGATACGTGGCGGCAAAATGGGGGAAGACGGTGGTCATCGGGGTGTACTTCTCTCCCAACCGACCACTGTCCGCCTTCGAATCTTTCCTGGAGGGGTTGGGAAGAGTGGTGGGGAGGTGTTCCCCTGCCCAAGTCATTGTGATGGGGGACCTTAATGCTAAAAGTGCGGCATGGGGTTCCCCCGTCACTGACTTGAAGGGAGCTGTGCTCCGAGACTGGGTGCTGGCCACGGGGCTGGTGGTCGTCAACCAGGGCAGCGCCAACACGTGCGTGCGCAGACAGGGGGGATCAATAGTCGACGTCACGTTCGCCACCCCCTCCCTTGCAGCACGTGTTGAGGACTGGCGCGTCCTGGAGGAGGTGGAGACCCTCTCCGACCATTTATATATACGGATGAGGGTCTCCGTCTCGTTGCGGCAGTCGCGACAACCGCGACCAGGGAGGGCTGGAGGTGGGTTCCCGCGGTGGGCGATAACCCACTTCGACCCCGCAATGGCCGAGGAGGCCGCCATTGCCGAGGCGTGGAGTCGTCCCCCCCCGCAGGGAACTGTTGATGAGAAGGCGGCCCGGTATCGGGCCTCGCTGACGCGCATCTGCGACGCCGCGATGCCGCGAGTGAGGCAGGTGCCCAACAAGCGGGCTGTCTATTGGTGGACAGAGGAAATCGCGGCCCTCAGAGTGGCCAGCAACGCTGCCCGCCGGAACTACACCCGCTGTAGGAGGCGACGGACCCACACCGACGGGGAAGAGGAGCGGCTGTACGCGGCGCTTAGGAGCGCCAAGGAGGCGCTCCAAATCGCCATAGTGAGGGCAAAGGACACCGCGCATGAGGAGTTCCTGGCGACCCTGAATAGGGATCCATGGGGGCGGCCTTATAAAATGGTCCGCAACAAAATGAAGCGCAGCCCCCCCTTGGACACCATGGAGCCGGAGCTCCTCGGCAGAGTGGTGGAGGCCCTGTTCCCGGCGGCGCCAAGTTTCGCTCCCCCGAGGATGTCGGCCCCCTCGGAGGAGCGAAATGAGCCGCTCCCTCCTGTCCCCAGGATCACTGAGGACGAGATGATGGGGATGGTGGACCGGATGCGGGCCAACAAGAAGGCACCTGGACCAGACGGTGTCCCGGCAAGGGTCGTCCCGTTAGCCCTGGAACACCTAGGGGAGCGACTCGAAGACCTCCTGAACGAGTGCCTGGAGACGGGACGCTTCCCCAAGGTGTGGAAGGAGGGACGGCTGGTCTTGCTGCGGAAGGAGGGTCGCCCGGCGGATTCCCCATCCGGCCACAGGCCGCTGGTCCTGCTTGACGTATCCGGGAAGATGTTTGAGAGGGTGGTTGCTTCCCGGATCGTCAAGCACTTGGGGGACGTGGGCCCGAACGTCTCGGACCGGCAGTTCGGGTTCCGACAGGGCAGAGGGACGCTGGACGCTATTAAGGAGCTAAAAGCCTTTATAGACGTCGCGGCGGGAAGAGGGGAGGGAGTGGTGGCGGTGTCCTTGGACATCGCCAACGCGTTCGGCACCCTCCCCTACTCTGTAATTCTGGAGGCCCTCAGGTACCACCGGGTACCATTGTACCTGCAGAAGATCGTGGGGCACTACCTTGAGGACAGGGTAGTGCTCTACGATCATGAAGGGGAGCGGAAGGCAAGGCCTATGGGCTGTGGGGTTCCACAAGGGTCGGTCCTCGGACCACTATTGTGGAACCTGGGTTACGACTGGGTAATCAGGGGGGTACAGCTTCCTCGCATGGCCACCATTTGTTATGCCGACGACACACTGGTGGTCGTGCGAGGAAGTGAAATGCGGGAGGCCTTCCGCAGGGCAGCGGTTGCGGCCGACCTCACGGTCCACCGAATCCGCATGCTGGGACTGGAGGTTTCGGTTACCAAAACCGAAGCGATGGTCTTCGGCGGACGGGGCTGGCGGATACCCGCGAACGCCACGCTACCGATTGGGGGGGAATCTGTCCAAGTCAAGGCCAACATCAAATATCTTGGCCTTGTCCTGGACAGGAAGTGGGATTTCACGGAGCACTTCACCAGACTCGCTCCGAGACTGGTGGGTGCTGCGTCAGCGATGGGCAAACTTCTGCCCAACGGAGGGGGCCCGAGGGGAGCTGTGCGCAAGCTCTACACGGGCGTAGTGCGCAGCATGGCGCTATATGGGGCGCCGATCTGGGCGAGTCGGCTGTCGGAGCGTAATAAGGCCTTGCTCCGACGGCCGCAAAGGATGTGCGCCATCAGGGCGGTACGGGCGTACGTAACTGTCGCCCACATGGCCGCTTGCGCCCTAGCCGGAACACCGCCCTGGGACATCGACGCCCAGACGGCCGCGGAGGTATATGAGGAGCGCAAAGAGGCGCTGCGAAGGGGGGAAAGGCCTGCCCCCAGGGAGCTAGAGTTTGCCCGCCGCATGGTGGAGCGTCGGATGAGGGACCGCTGGAAGAGTGACCTGGAGGACAGCCGCTATGGAACGCGCACCATAGCGGCTCTACTCCCGTCACTCGACCAGTGGGTCGAGAGGGAATTCGGAGCCCTCACTTTCCGGATGGTGCAAGTAATGACCGGGCACGGGTGCTTCGGCCATTATTTGCACCAAATAGGGAGGGAAAATGATACGACGTGCCACCACTGCGGCGATCCAGACGACACGGCCCAGCACACTCTGTCAGAGTGTAGCAGCTGGGCCCCAGAGCGGCAAACTCTAGAGGCGGAGTTAGGGACGAGCGACCTCTCGCTCTCCAGCGTTGTGCGAGCCATGCTGGAGAGCGAGGAGGCCTGGCAGGCGGTCGCCTCCTTTTGCGAGACAGTAATCTCGCAAAAGGAGGCCGCGGAACGGGAGCGCGAGGACGACGCCCTCGCGCCCCTGTTCCGGCGCAGACGGAGGGGGGTAAGGCGGAGGCGATTTGCTGCTCGTCATATCCCCCAGTAGGGCCAGCGGGCGAGGGACGGGGATCCCTTGTCCGCATTGCACGGTCCTACGAGTCTGGGGGAAGGGTTGAAATGCTGCAACTCTTCCCCCCCTGGCGCGGGTAGCCCCGGCGAAAGCTAGGGCGGCCGGGAAGCGTCATGGTGAAATCCATGGATCCCACGGCGCCTAACAACCTCGGCAAGAGGGTCAGCATCGGAGTGGTTTTAGTGGGTATGCTCTCCTGTCCCCTTCTCATTAGGAGAAGAGGACCGGAGAGAGAGCCCCACATAACCTAAACCGGGTCTCCCCGGGCCCGGGGGTACACGTAATGTGTTTCCACTCCGTGAACAAAAAAAAAAAAAAAAAAAAAAAAAAAAAAAAAAAAAAAAAAAAAAAAAAAAAAAAAAAGGTACAGTAGGGTAAAATAGGGTACAGTCGGGTACAGTAGGGTAAAATAGGTACAGTCGGGTACAGTAGGGTAAAATAGGGTACAGTAGGGTACAGTCGGGTACAGTAGGGTAAAATAGGGTACAGTAGAGTACAGTCGGGTACAGTAGGGTAAAATAGGGTACAGTAGGGTACAGTAGAGTACAGTCGGGTACAGTAGGGTAAAATAGGGTACAGTCGGGTACAGTCGGGTACAGTAGGGTAAAATAGGTACAGTCGGGTACAGTAGGGTAAAATAGGGTACAGTAGGGTACAGTCGGGTACAGTAGGGTAAAATAGGGTACAGTAGAGTACAGTCGGGTACAGTAGGGTAAAATAGGGTACAGTAGGGTACAGTAGATTACAGTCGGGTACAGTTGGGTAAAATAGGGTACAGTAGGGTACAGTCGGGTACAGTCGGGTACATCGGGTGCAGTCGGGTACAGTAGTGTAAAATAGAGTACAGTAGGGTACAGTCGGGTACAGTAGGGTAAAGTAGGGTACAGTCGGGTTCAGTTGGGTAAAATAGGGTACAGTAGAGTACAGTCGGGCACAGTCGGGTACAGTAGGGTAAAATAGGGCACAGTCGGGTACAGTAGGGTAAAATAGGGTACAGTAGGTTGAAATAGGGTACAGTCGGGTACAACAGGGTAAAATAGGGTACAGTTGGGTACAGTCGGGTACAGTAGGGTAAAATAGGGTACAGTCGGGTATAGTAGGGTAAAATAGGGTACAGTAGGGTAAAATAGGGTTCAGTAGGGTACAGTCGGGTACAGTCGGGTACAGTAGGGTAAAATACCCTATTTTACCCAACTGTACCCTACTGTACCCTATTTTACCCTACTGTACCCGACTGTACCCGACTGTACCCTACTGTACCCGGCTGTACCCCATTTTACCCTACTGTACCCGACTGTACTCTACTGTACCCTACTGTACCCTATTTTACCCTACCGTACCCGACTGTACTCTACTGTACCCTATTTTACCCTACTGTACCCGACTGTACCCTACTGTACCCTATTTTACCCTACTGTACCCGACTGTACCCAACTGTACCCTATTCTACCCTACTGTACCCGACTGTACCCTATTTTACACAACTGTACCCAACTGTACCCAATTTTACCCTACTGTACCCTACAGTAGGGTACAGTACAGTATAGTAGAGTCGAGTCGTAGGAAAAATATTGTATGCAACGGTGTATAATTTGGTCTTAACGGCTCGTGCCGTCTTCCATTGCGATACTCGCATTCGCTCGTATCGCAACTCACGTCACTCGCCTTTTAAGACCTCACTTATACAAACGTTGCATAAAATACTATTATAATACACCAAACTCAAGTTCACGACTCAGTCTAGCTCAAAGAACTTAAAAGACTCGAAAGGACCCAAAAGACTCTAAGGACTCAGACTCATGTGACTAACGAGTCGTAGTCTTGAAAATCTACTCAAGTCTCGAAATGAAGACTAAAAGACTTGAGTTTTTTACAACACAAATTGCAACTACTCACTGTGGCCATCACTCAGACGTCAACCTAATGCTTTTCGTGAATTATGTTAAACTGAAGGATTCCCGTTGCGCTATTTTACATTTTCGTAATGAAAATCGACGTGCGTAATTCAATCGTTTTCATCAATTCCGCACATCACAAGCTGTTGGGACATAACAGGGTTTGGGCGAAGTTAGCGGCTGCCGGTTGTCATGTCAGCTATCATGTCAACGCGGCCTGATATGGGAAAGTTATGATGATCAAAGTGAGGTACACACAGGACGGGTAGCACAAAGTTATGTCAACTTGTTTAGTAGCTACGAAGGCGCGTGGGTCTCTTTTATGTAAATCTGAAATAACAACTGTCACGTGACGTACATAATTCACACGTTTATGCTGACGTAAAAATTTGAAATGTTATGGCATTCATATAGTAAGTACTTAGCTGTGAACTCAATTAAATATAATGCAAGTTCGCTTTTCCTCTATCACACATGATAAAAAGTGCAAATGAGGCCAAAGGTGTATCTCGCTGGCGTAATAACAGCCTATTCACTCTAGCCTTGAAAAGTCCTAGGTTTGTATCTAACTGAAAATACAGACGATGGGAGCGAATACCATTCCTTAACAGTTCGTATTATATGTATATAAACTCTTTATTGTATCAAAATAACACTATTGAAAACGATTGAAATACATGTACAAAGGCGAACTTATCCTTTTAGGGGACCTCTGCGTGTTATTACAATTATAATTTTAGTTTAGTTTCAAATATCTTGTGTTAAAAATCAACGACTGGTACGTTTATTTTTATTAAGATAAACTTTTATCACGGCGAACATGATTCACAAAAAATCTAATTTTATCATTAAAACATTCAATTAAACATCTCAGCTTAGAGGTAAAAATATCTTGAAGCTTAAAATAACTGAGACAGAAATACATAGCGAAGTTAAACGTCTAAAAAGCAGATCAAGGAAACCCACTACTCCGTCGAGTGGAAACGGCGATATTAGGCATTATCGCGCTGCATTGTGACTGCACTCCGCTGGGGACATTATACAGGCTGAATAGGAGAAATTATTAAAGCTATGTAGATGACATAATCGCAGTTACAGTTACCGCCCAGCGACAAGCTTTGGATATGGCTCATTGAAAACAAATTAATACGAAAAACGGAGAAACAGTCTAGCAGAGAACATAAAAATAAATACTTTAAG
This sequence comes from Archips crataeganus, assembly GCA_947859365.1. Classification (NCBI taxonomy): domain Eukaryota; kingdom Metazoa; phylum Arthropoda; class Insecta; order Lepidoptera; family Tortricidae; genus Archips; species Archips crataeganus. The sequence goes on along the minus strand of OX402053.1, from coordinate 7,393,927 downwards.
AACCAACTTCTACAATTTACATACTACATCAACAAAAATGTATTCTAAAGCGTTCAAATTTAAAATCAATTGACATAATACAGCCAATCGCAATGTTCCACGCATACTTAAGCAAAGATGGGGTGTCGGAAAGAACAAGATCTAAATAAGTAGGTCTTTCCCTTCACTCGCCCCTTAATAAGCGTTTGCCACAGAGCAAGACTAAGTAATACAAGAAGACCGTAGACGCGACAGTGTGTACAGGCCAAAGACCAGATGGAAGCTTAGGATTAAATTCTTTTCAAGAAAAATATCCTGGTAAGTAATTTAGGTAGTGCAGTGATTTAGGACAACGTAACTGGAACGTGGAAAAAAATTGTTCTAGCAAAAAAATGCCGTAAGACAGTGATGTTATTTTATAGAAATGGTTGGAAAATGGGCATGGACAGCGTTATATTTGATCTATTAGTCAGATTTGTTGACAGAAACTATTCCTTTGAAAACTAGGTGTGCAGATGCTGTCTTATGGATGACATAGGCGTGTATGAAGTCGGTTAAAAAAAGAGAATGACATCGCACCTGTATCCTAAAGACCATAGAGCACAAGAAACGCTACATTAACGTTTCAAGACTACTTTTGTTAATTTTAGGTTTAATGTTAGACAAGTGGTACAATAGTGACAGGTTGCTAGCCTATCGCCTACTAGAGGTATATACCGTAACCTAAAACCTTAGAAGAAAACGAAACATTGATTAATATTGAATGCTTAGCAATTTGGTAACGACACCCTTGAAAGCAATGGCGCTTGAAAACAAAACGGGACAATAACCACCTATCATAATGTCCATCCTAACTAATATTATAAATGCGAAAGTAACTCTGTCTGTCTGTCTGTCTGTGTGTCTCGCTTTCACGCTAAAACTACTGGACCGATTTAAATGAAATTTGGTACACAGATAGTCTAGAGCCTGGGGTTTTTGAAGTAAAACTTCTATAGGCACGCTTGACTTGGGAGTACGGTAGTGAATGTGAACGCGGGTGTGCGGGGGGGTTCGCGGTGGGGGGTGGTGGGGTGCGGGGTTCGGGTAATTTTTTTATATCGAGGAACTAAGGAGAGCCATAATTGATGAAAAAGCAAATTGGATAAAAAAAATAAGCTGTCGAATTACTAATTCCACGCGGACGGAGTCGCGGGCAAAAGCTAGTAATCCATAAACGCGTGCACACTTTGGTTAAGCCCTGTTTTTTTTTTCAATAAGGATTTAACTAAATAAAGATACCGAACTTGAACAAGATGTTTTGTGTCTGTGAACTCCGTGATCTGGCGGTTAGCGGTTAATAGAATCGGAAAACCATCAGCCGATGCGCCTCTGCCAGATTAAAGGTTCCGCTAACAAAGTTCCATCAATTTACTGTAATTTGTTGCTCCTGCCGAGATTGGCGGGCTAATAAAAGGTGTTCGGGAGACCCAGTTTATACGGCCCAGGGGCTTGCGATCTTAATCGTTAATATGAAGTTAAAGTAGATAGGTAAAGGGAAATACTTTATCAATCAGGGTGTATCCCTAGTAAAATGTTCATGTGGAATTTGTGAAAAAAATCCAGCCAAATGGAGTCGGCCTCTCGCAATGGGAGTTTTATACAAATTTTAAACTAAGAAAAAAAACATTTTTTTATTTAAAAGAAAGAAGAATATAATTTTCGTGACATTGTAGAATTTTACGATAAAAGCGAAGAAAAATGAAACAATGGGTCAAATTGTACTGACTTGAATATTTTATGTTAATTTCAATTTGATAGCTCCGCTTCGCTATGAAAAAGGATATTGACTGACGAACACACAGACAATGAAGCGATCCTATAAGTGTCCTTTTTTCCTTTCTTTTGAGGCACGAAAACCAGAGCAAAACAACGAGAAAGTATCGCTGTAACCTGCAATCCTTAATTTAGGATTGAAGCAAAGATAGATGAAAGATTTTTCTGTCTCGTAATAGCTGAAGAACACTCGTAATGAATTTCTTTGATAAAATTGTAATAAAACGGCAGCGTAATACTAAGAACAAATAATCCACTCAACTGGGTAATAACCCAGCGACCTAAAATAAGTCTCACGTCTTAAATTCTTAGGCATTTGCAATTATTTTTAATATGCTCCCAATCGCTTCCAATTCACCCCGAAAACAGAAATAGAATCGACAATTAAGGTGCCTAATCGTTTTTAAATATTCTTCCGATCCGAGAATTTTACCCCAAATTGTCGCCATTGGTATTCCACCGCCGCCTCTGTCCTGGCATATCCCGGATTCCCTGACCACAGAGCCAAGGGACTTTACGGAAAAGGTTCCGTTATTGTTCAGTTATTGATTTCATGGAGTACACGACATTCAAAGCAATTTATGTCTTGGATTGTTTGGAATTATTGATGCATAATATTATTGTTGCTGTTTAATTGTTAGATGTCAGTTCGCTCAGTCGTTTTAGAAACGATACTAGCATTTGAAGCCATTTTGTTTGTTTGTTTTTAACTCTCGACTTGCTCCCGACACAAAAGAGGGGTGTTAGGTATAAGTTTGACCGCTATGTGTGTCTGTGTCTCTGTCTGTGGCATCATAGCTCTTAAACGGGTGAATCGATTTGGATACGGTTTTTTTTTATTTGAAAGTAGGTTTTTAGATATGTTTCATCAAAATTGGTTTAGCCGTTCCAAAAGTTATCAGCTCTTTTGTTAGCTGCAGAAGGATCTTAGACGCGTAATGGGCATTTATTTTATTTTCAAACATATTAAGTATGTGGAACTAACTGCGTTGGGGGTTTGTTAAATTTTTATTTATAATTATTCCGAGTAAGTTCTATTTAAAATACAAAAGATACTTCAAACCAAACTTGTTAACAATTTCAACTGTCTAACTATCACGGTTCATGAGATAAAGCCTGGTAACGACGGACAGACAGACAGTCGGACGGACAGCGGAGTCTTAGTAATAGGGTCCCGTTTTACCCTTTGGATACGGAACCCTAAAACTACATTTCCAAGACTATTACTCTGTATATTTAATGAACTAAAACAATTACTTTGCTCACCCGCGACCTTAAGAAGAAGAAGAAGGAGAAGGTCGCGGGTGAGCAAAGTAATTGTTTTAGTTCATTAATATGGACCTCCGCAAAGTAACGCCTGATTCAATAAATTCTGTATATTTAAATGATATTTTAACTCGTGTCACACCCATTAGAAAATCTGAACAATGATTAAGTTAAACGTGTGTAATCTGTCTGTGAAATAGTAACTAGTGTTCAAGTCGTTTTTGAGATAATGAAAGTTCAAATAAAAATGTTGAGGCTTTTCCAATAACTAAAATATAGTTCTACATAACGGTAAAACATCTTCTACTCTCGTAAAAGTAAAGATTACACAATTTTTCTTACTTTGTCATACTCATTCGTATTTAGCTTGAATATCCATTTTCTATTTTAATCTTGGTTAAAATTTTATTAAGAATTGCACGAAGCTCTGCAGCCAACCGAGGCCGCTGTCATAAATCCTATACTTGAAAGAGGAAACGAAGCACCGAAGAGTGCAAAAGTGCAGCCGACAGTCAAAATAAATGGCCAGAAGGAATAGTGAAAAGCTACTGGAATTAATCCAATAACAACCAGTAATCAGATTTCATGCAGCAAGCACCTAAAAGTCAATAATGGAAGGACTCATTTTTAGAGGAAGGCCGTAATCTACTTTGAAGCAGATTTCGTATGCGAGGCAAGGTGGGCGATGTCGGCGATTTTAATTTTCAGCTCGTCTTTTTTTGCAAATGCGAATTTGAGGGAACGTTTGCGAATATACACACGGACTGATGAAATTAATGTTGTCAGGTACTTAAAAAACTCAGTGACATTCGAACCGTGAGTCAGTAGGTATTCAAAAATTTAATAGTAAAAAGGTTAAGTAGAATTGTTTTTAACCGACTTCAAAAAAAGGAGGAGGTTCTCAATTCGGTTGTATGTTCATTTTTTTTTTTTTTTTTTTTTAACGTGTGTTACCTCAGAACTCCGTCCTTAATAAACCGATTTGGAAAATTTTTTCGTTGTTTGAAAGCATATGCTTCAAGGTTGGTCCCATTGTTACCAAAATCCAGTTCTGATGATGGAATTCATGACGAATTGAAGGAACTCTTCAAAATTTCAAGGGTAATGTATTACGATTTTAGTATTTTCGGTGACAAATTGAGCATTTGCGTGCAGAAAGTATCATTTGGTAAACTGGATCTGATGAAGAAGACCGCAGATGGCCAACGGGACTCCTCAACGGGTCAAATCTTGCAAGTTGAATTTGTCTCACTTCTCGGTTTCTGATTTAGTTGAAACTTTGCATGCATGTGTAAATCAGGTGACAATGCAATATTATTGTGACATGCAGCTGATCTGATGATGGAGTTGGAAGGTGGCCATTGGAACTCTGTAATAAAAAGACACAACCCCGTCGAGTTTGGGCTCGTTTGGTTTGTCTTGACAAGTACTTTGATTCCAGATGATAACCAGGGTCTGATGATGGAGCTGGAAGGTGGCCAAAGGTGGGTCCCGTTGTTATCAGAATCTTATTTTGATGGTGGGATCCATGAGGAATTGACGGAACTCTGAAAAAATAATTGAAGGAAAATGTATAGCTATTTTTAACCGACTTCAAAAAAAGGAGGAGGTTCTCAATTCGATTGTATGTTCTTTTTTTTTTTTTAACGTGTGTTACCTCAGAACTCCGTCATTTATGATCCGATTTGGAAGATTTTTTCGTTGTGTGAAAGCACAGGCTTCAAGGTTGGTCCCGTTATTACCAGAATCCAGTTCTGATGATGGGATCCATGAGGAATTGAAGAAACTCCTCAAAAATTCAAGAAAAAAGTATAGCGACTTTAGTATTTTCGGTGACAAGTCGAGCATTTGCATTCAGAAAGTATCATGGAACTCTGTAATAAAACGACGCAACCCCGTCGAGCATTAAAAATAGAATTTTCAACATAAACTTATTTCGAAGTCAAACTGATGATTTTATCCTACGCATCTATTTTAACAGAAATAACTAAAAAGCAAAAAATAAAAATTTTAAATAAAAAATATAACCTCCTTCAAAAAACATCCAAAAAACTATGAAATAATAATTGAACCAAACCGACCACAATAAGCATGAAAATATCTTTCTTCTAATCTGTTCGAAGTCGGTGCCTCAGCACGAGCCAGCAGGAGTGTAGAAGCCCTATAGATAGTAGGTATGTAGGTAAGTTAGATTACTAGGTCCACTCCTGCTGGCTCGAGCTGAGGCACCGACTTCGAACAGATTAGAAGAAAGATATTTTCATGCTTATTGTGGTCGGTTTGGTTCAATTATTATTTCATAGTTTTTTGGATGTTTTTTGAAGGAGGTTATATTTTTTATTTAAAATTTTAATCTAACCACTCAGTTGCTCGCGTGAAAAAAAAGCCCATGAATTGAAAGAAAGAAAGAAAGAAAGAAAATACATTTATTTACAACATCACAAGACACAATATTATACAAAACAAAAAGGCAATACTAAAGCTAAAGATAGAATGTGTCATTGCGGTTGCAAATCGGACACTGGCTCAGCATAATGCTGAGGCGTTTAAAGTACCCCAGCGCTGATTTTCAGCCAATTGCTCTCGCCTTGCGTTGCAAACAGCGACACAGTGTCGAATTGTTTAAAAATCTTTTTTTTAATATTTCTCAAATATTTGGCAATCGTAGTTGCTCAAAGCACGTGAGTGGCTAAAACAGAAATTGGAAATTATTTTGAATCCTATTCTGTAGATCCAGAGATTGCCCCATGTACTCTATAAATACAAAACAGAAAAAAAGTTGACCTTTATTGCTGGCAACAAATGTTTTTAGATCTTCATGTCGATGTGTGCTTTTTTACTAGTTCCCTTCCACATCTAAGTTGGCCGTGATCATAATCGTGATGCTCGTAATTTTCATCCTTGCGTTCCTTTTTTATTAATATATTATTATTATATTATAATTTTACTTATTTATATTATAACTGTAGTAAGCAACGTTTTTGTTCGACCAGCAACATACTTCATATATTACATTACAACAGATTGTATAAAAAAAGTGTTTTAATCCTTTCTTTGCGAATCGAATTATATTATTTTCGTTATGCTTTAACTGCAAACCGCCAACAACATGAACAGCATGAAGGACAGTAGTTTTCACGCCACCAGTTTAGATTTTTATTATAATAATGTGTTTATTCGTCCCTTCGTGGATTTGTTAAAGGGGAGGGGTTTCAACAAATGATACGTGTCAGGGCGGATTTTCAACCCTCATCATTGCACAGTTGAACGTGTTTAGGAAGGGTGTACTCAGGCAACTAATCGATCCCAGCGGCAACGCGTCAAACTACGCGAGTTATTCATTTGTTTCGCAACCTTTTTAAAGTAAAACAAGAGATAAATGAGTGAATGATGAATGAAATGGAGATTAAAGGTGTTTTTGTGGTGGATTTGAATGGGGCAGGAAGTCCGAATTTTACCGAAATTGTCTTTATTCTAAATAATTATGTAGATGAGTTTGATAGAGGATTTAGACTTAGAGACTTTTTGGTCTTGGGAAATTGGACGAGTTGTACTTTAGAACTTTAGAAATTAACAACTTGTCAATTGTGGTCTATTTGTCAACGCAAAAACAAGTACAGGAACAACTCGAGCCACTAAATGAACCTACACTTCAGCCTACTCGTGACCGCGGCCGCTGCTATTTGGTTGAAAAGTCAAAGTAATTTTAGCAATAAATTGTCGCTCTCCTGGGCGTAGGTAAGATAAAAGGTAATAGCAGGCTGTTTTCTGTAACTCGACGTCTATGTGCGCCTATTTTGCGTAATAAGCTGTAGGCACTATTCGTACCAGCCTAGTTCCTAGGGGAAGCTTAGCAGACCCTTCACGTTGCCGACGACTTCCTGGAGCGACCCCGGAGTCCCGATGTGTAGTGCCCTATAGCTCACCACACTAGTGCATTTCAAAGTCCTGGGTTTAATAATAACTATGAGAAAAGCATGATTTTAAGTAAGTTAGTAAATAAGGAAAAGGAATTTCATTATTTATAATTATCGGTTCAATCGGGTATGTATAATTATAACGAAGTACGAAAGACCGAATGTTTAAAAATATAGAATGGGTCAAATCCGAAAACTTTTTTCTCAAACCGTAAACTTTTAAGATTGTTTTAAAAAGTTTACGTTTTAATACATTTTGAGAACGTTTTCAGAAAAAGAACTTGTCGGTTTTTTGACCCATTCGATATTTTAATATTTTCGGTCTTTCGTACTTCGGTATTATTTATTTATTTATTTATTTATTTAATGAAATAATAACATAGCATAACAGTCAAACCATAATAATACATACCCGTTCATTCTTGTAGGACGCAAAATTGACAAATTTTCAGCGCAGTATTTATTACTTACTAAAATTTTTTACTAAGCATGCAAAAAATTATTGATACAAAAAAAATTCACTTCTACTAAGTCGAAATTTATTTATTTTTCACGACACTGCTCGAAAATGTGGCCATAGATAATCTAAATCCAGTACCCAAAACAGCTTTTATATGTACATTTAACAGCTGACTCATTTACGGCGCGCAAAACACGACAACAATGTCGGATCTCATGACCATTAATGCTGGGGTGCCTCAGGGATCGGTTCTCTCTGCTACTCTTTTTCTGCTGCACATCAACGATTTGCTCATACCCGGTATCTATGGGTACGCGGATGACAGCACAGTCACAGAGAGGTACCTATCTTACAGCCGAGCCAGTGGTGACGAGATCGGGTCACTCAGGGAGGCTATGGTACAACGGACGAATAAGGCCTTGGAGGCCGTGTCCGACTGGGGATCGGCCAACTTGGTCCAGTTTAATGCTGCCAAGACACAGGCGTGTCTGTTCACCGCAAAGCGGAGTCCATTCACCTTGGCTCCTACTTTCCAGAATGTATCCTTACCACCCAAAGACCACCTTGAGCTTCTTGGACTGGGCGTGCCATCTAATCTCAACTTCGGGGCGGCCATTGAGTCCAGGGCGAAAACTGCTGCTAAGAAACTTGGTATCTTATATAAGGTGGGACGGTATTTCACGCCGGAGCAACTTTTTACTTTATACAAAGCACAGGTCAGATCATGTATGGAATACTGCTGCCACCTTTGGGACGGTTCTGCCAAGTATCAGTTGGCGGCGTTGGATTCGGTGGAGCATCGAGCCCGAAGACTCATTGGTGATAGTTCGTCAATCGGTGGTAGGCTGCAGAGCCTCGAGCACCGTCGTCGAGTTGCTTGTTTGTCTGTTTTTTATCGGATACATTTTGGAGAGTGTGCGCAGGAATTACATGATTTAATTCCTCCATCTCCATTTCACCATCGGACATCCAGGCGGGGGGAGCGTCTTCATCCTTATGTGGTTAGTATTCCAGTGGCCCGTACGAAGCGCTTCGCGTCATCCTTCCTAATGCGAACTGCTAAAGAATGGAATTCGCTCCCGTCGTCTGTATTTCCTGATAAATACAACCTAGGTCTCTTCAAGGCTAGAGTGAATAGGCTGTTACTGAACCAGTGAGGTACACCTTTGGCCTCATCTACACTTTTCATCAGGTGAGATAGTGGTCAATCGCGGGTCAGTTTTATGTAAAAAAAAAAAAACACATTACGAAAACAGGACGTATCAATATATGTATTTCATAATACGATACGACTTTTTAAAAAATAATTTCTGTTTTTCGTTCCCGGCGTGCTGAAACGACAATTGGACCAATCAAAAGTAATCGTCTGCGGCATGTGAAATTAAATTGACCAATGAGAATGCGTCGTTCATGACTTTAATGAGGTGTTTTTTTCCTTAAACGCAGATATGCGCAAAATGCTTTAATTTTTTTAAGTATGAAAAAACGCCACAGCATTAACTTTTTAAGCCTGCTGCACACTGCACTGCACTGCACTGGCTGAACAGCCAGGCTCGTCATGTTCATCGTGCTGCCGCAGCCAGACTGCTCAGTGCGCGACTATACAACCTCGTCATGTCCGAACTGCGGCAGCATGAGGCAGATGAGGCAAGATGTGGTTTTTATTTTCTAATTATGTGGTTTTGGGTACTTGCCACTAAGAATGGCCTCGCTCGTTTAAAAACAATAATTATGTCTCAAAAAAAGTAAAATCGGCGGGAGCAACGCAGTGTTTCGATTGTTTAATTGTTATTTCCTCGCATTAGTCGTGAAAAGCACAATGTTTAGTCTCGGCCAAAAGTGCAATAGATGGACATTGGACTCGTACTTTCGAAGGCTCCGCTACGCGTCGGCCCTAAAACTAATTCATCAATCTATTGCTTACCCTGACCCTGCCTACAAAGCAAGAGGTTCTGGGTTCGAATCCCGGTAAGGGCATTTATTTGTGTGATGAGCACGAATATTTGTTCCTGAGTTATGGATGTTTTCTACGTATTTAAGTATTTATTTATCTATATAAGTATGTTTATCGTCGTCTAGTACCCATAGTACAAGCTTTGCTTAGTTTGGGACTAGGTCGATTTGTGTAAGATTGTCCCCCTAATATTTATTTATTTATTTATTTTACTTTCTAGCCTCTACAACAATGTACCATTATAAAATTACAGTAAAACTACAGTTTTAACTCGTAACTTTAGATTTTACAATACAATACAAAGACTCTTTATTGTCCACCACAAATAATACAATACAGTAAAACAAGTAAGTACCTACATGGAAAAATATGTAAGGTAAGCAATGGGCGGCCTTATCGCATCGAAGCGATATCTTCCAGGCAAGCTTTTAGACAGAAAGAAAGCAAGGAATGGATTTCAGCAGGTGGTGCAATTTGAAATAAATAGTAACAACAAAAAAGACATTATACTGACTGATTATATTATCGGACAAGGGGGAAGCACGATGGCTCAAGATAGGTTAGTTTTAGTCTGCGCGTGCATTTAGGTATTTTCATCGTATTACTAAAACAAATAGATATTTGAAAAATGTAGCAACACTACGCCCTAGAAAACATCTTGTTTTATTAACATTCAAAAAGTCATCACCTGCCATGCAGTATTTACGTCGTAGGTACTACAAATTTATTTTATTTTTTTTAGAGACGACTTTGATTTTTTTTTCATCGAGCAAACTACAAGTAATCGTGATTCAATAAACACTAACACATTAGAGTGAATCCTCAAATATCTTACACATGAATATCAGGACTACAGCTTTGCTAGTAATGATACAGCACGAGATTAAATGAATGCAATAAATTCGCCAAAAGCTCGGTAGGGCCTTAAATAACATACTGTAAACACACCAGTTATTAATTTTGGCCTGACTGTATTTTCTCACGGTTAATGTTTAAAATTAATAGCAATTTGTAAAACATGTTCTCACTAAACATCAACAAGTTCCTGTAATAGGTACCTATATACGCGAAGTTTAAACGTCTACCTGCCGAGTTAAAAGGAATTTCGTGTCGTACATTTTTAACGACATTGCGAATTTCAACAGCCGACGGTCTAGAATGAAACGCATCGCACTTTTAATAGAATGTTCGTCAAAATCACGATTTTTTTTTTAAATATGGAGAGTATAAAATTTTGAAATATTCCGACATGCTGTGCTCGTGACAATTTTTTCATGTAAAGCAGACTTGAGCTTAACGAGTCCGTGTGGCGTACTGGCTTTGTATTTACTTGCTATTCGTTGGCAAATAACAGTTCTTTATTTGTTGCTTAAATCTTACGCTCAAAGAAAATATTTTCATCCACATTCTAACGTAAACAAAGGTCTTTGTTTGCTGCTTTCTTATGTTGACAACTTACTCTGGCAAAATACTCGTAATCTTCAATAAATAGTACGTTCAAATATTGTATGTTTTCTTGGAATATTAAAATGTATTTTTCAACCCGACGGCGGATTTAATTAACAATACAAAGTAAATTTAATAAGTCAAAGAAATCAGAAAGTATTTTATTCACATAGTAATCTTTTTATACCTACATTTGAAAGAGTAATGTGATTGGCTGACTGACAGACTACACACGCTCTAAACCACTAGAATTGAAGACTTCAAATTTGTTAGACACGTTCCTTGAGAATCATTAAAATGAACCTAATGAATCACCTTGTGTAATGTAATTACACAGTACATATTAAACAATACGTCATAAAAAGTTGAGCATTAGACAGCTTTATTACTTCAGAGCTTGCAACAAAAAAAGAAAGACAGAGATTAAAGCTGGTGGTACAATTTACTACACAAGAACACTAAAATACATTAATAAACCTATACATTGATCTGAAAATGACCTCACTTAACGTGTCACCAGTTTCGAGCTGTTTAGATTCTTCTGAATTTTTGAAAATTGAACACCCGCACCGAATTGATTTTCAGTTGCAGTATTCGGAATGTATTCATTTTTACTTTGTTTCAATTACAAAAAACCGGCCAAGAGCGTGTCGGACACGCCCAAGATAGGGTTCCGTAGCCATTACGAAAATATTAAGTAATATTTTTCAAAGGATTTCGTATGTGTACGGAATCTTCCAAGTTTAGGTGTTTTATACCTTAGGCTACTATTTACTCTTAAACTACAAATAATTCCCAAGCAATTTTAGCCGCTATAATTTTCCTTGTAAATATAATATATACAATACAATACAATGACTCTTTGTTGTACACCACAAATAATACAATACAGAAAAACAAGTACATGAAAAAAAAAAAGAAGTAAGGTAAGCAATGGGCGGCCTTATCGCTTCGAAGCGATCTCTTCCAGGCAACCTTTAAAAAAGAAAGAAAGAAAGCAAGGAATGCATTTCAGCAGGTGGTGCAGTATAAAATTTAATAAATAATAATAAAAAACAAACATTTTATTAAAACAACTGAAAACATCTAATAATACACATCATAAAACATACATAAATAAGTGATACACAATATACTTGTAAATAAATGGACACAAAAATATATTTACCACCATTCTGAATTTTTTCAAATTTTTCCACCCAACAGTTTACATTTTAGAGGGGGGACGGGGGACGGTCGAGTTTAATGTAAATTTTCACTTTAAAGTTGAATATTTCGCAAACAGATCACTGAATAGAAAAATCATGTAAGCAACTCCGCAATGGTTTTAAAAGACCTATCCAACGATACCCAACACTATAGGGTTAGCCGAGAAAAAAAAATCACCCCCACTTTACGTCTATGGGAGGTACCCTAAAAAAAATTTGTTTTTTATTTTTTATTTAACCACTTTGTCGGCGTAATTGATGTATATATTCATGCCAAATAACAGCTTTTTAGTACTAACAGTCTCTGAGCTTAGCCGCGGACGGACAGACAGACAGACAGACAGACGGACAGACATGGCGAAAGTATAAGGGTTCCTAGTTGACTGCGGAACCCTAGCAATCTTGAATAAGTAGGTTGTACTTATTACCTGATACAAAAAAGAGTTACTACCTACATATTAAAAAAAATGCTGAAAAAAAAAACAGTACAACCACCCGAGCTAACTTGAGACGCCAGGCGTATTACATTGCGTTTACCTCAGTAAAGCTGCGTTTCCACCAGAGATGTACGAGGATGCGTGGCGAGGGATGTGTGTGTCATGAACCAATAGAAACACTTCATTCACATAGGACCTTTTAAATGAAGTGTTTCTATTGGTTCATGACACACACATCCCTCGCAACGCATCCTCGCACATCTCTGGTGGAAACGCAGCCTTAGAGCTTTAGTTTTATTTTTATAATTATGTCAACCTAATTATAACAAAAAATTGCAAATCAAGTTAAATTACATAATTAAATAGCATTAAATTTATTAAATTAAAAAAAAAATGTAATTTTTTTTAATATATTAGATAAACAAAGTTAAATTACCTCTAGTTAAATTAGCCTATAACACAAAACTAATTTAAGTTCTTTGATTTCGCTTATTTTATCATAAAAAGGTTAAAATTTCAAATTTCTTGAGCTCAAATAAGTGCATTAAGAAGAGCGTTAAAATTACAAATTACATAAACATCATATTGGGAAATTATGCTGTTTATGTTGATGATCGTGTTGTAGTGCATATGGTGCAGAACGTATCACGGAATGATGAGAAATCGGTTTCGATTCCCGCCCTCAACATAATCTTTTCTGATTTACAACCGACGAAAACAAAAGGAGGAGGTTCTTAATTCGACGTGTATATTTTTTTTTTGTGTATGATCACGCATAACTTTTTACAGAGTAGTTCGATTTTGATGATTCTTTTTTTATTGGAAAACGTATACCCCGAGGGTGGTCCCATTTAAATTTGGAAATAATATTCCTACCCTAAGGGTAGGAAAGGGATGATTAACTAACTTTTTACAGAGTAGTCTGATTTTCATAATTCTTTTTTATTAGATAGATAGGGTATACCTTGAAGTTGGTATTATAAATTTGGAAAAAAAATACCCCAAGGATGGAAAAAAAGTATAAAATAAAAACTTTTTAACAAAAAAATAAACCGCCGAAAAAACTGAAAAGCAAAAATAATACCTTTTTTGTTTGACCTTAATCTAGGTACCAGTTTGAAGTCGGTGCCTCAGCACGAGCCAGGAGGAGTGATAGAAGCCAATCAGGTAGAAAATTATAGGTCCACTCCTCCTGGCTAAGTGCTGAGGCACGGACTTCAAACTGGTACCTAGATTAAGGTCAAACAAAAAAGGTATTATTTTTTGCTTTTCAGTTTTTTCGGCGGTTTAATTTTTTGTTAAAAAGTTTTTATTTCATATGTTCTAGTTACGGAATCTTCTGCTTGATATCCAGTACTTTTCCTAACACTTGGGCCTAGTTTTATGAGGCACCCCGCCGCAGGCGCTGACACCGCGTTTGAATATTCCGATAACATCTGATTCCATTTCGTCACGGAAATATATCCGGATTACTTCCAACGAAGGCGCATAATGCTAAATAAATTACAGATTTGGAATAATTTCATAATAATACGAATGTTTCCGTGGAAACATGACGTAAGATCTGGCTTTTCAAGTATACAGTCGGGTTTTTAGAAACGCTAATCCGAACTTGGATAAGTTTACACTTAGAATTTATCAATAAAAACAGTGGTTCCTGATTTAACATATTTATTAATTATATTAATTATTATACTGGGGAAATGTCCCACAACTGGACAACGTTGGAAGGACGCACATATCTACTTCGTCGTCGTCATTCATCGTGTGGTATACAGTCAGTGTCTATTTTAATAAAACAATTAATCAGATTAATCAGAGCAGTACCAAGAGGAATAGCTTTTCCGTTTCAAGACATAAAAGGGTAATCGTAGGTACTAGCGTTTCAGTTGCTGTCAATCTTTTATAACGTACATTGACGAAAATGAGCTGTAGTAGGAAAGCACCCAGTTTTATTAGATACTTACGTTTAGTTTTTTTTATTTTATAATTTTTATTTTACTTTACTAGCGAATAGTCCTCGCTAGATATAAGGGCGACTGCGGTTCCGTGAAAATTGACTGAGTATAAACCGCTGATTAAAGAAAACTAGTACCTAGGGCTTAGTTAATGAAGTTGGTACGTAAATTATGTCAACTTTTCAAGACTATTGATGATTATGCTATAAATAGAAAATTTATATTACGGTTAGTATGGCTCATTTTTTCAATATTTCCGACAGGATACTGAGTGGTTGAATCTCTTATGAAACAACTCAAATAATTAATATGTAATAATTATGTTTTTTGTTGTGTATGTATACCTATATAATGTGAATTGTTTTTTATTTTACGCCACATTTCTTGCTTTGCGCCCTTCATTTTAGTTTGTATTAAAGCTTAGCTTGTGAGTATTATTATTGTAACAAGTGGAGCTGTCGTGTAGCTCAAATCTGGGCTCTACTGAAAACCAGCGTTGCTGCACTCTCTGTGTACATGCTGAGTGGAGACCCTTTTTCGGTGGCAATTGGTGTCACTGCCATGTTACACTTGTCTTTTAGATTTAGTTATTAATGTTATTTTCTAATGTTTGGTCGTGGTACTTTTAAAACCGTAAATAAAATGTTTTTCTTTCTTTCTTTTCAAATAGGAAATATTTTTGCTCATTGTAGAGTCTACGTGGTTTTCTATTTTATACGGACGTACAGAATTTGAAGCATATAGCAGTCATATCAAATTCAAAGTCAAAAAATCATTTTTCAATTTAGATTATAATAATAATATGAATATTTAGACTTTATTTTTGTTTAGACTTTTCAATCCATTATTGTTAGTAATACATAATCACTTATTAGGTAATGTTAGTAGTTCTCTATAATAATTTAACTTAGAATAATCATAATAATAATAACAACACAATATAATAAAATCAATTAAATTCAATCAATCACATGTCACGTCTAAAAGGAGGCACTGATTATAATATTGATTAGAATTTTGAGCTTTATCCTGCGGCTGCGGCAAACGCAAAAGTGTTAAGGTACAGGCGTGGACAAAGAATTTCGATGAACTGTGGCACACGAGTATCTAGGCTTATCTTGGATTAAAACAATACATCATCATTCATCATCATCATTTCAGCCGAAAGACGTCCACTGCTAAACATAGGCCTCCCCCAAGGCTCGCCAAACAGATCGGCCCCGCGCCATCCGCATCCAATGCGTTCCCGCCACCTTCACCAAGTCGTCGCTCCATATTGTTGGAGGCCTACCTACACTGCGTCTTCCGGTCCGCGGACCCCACTCGAGAACCTTTCGAGGCCGTCAGTTCTACGAGCGATGTGCCATGCCCACTGCCACTTAAGTCTACCGATTCTTCGAGCTATGTCGGTAACATTAGTTCATCATTTCTAATGCGATCCCGCAGAGAAACTCCAAGCATAGCCCTTTCCATCGCCCTCTGAGTGATTTTTAACTTTCTTATGAGGCCCATCGTTAGCGGCTACGTCTCAGATTAAAACATAAAGTTACTTTTTATCTCGTAAATGGCATAATTCCCGCGAGATAGCTGTAAACGAAATCTTCACAGTTGGAATCACGGACAATAGCTAGTAATATGCGTCGTAAAATATTAACTTTTCTGTATCTATTCGCTTGTAACTTGTAATGTATCAAATCATCTTTAAACAAACACAGCACGCGTGCAAGCAAATAGCTTGCTTATGCTTAACGTAACGAAACGCAATGTCAACGCTTACATCGAGTAGCTCAATCGGTTATAAATAAACACGTACAATGCCTACAAGCTAAGTATTGGGCTGTCAGCAGCACCGGTTCTCATAACTCAGCCGCTTTGTACAGCCGAATTACGAATGTGGGGGGTGCGGTAAATCCGTGCGCTACACTATAGTATGAGCGGCCGTTGTGGGTCAGACGTCGTCGTTGATAGAAAATAATTAATTTAAGCGTTTCGTTATCGTTTATATAGAAGTCATTTTACTGGGCAAAAGTTATCATATCCTACTAATGTTATACTGTTTTATACTTTCGTGATTTTCACTCATAACTATACTAAACGGGACTTATCACGCAATAAAAATTTGTTTATTTACCTCGACGTTTCGGCCACATTGCAGCAGCCGTGGTCACGAGTTAACTACTACTAATAACCCTAATAATGTTATAAATGAGGATATAAGTGAAGATGTTCAGATGTTTGGATATTTGGATGTTTGTTAGTCAATCACCTTATAATTTGGCGTACAGCTCGACAAAATACTGGATTAAGACATACGATACCTGCTTAATATCTCGGTAATGCGATAATATTTAAACTTTAAACAAGAATAGAGGGCGCTGTCCAAGAACGTTGAGGTAGCTGATTCGGCTTTCAAGATGACGCATTAACTTCGTCTCCAATAACTAAGTGGCATTGTCCGAGCGAACTTTGTGCTTTAGAAATGTTACCGTGGCCTTTTTTCTAAACTTTGAGATTGGCAATGTTTCTTGTGAAGGTATTTATAACGCGGGCGAGGCCACGAATCAAAACTAGTTTGCGTATAAATCTTAATCGTCTACATTCTTCATAGCACCTCTTGGACCAACAACTTAAAATACTAAAAATAATATCCGCTACTGTTGCTGCGCGGCAAGGATGCTAGCAGCGTTAGCGTTACCACGCTGGTTTGTATAAGGCTTAGCCGTTAGACAAAGTATTTAAGAGCTTGCCCGGACCGCACCTATGAATGTCAACAAACCCTGACTTATCACCTTATTATAAGACAGTCACTGGCACAAAGTCTTTTGCAAACGAGTAACAAAACTACGAATACTTACATATTTCAACGTTCGGATCTAATATCCATGGCCAAAGTGGCAGATTTAAATGACGGGAAAACACGGTCAACAATTTTTATGGCTGCAAAGAAATGGAAAAGACTAGATTTTGGAGCGCAGTGGACCATGCAACAGAAATACTTGTTCAGTATGACCTCGGTGAGCAACATTACTTAGACAAAAAATGTCACGCCCAATTCCTTTTTCTAAGGATACAACACAAACACAGTGACGTAAACAAATCTACAGCTAACGCTCAGACTACAGTTTAGATCACTGGATATTGGTACAGCGTACCCGTGAACGTTCACGGCGGGCATATTGCGGACTATCGCACAATACCGTTGTTACGGCCCAATCACACGCGAGCCCAGATATGTTGTAAAACTGTAGATATGAGCGTTTTCGTGTTTGACTTCTGACCTGTGGACTTTGTTTGTATACAGTAAAATCGGGATCGTGTATTGAATAACAAAAGTAAGGCATAAGAGTAAAAAGCGTACACCTCCGCTGAGCTGAAAGAGTCGTGGTAGCCTAGTGGTGGTTAAACAAGGGCTCAAAGGATCGTGGGTTCGAGTCCGGATTCAAACTTCTTGGATTTTCGGAATAACGTTTGTAATTTACCATGAGCCTTTCGGTTAAAAACCCCGTGCGGAAACCTGAATACACCTAAATAATTCGATTTTGTGTGTGAAATTTCAAATTCGTACGGGGCTCGCGTGCAAACCAACTGTCCAAAAGATTTTGGTGATACATTATCAACCGAACATGAGGTGATGATGTCACCCCAGAGGGCTTAGTTATTTTTCCGCAGTCATATACTCCACATCGGATAGAACGCAAGAAGTGTCTGCTTAGCGGTAGAATGGTGATGGTGGTAACTACGGACCTGTAATTTCGAGCGTAATGTGAATCGTTTGAAAACAGAGCATCCCCATTTTTGAATATTTTATTGGCACAAATCAGTGAATTCGTCAGATTTGAACAACATGCGAAACGAATGATATAAGCAAAATCAACTATTGTCCCATAATCAAAGTTTGAGGCGCTTACCGAACTAGTTAATTTTATTCACATGACTTTTCATCTTCTTAAACTAATTTGCAGAACTCCATCGATGGACAAAATGTAGTATCATCCACCGTCAAAGTGCAAAAATAATATACTTACTGCAAAAAGTAATAGTTGAAAACACATAAAATTGACGTTGCCGCGGGAACTGTGCTATTTTCCTGGATAAAAACTATCCTATGTCTTTTCCAGTGTCTCAAACTATCTCCATACTAAATTTCATCTAAATCGGTTCAGCGGTTTAAGCGTAAAGAGGTAACAGACAGACAGTCGCACTGTCGCATTTATTATATTAAGTACGGATTAACTTATACGTATGGATTCATCAACAGGGACTTTGGGATGTTTGTTTAAAAAAAATATTTTAGGTAGGTATATGCAATTAAATTCTGTTTGAAAAAAAAACCGGCCAAGAGCGTGTCGGACACGCACAAGGTAGGGTTCCGTAGCCATTACAAAAAAATCAAGTAATATTTTTCTTAGGATTTCGTATGTGTACGGAATCATCCAAGTTTAGGTATGTTTTATACCTTAGGCTACTATTTACTCTTAAACTACACATAATTTCCAAGCAATCTTAGCCGCTATAATTTTCCTAGTAAATTTGATATATTTACTACCATTCTGAATTTTTTCAAATTTTTCCACCAAACAGTTTAGATTTTAGAGGGGGGGGACGCTCGATTTTAATAAAAATTTTCACTTTAAAGTTGAATATTTCGCAAACAGATCACTGAATAGAAAAATCATGTTAGCAACCCCGCAATGGTTTTAAAAGACCTATCCAACGATACCCCACACTATAGGATAAGTCGAGAAAAAAAAAATCACCCCCCTTTACGTCTATGGGAGGTACACTAAAAAAAAATATTTTTTTATTTTTTATTTTACCACTTTGTTGGCGTGACTGATATGTATATTCTAGTACTAACGATCTCTGAGCTTAGCCGCGGACATACAGACAGACGGACAGACATGGCGAAACTATAAGGGTTCCTAGTTGACTACGGAACCCTAAAAATATACCTTATTGAATTGCTTATCGGATTCTTCTCAACAGGGTATTTCCGAACCGGTGAGAGATTCTTCGACATTCATAAGTGCTTATTTTATAACCTAAACTGAATAAAGATCTTTTGATTTTTGGATCCTGCCTCTTGTCTACCCAGCTTATTTCATTTAGTTTGTCTGCAGTAATTGTTCTTAGTCTTTGATAAAAAGTTTTATTGGATAATCTATCTTTCATATTTCTAGTATTTTTTATTAATTTAATCATTTCAAACAGCTAAATGGCAAAAACGTTACAGTGCTCACATTGTTTTATCGGTTTTGTTCAAAAACTCAAACAAAAGGGATATTCCAAAAATTCCAATGCAAATAATATCATAAAATAACCATTCGCCATCCGCAAGTTAAACTTTGAAACTTATTAAAATTGACGATCATAAAGCTATGAAACTTGGCCGGAATGTGTCCGGGCGTTTCGCGACTCATTTCGGAATACTTCGGGCAAGTTCGGAGCTATTCGGTTTCGAATAAAAATGCGAAACAAAAAGTTGAGTTGCGTTGCGCAAAGTTTGTTTTGTATTACATTTTACAGCGGTTCGTGTTCTGAGCGCTTATTCTTCGGTGGGGATGTAATTATGTTGTATTTATGCGGTAGAATTATTTAAAGCACATACGCCCTTTTTATATTAGTGTATTATTCGCCGCTGGCGCCTGCTGTGCTGTACTTAAATAGTCTCCGTCTACTTAAGCTAGGAAGTATACTCATACCTACATTAAGGCCCTACCGTGTTTTTGGCGCATTTATTGCATTCATTTAAACTCGTGCTGTATCATTACTAGCAATGCTATAGTCCTGAAATTCAAATGTAAGATATTTGAGGATTCACTCTAGTGACCAGTTTTTTTGAAACACGATTACTTAAAGTTCGCTCGATAGAAAAAAAAAACCAAAGTCGTCTCTAAAAAATAAAATACACACGTAGTAGGTACGACGCTAATACCGCACGGAAGGTCATGACTTTTTGAATGTTAATAAAACAAGATGTTTTCTAGGGCGTAGTTTTGCTACATTTTTAAAATATGTATTTGTTTTAGTAATAAGATGAAAATACCCAAAAACACGCGAAGTGCAACCAACCTATCTTGAGCCAACGTGCCTCCCCCACGCGGCCCCACGCCTGAAATCGCCCACCCAAAATCGATTAGCGTGAAAAACTCGGTAGGCCCTTAATCTTGACTATCTTCGAACACCAACTTTAATGTAACATCCGCTATCATAGGTACTCTAAGAATTTTCAAGTTACTGAAACCTATTAAAAGCTGGCACGTGGTAAACTGTTGTCTAAGCAGGAAGAGTAACTAAATAAAGTTAATTCTCATGATCTTCCCAAGTCTTGCATTACGAGCGTGAGATATGCTTTTGAAAAAAGTAAACTTCGATCGTATCTTTTTTATAATGATGATGAAAATATTAAAAAAAAAACATATTTTTAATATGGTCAAGCTTTTTAAAATGATTATATACTTTGTTGACTGTACTTAAATTATTTATTTATTTATTTATTTATTATTTAAGGAACAGTTACAACTTACAAACAGATAATTATTCTAATTGACATACTTATAACACAAAATCCATGTTTGCAACTTAACTACAACTGTCCACAACAATCATCATAATGTGGCTAAAGGAGCATGCAAGATGGAATAAGTTTACCTATTACATTATTTTTACTAAAATAAATTAACTAAGTTCTTAAAGCTATTGTCACAGTGGACTTAAATGTTTTATCATCAAATACACATAATAATATGCATACCTACCAAATTTAAAGTCAATCTGAGCAGTAAAGTGGGTCAAATTTGACATACTTCCATGATTTGCGGGGATTTTATCAATTTTTTTTTTCTATTTTTTTTTCGAGGCTGGAGTGCACCTGTGTGACTATGCCAGCCTGATTTTATCAATTATAACGCGATAACTCTCCATCACCCTCTGAGTAACCTTGAGCTTTCTTAGGAGGCCCATCGTTAGCGGCCACGTCTAAGTGCCACAGCCATCATTGGCAAAATATACTGATCAAAGCCTTTTGACTTGATACACTTCGGTATATTGATTGTAAGGTATTGCGGATCTTCCCGAATGCTGCCCAGCCTAGTCGCCCTAAAAATAAAGCAAGAAGAACTAAAGTCACAGACTCAAGTATGTATGTATGTATGTAAAATTCTTTATTGTACCTAACATGAGATTAACAGTTAACAAGAAAAACGGGTACAAAGTGGCAGTGGCCAGGGCGCATCGCTTGTAGAACTGATGGCGGGACCAAAAGGTTCTCGAATGGCGTACATCGACCGGAAGACGCAGTGAAGGTAGGCCTATAACGAGATGTAGCGACGATCAGATTAAATATTCAAGAATACGTTGGATGCGTTGGATGCGTATGGCGCAGGACCGGTCTGTTTGGCAAACCTTGCGGAAGGCTTGCGGCGCAGTAGACGTCTTTCGGTTGAAATGACGATGATGATGGATACAAGATTTGACCTTAACAAACAGATAAACAACGGAAATTTGTTAAAATAATCCCTAAACCCATTAGAAACCCAAAATACTCCAAAAACGTATCACTTTAACATTAGATCGCTAGCGTGTGACGTCATGGTCGGCCTGGCGTCATGGCCGGCCGCGGCCAGAACCCATCGGGAATTCGATTAAAACAACCAACTTTTCAAACAATTTGCACCCTCAAAAATGTTAAATGTAATGAAAATCTGCACCCTTGCTTTCAGGGTAATCCCTTGGATACACAACGGTTTATTTTCTATTGCCTAACTAGAATATAAAACTGCTATGGTAGCCGATATCGATGTCTGCCTTCACATGAGACTTAGGAATTTCAAAATTAATTTATCTAAATATTTCGCTCTAAATTCAGAGAAATTAATAAAGGCCAGCTTTGGTACGTAACCTACTGTTTAATTGGTCTTCATCATTATCATCGTTTGCTAAAAGACATCGACTGGACATTGGGACATAGGCTGCTCCCAAAGAACACAATAACTGGTCCTGCGTCCCCTACACCCATCGCACTCCAGCGATCTATATCAGTTATTTATTAGATCATTCATCAGCCATTAGTCCTCGTCGTGAAGGGCTTGCCCACGTTCCATGTTTTGATACATGGTTGCCATTCAAGAACATATTTGTTTCGATGGCCATCAATTCTCCAAGTACTGTGTCCTCTGCCACATAGATTGGTAATTCTTCGGGCTATGTGGCGTTTAACAGAGCTCTATTTGCCCACAACTCTCCCAATGTAATCGGTCCACCTATTAAAACGCCTCCATTTGTTGTAATTTTTTGGTCGCCTCTGCCGAATCTTTCTCCTTCAAACTCCCTTATCTATTCTGCGAGCGATGTGAAATACTTATTGTCACTTCAACTTACTTATTCTTACCAATTCTTTGGAAAATTTACCGTATTCCAGATTCTATCGCATAAAGATATTCCAAACATAGCTCTCTCCGTAGCTAGTTGCGTGACTCTGAGCCTTTACAGGAGGCCAACAGTTAAGTAAACATTTTAAAGGTAGGGTAGAATGCACTGAAACTACCACAGTGTAAAATAATGCTAAATCTTTGGGTTCATTATGTGGTCGCCATCGGTACAAAATGTAGTCTTATCGGGCCCTTAAGTAGAATGGCGTGCAAGTTGCACGCTAAACCCGCATTATAAAAGTTGAGGCAGTGTATGCCGGTAATTGCTGATACTTAGTTGCCAGTGAATATGCCCCAAGATCTTATCAAACTCTGCTAAACAACAAAAGAAATTAACAAAATTAGCTACCGGGAAGCACTCGTAACTCCGATCCACTTACGAAGATTTCTCAGCCAATACTTTTTTCTACGACGGATGAGCAATATGGTTCAGTTTGACTACGGGGCCTTGAAAAAGAGAACGTTAATCCTATACTTCACAGAAACTCTCCAAAATTTAATGTTATTCTTTCATTAAAATGACAGCTTTGGCAAATTATTTTAAAAGCCACGGCAACCTTGACGGCAACGTACCGTTTTTAATTTCTTTGTCGAAAAAGAACAGCAGACACAATTATTAGGTATAATCATTACACTTCCTTTTGGCTTTCCCGTAGTCGTGTAAAAACAAATTATAACAGAAAGCGAAAGTTATACTAATAATGTACGCGCTACCTAAACGTTAAATTTATTGACTAGCTGCGTAATTCATATTTTTTATTACTTCATGATAACCACGATACCGATTACTAAGCATTATCAGAATAGAAAAATTGCCCAGACTAATTTGAAAGGCACAGGTAGAAAGAAAATACATTTTCTATTAGAAGAATTCCAATATTCTTAGTGAAAATCTGTACATTTCAGCTTGTTATTTTATGAAACTTAATTTGTACGAGTAATCTAAAGATTGACTTACGCCTATACTTTAATTTTACTTAACGTGAATTTTCAATTTCAATTACGTTATAGTAAAGGGAAATCGATAGGGAACGTTACAGAACTTATTGATGAAATCGGTTTTTTAAACTCAAAGCGAAAAAAGTTTAAATGAAATAACCGATACAGCGTACAAAACTTTCGATTGGAAAAGTGAACTCAAAGTTTCAAACCGCAAAGAATATTTCACGGTTAAGAGAAGTTTTCTGCAGTTATTTCTTTTTAAAGCACCAAAGATTAACTGTTATTCTAAATTGTCATGTTCAAGGTTTACGACGTCAAACGTTCAAATCGAAAATTCCGATGCTTTTACAAGGGGTATTTCGATCAAACTAACCCACCATCTGGAACATTCCGGATTCAATTTGACATACTGTATTTTACATTATTGTTCACCAAATAACGCAGAACGTCGCGTTTGATCGAAGCCAATAGTTGAAACACACTAGTGTAAGTCAATGAAACGTAAACGTTAACTTGTTTGGCGGGGGGTGGTTGGCTTGTACATTCTAACTTACCACTAACCATTGTCAGCAGAACAATGGCGGGACGCGAACACGATGGGATTAATAGAATCTCTGTTAATTCAATCTAACCTGTTTTAAGTATGTTATATTAATAGTACATTACTGCAGCGGCCGCGAAATAGGGGATTGCCGGCCGAGTAATTATAGATGGCCGAGTGTTAACGAGGCCATCTAGAGATACGAGGCCGGCAATCCCTGTTCGTGGCCAAGGCTTGTATAGAGTTTTTCTCAAACATGCATCATCATCATCACCACCATCATCACCGCCATCATCATCACCATCACCATCACCAACAACATCATCAACATCCATCAACATCTATCAACATCCATCAACATCTATCAACATCCATCAACATCCATCAACATCCATCAACATCCATCAACATCCATCAACATCCATACATCCATCCATCTATCAACATCCATCCGTCCGTCCGCCCGCCCGCCCGCCCGCCCGTCCGTCCGTCCGTCCGTCCTTCCGTCCGTCCATCCATCCATCCATCCATCCATCCATCCATCCATCCATTCATCCACGTCGACCACGTCGACCTATTAAACGTCATGGTGCTGTGTCACATAAAACAATAGACGTATGAACTATGACGTATGAAATTCCATTATTGACCTCTCGTCTAGCTAGGCGCACCTGCAACGTGACAGTTCGTGGCGTATTATAAGGAACATAACGTCAATATTTCATAGTATGTTTGAGAAAAAGTATTTTTTTATATTATTCTCAACTTATTATTACTAGGTATTATTAGATACGTATTTACTACTAATTGAACTGGCAATATGCATTATTTTCTAAATTTTACCGAAACTAAAAAACACAGAAAAATCAGGAAAGCAATTATTGATTAAAATAAATGGAATACCGCTTCTCTTCGTAGCATCCTCAGCGGCTGTTGATCTTACGCCAGTCGATCCAAGAATCGAATAAGTTTCGGATTTTTGTTTATAGTCGTGGTGGTTGGTTGTGGTTTAGTGGCATCTGCCTTGGTTATTTTTATTTTTTTTAGCAAAATATTATTTTAACATGGTATTCCGCATCCGCAATTAACGCCTGAACCTATACAGTAATTGATTGACATGCAGAGGTCCATAAGCATCAATGAGCTGCAACCTTCTTACCTTAATCCTACCAAATTGCAACCAAACCAGCTTACAAGCGTACTTGAAAAATGAAGGTAAAAATGTTGAAGTTTATTAATTCAGAATAGTATACTTAGCTAGGTCTAGTTCCACTCAGTAAAAAAATATTACTTACGACGAAAAAAACGAAAAAGTTATTTTTTTCCTTTTAAAAAAAATATATTATTTAGCATCATACAAATGCAACAATTTAAAAAGGCGATTGTTTATTTATACACATAACATAACCAACAGCATTAAATTAAACAGAAAACGATAACTTTAATATACCATAGTCAAAAAGCAAAAAGCGTACATCCTTTGTAAGCTTTGAGACTATCCACGAAGAGAAAATCAAGAACGTTCGAGATTCACAGAATGGAATATAAATCTTCATTATTGTCGGACCCTTATTAAATTTAAACCGTAGTGGGACTCGAGATGTGTCTACAAATTGATTCTGGGCTCACCTTTCATTGACTCGGATAAAGGTCGCAGGAATGTACTCAATTTTTTTAACTTTCATTCATTACTATCTACTCGTATACTACTAGGATACTAAATACATTGTTTATTATATACTAGTATTATTAAGGCCATCGCGTGCAGTTTGGTTGAAATAATACAGTCAAGTTCGCGGTACCTATTTTAAAAAGCTTTTTATTAACTGGAAATGTTTGTTTGTATGTGTGTTGCACTTAAATTTTGCAGGTTGAATTTCATCTACTTACTTTTATTTATTTTAGTGATCGGATTGACTTCAAATTTGGTACTATTATGTAGGTTTAGATTATAATACAAACCTAGCCAGAAAAGTCGATATTACTGGAGACCATAACCTTTCAGCTATCTGTCTCAACGAATTGAATGAGTGACTGCTGCCAGCATGTTGGATACTTTGCCACGGGCTCTTTTTTATTTAATTTAGTTTTAAATCTTTAATATTTAGTTTTTATATAAGCTATACTCAGCTAAACTTTTATTATCCGAGTTATTGCTACAAAAAAGTTTGCAGTAAAATTATTTATTTAAAAAAAACTTAAAAAAATTAAACTGTTTATTTCACTTAATTTCATTTTTCATACATTAGAATACTAGGCGTTAAAGATTATTGGAGTTAAGAAGCTTATTGCGTCGCTTCCAAAAAATCTGCACACAAACAAGGGATCTTACCAAAACAAAACCCAATCGATTACCCCCGAATATTGTTATTATTTTTGAACTTCAGCGTCATTATCGGTCGGATACACATATTGGCAATTAACTACCTCAAAACAAACTGTGGTTCAAGCAGTACCTACCTATAATAAAACAACTTTTTCAGTGACCGGAAAACAACATGTTTTTAAATTGGAAGGACTATGTACGAAATCCGATAACTAGAGTAAATCGCATTGTCTGTATCCCGTTAGAACTCTTGTAGTTCCTCCAAATTGGGTACTCGGGATTGAGTTAACATTTAAAGAGTTTATCATAAATCCCAGCGACAGTTCTGATTATATCAAACTTAATTTCACTCGCTGCTTAGCCTTCGTAGATATTTTTTGTACAAACTTTTCTTTCATAGAAATCTCTCTAGCAAAATAAAATCAGCCAACGTTGATTCATTACACATATAGTTATTATGTGAATTGGGAATTTCTTAAAAAAAATACCAGTGGTTTTTTTATATTTTTTTTGTATAGAAAAGTCAATTATAAGAAACTAATTTCAATATTTTGTCATTTAGTTCAGTACTTTTTTCAAAATTAATAATTGAAACTATTTTGGTTGATGACGTCAGATTGTAATTGAGGGCTTCCACACTGCCAAATTTCTAAATCTATCTAAATGCGTACGATAAGGTAACCCCTTTAATTATTTTTTGCGTAGTGGTACACTGTAACTAGTGTCACTTTACTGGCGCTGTCAAAGTGCTAGATGTCAGGCAGTGGGTTCAAATCAAACTCCGTAGTATAATCCACGCGTAAATTGTGAAGAATTCTAACCACACAGAATAAAGTACGTCTTGGACCAACTTAGAATGTCAAATGAAGGTCATCGCTTATTTGTTATGTAATAAATTCATTACATAATATTGAAATTAAATAACTACAGAAAACGAGTTAAAAAGCATTTATCTCGAAATGGTTTTCGATTTGCTATACATTGCAAAAAATAGACATCCCCAATTGCATCTATTCGCATTTAGTTTTACTTATTTGAGTACAAGTGGCTATAGGTGAAAAACTTAAGTAAATGATCTGTTGTATGTAGTAGTAACGTCACATGAATAAATAAAGAGCAGAATAAAAACTTCAAACAACGCCGCGCACGCATTACACTACTACACGCACAACATATGTGTGCGTGACCTGTACAGACAGGACGGGGGGGGGCGTGCACCGGCGCCCGCTCGGAGACAAACCGGTTTGAACTAGCTCAGTAAGTAGACAAAGTTCAGGTGTGCCGCTAGCGACGACGCGACCGTTTAGCGTTTAGCTACGAGGGGCGTTCAATATAAAGTGAGAATGAGATGCAAACTCTTTTAATATTACGAAATTAAATACTGGCCGGTAAAGCTAATCTATCTAGCTGATTGCTATGAAAAAAAAAACTAACTGTCTTTTGTTTAAAAAAATATACGGTAATTTCTTTGCAATGCTATTGAGTACGTTAGCGAAAATGGAGAAAATTTAACTGCGCGCTGTTATCAAATACTTGTGTTTGAAAAATTTTTCTACGGACCAAGTCAATTTGGATTTGCGGGACACTTAAGGGTCTAATGCTCCTTCGTATTCGACAGTCGCACCAACGTGCGCCGAATTAAGACGTGGAAGAACATCGACAATGGATGATCCCCGCTCCGGACGCCCTACTACAGCAGTAACTGAAGAAATTGTGAAAAAAGTCGAAAACTCAGTTTTAACGGATCGTCGTGTCACGGTTCGTTTTATTGCTGAAAATGAAAAGATTTCAACGGGGAGCGTGCATAATATTTTACATGAACGCTTGGGTATGAAAAAGGTATCTGCGCGTTGGGTACCAGAATGCTTACTGACACGCAAAAACAAACTAGACTAGAGATTTGTCAAGAAGCTTTGAACCTGATGCAGCAAGACCGGGAACTTTTTTTGGCGCGATTTATAACAATAGACGAAACATGGCTCCATCATTACGACCCAGAAACGAAACTGCAGTCTATGACATGGAAAAGGCCATCATCTCCAACTCCGAAGAAATTCAAGGTGAGCCCATCTGCCGGTAAGGTCATGGGCTCTGTTTTTTGGGATGGTAAAGGGGTATTAATGATTGAGTATCTCGAGCATGGAGCCACTATTACGGGCACATTATACGCCAAACAAATAGCAACATTGCGCAATGAGATCCGCGAAAAACGGCGAGGTAAACTCTCGAAAGTTATGCTGTTCCACCAGGACAATGCCTCGACACACAAGTCCGCCGTTGCAATGGCTGCAATTCGTGATGCTGGGTTCGATATCCTTAAGCATCCTCCGTATTCACCAGATCTCGCTCCCAGTGATTTCTACCTATTTCCGAGATTGAAAAATACCTGAGAGGCCAGAAATTTGAAGACGACGACGCGGTAGTCGCTGCAGTACAAGATTTTTTAAGTACTCAAGATGAGACCTTTTTTAAAAATGGAATTTTAAGTTTAGAAAACAGATATACTAAGTGTATTATGCTAAAAGGTGACTATGTCGAAAAATAAAATGACATTTAGTAAAAGTTGTTTATAACATACTCATTCTCACTTTTTATTGAACGCCCCTAGTACATAGTTCGGGTGTTCGGTTGTTTTTAAAGATGCCTACCTGTTGTAGTGTTTGTAGATATACAGATTTTAGATACGTAGGTACTTGTTTGAATAAAATATTTTGATTCTTAATTAATTTTTTTTACCGATTGACAACCCTATGATGATAGGTAAGAATTTCGAGCTCTGTTCGGAAGTTTTTATTTTGCTCCGTATTTATTCATGTGGTAACGTGTCCGTATAAACAAATTAACGTTCCAAATTCTAAAACAAGACTTAAGCTCTAAATCAATTCCGTGCAATACTAAGATACAAAAAGCTCATTTAGGAACAGTTAAGGGCATAAATATACGTGCGTTTCCAAGGCGTCATAAATATCTATACAACTTCATGCCATTAATCCTACGAATAATTATTATTCGTAGCATTAATCATAAGATTGATGTTTACATATATTTGATGCGATGGCTGTATAGATATTTATGTCTTCGACTGTACTTAAGTTTTTCACCTATACAGTCAACGGCTGCGATAAAGTACCTAAATAAATAAATCTATACTAATATTATAAAGCTGAAGTGTTTGTTTGTTTGTTTGTTTGTTTGAACGCGCTAATCTCAGGAACTACTGCTTCGATTTGAAAAAATCTTTCAGTAAACTAAAACAATTACTTTGCTCACCCGCGACCTTACAATAGTTACGTTTGTGTGTGTTCGTACAGTGTGGAGGTGGAGGAACTGCATGAACGCACATTTCTTGCATAAACGTAACTATTGTAAGGTCGCGGGTGAGCAAAGTAATTGTTTTAGTTCATTAATATGGACCTCCGCAAAGTAACGCCTGATTCAATAAATCTTTCAGTGTTAGATAGCCCATTTATCGAGGAAGGCTATAGGCTATATATCATCACGCTAACACCAATAGGAGCGGAGCGGAGCGGAAGAATGTTTCAAAATCGGGGGTTTTTGAAGTAAAACTTCTATAGGCGCTAATCTCAGGAACTAATGCTCCGATTTGAAAAATTCTTTCAGTGTTAGATAGCCCGTTTATCGAGGAAGGCTATAGGCTATACACCGTGAAATTTTAGTGGTTGTTTTCCCGAAACGAGGTGATTTAGTATCGATTGTACAATCGATTTATAATTACTATTTTGACTAGAGTCAAAAATCCAATTGTGAAAAACGAAAGTCGAAAATGACCGCAAACCAATAGTAACGCTTCATTGGTACAAGTAGCGTACGATCGTACGATAGGTTAGGTACCAACGCAGCGTTACTATTGGTTTGCGGTCATTTTCGACTTTCGTTTTTCACAATTGGATTTTTGACTCTAGTCAAAATAGTAATTATAAATCGATTGTACAATCGAAACTGAATCACCTCGTTTCGGGAAAACAACCACTAAAATTTCACGGTGTATATCATCACGCTAACAACAATAGGAGCGGAGCGGAGCGGAAGAATGTTTCCAAATCGGAGGTTTTTGAAGTAAAACTTCTATATATCGGGATCTACTGCTCCGATTTGAAAAATTCTTTCAGTGATAGATAGCCCAGTTAGATAGGGCGGGTTGGGAGCGGGTGGGGGGGCGAGTTGGGAGCGGGTTGGGGGTGGGTTGAGAGCGGGTTGGGGGCGGTTTGATAATGGGTTGGGGGCGGGTTGGGAGCGGATGGGGGGGGGCGAGTTGGAAGCGGGTTGGGGGCGGGTTGGGAGCGGGTTGGGAGCGGGTTGGGGGCGGGTTGAGAGCGATTTGGGGGCGGGTTGGAAGCGGGATGGGGGCGGGTTGTAAGCGGGTGGGGGGGCGAGTTGGGAGCGGGTTGGGGGCGGGTTGAGAGCGAGTTGGGGGCGGGTTGGGGGCGGTTTGGGGGCGGGTTAGGAGTGGGTTGGGGACGGATTGGGAGCGAGTTGGTTTATTATGAAGTTTCACTTCTTCCGGAAGGATCTAAGGAGAGCCATAATTGATGAAAAAGCAAATTGGATAAAAAAATAAGCTGCCCAAATTACTAATTCCACGCGGACGGAGTCGCGGGCAAAAGCTAGTAAATAAATATTAGGGGACAATCTAACACAAATCGACCTAGTCCCAAACTAAGCAAAGCTTGTACTATGGGTACTAGACGACGATAAACATACTTGATATGTATTAGTCTTCTGTATTCATGATATATTATATTAGTGTGTACCTGCGTGTATTCTTTGTATGTTTATGTATTGATTATGTTAAGTTTATTGGTTTGGGTTTACTTTTGATTTCGACTCTTTTTACTCTGCATTGTATGCCTACTCTTGTCTCTGGTGTCCTGTCAATCGTTCAAAGGTTAACTGGAAGAGATCCCTTTAAGGGATAAGTTCGCCTTTGTACATCTGTTTCTCTTGTTAACTGTTAATTTTCATGTTTTACGTACAATAAAGAGTTTTACATACATACATACATACATACTTATATAGATAAATAAATACTTAAATACATAGAAAACCTCCATAACTCAGGAACAAATATTCGTGCTCATCACACAAATAAATGCCCTTACCGGGATTCGAACCCAGGACCACTTGCTTCGTAGGCAGGGTCACTACCATCTAGGCAAGGCGGTCGTTAAATATACCTATTTATTATTAAACCACGATTACTTTACGGTTACGCACTTAGGTATTATGTCGTTTTTGAATTAATGTATATGAAATGGCATCGCCAATGGTCAGGCATGTAGATAAATAAAACTTCTTATTACTATACGAATAAGTTCTAAAGCTGAAAAAAAAACATAAATTGTATTACTAAGTTACATACTTAAATAAAATACAAATAATGCAATTGCAAAATTTCTTTATTAAAATATATTTCACATCTATGAATTTCAGAATATTGAAAATGTCAACCATAAGAAAATAAATGCAATATGGATATTTATTTGATACAGTTGACAATTATAGGCTTACAGTATAAACCAAAGCACCTATAATGCTATATTATGTACATACTTTTTGCATGTGATAAAATAATAAGTAAGTTAAGCAGTTTTTCTTATTCGTCACATTGTATTTATTCAGAAACTTCATACTTGTGCAATTTGTCAGATTTATTTCTTCTTACATCGACATTATCCTTAACAAATATCAAATGGGATATATACCGGTTGAAATGCTTTCAATCATACTAACGTACTAATACCAACCATCTACTTAAATGTTTTCGGTTTTGTTTTAAAACAACTTAAAAGGTTGAGATTGGGCGGTGACGTGTTCAAATTAATGTAAATAGGCAGTGGTTTCAATCGTGATTTGGTCCCGTTTTGTCGCATAAATACAGATGACAAACCCATGAGCGTGAAATATTAGTTTTGGAGGCACAATATCCCATTACGGACGCAAATAAATGACCCACACATGACAACACACGGTTAACCCACCGTTTACCTGTAATAATAAATCTATTGTATGAATAAAAATTTTATGTTACGTCTCCTTAAACAAGAGTTAACTTTTTTTCATTTCTATCCTGAAAACTATAGTCTACTAGTCATCATCATTCCAGCCTATACAGGGTTATTTGTAATTCACTAGCATCCTTTTAACCCTAAACTCCTACCACTTAAACAAATGTTTTTTGTTTTACGGCTTTTGTCGTAACTTAATATTTTTGGTGTAATAACGTTTTGAAAATTTGAGACTACCTCTTATTTTTACGATACTCTGTGTATTTGTATGGGAAAAAAGTGCTTCATTTTAAAAAGTCGTAAATTAAAAAACATTTGTTTGAGTGATAGGAATTCAGGGTTAAGAGGATGTCAGTGAATTAAAAATAACCCTGTATAAGTACCACTGCAAGGCTCAGGCCTCCTCTCAGAATGAGAGGGCATGGGCCTTAGTTCCCACGCGGGTCCAGTGCGACTTGGGAAAATCACACGGATGGCCAAAGTAACCCGTTCTTACGGCACCTACATTATTTAAAGTTTATTTGGAAACATTAAGTTTTCAGACTATTACAAGTAACAAGTACCAAGAATCCTTCGCGTTTGTCATAGATTGCTTACGTAGAATTAAGTTTTGAATTTTGTATGACGTTTTAACTGGAAGTCAAATGGCAAGTACCTATATCAATATAAACGAATTCGTATTTAGTTAAATGTTGACTTAAGAAAATTATGTGTATATTAGTGTAGTGTATATTTAATACAATGCTACTCCGCCAGACATAAATATGGTTAAAAAGGATGGCGTTATTAAAATTATTTTATTGCGGAATGATGTTTATAAGATGTACACGGTATCATCTTTATCAAAATAAAACTGAGTCGTTTTACTAAAAGACTTAAACGACTGATCGACTCAAACTGTTTCTTTTAGGACTGGCGCCTGAGTCGTGTATGATATCCAATACAGCTCAAGCTCTTTGCCTAAAATATAATGGATAGAATTATCCTTTAGTTTTTTATTAATTATTTAAATGGCCGTGTAAATAACCCTTCGATAGCTGGAGATCACTGGTACTAGGTTTCTATTAGGATACTCCCAGGGTTCTTGGCATTGCACTCTTTCAACATAAGGAAAGCCACTCACCTTGGTCTGCTCACAGGCGCCTACTGCTGTTATATTGACACAGAGTCCACAATGTCACACACACAATAATGTTCCAATGTGGTATCCCGAAGACCAAAATAATATCACCAAAAAATACCAGTATTTTGGTTAAATGAACAGCACACACCAAAAACACGTGTGATCCGTACTTTCGTTCGCCTCGCACTTGACAGCTGCAAGCAGCTCTTTTTTTTTTTATTAAATGCATGCAGCTCTTCTTCCGCCAACCGACCGTAGAATTGTGACTTACCCTCATATTAAAAGATTACAATGCCCGAAAATTAAATAAAAGTAGTTGTTAGAAAACAACCGCATTTACAAAACTACCCCTGAATCCCGAGCCAAATACACTAGTTCTTCAAGTCTTTTAACTCATTATAAACTCTTTAAGTACAGACTTAGCTTATTAGGTTTTCATTTAAAAGACTTCGATTTAAATTAGTCGTCAGTTTTAGTCGTGCGACTCAACACAAAAGAGTTATAACGACTAGACTTGATGCAAGGCGTTAAAAAGAGACATGTTTTCCTAAAAGGCCTTAAAAGACTCAGTCTCTTTCATTGCTTATAATATGTGATGTGTGTACAAACATCGCTTGCGTAGCGATTCAAAAGATGCGTATTGTATTACCATACTGCGTTTGATCCGCTATAAGTGGGTCACCCTGTAGCCTAAGCCCGTATTTTCACCGGATGGTATTCAAATATTCCTTGAACACCTTTATCCACATCTGCGGGTACAAACTCGATTTTCAGAACGAGGATTCAATCTTTCTTCAAAGTTATATTCATCGGTCAATTCAGTTGTATGTCAACAGTTTGGATTTAGAAGTAGAAAAAAAATAAGGCAATATCTTTTTAAAAAATGTGGTAGCCTAGTGATTTGACCTATAAAATGGCCTCTCAGGCAGAGGGTTATGGATTCGAGCACGGCCTCGCACTTCTGAGTTTTTATGAATCTATGCGAGAATTTACAATATTTGAAATTTACCAGATTTACGATGACGGAGAAGCATCGCGATTTCAAGGCGGTAATAGAGTCATATAAGAGACCACTTTTACTATAAGACAATTTCGAAAAAAAAATTATCGCTTAACTAAATGACATGGTTTTTTTTCCAGAACTGTTAGAACTTAGCCTCTCACCCGGTACCAGGTTATAGCTGAGCTTTGGGACACCCTGTATACTTACATTTATATGTTGCATCATCTTCATCATCCCAGCCTATATACTTCCCACTGCAGGGCACAGGTTTCCTCTCAGAATGAAAGAGCTTGGGCCGTAGTTCCCACGCGAGCCCAGTGCGGATTGGGAACTTCATATTCATATTCATATTCATTTATTCATTCAGATTCATGTTCATTACATTGATAGATGGTAGTTTTACAAGATGGTAGGTACATGACACCCTGTCAGGGCATAGAATGTCAAACTATTATAACAATGTGCATGCATGGATAAATTATTTTATGTCAATACAATTTATGTTAAATAAAAATATTAATATCAATGTCAATTCAGAAAAATAAAAATATTAATATCAATGTAGTAGTGGTAGAGCCATGTTGTAGCTAGCTGCTGCATCACGAACGGGCCGGCTCGTCCGGGGCAGTACCACCCTCTCACAGAACACCGGCGTGAAGCAGCAGTACTCCTGCTGCGTTTCGTACGGTCAGTGAGAGCGCCGGGGGCCCAATACCTCTCCCCCTCCTCTATTCCCTTTCCTTTTCCTCTCCCTTTTAGGGCCGACAACGCACTGGCATCGCGTAAAGCGTTGCGGGTGTCTATGGACAGTGGTGATCACTTAACATCAGGTGACCCACTAGTTCGTTTGTCTGGCCTAGCTAACATAAAAAAAAATGTCAATCTTCTAAAACAATAATAATTATATCTTATAAGTATAATAGTAGTAGTTTTATTAGCATTAATTCCATTATTATTACCATTTTTGATTTTAAAATAAATTAATTATAGAACAATAAAATAAAAAAAAACAAGGGTTATTACATTAACGACCAGACGACCAGATGGCCTAGTGGTTAGAGAACCTGACTACGAAGCTTGAGGTCCCGGGTTCGATTCCCGTGTCGGGGCAGATATTTGTATCAAAAATACGAATGTTTGTTCTCGGGTCTTGGGTGTTTAATATGTATTTAAGTACATATCTATCTATATAAGTATGTTTATCCGTTGCCTAGTACCCATAACACAAGCTATGTTTAGCTTACTTTGGGACTAGGTCAATTGGTGTGAATTGTCCCGTGATATTTATTTATTTATTTATTAAAATGGACGAAGGCAGACCGAGGCTTATTTTATTTTTTTTATCTTTATCATCTAAGAATTCTTGTAATGTATAATAACTCTTATTGACCAAATAATCCTTTAGAATGTTATTAAAACGCTTTTCGTTTTTTTCGTTTTTAATATTGTTTTTTATTGTGTTGTATATTTTTATTGCCATCGCGTTAGGGCTCGTTCGGTGTAATTTTAGTTTAGAGTTTACATTTGGTGCAAGGTTATTTATAAACCTAGTTTCAAAACGACGAGTTTGCTCAGTCAATTTAGTAAAAAATTGCGGGTATTTTCTTACGAATTTGCATATTTCAAAGATGTAGATTGAACTTCACACACCTTTGAATTTCCTCATCCTGAGAGGATGCCTGTGCCCTGCAGTGAGACGTATATAGGCTGAGATGATGATGATGATTATTATTATTATATTATACAAGCTGACCCCGCAAACCTTGTTTTGCCATATATCACCTAGGGGTATAAAAAATAGCCTACGACCTATTCTCAGACCTACCGAGTATAGAGAAAAAAGTTTCATAAAAATCGGTCAAGCCGTTTCAGAGGAGTTCACAAACACCGTGCCACGAGATTTTTATATATTAGATTAAATTTGCCTGAAGCTTTCTAAACGCTATTCTAAGCTCATGTAAAAGTGGAAATGCCGACGTCGGACTGACTTCAAAGGTCAGCATTTATTCAGCATTCAAGTGCTCCTTGGCTTGTATTGAAAAACCCTCAAAATTATTGAAATCTGAAAATTCGAAAGAGAACGTTGAAATCCAACTCTTACGAATAAAAAGCAGTTACACTCATAAAGGACTGATATTTATTTATAATAAAATAAATTTGAGGATGCATAAAATTTTACGAGAATGTTAATATCATAAAATATAGTAGATAAGGCGGATTGGAGGAAGAGAGCTGATAATGATGATTATGATACATAGGCTGTCCTAAATATCAATGATTACCTGGAACCCGCCAGAAATGACGCATGACAGTTAAGCAATAATAGACATTTTTCCGAAATTATTTAATAATAAAAATGATAATGTCACGCGACTCTATTATCCCTATATCTGCAAAAAATATCTTCGTTAGTCGTTGAAATGATAGTTTGTATGCATGTATGTATATAAACTCTTTATTGTACAAAATAAGGAAAAAAAAAGAAAAATATTATAGACAACCGTTGAAATGCATGTACAAAGGCGAACTTATCCCTTTAAGGGATCTCTACCAGTCAACCTTTGAGTGGATGAAAGGAGCATTTAGTAAGGGACCGACAAAGAGTAAGTAAAAATAAAACAGTCGGACAAAGCAAAGGCTACAATACAACTTTTAGTAAATACAATACATAAACTCATAATATAAAGAAACCTATTAAAAATATACTACCATATACAACATATATATGCATAAAACATATAATAAATAAGCAGTGTTCTCAATAAATTAAAGAGATGGTGTGAGCCACATCTTCTTCAAAGCTTCCCTGAACGACACCACGGAGGGAGATTGCCTAATGGAGGTGGGCAATCGATTCCACAGTCTAGCAGATTTAACAGTAAATGATTTAGGGTAAATTTTGGAAGAAGTAGAAGGACAGGCCAAAAGGAGATTGGTACTCGACCGCAAACGATGCTGGCTTCCTTCAGCCAAGTAGCTGAAACGCTCGGAAAGGTATAAAGGGGCGGAAGGATTAAAAAGAGTGTTGAAAAGCAATGACAGAACGTGGATGTTCCTACGCTCCCTGATGGGCAACCACCTCAGCTGTGCGCGAAAGTGAGATACGTGGTCGTATTTACGGAGACCAAAGATATACCGGATACACACGTAGTTTGGATAGTAAATACAAACTTATTTTTTGATAACAAATGTGTACGGAGCCTCTAAGGTCGTTTGTGCACTACAATGAATTTTACTGTCCGGAAGTCTGAGTTTTCATGGTCCGTTTTTTTCATGCCATAAATGTATAGGACTGCCGGGCAGTAAAATTCATTGTAGTGCTCAAGCGCCCTATACATGACTGTAAGGGCGTGCCATATCGGACCGGTAAAAACTCGGACTGCCGGACAGTAAAATTCACTGTAGCGTACAAACGCCCTTATAGTGCTCTGGTCCGATACAAATGTCCAGTTTTTCACGAGATTAAATTCAACACCATAAAACAAGACTTCCATGACGCGACTCTGTTAAAAAAAAACTTTATATAGCTCTGAAAACAAACGTACGCCAGTTGATTGGTGGTATCATCATGCCTATTCTTATCCTACCCATGGTTAGGTATTAAATTAGGTAACAGTATGGGCCGGGCTGTAGGTATGCCGTGCCATGGCAACGGGCGCTAAACATTCTTCGGAAGTAGGTCATTGGCCGTCCCACCTACCCGAGAATCTGAAATCGGATCGAATGCAGTTCGCGTAAGGCTGACGAAGTATTTTTAGCACCCGACTCTATTAGGTAAAGGGATAAACATTAAAACAATTCCCTGTGGATATCATTAAATCGCAACGTATACATCTGACAAAACTATTATGATAAAAATATACCTTATCTGAACTCCAGAACTTAATCTTTACCTTCTTTCGATGGGGTGGTAGCCAAGTAGTTTGACCAGTGAACTTTCAAGCGAAGGAGTTCTTTGGAATGTATGTGCGACACACATTTGAATTAACATGAGCTTTTCAATTAAGAAAAATATAATGTTGAATTCTACATACAATTATGATTGGCTTGAATCGATATGCAATCGTATGTGTGCAATTCTCAATCAGCACTGAACCTTCGTAGAACTACAGGTCAAGCTCTTTTAATCTCAGAAGATAATGATGACGATACTTTTTAAAATAGTTAAGTCAAGGTACTCTCAGACTCAATTTTTTTTAGACAAGTTGCAGTCTGAATTGCTTCAGGATCACTATTCTGCACTCTCCACAGCTTATGTAGAGCTCAAAAATCCACCCCAGATAATATTCCCGTATAAAATGTCTGTAAACAGAGTGCATTTCACTTATCTCATCGGCTCTGCACTGTCAATTACAGTGTCAATAGCGAGCGCGTAATCCAAACACGACTCACAGGAAATCCGCCATTTCGAAAAATCCTGCTGCTCACGTGCTTCGCAAATACATCAACCTGTATAAAGAGTAAGCTGTAGAGAAAAATAATCACCCTAGTTCGGTTATCTGTTTTGCAACTTTTTATTGCTACAAGAAACATATTGTTTTGAAAATGCAATGACGAACATAGTCATAATCAGGATTGATTAGAGGTTAAAGAGGCAATCTGATGAGAGGGAATCTGAGCAACTCAGTCTTTCGCTAACCGAGGCCACGCAAAATCCTTAAAATTAGGATTAAGGACTCGTTTTGCATGTTTTATGAAATGTTCTTTGCTAAATGTTGTTTGAAATAAACAGCTTAAAATTTAATCTAAATTTATTTTTTTGATAATCTAAGCGAGAGGACAACTTTGTAAAATAACAGTAAATCCCTGTATACCTAATGATAGTATAAAGCTTTGTTGTATATCGCACTCCCAGATTAATAGCACATCAACTCAACATAATGGTACCGTTTTTACACGCTTTATATTAGCTTCACCTGTATGTTTGTATGTATGTTTGTATGTATGTTTGTTTGTAACCGACTCCTTAGGGCGCGATTTTGACCCACTTCCCGGTTTCCGATTGAGCTGAAATTTTGCACATATGTGTAAATTGGATGACAATGCAATATTATTGTAACATGGAGCTGATCTGATGATGGAGCTGGATGGTGGCCATAGGAACTATGTAATAAAACAACACAATCCCGTCGAGTTTGGGCTCGTTTGATTCGTCTTGACGAGCACTTTGATCCCAGATGGTAACCAGGGTCTGATGACGGAGCTGGAAGATGGCCAAAGGCACTCCACAATAAAACGACACAACCCCATCGAGTTTGGGCTCGTTTGATTCGTCTTGACGAGCACTTTGATCCCATATGGTAACCAGGGTCTGATGATGGAGCTGGAAGATGGCCAAAGGCACTCCACAATAAAACGAAACAACCCCATCGAGTTTGGGCTCGTTTGATTCGTTTTGACGAGTACTTTGGTCCTAGATGGTAACAAGAGTCTGATGATGGAGCTGGAAGGGGGGTAGGTGGCGGGGTGGGGGGTGTGGGAGGGGTGGGGGGGGAGTGGAGGTGGGGGGGGTTCCGGGGGTATGGGGGTTCGGTGTTAGGGGGG
This sequence comes from Archips crataeganus, assembly GCA_947859365.1. NCBI lineage: Eukaryota > Metazoa > Arthropoda > Insecta > Lepidoptera > Tortricidae > Archips > Archips crataeganus. The sequence goes on along the minus strand of OX402053.1, from coordinate 7,353,553 downwards.
TTGGGTTTAGGTGGTTCGGGGGTTTGTAAAATGAGGAGGGGGTAAGGGTTGTTTAGGGAATTGGGGGTAAGGGTGTGGGGTTTGGGGGGGGTTTGGGTAAATGGGGTGGGGGATGTTGGGGGGTTGGGTTTAGGGGGTTTGGGGGTTGTAGGTGAGGGGGTAAAGTTAGAAAGAAAAAAATGCAACTAAAAAATAGAAAATAAATAATAGTTTAAAAAAACTAAAAAACACGCTTTAAAAAATAAAAAATAAATTTTAATAAATTTCAATTCACTATTCTTATAGTGCAGTAAAAAATCTTAATAAGCAATTATTATATTGTTATATCCAGATCAAAATTTGTAAACAATTCTAAATATTGATAAAATAAATAATAATAGTTTAAAATATTTTATTGTAAAAAAAGCGTGGGGTGCTTTTTAAGATGTTATCAAAATGACAATTCTTGACAATTGACACCATGCACCCCACGCTTTTTTTACAATAAAATATTTTAAACTATTATTATTTATTTTATCAATATTTAGAATTGTTTACAAATTTTGATCTGGATATAACAATATAATAATTGCTTATTAAGATTTTTTACTGCACTATAAGAATAGTGAATTGAAATTTATTAAAATTTATTTTTTATTTTTTAAAGCGTGTTTTTTAGTTTTTTTATTATTTAGACTTTACCTAACTTCTGGAAGGTCTAAAACAAAATGGTATACTTATTACTTTGAGTCCATACGCTGTTGATGTAGCTAGGAGTGCAATATGTTAACTACTGAATCTTATCTTTAATTGGCTAAGTAAAGTTTTTTGAAGAGGTGCTAAATATATTTTTTTTCAACAGTAGTCGTCTTCTAGACCGAGAAACTGCAGCTGTTTTATTTTTATCTCCTATTGTTTACTGGAAATATTTTTTTAAGTGTTCGAGTTGACATTTGTGAGATTTAATGGCTGACAAGCGGTTCATGCTCAGTACTTAGTAGAAATAGAAAAAAAACGAAGCCAATTGTCAATGTCAAATGAAATCTAACCGTTTGCGTTTCGTTTACTTTGCATTGTCCAAAAAGCAGTTCCAAAATAATGATCGAAAATATTCAATCGTGATTTAATTATCGTGCATAATTCGTGGAGAAATGCGGTAAAATTGAAAATCCGGATTTTGTGCGGAGGTCGTTAAAAATAGTCCAAAAATCACACCAAAACGCAAAGCAAACGAAACGCAAACGGTTTGACATGGACAAAAGTGACAGATGACTTCGTTCTTTTTCTGTTTCTACTAAGTACTGAGCATGAACGGATTGTCAGCCATTAAATCTCACAAATGTCAACTCGAACACTTAAAAAAATATTTCCAGTAAACAATAGGAGATAAAAATAAAACAGCTGCAGTTTCTCGATCTTCAGAACGCCGACTGTCGAAAAAAAAAATAATTAGCACCTCTTAAAAAAACTTTACTTAGCCAATTGGGGATGTCTATTTTTTTGCAATGTATAGAAAATCGAAAACCATTTCGAGATAAATGCTTTTTAAATCGTTTTCTGTAGTTATTTAATTTTAATATTATGTAATGAATTTATTATATAACAAATAAGCAATGACCTTCATTTGACATTGGTGTAAATTGCGTGACCGGTTCAAGTCGTACTTTATTCTGTGTGGTTAGAATTCTTTACAATTTACGCGTGGATTATACTACGGAGTTTGATTTGGACCCGCTGTCTGACATCTAGCACTTTGTCAGTGCCAGTAAAGTGACACAGTGTATAGTGTACCACTAACGCAAAAAATAATTAAAGGGGTTGCCTTATCATACGCATTTAGATAGATTTAGAAATTTGGCATTGTGGGAGCCCTCAATTATAATCTGAAGTCATCAATTAAAATAGTTTCAATTATTATTTTGAAAAAAAAGTAGAGAACTAAATGACAAAATATTGAAATTAGTTTCTTATAATTGACTTTTCTATACAAAAAAAATATTAAAACCACTGGTATTTTTTTTTAGACATTCCCATTCCCAATTCTGCTAAACTTATATTTATGTTGTTACGAGGGAAATATATTTATACAATTTAGGCTATTATTTACGTTTTATATACAAACCACTGAATTATGTTGCACTGCATGCATGACCCTTTCAATAATGATAACTGAAAGCACAGTACGCAACAACTAACATTTTACCAGGAATCCTGCACTTCAGTGTATTTAGGACAAAATCTTAAAAATCCATCTCAAATTACTTAATAATATTCCAAGTTTTAATAATGTTGTACAGACTCCTAAGTCACCATAGCCCCTTACCACGGTAAAGAATTTTATTTGTCTAAAACCATGCTTATCAAAATGACTAAAAATGTCACCCAATTACAATGGGAATAAACTTGCTTTTCTGTCCAACACTGATTAAAATAGAAACAAAAAAATCCGCTTGTTGTTACTTCTAATCACCAAAAGCAGACCAGAGTCAAATGATAGCAAAATAACCGAAGAATATCAAAACACCGAAACAAAAGCTAAACAGCAACAAAAGTGCGTACAAACACTTATTTGCACACAATCACGGTGAACGCGGCAAGCGTTTATGCAAATATAATTGCCAGGAAAATTGCTCAAAATAAAATAAGCAATGGAATTTCTCATCCCTAGACTTAACTAGCACGATTTTCTGCCATATTCTATCTTACTAATATTATAAATCCGCAAGTGACGCTAAATCTAGAAACATGAGATTAATAATGATGTCGTTTTTGGGTATTCTCATGGAAGTTTAAAAAAAAACCGGAAATATATGTGTGACAGTTGAATTCCTTTTTTTTAATTCCTCTTAATACAGGTATTTCATACTTAAAAAGAGGTGCCAACCACTATCAATATTCTGTACTTTTGATACCATTAAACGATTTTGTTTTTTTTTTTTTTTTTTTGAAGTACTGAACACGAACGGCTTTTCAGCCATAAAATCTCACAAATATCATCTAGATCACTTAAAAAAATATTTCCAGTAAATAATAGGAGATGAAAATTAAACAGCTGCCAGTTCCCCGATCATTATGCCAATGATTGTCGAAAAAATCTATAATTTGCACTTCTTAAAAAAACCAGCCAGCCAACCAGCCAGCCATTAATTATTTTTTTTATTATTAATACCTAACACATTTTGTCACTAAGGGCCACTTGCACGGTCTAGGGTTAAAATGTAATCGTTAATCCTAGGTTGATGGCAGTTTCATATATTTTGACACTACTTAACCCTGAGTTAGTACTTAACTCGGAGTTAAATGATTAACTTTTTCTGTCCAAGTCCACCCAAAGGTTCAACGGGTAAAGTTGTTTCCAGAAGGTAAAGTCCCTCGTTTGATTCGTAGAAATCGACGTGTCGTTAAGTTGAACATCTACATAACGTAGAGATAGTCGACAAATTCAACTAGTCTATGGACTAGTCGATGAACGTAAATGAAGGGTCTAGTTGCGTTAACGTTAAAATCGTAGACGGTCCATCGCTAGCACGCGTTGTGTGTAAAGGTAGCATGTTAGTCTCCTCGTCATACTCATCCTAAGGCCCTCAGGGAATGCGTGTTCTCATCCATAAACAAAGGTTTCAATTTGATGAGTGGAACAATAAACGCTCCACCCACGGTGTCGGTGAAAAGTAATTTAATTTTTATTCCATTCAAATCGGTTGATGACGCGTGGGAGAGGTATCGTTGATGAAATTAACGTAAAGGGAGTTTTATAGGACTTTGAAATTCGGAGCTTTGGCGTAAGAGCACGGCCGAGATCTTTGGCCTGGCAACTTTATAATAGGTACTTTATTTGGATTATGGCTTAGATCGTTGTAAAACGATTTCGACATTTTCAGGTAAGTTTGAGTTTGAAGTTTTACCTAAGCGATGTGGCAAATATTTCGTTATAATGTTACTAATGTAGTCCTTGTTTTTTTTATAGCGTTAACGATTAGTTGATTACGGGTAATAAATAATAAATAAATAACTATAAACATCACGGGACAATTCACACCAATTTACCTAGTCTCAAAGTAAGCAAAGCTTGTGTTATTGGTACTGGCAACGGATAAACAATTAAACATACTTATATAGATAGATACATACTTAAATATTAAACGCCCAAGACTCGAGAGCAAAAATTAGTATTTTTCATACAAATATCTGCCCCTACGCGGGACTCGAACCCGGGACCACAGATTACCCGGGACCTCAAGCTTCGTAGTCAGGTTCCCTTCCCTAACCACTACGCCATTTGGTCGTCGAATAAATAAATCATGGAACGATAGATACCAATAATTGACCCAGTCCCAACCTAAGCAAAGCTTGTACTATGTCTATAATATAGCCAACGGAGAAGCATTCTTATATAAATAAATAATATACTTAAATACATATGAATGTCCAAGATGTGTCCTACGTGTTGTAATAGTAGGAAAATAATGAAATCATAACTAATTATAATAAAATGTCTAAAACGCATACTGGATGCATGTTGAAGATTCAATATAAGGGTAGGTAAAACAGAAACTTGGCAGCGTAACTGATTCTGAAGTTAGCGAGGTATTTAATAGCAGGCTAGTAGTGGTCTACGAAATATGACGCCGTGGTACCGTGGTTCCGTAAAGCGAAAAGTCACGTGATAAAACTGGTAAACCATTATTTCGCCTCATTCGTTTTTCGTTTATTTCTTATTTCGTCTCATTCTGTATTCGTCTTTGTCTTGTTCGCTATCCGTCACTATATTTTTGGTCAAATTCTGCAACTTGTCTATCTCTTAATACGTCTTATTCGTTTTTCGTCACGGTCTTCCTTGGACTCATTCGTCGTTCTTCCCTTTCATTTTGTGTCTCATTTACTTATTCGCCAAAATTATTTGACCGACCGCTTTAGCCTAGTTGGTAGTGACCCTGCCTACGAAGCAAGAGGTCCTGGGTTCAAATCCCGGTAAGGGCATTCATTTGTGTGATGAGCACGAATGTTTGTTCCTGAGTCATGGATGTTTTCTATGTATTTAAGTATTTATTTATCTATATAAGTATGTTTATCGTCGTCTAGTACCCATAGTACAAGCTTTGCTTAGTTTGGGACAAGGTTGATTCGTGTAAGATCGTCCCCTAATATTTATTTATTTCGATACGTTCGGTGCTGGTAAATAAATGTTCGTAAGTAAATGAGACAACGAACGAAAGAGAAGAACAATAAATGAGTCCAAGGAAAACCGTGACGAAAACGATAATAGGATACCATAAAACTTAGATAAAATATATGCTTTAAAATTTTTGTCAGTGATTTTTAAGATAATAAGTTTTGTTATATTGCATGCTAGGACCTGGCGGTTGTGATGATCAGCAATTTTTTTGTATTTTAAGATCTTTGGGCCTATCTACTCACTTCCTTGCAATAAACGATTTCAATTTGAATTTGTTAGAAATTACAATACCAGAGCTAAGTTAAGTTCGAGTTTAGCGCTAACCTGGGGTTAAGTAGGGTCAAAATGTATGGAACTGCCATCCAAAACCCAGGGTTAACAATTTATTTTTATACCCTAGTCTGTGCAAGCGGCCCTAAAATAAGCTTTTTTGCTGAGTGTACTTTTTGGTGTCTTTCAAGTCAATCCTATCACTAGAAAATGAATCTTATTCGATTTGCAAGATTTTGAGGCAAATGAAACATGGGAAAGCGAAGAAATTTGTACACGTCCGAAAAATTTCCAATTGCACCGCTTTCAACATATTTTTTTATTAGGCAAACGAGCATGAGGGTTATCTTATTGGAAACTATCTTATCACCATCGCCCATGAATACCAAAAACTTAGGGAGAGTAATTTTTTATGTAGCTTACATAATACTTATACGTATACAATGAGTTGTAAAGTTTATTAATCTACCCCCATAACTTTTCTGTGCAAAGGCCGAAAAGCCACTTGATCAAAGGGCGGATCTAACAACTTCCTGTTGCAAATGAAGCGTGCTACAGAATCTGACAAGTCGACTCATTTCTTGCTACAAACTGACGTTTAAGACTTTAACTTTCCATCAAATTTCAAAACTAATCAACAAATAAATCAGCGGCAAAAACAATAATTAAACAGCTTGATCCAAACATGCACGAATACTAAAAGATTGAAGATCCTTTGTCTAACAATACGAAAGCTAAATGTTCTAACTCTCGATACTAATGAAATGAAAGTAATACTGCCTTTAATCTAAATAAGAAAAATTACATTTCCGGACTTTATAATTAACTACGAAATCAAACAACACACTCATCCAACTTGGCCTTTGTTGTTCCATAATAGGCCACGTTTTCGTGCATGACTTACCGCGAAGTGTTCCGAGTGAGTTTGCTTAGTAACCCAAGCCCAAAGTTCGGCGCACTTAGATGCGCATTAATTTACATAACACCTCCTTGCCCAACTCGGAAAGCCTAGTTTATCTCAAACTAATTAAATTTCTCGCCGGCCGTCAAGTGTTTGTGAGAGGTGAAATTTAACGCCTTTACTGGAAGGCTTTTTACTGGATTGCAAACGCGGTTGCACCAAGATGCTCGCTTAAATATACTGTAGCCGACGAGTACCCACAGGTTTAAAACATGGATTCCTCAGGTTTTTTCAAGCCAAAAATGTAGGAAGTCAAACTAAGCCAAATTGACCTCAATTAGCCTAAGTTTGGAAGATTTTTTTTTTAAATCTCCGAAACTTTTAAAAAAGTTTAAAAACTTATTTATTTATTTTTATTTATTTATCAAAAATAATTTTGTAAAATTCTGCAGTGCAACACAAGCAACAAGCATTTATGAATGTCGAAGAAATTACCACCCACCCAGTGGAGATAAACAAACAGATGAACAAACCCATTGAACATCATCATCATCATTTCAGCCGATAAACGTCCACTGCTGAACATAGGCTTCCCCCAAAGCTCGCCAAACAGATCGGTCCTCCGCCAAGCGCATCCAACGCGTTCCCGCAACCTTACCAGAGGCCGTATTGTCTAACGCTTCTGACGCTTGGCTTTGCTTTCACCATCTCTTTCTGTCATCATCTTACACCGTTTGGCAGAAAGAAATTGTGATTGCAAAGGCAAGCTTCAGAAGCGTTAGACAATAAGCAGGTCGTCGCTCTATCTTGTGTGAGGCCTACCTACACTGCGTGTTCCGGTCCGTTGACGCCACTGGATCATACTTAGATTGAACATTCTTATCTTAGTATTCAATTAATTTTCGTTTTCATAGAAAATTGACATTTTCACCGGCAATGGCGTGTATTTTGCCTGATTGCTAAATTTAAAGCTAAGAAATTCAACAAATGCTCTAAGTAAGTAGAGTAAAAACATCGTTAAGCTCTATCGGTGTATGGAGCCAGAACAGGCCTCATACTACAAAATTCGATTTTCGAATTTTGTATCGTGCCCTTCCGTTCAAGCTAATAGTATTACACAGAAGAGTAAAAGGGAGAGCTCTATTCGAACTTAAAATTTCGTAATAGCCGCCCAGAATTTATAGCAACCTGGTAGGATATTAGCCAGTCGGTGTCGGAGGCAACGGCGGGAACAAATTATTGCCATATTGCAGCTTCCGCCGACCGCTCCAGAGTACAGTCAAATAAATTGCACGAGCCTGCAAACTACTTCCGATGCAGGTAGGTAGTTTAGTTATATTATCTATCTACAGCCATTGCCGTCCACTGCTGGACGTAGGCCTCCCTCATATTGCGCCAACATTCGCGATCCTGGGCTTCCCTCGTCCATCCACTGCCCGCGCTGTCCTCCTAAGGTCATCAGTCCAACGTGTTGCAGGGCGTCCCACACTACGCTTTCCTAAACGTGGTTTCCACTCCAGGACACGTCTGCTCCAACGATCGTCAGTTGTATGGCAAACGTGACCAGCCCATTGCCACTTCAGCGTGCTAATCCTTCGGGCTATGTCAACGACTTTCGTCTTTTGTCTTATATGCTCGTTGCGGACCCTATCTCTCAACGAGATACCAAGCATAGCCCTCTCCATAGCACGCTGAGCGACTCTGAACTCTCTCTCTTAGTTATATTATACTTAGAATTATTCTTGAAAGTTGAAAACTACGAGGTCATGGCGATCTCCGGTAGAGCCCGTGTACGAGACCTATGAGGCCCCGCTTTTTGTTGCCGTCGTGTTTTGAGTAAGTAGGAATATATTTTTTTATTTTTCTTTAAAATATACTTAATATTATAAATAAGAAAGTCTGTGAAGATGTTTGGTAGTTTGTTAATCAATAATAAATAGTTTGGATAAAACTTGGCATACAGATGAACAAAAATCTGGATTGAGACATATAGGAATTTAATATCACGCTAATAATTTCCCGTAGGCTAATACAATACAATAACTCTTTATTGTAAACCACACATAATGCAATACAGAAAAACAAGTACATGAAAAAATATAATATAAAGCTTTTTATATACAAACAATTAATCTTTGTTGTTAACAAATTTAAACTTATGATTATAAACACAATTAATATTATAGTATAATTAACATCCAAAATTAAAATTAAAAACAAACACCAAAATGAAAATTTAAATTACAAAATCTAATTCATTATTATCATTTTAATGTAAAGTTAAGCGAATAAATAAATGTCACGGGACTCTTGATTCCATTAGACCTAGTCCGAAAGTAAGCAAAGCTTATGTTATCCCTTCTGCTTCAGCAATACTATTAAACGCCCAAGACTCGACAAAAAATCGAATACGGGACCTCTAGTTTCATATTCAGGATCTCTAACTACTAGGACATCCAGTAACGTATTCGGCATTCGTCTTACTCTCTGTACTGTAGGTACTATTGTCTTTCAACAGTTTGGTTTCATCAAATAACTTGCACAAGGTTTATTACGTGTACATGTATTATATATGTGCATACGTTGTTTATTCCGTTTGCTTTATTAGACAAGGCGTCTACAGTCGCTGCCAGATATTTAGCGATCATTAGGCTGTACATAACATTCACCCTTGTCAGTTTGTCTTCCTTGTTTTGATTAAATGTAACGTTATTTATTGTTTATGGGTAAGCAGATGGATTATTTATTATTGAACTTGTGACATTTATTTACTTCTTTGTTCTATTTTTTTCAGTCTACACCCCGATCATCTATGTCAAAACTAAGCAATGGGGACTCTATTTTTGTGTTTTATGCAATGGCAACTTCAAAGTAACAATAAGTAGTTTAAAATATTATTTTAGGGTCGGCAGTGTATCTAGTCTGATGTATTATTAATGTCTAATTAAAAAATTATAGTTACTCTTACTCGTAGGATGTAGCATTGTTTCTGAAAAAAGCTTTCAGCGTATAGTCGACCAAGAAACTCCTTTACCACCCTAAGATATACATCATCATCATCATATTATAGATATACATCAACACACCATTTTTTAATACGTCAATTTAGCTACCTAAGGTAGTTGTCCTAGTGTTTGTTATGCTAATGCCTAATAGATGCAACCCTATTATCACCTCTATTCCTAGTGACATAAAATTGAAGGTGGCATCTACTGGGACAGTGACAACACTGAACTCGTACGTCACCTTACACAAGTACTTAGCCAACATCGATTTTGATCGAAACTGATGGGAAGAACGAGCCAAACGAGTGAATGCCAGTAATTTTTCACGGGCCCGTAAATTCTAGCTATTTGGCGATCAGTCAAGTTCTAGAGAGTACATCGGAGACAACAGTGTCGAACACATTTGGCAGAGGACAACACTGTTCCTTCCTAGTTACAATACTAGTACTAGAGTAGTGAAAGTTGCCTATCGATAATAATAATTGACCGAACCTTCACCGATTCAGCTTTGGCAAAAATGCTTTAGCATGTCGTATTTCTCAATCGATTCTGGTTAAAATTTGTGAGCAGCTTCGACAATTGCTTACATGATTTATTTTTTAGCGATTAAATTCTCCATCCATCCATCCATCCATCCATGTCAGCCCTTAGTTCTTCCGTCTTCGCCGGACATAGGCCTCCTCTCCATTTCTCCACGCCTGGCGATCGACAGCCGTATATGCCTGTCGGCAGATATCGTCCTTCCACCTCATTGGTTGTCTCCCTCTACTGAGAGTGATTTCACGAGGTCTCCACTCGAGTGTTCGCGTGTGTGTTGTGATTAAATTCTCATTTTTTTTTATATGCTGACCCAGTCAGGATCTTCCAATCCGTGGTCTCCACTGAGATCTTTCACGCTTTTCTGCGGTAAAGTAATTTTTGAAAGACGCATTTAAGTAGGAAAAGAATGTGAGTATTTTTATTGAACATACAATGTGCCTAATTCATTCAATGTAAAGGAGTAATTATTTTATATTTGTTTCGGCAATTCCAGGAACATGATGAAATTGGCTGTGTGGGGATTTCAACAATAGATCTTATTCTTATTCTTAATCTTATTCTTATCTCTGGGAAAACGCCTGTCTTCTAGTTTTATCCCGAGAAAAACTCGGTCCCCCAGGTAATAGTATAAATATATCTGTTTACTTACTAAATCCATGTTTAGTCAAGGAACTAAATCACAACTTTTTCGCTGCAAATACGATGTTGACATTCCATACATCTGTCAAAGAAATCATCATGATATTGATTCTAAAAAGGTTCCACTCTGGTATGCGCTTCAGTTTTTTCGACTGACTCATTTATGGTATGGGATAAGAAAAATTTTTGAGATTTAAAGAACTGTAGATTTTTTTTCTGTTGAAGAGTTTAATTGACAGAAGTTACTTTTGTCAACCGACGAAAACAAAAGGAGGAGGTTCTCAAGTTGACGTGTATATCGCAATTTGATGTGTGTTTGAGTGTTATGGTGTAGGTACTAACTTTGAGTCTACATATTAATTTAGCAAAGAGGAGATGTCGATAAAATATCGATACGATAAATATGAGAGCACTATCATGTGCGAAACGTTAACTGGCTGGGTAGTCCATAACGATAATCGCTTACGGTTTTCATGAACCAATCCTGGCTCTAGTCTAGACCATCTAAGCCTAAGCGAAGTCATTTATAAGATCATTCTCCTGCCTGAGCTATAACAATAACAATAAGTTACGCCATCGGAACTCTTTGCGAATTTTATCAATATACAGTCAAAGGAAACTGAATCCGCGTAACAGGGTGGAAGCTTTTTATAACTAACGGAATTAACGATGATTTCTTTGGCAGATGTATGGAATGTCAACATGACATTCGCAATGAAAAGGGTTCACCCTGGTCTCAGATCAAATAAAAAGTAAAGATAGAGCGCGGTGAACAGCCGAGTGAGGCCGGTTTCATAAACATGTGTGCGTAGGCCGGTGTTGCCATAATAATTCTTAATACCCCGATACTAAATTGCGTGTCACGTTGATACCGTTACTCCAACAAAAAACGATGATAAACTTTTGCAAGAAACAAATAACTTTACGTTGCGTGTCACGTTCTCACGTTTTAAGCCGTGCTAATAAAGAATAGAATTTAAAATGAAAAAAGAAAAGGTTGTAAAGTTGTAATAATAGAGTAACTACAACATTATAATGGCAACACTAGTGTTGACGTTTTGGGTTCTAAGCAAAATTTGGTGTAGTTTGGTTGCAAGTGTGTGCGTGCCACTGTGTAAGCACACGGATTGGTGTAGTTTGACCGGCCTCACTTCGTTGTTCGCAGCGCTATATCTTTACTTTTTATTTGATCTGAGACCCTGGTACGTGATTCAGTTTCTTTGACTGTGCCTACTAGCATTAACCTGGGCCTTTCCCGTGTACGAGTACCTTCACGAGGGGTATTTATTAAAATACCGAAGTTCGAAAGACCGAATGTATTAAAACATCGAATGGGTCAAAAGACCGACACGATTTTTTTCTGAAACCGTTAACTTTTTAAGATTGTTATAAAACAAATCTAACCTAGCCTAATGGGTTCTGTATGATGCCGTTTTAATAAATTCTGAAAACTTAACGGTTTCAGAAAAAAATCGTGTCGGTCTTTTGACCCATTCGATGTTTTAATACATTCGGTCTTTCGTACTTCGGTATTCTAATACATACCCTTCACGTGAAACATTTCACAAAAAGTTTAAGGTAACATTTTAAAGCACAACTTTTGCTCGGAAAACGCCATTTTGTTGATTAGAAACGAAGTTAATACGTCATCTTGAAAGCCAAGGTACTTCAATGTACTTGGTTAGCGCTCTCTATTCTTATTTAAAGTTAAAATATTATACCACGACAAAGGAATTACTTGGGACAAAATAATCATGGGACAATTCACACCAATTGACCTAGTCCCAAACTAAGCAAAGCTTGTACTATGGGTACTAGACAACGGATAAACATACTTATATAGATAAATACATACTTAAATACATATTAAACACCCAAGACCCGAGAACAAACATTCGTATTTTTCATACAAATATAGCCCCGACACGGGAATCGAACCCGGGACCTCAAGCTTCGTAGTCAGTTTCTCTAACCACTAGGCCATCTGGTCGTCAGACTGACGTGGTGGAACTTGTATATTAAGTATATTTTGCCTCGATCCAGCTTTTCTCCTTGAATATCAGTATGCCAACTTTCATCTAAATTCATTCAGCTGTTATTGCGTGATTGAAGAACAAACATCCAAACATTTAATATATTACGGTTAGGACAGGACACGATACACATTACGTATGTAAAAAAGCCGTAGTGGTCTAGTGGTTTGACCTATGGCCTCTCAAGCAGAGGGTCGTGGGACCGTCGAGCCCGCGGTCGCAGCTTTCCTTAATAGGGATGTTGCCACCATTAAAAAAAAATTTTAAGACACAACTCCAGTAAAAAAACGCTTTATTTCAGCCCTGAAAGTCAGATTAATTTTCGATTAAATGTAAAATTAGATTTTTTGTTGCTTTAAAACAAATAAATAGTTAGTTGATTGAGTATGCGAACAATGACGTCATATGTCGCTATTATCATTCAAACTCTATGGGAGATTGTGTTTTGACAGCTCATAAAAAGAACGTCAGTTGATTGGTGGTGTCAACATCCCCATTATATTTGAAGTTTACTATGAGATTTATGGTGAAGGACAACATCTTTGAGGAAAGCTGCACACACCTGAGAAGTAATTCAATGCTGTGTGTTAAGGTCCCAATCCCCACTAGGCCCGCGTGGGAACTACGGCTCAAGCCCTCTTAATCTGAGAGGAGGCTTGTGCCCTCCAGTGGGACGTATATAGGCTGGGACGACGATGATGATTACGTACATAAATGTGTAGATTTCTTGTTCGACCGTTATTATTTAGGTTTTTGTGCTGTATTATTCTGAAGTTAGGAAACTTTTAATTGTTCCTCTAAACGCCTACATTTTGATATTACCATAGTTACCATACATGTTTAGTTGCTGTAACTATAATGTTAGGTATGTTTTTGGAAATCCAAATTTTTCAATGCAATATTTTTCTTCATAATCAACAGCAAATAGTATCTCAATGAATAATGAAAATGATGCTAAATATTAACTTCATAAACTCTTTCGCAGAATATAAAATGTCATCTTGCCCTGTTTATCTACCGGTATTTATTTAAATAGGTATTTCAAGAATTTCATGAATACAGAACGGTATAGCATTTTTTCTGTTTTTAATAAGTGAATACTTTCTTACAAGTTGTAAAAAGAAGTGCTTATCAGTTTTGCTAGAGTCGGATGCAGTGGAATGATGGTTTAAATTAAATATTCCTCACCAGAATTTTTTGTCTTTAAATTGCTATAACAAAAAATTGGCGACAGAAAGGCATTTTAGGGTTCCGTACCCAAAGGGTAAAAACGGGACCCTATTACTGATACTTTGCTGTCCGTCCGTCTGTCCGTCTGTCTGTCTGTGCGTCCGTCCGTCCGTCTGTCACCAGGCTGCATCTCATGAACCGTGATAGCTAGACAGTTGAAATTTACGGTTGCCGTTATAACAACTAATACTAAAAAATAGAATAAAATAAATGTTTAGGGGGGCTAACAAACGTGATTTTTTTGCTCGTTTTTGCTCGATATTGATAACGGCAACACGACGCTTGAAATATTCACAGAATTTAGTTATATATTCACTTTCAAAATAAATAATTAAATTAAAATAAAATAATAAATTAAAAAACCAAAAAACCTGCCTGCAGAAATACTTAAAAGGTGGAAACAAGATAAAATGTTAATAACAATAAAAAGCTAACTGAACTCAACGAAAGAAATCGAAAAAAAAACTCAACATTGAATCGAATTTAAAACACGTCGATGGCAGTCTTTCAAAATTTAATGGAACGATAAAATGCAGTCGGAGGCATGGGAGTCAGTGGCTGCATGGGATTTAATGTCACTTCATGCATTATTTAACTACTTTTTTATTTCTTGCTTTTTAGTGTAACCTCCTGAGACCTGCTATTTAGTTAAAGTTCAAAACCAATTTTGAATTATGTAGGTACTTAATTTTCCCCATGGGTTTCATAGAGAAAATTATTGCTCAAAGATAAATAAATAAATAAATATCACGGGACAATTCACACCAATTGACCCAGTCCCAAAGTAAGCTAGGAAAGCTTGTGTTATGGGTACTAGGCAACGGATAAACATACTTATATAGATAGATACATACTTAAATACATATTAAACACCCAAGACCCGAGAACAAACATTCGTATTTTTCATACAAATATCTGCCCCGACACGGGAATCGAACCCGGGACCTCAAGCTTCATAGTCAGGTTCTCTAATCACTAGGTCATCTGGTTAGTAAGTAGGTACGTCGTCGTTTTAATGCATTGATTGCCAATTTACTATCCCAAATTAAATTTAAACACATGACTTGTGTTTATTTAAACACATATATTTTTGTAATCTCTTTTAAAATCCCTTTATTTTGATACCCTACTCGATAGGTTTGAATAAAAAAATTTTTTTGAAGACTCTCAATTTGGCGCCAAAAATCCGCCATTTTGATTTTTCAAGAATTTTATGTATCCAGTGTTACTCGCGTTATCAAGACGAATCCAATGACGTATCATTTATCAAAATCGGTTCAGCCGTTGTGTAGTTACGAGAGGACATAGGAATGGACATACATACATACTTACATACTTACATACATATATACATACATTCATACATACATACGGGTCAAACACATAACCCTTCCTTCTTCGCAGTCGGGAAATAAAACAAATATTTAAGGGGGGGGCTCCCATACAACAATCGTGATTTTTGCCCTTTTTAGGGTTCCGTAGCCAAATGGCAAAAAACGGAACCCTTATGAATTCGTCATGTCTTTCTGTCTGTCTGTCCGTCCGTATGTCACAGCCACTTTTTTCCAAAACTATAAGAACTATGTTGTTGAAACTTGGTAAGTGTAGATGTATTATGTGAACCACATTAAGATTCTCACACAAAAAAAGAAAAAAAAAAGAATTTTGGGGGTTCCCCATACTTAGAACTGAAACTCAAAAATTTTTTTTTCATCAAACCCATACGTGTGGGGTATCCTGGATAGGTCTTCAAAAATGATACTGAGGTTTTAATACCTATCATTTTTACCAAAGCTAGTTTAACATTTGGTAGCATAGCATACGGTTGTGGTGCTAACTCTGAGAATGAGCTCTGGTTGAGTTCGAAACGCGTCAGTGTAGTTTGGTGGTGGTGATGGTTGGGATTGTGTGATTTGTGTGTGTTTCTACAGTGTGGAGGTGGAGGAACTGCATGAACTCGCATTTCTTACATAAACGTAAATATCGTAAGGTCGCGGGTGAGCAAAGTAATTGTTTCAGTTCATTATTATTCTATAGTTTTTGATTTGTTAGCCTGTGTTTTTTTGCTTGTTTTACTGGTATTTTTTTTTATTTATACTTAAGTTATTATTATTAGTTAGCCTATTGTTGTGTTCTACTGCTGGACAAAAGCCTCTTCTCTTTTGCTTCACTCCTGCCTATCAAAGGTGACGTGATGATATTGTAAAGTATTATAAAAATATTCTTATTAAAAATATACAGATTGATTCACTTATTGATTACCAAATACATATTTACCTTTTCGGGTAACGTGAATCCGTGGAAAGCGATAAACGTATCGCCGTTGGCGACGGAAAAGTTGCTGTACACTCGTCTAACATTGCATGGAGATGTAAACGTCCCAATTAAAAAGTTTTGAATAAATGTGTTACTTATCAGTACAAGTTCATGGGAAATTAAGATACATTAAAGATTTGTTTCGTCTAAGATGATTCAAAGTCAAAATCGAAATATCTTTATTCAATTTTGGCTTTAACAAGCACAAGTAAGTATAAAAGACGAAGAATCTACCGTCGGTTCGGAAAAACCCTGTTGAGAAGAATCCGGCAAAAAACTCAACACTATTTCCGATCATTCCTATCCATGATATAATCAATAATTTTATAGTACGTGCCTACGCTTTAGATATTTAATGTTTTCTGGACGATGGATTTGAATTCTTAAATTGAAGTTTTTAAAATTTTATTATAAAACTAGCTGTTGCCCGCGACTCCGTCCGCAAAGAATAATGGGGGTATAAAAAATAGCCTACGACCTATTCTCAGACCTACCAAATACATATAAAAAAGTTTCATAAAAATCGGTCAAGCCGTTTCAGAGCAGTTCGATAATCAAACACCGTGAGACTAGCTGTTGCCCGCGACTCCGTCTGCGAAGAATAGGCATATAAAAATTGCCTACGACCTATTCAGAGACCAACCGAATGTAGAAAAAAAATCATACAAATCGGTCAAGCCGTTTCGAGGACTTCGATAACAAACACCGTGACACGAGATTTTTATATACTAGAAGACTAGCTTTTGCCCGCGACTCCGTCCGCGTGGAATTAGTAATTTGGGCAGCTTATTTTTGTATCCAATTTGCTTTTTCATCAATTATGGCTCTCCTTAGATCCTTCCGGAAGAAGTGAAACTTCATAATAAACCAACCCGCTCCCTATCCGCCCCCAACCAGCTCCCAACCCGCTCCCAACTCGCTGTCACCCTGCCCCCAAACCGCCCTAACCCACCCCCAACGTACTCACAATCCGCCCTCAACCCGCCCCCAACTCGCTCTCAACCCGCCCCCAACCCGCTCCTAACCCGCCCCCAACCCGCCCCCAACTCGCTCTCAACCCGCCCCCAATCCGCCCCGAGCCCGCTCCTAACCCGCCCCCAAATCGCCCCCAACCCGCTCCCAACCCGCCCCCAACCCGCTCCCAACTCGCCCCCCCACCCGCTCCCAACTCGCCCCCCCCACCCGCTCCCAACCCGCCCTATCTAACTGGGCTATCTAACACTGAAAGAATTTTTCAAATCGGAGCAGTAGATCCCGAGATATAGAAGTTTTACTTCAAAAACCCCCGATTTGGAAACATTCTTCCGCTCCGCTCCGCTCCTATTGGTGTTAGCGTGATGATATATAGACTATAGCTTTCCTCGATAAATGGGCTATCTAACACTGAAAGAATTTTTCAAATCGGAGCAGTAGTTCCTGAGATTAGCGCGTTCAAACAAACAAACAAACAAACAAACTCTTCAGCTTTATATATTAGTATAGATATATTTTCTAGTAGCCTTTGGCTTAACGACGTTATAGGGAATCTCGATTATTTTTTTACATACATGATTATTCCACTGCAGCACTGCTGAACATAGGTTTCCCCCAAGGCTCGCCAAACAGATCGGTCCCGTGCCATCCGCATCCAACGCGATCCCGCAACCTTAACCAGGTGAATGATGACATGATCATTTATTTCTTCTTCAAAACAAACTAGATATACGAGTAATTTGAGTGTACACCTAGCCGCAAGCCAAGGACATTGTCTGAACCTAATCTAACCTAGGGAGGTTGAGCGTAGTTATTGATTTATAATGTGTTTATGACGTTATTGTAACTGTCACCTTTTAACTTATGGCAAAGCCACGATACTGAACACAACTTTTTTGTAAGTATATCCATTTAAAATAATCGATTTGCAAAAAAATAAAACGATATTCAATTTTTTTATTTATCGGATCTCCTGTCTTTCCCAGGTAGGATCTCAAACTATTTCCATACCAAACATATCTAAATCGGTGTTGTTGTATAAGCGTGAAGAGTAACAGACAGACAGACAGAGTTACTTTCCCATAGCAAAATTAATACCGATCGGGCAAAAGTAGCGGTAATCTGGTGATTTGACGTACATACATGGCCTCTCAAACAAAGGCTCGCATCACGAGTTTTCCGGAATTTATGTGCTAAATTAAGTTTAGAATTTACTATGAACTTTACGGTGAAGGAAAACGTGACGACAGCAGCACACACCAGCGAACATTCAATGGTGTGAAATTCCCAATCCGCACTGGGTCCGCGTGGGAACTACGGCCCAAGCCCTCTCATTCTAAGAGCAGTATGCAGTAAGACAAATAACAACGACAACACCGAACAACATGAATCGCATGAATTATAAAATTACGTTTCCGAATTTAATCCTTACAAATTGGAAGCTCCTATATCATTGTGTAATCCTTAAATAGAACAGTTTATTCAATATTAATTCATTTACGGAGCAAGTTCACGTCTTGACATTAATTATTAGCGACCAATTTACAGGATAGGTTGACCCTTCTCGGGTAATTGAGAACGGCTCCAATACCTACCTACGTCGGCTTTAATCTGGTGCAAAATTGTTAGCAGACAACTCTTCGGGTGGAGGTAATTTGATTTGTTTAGATAGAGAGGTGTGAAATCACTTCAGTCAAAGAATTGGGGTTGTCTCTTTCTTGCAATGTATAGTAAATCGAGAACCATTTCGTGATAAATGATTTTTAAATCGTTTTCGGTAGTTTTTAATTTTTAATATGATACATTATTTTTGAATTTAATACATATTATGAAACAAGCAATGACCTTCATTTTCATTAGACATTGAAATATATGTCGTGAAAAATATAAGTTGTACTTTGTTCTGTGTGGAATAGATTTATTTAGAATGGAAGCCGCTTCCAACCCTAATTATTGGGTATCAATAAGGGAGGTCTATGTCCAGCAGTGGACGTCCTACGGCCGAAATGATGATGATTGTAAATTTAATTTTGAATTTTGATAAAATATTCAGTAAGCATTGAAAAAGTCTTTCCTATACAAAAATAAAATAAAAACCATCAGTATTTTTTTAGACAATCCCAATTGGGGCTAGAATGGCTAGATTTTTTTGTATTTATGTTAATTAATGAAAGCGCGAGGTATTTTAGTTTTTTTATCGAGTTTTTTTCAACAGCAACGTACGTACAGGGGGCATTTTTCATACCAAATCTGTTAAATTGGTACAAGAAGTTGGTACTTCCAATTTGCGTTGAATTTGGAATATGTGAACGCGTTGTGAACCCTTACACTAAATACGAGCTTATCTACCACGGCGTCCCGGATTGACGAAGACCCGGTTTCGATCCCCGGCTCCAGCCGTTCTTTTTTAGGTTTTTTTTTTTAATAAAATAAATCAACTTGTTGATTATCATGGCATGGATGAAGAAGGTTGTATCTAAGGAATATTGTTATATCGACGTCAGCAAAGAGTAAACGGACAACTGTGATTTTTACAAAATTCACTTTTTTCATAAAACCCTTTAAGATGACTTGTTTTATGATATCTATTTTTTTCAGCCTGGCATACAGTATATTTGAGAATTTTTGAGACGTACTTGAAGACATCTACGGGTAATATTTAAAATAGCTCTAAGTACAAGCGGACACGTTAGCCAGTTGTCCGTTAACTCGTTGGAATACCGTCAATCGGCAAAATGTGAAAAAAGATATCAGTCAGTTGTCTCGTTCTTCAATGTGCTGGTAGTCTATATCAAAGCACTAAAAAATGCTCTAAGATCGGTTTTTAAGAGGTGATGTACTGATGTACAATACAGGTTGTAAATTTATTTTCAAATGATTGCTTTTTGAGTTTTGTGTAGGGTGATGAAATTTGATTTCCTTCTGCATAACCGGATAAGTGGTAGTTATCTCATCTACGATTATTTTTGCCCCAAAGTAGATGAAGACATGTACACTATTTCAGTAAATATACAAATATATTTTATTCGCAATAAAGTATCTATAAAAATATTGCTTCTTATGAGCACTGCTCCAAATTTGAACAAAATCGATCCATTACCTGAAAATATTAAGTTTTTTTCTTAATACAGCTATACTTTAAAATTTAAATTCCGTAGATAACCGTTTACTCTTTGCTGCCGTCGATATTTTCTAATAATTTTATCTTTTTCATTAACATTAACTTAATTTTTTGCTAAATAATTGTACTTACGCAAGCACAGTAACTTTCAAATCAATCAGACCATTAGAACTAGATCAACTTTGACTTGCAAGAATCGATCTAAACAAACACAAACAACATTTTTTACTTACACATTTTTATATAGTTTAACTTTAAACATGACTATGATGATTTCATAATTTCACTATTTATATAGTTTATAAAAATGAAAAAATCTGTCGTGGATTCCATTTTAGTGACTGAAACAATATTGGTTTATGTAGCAGACAGCTATTACTGTAGAATAACTTTTTACTTACTGTGAGATAAATTAGAAAGGCATCTGGAGACATTTTCGCTTTGATAAAAGTAGATTATATTGAGTTTGCTAGCTTAAATGTCTTTTGGAAGTTTGTGGTAACAGATATTTGTAATTTTACACAATAATAAGCTTAGAATCGAATCAAACTTAATAACTGTACGTAAAAGTTACGATTGCGTGGGTTTTTATGATTGTTTCAGTACCTTAAAGACCAACGACGAATTTATTGAATTAAAATATTATGTAAGTATCAGTATTGTACTACGAACTTCGTCACTCTGAATCAAAGATATAAATCTCATTTTTTCCTTATTCCATGGGGATTTCAAAAAATTACTTTTTTACTGTTTTCATTACCTAATTGTATGCGAAATTTGAAGAGTTTAGTAATTATAGTTTCAGAGATAGGGCCCCGGTCAATTGAATATAATTATAAATCACGTTTATTCCTTATCTCGTTCCGATACCAAATAAATACGATCTTGTTTCTTGCTTAGTTTATAAAGACAACTCCTATACTATTCAAAATTTCAGTCTTCTAAGGCCAAGAGTTTTGATTTGAGTTTTGAATTGCCAAGACGTTTAGATTCTGCCAATGTCAAGATTGATAAAGACACTAGAAGATTTTTTTGCCATTGATTGTTAGCCTATAGACCCTTGAAAACGATATTATGCATTCGAATTTCATTCGCATATGCATATTTTGTCATTTTAGTTTAGTTCTACTGTTGAAATACCTAGTGTCATATGATTACATAAATACCTCCTTATAACTAGCCTTCCGTCCGCAGCTTCGCCCGCGATAAATTAATTTTCCCGTAGGAAAAGGTATTTTCCCGCGGTAAAAGTAGCCAATGTCACTCAGTGATAATGTAGCTTTCTAACGGCAAAAGAATTTTTGAAATCGGTCCAGTAGTTTCGGAGCCTGCAAACAAACAAACAAACAATTAAATCTTTCCTCTTTATATTATTAGTATAGATGTATTATTAATGCACGTAATGTACAACCGCGTATTTTGGAAAGTTATGAAAAATCTTTGCCTCCTTCAATTTTAATTTAGAATTTGCAACTCTTCGCCTCGGCGTTTATTTTAATTTTCACTAGGTACTGATATATTTTCAGATTTTTGTTTTACTCAGTTGGTCCCATTAGAAAGATTAATTAGACATAAACAACCGGAACAGACGGACTTTTTAATCCATGGCTTCATTCACGACGGAGTGTAGGTATCACAATCAAATTGATGAACTAGCCCAAACGCTCGAGCTAAATTGAGTAATATGTACATGTTACGTTACAGAACAGCTGTACACATTAGTCACTGGCGCATGCTCGTATGGCCACGCTGCATGGTCAAGTGAAAAACTGTGTCAGTGCGAACAGTTGTTGCGCCTACGTCAGCGCCGTCATGTTCCATACACACACTAGGTTCAAGGGGAGCCGGCCAGCACGGCGGTCTCTATTTATAGTGCCTCGCATCTATTTGACTGTTAGCTCCCAGTGCAGAAATGTCCGGAGCCGCGAACGTCCAAAAATCGGTGCGGAAAGTCCGAAACTCATCCGAAAATTGCGCGAGAAATAGCCGACGCGCGCGCCCCACTCGAGCTATGACCGATCAATTCGACAATTTCGATCTAACCGACAATGATAATCTGATCTATCCAACTGACGCAAATTAAATCCCAGTACTCATTAGACAGTGCAATTACGCGCAATCACGGCACGCGAGCTTATGCAATAGTCTTCAACACCGGCTTGTTTGTTACAGTGTTGTATTCAGTAATCATTTTACAGTGCGTGAAAGTGACCGGGTGTCAGTGATATTTTATATAAATAATGTGATTGTTGTGCTCGTCACACCATATTTATTTTTGGTTGAAAAACAAAAATGACATTGAAACTATTTAGACAAGAATGCGGGTGAACCGCACCGTCTGGCGACGCGCCAGATTTAACACTGAACAGCTGACTGTAAACAAACAAATCAGTACTCTGTGATACGAGGTTCGGAAGCGTATTTTTTTATCAAATGTGTGTACAATAGTGTACATCATCATAATGGCGGAAACAGAAGACGGAAATTATAGCGACAATCCTCTTATTGACGATAATGTGATACGAATTCAGCTAAGAAAGCCCTGCCAACAGAAATGGGAGCTACGAACACGAAATCTGTCCCCCGGGATCAGATTTCCTACAATCCAACTTTTTGATAGTGAAGGAAATCTCCTCGTGGAGACAAACGATGAAAATGTTTCTATAAAAACTTGCAGCCCAGAGGAACACCTCGTTAGAGGCAGTCGTTCGCTACGGGAGAGAGATTTCAAGCATTACATCGGCAAAAACTCTATTAGAAAACGTAATTCCGTCGCCGGAGATAAAATATACACACGAATATTTCGCACACCTGTCGTAATTAATGATAATGTCGAGAAGAGTAATAAAAGTTACGTTATACGAGATTGCGGCAGTGTTACAAACATTCCAAGTAAACTCACATTAAACACGAACTTTTCTAATTTGCGAATAAATAGCCTCGAAACCACCCCTTTACAGTCCGACGGTGTAAGCGAAGTTAGCAGCTACAAGAGTTCTGACAACGAGAGCCGTGTCGGTGACACGAAGCCAAGATCGAATGAAACCGAAACAAAGTCAATATTGAAAACGAATGAAATTATTTCATTGAGCTCCTCGTCTACCATTTCCATAGATAATCCCTCAGAAAATGAGCCACGTACTGTGCTTAATAAATCTCAGTCATTCAAAGACACCATTGAAAGAAGAGCCTCCACAAAAGAATATAAAAATGATACTCTGGTGCGCTCTAAATCAGGAGTTTTGTATAAGGCGCCTCACAATAAGGTATCGTTCCTGAACACTTACTTAAAAAGCTTACCCGTGCGGACGGGCTCTAATCCGGATTGGTTTGCTTTACACCGACGGAAAACAATGAAATCTCCACAAAATTCGCGCGAAGCATTGAAGCGTCAAGAATCGCCCAAATTCCTTTTGCGAAAAACGCGGCCCCACAAAACACGGGGTAACACGTCAGAGAACGAATTCATTAATATTCCTACGGACGCGGCGACGGCTTGTGAAATGAAAAAACGCCTAAAAATGTACCGACGTGGCTTATCAGAAATTGAACCGCGGAATCGGATAGCGAGTGTGACCATGCGGGAGCGTAGCCATTCTGTGACAGGCGCAATCGGGATTGTCAACACTTCTTCGTCCGAAAGTGTTGACGAAGCCGACCAGGTGCTCAACCGATTGAAGCGGAGAATACTCAAGAATAGGTTGAGAGAGAGGAAACGGAGTCTCGGCGCTAAGTACCTTTTCAGTAAGTGCTCCAACTTTGTTTTAACGCGAACACTTTTATCTTCGGACGCGCAGTCGCGCACTAGTAAGTAACTAGAGAGTCTTTAAAATAAAGCTTCGACCTATTTCACGTTCACCTCAATCAAGAAGGTTTTACTTGTAAGGTTAATCAAGGTTTTTCATTTAGCTGCAAGCTTTGAATACCTACTACTGAAGTAATTTCCCTCGTATTCTTTTCACCCCGAGCCTCCATTGCGATTCAAACCCGTGTTGCTCGTATATCCTAAAGGCGACGAACTCCCAGCATTTCAGCGAGAACACACTGCTATTTGACACGCGCGTTTTTTTTTATTTCAAGCGTTGACGTTGATATATTATTATGTACCTTCTTACCCGCAACCAATTAGGATTTCTGACTGCTTATTTTAGTAGATTTAAGTTTGTACTTATTATTCAATTTTTATTTTTATATGTTCTTCTAATATATAAAAATCTCGTGTCACAGTGTTTGTTATCGAACTCCTCCGAAACGGCTAGACCGATTTTTATGAAACTTTTTCGTCTATATTCGGTAGGTCTAAGATAGGTCGTAGGCTATTTTTTATACTCCTATTCATCGTAGAAGGATTCGCGGGCAACAGCTAGTAAGACATAAAAATCAAGGTTTGTTTTTTATTAACTAGGTATAGCTGGCACTAAACTATAATATATCCGTACAAATTTTAAGTCAATCTGATAATTAGAACGGCACAAACGTTGCAAATCATTCAGCAGGTATAATTAAACACAGGTAAGTACAATAGTTTATCTTTTGATGGCAAGACTTCAATTTACAATACACAGAATTATGTGGATAAGGTAATAGAGGATGTTTTAACCTAATCTCGCAAGAACAATATCAATAAAATTTTACGGTCACATTTTAACATCGCACGTGTAATTAACTTTGTGTCTGAAGCGTTAGCGTCACATTTTAAATAATAATAATTAATGGCGCCACATTTGGAGGAGTAACGTGACTGAAAGTTTTGATGCGTGTGAAAACAAATGGCAGTATTTAAGGCCGCACCGGGCATTTGGCGCATTTATTGCATTCATTGAATCCCTTGCCGTATATTACATTACTAGCAAAGCTTGAGTTTTCAGAACTTCATGTGTAGGATATAACCTATCTTGAGCCGTCGTGCTTCCCCTTGACCGTATAGTTAGTCGCGTTAGTTCTCCTTCGGTCATCGGACGGGGAACTTGTGTCGCTTGCGCTTACGCACGGCTTTGATTCTTGCCGCTCTCACGCACACATACACGAGTGCATAGAATACCTAAAAGAAGAAGCTCGGTGCGGCCTTAAGTACTAGGAGGTTTTGTTAGTTACGAACTTCGAAAGAATACTTTTATAACTGTTTCGTGCCTCAAAAGGAAAAGTATAAAACATGGGATCACTTCTTTGGCTGTCTGTCATCTATAATTTGTCCCAAGGATGCGTTGAAGTATCTACCAAGTTGAAATTAATAAGGAACACTTAGGTAACGCTATACACCGTGGACAAAAAGTAACCCGACAAATTTAATACATAGATTCCTCAGGTGATTTCAAGCCAAAAATGTAGAGTAAAGTCAGGTCGTTTTGGTTTAGTTCGGGAGATATTTAATTTTTTGTAAAAAATGTTTGGAAAATTTCTACACAATAAAACAAGCAACTTTGCAACACTTAGTGGAAAAATACAGATACGTCTATGATCGAGTTCAGCTTGAGACGTTTCGGGCTAATCCGTAGCCCTTCTTCTTGGAGCAACACGCGGCGTCTGCCAAACGCGCACTCCACCCGCCGCCGTGGCGAGTAGCTCCGAGAAGAAGGGCTTCGGATTAGATTAGAAGTGAGTTACCCGTATTTTCTTACTATAAGAGAGTCTCACGGTTGTTTCATGTTTAAAGTTGCAACTCTTCATTCTAATAACCCTTTTTATAACAATAACAGTAAAATTAACAATTAAGAATACTTTGTCAACTCGCTGTAAAGCCTTGTTATCTTGAAATTTGAAATTATAAATAGTTTTTGCTTGAAACAAGAAGAAAAGTTAAAATTGCCGATTTGACGCCAGTTCAATACTTACATTTTTTTTTTACTTTTGAGGTGCTCAGAAATCTATCCAACAACTCTGGCGCACTTTCTGAACCCACGGTGTATATAATGAAATCAAAGGTAAAATCAAAGACTAGATAATATAATGGTGCCTAGCCGCCATCATAAAATTAAGTTCCAGAGTTCATTTGTGATCAAAAGAAAGACATTGCAATTTTGAAAGTGTACTAAATCGTGTACAAAAAAAAAATATATACACGTCGAATTGAGAACCTCCTCCTTTTGTTTTCGTCGGTTGAAAAGTGGAAAACGAAGCCTTTGCTTTCCTTTGATATAATAATTAACGAAATTACAAGACAAGGAAAAGAAAAAGAAAAATAACGTAAATTGAAAATTAAACACATATTTTGTTACAAAATATATAGAAAAGAAAGAAAGAAAAAGAAAGAAAAACATTTATTTATAACAACAATAACACGCACACAGGCAAAAATAAGAGTACAAACCTAGACAAAGACATAGGTGCACATATTAAAGCTGTTACAAAAAGGGTCCCGGCTCAGTATAAAAAAACCATCGCAATCGCTAGTTAAAAAAACCAGCACTGGTCTTCCGCCGGGCCACAGTGCAGTAAAATCACGGAAGGCCACACAAAACAGACACAAATATTAAAAAAAACATACATAAAAAACTAAAACCAAACATTCAAAACATTTAAGGCTAAACATTTTAGGCTTATAGGTAAGCAGACTTTATTTATAACAACACAAAGAAACAAGAACGAACGACAATAAAAATCAATGTCAATGCAAATTTAAATAAAACAGTACAAAGATGGAGTCGGCCAGAATTAGAAATAAGGTCCGTGTTAAATGAAACCTACATACAACACTTACAAATTTTAAAAAACCCTCTAAATTTGCTCAAATGTTAATAAATCTTTTAAGATAGATATGTTTAATTTGGATCGGAACTTTCACTTTGGAAAATTTTATTACACTATTATATTTTGGACTAGCTTTTGCCCGCGGCTTCGCTCGCGTGTACTATGAGTATTCCAAAGAACCAAGATATCAAGCAAGCAAGCATACAGGCAAGCAAGCAAGCATACAGGCAAGCAAGCAAGCAGATCCACAATTGACCGAGAAATCGGTGAACATACCTACATAAAAAAATACATAAAGTGGAATGCATAACCTCCTCCTTTTTTAGAAGTCGGTTAAAGAGCCCTTTGCGGCTTACTTACAGTATAAACTTATGAATTTTGAAATTTTAGCTTTATACAACCAGTAAACGCAAAATCCCGTTTTTTCCCGTTCCCGTAAGAATTTCGGGAAATGTTTTGTTAATGCTCCCCTACACTCCCCAAGGAACCCACTTGCCAAATTTCAGCTTTCTATGACCAGTAAAACGAAAAATCCCGTTTTTCCTGTTTCCGTGGGAATTTTGGAAAGTCCTATCTTAATGCTCCTCTACACTCCCCAAACAACCTACATGCCGAATTTCAGCTTTCTAAGACCAGTAAAACGAAAAATCCTGTTTTTTCCCGTTCCCGTGGGAATTTTGGAAAGTCCTCTCTCAATCCAGCTCTATACTCCCCAAGGAACTCACTTGCCAAATTTCAGTTTTCTATGACCAGTAAAACGAAAAATCCCGTTTTTCCCGTTCCCGTGGGTATTTTGGAAAGTCCTCTCTCAATCCAGCTCTACACTCCCCAAGAAACCTACATGCCGAATTTCAGCTTTCTACGACCGGTAAAACGAAAAATCCCGTTTTCTCCTTATTTCGTGAGAATTTCCAAAAATCCTTAAAACTATTTTCTACTATTATAATTACCTACTTCTATGCCAAATTTGAAGAGTCTAGTAATTATAATCCCGTTGAACTGAATATATAAATCCCGTTTTTTCCTTATCCTTTGGATGTTAAAACCGTTGTTGTTTTCATAACCAGCGACCCGATAAACCATAGAAACAACACCCATGTTGATTTTCAGACTTTGTTACCCCTTTCCCCCCTTTTAGGGGTTGAATTCTCAAAAAACCTGAAACACGTGTTTACTCATTTAGGAGTACTTCTGTGAAGTTTCGAATAAAATAGTCGAACTAATCTTGTTTCCCCATACAAAATTTGGACCCCCGTTTCACCCCCTTAGGGAGTGAATTTTGAAAAATCCTTTCTTAGTGCACCCCTAGACCTTATAAGGAACCTACATGCCAAATTTTGAATCTCTAGGCCCAGTGGTTTGGGCTGTGCGTTGATATGTCAGTCAGTCAGTCAGTTTCTTCTTTTATATATATATAGACTAGCTTTTGCCCGCGGCTTCGCTCGCGTGTACCATGACTATTCCAAAGAACCAAGATATCAAGCAAGCAAGCATACAGGCAAGCAAGAAAGCATGCAAGTATGCAAGCAAGCATGCAAGCAATATGCAAGCAAGCATGCATGCACGCAAGCAAGCAAGCGTGCAAGAAAGCTTGCAAGTAAGCGTGCAAGCAAGCGTGCAAGCAAGCACGACTAAACTTCAGGTAGATACGATCCTTTACAGTATTTCTTTGTATACAATGTTTTATCACTAATTCGGAAGCGAGCACTAAAAATCTGTATAACCAGAAAGAATACAACTAAAGGTCTATACATGCATATGTTATTTAAAGAAACTTCCTATAACTCCTAACCGTTAAGGAGTTTAACCTTCCATCATCAGCTCACCTGGATAACCTGCAAAAATACAACTATCGGTCTATACGTACCTATAATATTTGAAAAAATATCCTCAACTCCTAACCGTTAAGGAGTTTTACCTTCCATCATCAGCTCATAAACATGAGAGATGATGTCTACCAGACGCAAACACTTAAATAGCTTGAGAAAATATATGAAAAACGTAATGCGTGCCTACAAAATTTGAAGGTTGCCTTCGATTTCCCTGAGATCCCGTCATCAGATCCTGATTTGGTGACAATATGACCATCTCAGGAGTATATTATATTCTTTCGTATAAAAAAGAATTTTTAAAATCGGTCCACAATTGACCGAAAAATCGGTGAACATACCTACATAAAAAAAATACAAACAGTGGAATGCATAACCTCCTCCTTTTTTGAAGTCGGTTAAAGAGCCATTTGTGGCCTATTTACAGTATAAACTTTTGAATTTTGAAATTTTACCTTTCTACAACCAGTAAAACGCAAAATCCCGTTTTTTCTCGTTCCCGTAAGAATTTCGGGAAATGCTTTACTAATGCTCCCCTACACTCCCCAAGGAACCCACTTTTTTAGCCTAATTTTAGCTTTCTACGACCAGTAAAACGAAAAATCCCGTTTTTTCTAGTTCCCGTGGAAATTTCAGAATGTACTCTCTCAATGCTCCTCTGCACTCCCCAAGCAACCTACATGCCGAATTTCAGCTTTCTACGACCAGTAAAACGAAAAATCCCGTTTTTTCCTTATCCCGTGGGAATTTCTGAAAATCCTTAAAACTGTTTTTTAATACTATAATTACCTACTTCTATGCCAAATTTGAAGAGTCTAGTAATTATAGTTCATGGGATTCCGTTGAATTGAATATATAAATCCCGTTTTTTCTCGTTCCCGTGGGAATTTCGGAAAGTCCTCTCTCAATGCTCCTCTACACTCCCCAAACAACCTACATGCCGGATTTCAGCTTTCTACGACCAGTAAAACGAAAAATCCCGTTTTTTCCCGTTCCCGTGGGAATTTTGTAAAGTCCTATCTCAATGCTCCTCTACACTTCCCAAGCAATCTACATGCCGAATTTCAGCTTTCTACGACCATTAAAACGAAAAATCCCGTTTTTTCCTTATCCCGTGGGAATTTCCGAAAATCCTTAAAACTGTTTTTTATTATTATAATTACCTACTTCTATGCTTAATTTGAAGAGTCTAGTAATTATAGTTCATAGGATTCCGTTAAACTGAATATATAAATCCCGTTTTTTCCCGTTTCCGTGGGAATTCCCGAAAATCCTTCCTTAGTGGATACCTACATTGTATAAGGTATCTATGGGCAAAATTTCAAGTTTCTAAGTCCAGTGGTTTGGGCTATACATTAAAAACGACACCCATATTGATATTTAGACATTTCAACCCCATCGCACCCCATCCAGGGAGATGGTATTTTACGTATACCACATCGGATTTTAAAACCGTTGTTGTTTTCATAACCAGCGACCCGATAAACCATAGAAACAACATCCATGTCGATTTTCAGACTTTGTTACCCCCTTTCCCCCCTTTTAGGGGTTGAATTCTCAAAAAACCTGAAACACGTGTTTACTCATTTATCATTAGGAGTATTTCTGTGAAGTTTCGATTAAAATAGTCGAACTAATCTTGTTTCCCCATACAAACTTTGAACCCCCTTTTTACCCCCTTAGGGAGTGAATTTTGAAAAATCCTTTCTTAGTGCACCTTTAGACCTTATAAGGAACCTACATGCCAAATTTGGAATCTCTAGGCCTAGTGGTTTGGGCTGTGCGTTGATATGTCAGTCAGTCAGTCAGTCAGTCAGTCAGTTTCTTCTTTTATATATATATAGATAATGAAAAAAGAACTACAAATATTCCAAAATACAAATCAAGCGGCGTCAAAAATCTCAGTGCGTGCACAACCTTTCACCCTTGTTGCGGTAAAAGATTGAAGGAAAGATAGGAAATCTCAGGAAAGTGCCGAGTTATGGTAATACTGTAGCTACCTATCCATTGTCAGATGATTTATACCTACAGCTAAGGGATTGTTATACTTATTATAACGTAAGTATGATTTATATCTTTATAGATATAACTCTTCTGTAAGTTTGCGTGGCACGGAACTCCTTTACGGCTGCACTGATTTTGGTAAAATAAAAAAAGATTGTGTTTTGTTTTGCTAAATGGTTTAGATTCACAATTCTATTGAAAGGTGCTACTTTTGAGTTCTCGTAAATGAGCAAAACAACATTCAATCCATTTGTCTTTCGTCTCTTTTTGGTAATTAATACAATACTAACTTACAAGTGGTCCTTCGAGTTCCCTGTTGTATACCCAATTGGCTAAGTAAAGTTTTTTGAAGAGGTGCTAATTATATTTTTTTTCGACAGTCGGCGTTCTGGAGATCGAGAAACAGCAGCTGTTTTATTTTTATCTCCTATTGTTTACTGGAAATATTTTTTTGAGTGTTTGAGATGACATTTGTGAGATTTTATGGTTGACAAGCCATTCGTGCTCAGAACTTAGTAGAAACAGAAAAAAAAACCGAAGTGAACTGTCACTACTGTAAATGTCAAATCGTTTGCGTTTCGTTTGCTTTGCGTTTTGGTGTGCTCAGTGTGATTTTTGACTATTTTTATCGACCTCCGCATAAAATCCGGACTTTCAATTTTACCGCATTTATCCACGATCTATGCACAATAATTGGATCACGATTGAATACTTTCGATCACTATTTTGGAACTGCTTCTTGGACAACGCAAAGCAAACGAAACACAAACGGTTAGATTTCATTTGACATTGACAGAAAGCGACAGTTGAATTCGTTTTTTTTTTCTATTTCTTCTTAGTACTGAGCACGAACCGCTTGTCAGCCATAAAAACTCACAAATGTCATCTCGAACACTTAAAAAAATATTTCCAATAAATAAACCGGCCAAGAGCGTGTCGGACACGCCCAAGGTAGGGTTCCGTAGCCATTACGAAAAAATCAAGTAATATTTTTCTAAGGATTTCGTATGTGTACGGAATCATCCAAGTTTAGGTATGTTTTATACCTTAGGCTACTATTTACTCTTAAACTACAAATAATTTCCAAGCAATCTTAGCCGCTATAATTTTCCTAGTAAATTTGATATATTTACTACCCTTCTGAATTTTTTCAAATTTTTCCACCCAACAGTTTAGATTTTAGAGGGGGGGGACGGCCGATTTTAATGAAAATTTTCAGTTTAAAGTTGAATATTTCGCAAACAGATCACTGAATAGAATTATCATGTTAGCAACCCCGCAATGATTTTAAAAGACCTATACAACGATACCCCACACTAAAGGGTTAGCCGAGAAAAAAAAATCACCTCCACTTTACGTCTATGGGAGGTACCCTAAAAAAATTTTTTTTACTTTTTTTTATGTAATCACTTTGTCGGCGTGACTGATATACATATTGATGCCAAATTACAGCTTTCTAGTACTAACAGTCTCTGAGCTTAGCCGCGGACAGACAGACAGACAGACGGACAGACATGGCGAAACTATAAGGGTTCCTAGTTGACTACGGAACCCTAAAAAGGAGATAAAAATAAAACAGCTGCAGTTTCTTGGTGTTGAAGTCGACCACTGTCGAAAAAAAATATAATTAGCATCTCTTCAAAAAACTTTACTTAGCCAATTACCCATGAACGAAGAAAACTTCCTAAAAAAAATTGGCTAAAAAAAATAATCGTAGGTAGGTTATGTCATGTCGTTTAACCTAGTTTTAGGTTGATAGTTCCATATAATTTTAACGTTGCTCAACATAGATTAATCTCAATGAAGAATGAAGAATTAATGATAATTAAGTGTTAATACTTAATTCAGGTTTAATTTTTTTTTGCAGGGCACAGGCCTCCTCTCAGAATGAGAGAGCTTGGGCTGTAGTTCCCACGCGGGCCCAGTGTGGATTGGGAACTTCACACACACCATTGAATTTCTTCGCAGGTGTATACAGGTTTCCTCACAATGTTTTCCTTCACCGTAAAGCTTATGGTAAATTTCAAATTTAATTTCGCGCATAAATTCCGGAAAACTCAGATTTGCGAGCCGGAATTTCAACCCACTACCCTCTGCTTGAGAGGCCATAGGTCAAAACGCTAGGCCACTGTGGCTGGCTAACAAGAAACAGGAAAAACCTAAGGTTATTTAATACGAGCCCGACTCAAATTAAAGAAAACTTAGTAACTCGTATAACGCCATCTATGTGCCGCGCGAATAAACACCTAGCGTCCAATTGCAACTCGTACTTACTCGAGTGAATCACGGACGCAGCAGCATTTGAACATGCCCTCTTACGGTAAACAGACTGAACTAAATAGCTTGCCTTCTATGGTTGGAGGTTGACGGAAAACAGCTGCAGATTCTACCGAACGAGTACATTTTTTCCCAAACTACCGATAGTGTCTCTGTAGTCGAAAAATTGATAAGAGTTGTTGCGTATTACAGGATTTTGGTATCTTTTTTT
The DNA here is from genome assembly GCA_947859365.1 of Archips crataeganus. Lineage (NCBI taxonomy): Eukaryota > Metazoa > Arthropoda > Insecta > Lepidoptera > Tortricidae > Archips > Archips crataeganus. Next base: position 7,320,363 of record OX402053.1, on the reverse strand, counting down.
ACCACCAGCACATTTATGTTGGTAGTATGATACAGTAGACAAATTGAATTTGTCAAAGGGAAGAAGTTTCATATTTTTCTCAACACCAACGGGAAGTCAGGAAATGAAAATGCTGAAATTCAATTTTTCTCTCGCTCCAGGAAATGAAGAAATGTTTTGTTAGAGGTATCTTAGACAGTTTGATTAAATTTCTTGCTATAGGAAAGCAAAATAACGTTTTTAACACGTTTTATTAGTTTCACTCGTACCCAACGGTGTTAATAGTAGATTGTTCAACAAGGGACTAAAACAAGTCATAATGACACAAGATATTTAGCCACCCGAGCACAGCGAGGGTGGCTATAATTCGCGTGTCATTATGATTGTTTAGTCTCGCGTTAAACACTCTACTTTTCACTTTGAATGCGAGGAATAAAAACGAACGCTTTTCATACAAAATTACAATAATACTTTTTTACAACGAACGCTCAATACGAATAATGGACATCTGTTCTAAATTCAAATACTATAATGTACTATGCTTAGCAAAAAAACTTTATCCCGCGGTTTTTTATTTTCTTTTATATAATTTTTTTGTAAAGTGACTTGACTAGTGACGCTTTAAATGCTTGCATATTCAGCCAACAGATTCAAACTAGAAAACTATTTTAAAAGTAATTGGACTAGGTCTGCATAATAAAATTAATTCATCCTTAATATAATTAAATAGATTAATATTCATAATCACTCATTTATCATGTTTCACGAAATTAAATCTTTTTATTTTAAACATTATTGCACACTTGTCATTTTGAGGTTATTTCCACGCACATGCGCGCGATGTCACGGTGCGTCCGCAGCGCGCTTCGGTCTGTGGAAGGCTTTGCAATAGTCTATGCCCAGTCACTGAAAATTGGCGATAATCCTCCATTCACAAACACCGTGTTTGGCAGTCTGAACAGTTTCCAAAGTAAATTAAAAAAAAAATACTTTAATCCCTAGAGATCAAAAATGAGCTTTAGTCCCGATATGCGGAGACTAAAGTAACATTTTAAGAGCATGAGAAGTGATACTTAACAATGTTATCATCAAATATTGGAAGTTGAATTTGATAATCTTCTAATTTTCAACAGACTTCAAAAAAAGAAGGAGGTTCTATGTTCCAGTGTAAGTATTTTTTTATATGTATTTCTGGTTTTTTATTTATGTTCACCGATTTTTCCGTCAATTTGGCATCGAAATTCGATCATTATTATGTGAATAGCTTAATTCATAGATACATCTTTCTTCTTTTAAATAAAATAGCGTACAGTACGCTTACTATAAGTTTTACTTCACCAAAATACTTCTCGATCGCGTTTACGTAAAAAAATCAATTACTAGGGAAACATGGACAGCGCACCGCGGCCGCGCGTCCATGTTTCTATAGAATTGATTTTTTTACGTAAGCGCGCTCGAGAAGTATTTCATGAAGTAAAAACTTATACTAAGCATACAGTATGCTTAGTATAAGTTTTCCTTCGCTTCAATACTTCTCGATCACGTTTACGTAAAAAAATCAATTACTAGGGAAACATGGGCAGCGCTTCCGCGGCCGCGCGTCCATGTTTCCATAGAATTGAAATTTTTACGTAAACGCGATCGAGAAGTATTGAAGTGAAGGAAAACTTATACTAAGCGTACTGGTCAGGGCACATCGCTCGTAGAACTGATGGGCGATAGAGCCAAAACGTTCTCGAATTTCGTCCACGGACCGGAAGACGCAGTGTAGGTAGGCCTACAACATAGTGAGATGACCTGGTTAAGGTTGCGGGAACGCGTTGTATGCGGGTGGCGCAGGAGCGGTCTGTTTGGTGAACCTTGGAGGCCTTTGTTCCGCAGTCAACGTCTTTCGGCTGAAATGATGATGATGATGATGATGATGATGATGATTTGATTCATGACCCGCCTTATTAAATTCTCACAGTGCCATTATGTCGTTGCTAAACATTGCGATGACACTCTAACATTATCTGTGTAAAGATTCAAATTCAATTGGTTCAATAGTAGTACAATCAAAGAAAAGGTACCCCCCCTTTAACGGCGGTATTTACATCGGGTTGTATTTTTTCTCAGCATCTGACCGTACCTTTTTATTTTATTTAAAAACAAACATTCGAAATCTTATATCAACCCTAAAAAAACATCGGATAGGACAATCGATGCCTTTTCCTGGAAAATAAGTAACGTTTGTATACCTACATACATATATATGTTTTGATAAGGTCTTGCTTAAAACGGCTAACGGATAGCTACACAAAAGACTTTTTGCCTTTGATTCCATAAATCTGTTTTAGAGTTCCTTTATAAAGAGGAGTTTTATTGAATCAAATTTAATCAATTTGTCGAGAAACATAATAATATAATTGGAAATCTCGGGGCTTAACTTTACGTTTAAGGATATTAACTGGCTTTGCAAATGTTTGCTAAAATTAAATGTATTTAACTCAACTTTAAGTAAGTAAAGAACCAAGCAAAACCTTTCAAGTCCAGGGCAGTTTGGTAAGAATAAGGCAACCGAGTTCAAAATCATCTTAATAATACATATTTCTCGATTATAATATTAGTAGGATTGTAGGTACTTAGGGAGAGTAAAAATGTACCATTAACAATTTAAATTGTTGAGCCAATGTAGAACCTTGTCATTGCAATATAATTGCATCTCTGCCTATGTACAGTTCTAAAATGCGTTGCTGATTGACAATGCCTATGTTATGTAACTTGTTTTTGAGTACAATAAACATTTTTAAAAAAAACTTTCAAAAAAGTGGCTTAGTGGGTGAGTTGCGAGAGCGAGACTGTACCTACATAGAAAATATTAAAAGGTATAATGAAAAGACACCCTTACCGGCTTACCGGTAAGGTTCTCGAGTGGCGTCCACGGGCCGGAAGACGCAGTGTAGGTAGGAATCCAACAAGATGGAACGATGACCAGGGGCCTGTTGCATAACAAAGTACAACTTATATTACAAGCGGAACTCCCTTTCTAGTCAATATAACTGAAGCGAGAGTTCCGCTTGTAATGTTAGTTGTACTTTGTTATGCAACAGGCCCCAGGTTAAGAGGGTACGATGGCTGAGATAATTTTGAGAAATAGGTATTTTAATGAAATGTCGCTGTCTCGCCCGAACCCCTCCGTGTCAGTACAGCGAGAGCGGGACAACTGCACCTCAGACCGTTAATAGGCGCGTAAAATTGATCAAAACAGCATTTCGTAATCCCCTGTTTTCTTCTCGAAAACTGGACCAATAAATTTATTTATTTCATAAATAATTAGAGGACATATTTAGCTATGCCCCTATGTTTTCCTTTTTTTGTTTATAGGAGGGATTCTTTTCTGATGAGTGTCTGAAAATGACGTTGAAATTGGGCAATTTTTTCAGTTTTTGAAAGTTCATATTTCTTATGTTAATTGAAATATGGAAAGAAACGAAACATAGGGGCATAGCTGTGGTAGATACAGATTACACAGTAAAAAAAAATTGGCTCTAAAGCCATTATCCAGGGAGGAAACAGGGGATTACGTTTGTATGGAGAAATGGTGCGCATCGTACCCTCTTAAGGTTGCGGGATCGCGTTGGATGCGGATGGCACGGGACCGATCTGTTTGGCGAGCCTTGAGGGATGCCTATGTTCAGGCAGTGAACTTCTTTCGGCTGAAATGATGATGATGATGACCGGTATATGTAAGAGTGATATCTTGCAGGCAACTTGTTTAAACGTCCATTTTTCATATTCACGTTGCGAGTGCATACAGCTTTATTCGAAAAATGATCCAGAAAATAATTCCTAATTAACGGACGTACTTAAGCAAATAAATACATACATACATTTTCAGAAAAAGTCACCCTGTACTTTTTTTTAAAAACCTAACAAATTTTGGGTTATTTCTACTCAGAATCACGAGCACTATCGATTTAAGCAATAAAAAAGTGTCCCTCTCTTAATATTGTCAGTTTTGTGACGCAGTTAACCATACATGTTGTATGGACCTTCACAAAACTGACTAATAAATTTTGTATAGAAAAATTAAGGATAATTAAGGAAAACGGGTACATTTTTTTCTGAAAACTCCCATTATTATATTATCTATTTAAGTTATTTTTCAATTTAATAATGACTTTAAAATACAAATATTAAGAAAGAATAACAATAATAAATTAAATTAATACTATTACTATAAATAAAATAAAACTAACTTAAACTAAAACTAAATAAAATTAACAAAAGGTTCCCCCCGCGGCATGGACCCAAAGACACTGGCAGCATTACCTCGCTGTATAGCAATGCTGATACGTTGTGCGAGGTAGCTGCCAGCTCTTTGGTCTCCTGTAGTGTCACAAAGCCGTTTACAAATATCTTTGTAAAGACTTTTTGCCCTGGAGCCCCACGGACCAAAGGTCTCAACCCCGAATGGAACAAAGTTGTATTCAGAGCCAAGACCTTTGTATTTATTTTTCTTAAGCTTTTCTGCCGCTTCTGCTGCTGCACCAGCTTGATTTGCTGTTCCGCGGACGTGGGACGGAGCCAGTGTGTCTACACAAGTAGCGTCCCACACTAGCACACGACCCAATTTCCACGGAATCAATGACATTCCATCTGGTCTCTTGCCATCATCTCTGGCGATGCCCGATGGCTCCAGGAACGCAGGCACATTGACGGTGGCAAGAGAGCGACGGATAATGTCATTGAGAGCAGAGTGTCTAGAGAAGCGGCCCGCGCTCTTCTGGCACGAAAGGCCGTGGTGTCCCAGTTATTTTTTGAGATACCTTACATTACAGCTGAGCGCTTTCGCATGACAAAACAGTAGCCCAAGCGCTTAATGTAAAGTAGCTGAATTTTTATTTAGCTCTGCATTATAATTTCTCCAGCGATGTAATTATAATTAAACAAACGGAAGTACTAAAACATTTTAATTAACCGAAACTATTCCCGTGCGGCCGTAACTGTTGAGAAACTACACTTTCAATTGTTTTATTATTTTTCTACAGCTTTACAAACTTTCTGGTGCCGTTACGAGTGGCGCTCTCGTAAAACGTGAAGTGGAATAAGTGGGACTAGAGCCGTTAGTTCCGGTTTTAACCACCGACCTGAGTAAGTTGGTAAATGTTAGCGGAACCCGGTTTCAACGCGTTCATTTGACTTGGCTGTCTTGCCAGCCAGTTTGAGCCATCGAAGGCGAAAACTGAGAAAAAAGTGACATTCGCACGAGGGATCGTTGGCGACCGGCCAAGTTTTGTCTGCAGCTTGGTTCGTCTGCACTTACTTATGCTACCGAGGGGATAAGTTGGGAATAGAATTTATTCTAAAAGAATTGATTTCAGTCTCCGGCGAAAGTACTTGAATGTTTTTGTCATTTAAGTAGTGCTGCCTTCCGAAAGATGAAGGAAATAGTTTATTTTTATTTTTGTTCTAAAAAAATATAATAATTATCAGTGTCCGTGAGTAGTTATCGCATCAAATGATGAGATATCGTTCGTATCGTTTTACCTGATGCGATAATACTTAACGCCAAAATAGTGTTTAAAACAACCTTCTTAGTTACATTGACAGTTTTCCAGTCGTACCTACTTTTATCAATTATCAAGCTCAATACGACAGGACAATAATTGGTACCTAATTGATTCTAAATTGAAAATTACTTTCAACAAACTGAGCACGCAAAATTAATTAACAGACACTGCCTATGGCAAAAGCTTCTACGGCTAAATATGCAGAAAATGAGCGTTCAAAATTAAAAGCGGAAAAATTAAAAAAGTTTTAATGACTTGAACATTTTACGCGGTATTAACCGCTGTTATATTTTTAAAATCGAAGTCCATGGATAAAAATAATTAAAAAAAAAGTTGGAATGAAGAGCCGGTGCCGCCATTAGGGGTCAAGGTCGTTCGCTGTGCAGTCATTTGGCACTTGGCAGCGGACGGGCATAAAACGAGTCGAGTTACTGGTGCATAAAGGAATACCAATAAATATGGTTTGAGTGTGTTTTATTGTTTTTGGACGTTATTTGAGCGTAATACAAACAGTAACACATGGGTCGGTACATGCGCAGTGGCTGCGCCGCGAGTCAATATCCCCTCTCTAAGGCGCCGCCGCCATGACGCTTTGCGCGACGCGGTGGTAAAAGGACATAACGACGGATTAAGAGGTTTTAATTAACGTTTAAGATGAAGTTTTTTGTATGTAAAAATAGGGGATGATATCAAACAAGTTCAGGTAACGACAGAAGCTAGGCGCCGAGTTTGTGATAAATGTGTTTTATGTAGTACCTAATTAATGAGCTAGTTATATTACTTACCACTTTTTCCAATCACGTTATTACAGTTTGTACTCACTTTTTAAATATCACGCCACAGATAGTATAGCGTGTGTTATACATATAATTTGTAAGTCCAAAATACGATTTATTGTTCCATCAGAGAAGTATCCTCGTCAGAGTGGCATTAAAGACATAAATTTCTTTTCTATTTGTCTAATTAATCCTTAAGTTAAGCCCTATCGTTTTGGACAAAATCTAAGTTACGTCCTTTTCGTGCAGCGCCAGTTAGTTGCCAGTTTGGCCGCTAGAGTGGATCTACCAGCTGGCTGGTTTGACAGTCCCCACTCGACGCAAGTCGACCGGTCCGAGAGCCGGCAACGCGTACCAACCGCACGTGCATATAAAATGCCACAATATTTAACCTAACAACTTTTTACCAACTTATAAAACTCTCTCCAACCAGCCAGTGTGGAAAAAACATTTGATTTACCAACGTTTCAGTTTGTGTTCAGTTCAGTTCTGTTTGTAGTGTGTGAATTTGGTTTCTGTGCGCGACCGGGTTTTCTGTTTTGATATTTTTGGTTCGTTACTTTTTTTTTAAGTTTTGGAACGCAGTCCGAAGTAACAGGAAGACGGGAGTGGAGGTAAATTTAAATGTATTGTTACTTTTAGTTTGATAAACTTTTCACGTAGCTATTGAGTGAGGTATCGAAGTTATGTGTAGCATAAGCACCTAACTCAAACCGGACCTCTCCGGTCAAGTACATTCTCATTACTCATTCACCTATTCGATCTCGAAGACGCACTTTATCTCACGGATATTGTGACTCGAAAGTTTCTTAGAAATGTGAATCGTATGAGAACCAGATCAAATATTTTTACGATTAAGCACTTTTATTATAAATAACTGTATTATGTAGTTCTATCCGTCGCAATGAGAATGATTACAAAAAATTACATTGGGCACAGAAATAACAAAATGTGTAAGCTTATTAAAAATACATAAAATTGTCGCGCTTAGCTTGTCATCAGAATAATTATATACAATACAGACTTAAAGGACAGATTGTGTTGTAGGAATTTTATAAGCTGGGGGTTTAGGACTGCAGAAATCATCTGGTAAAGATAACATTGTAATTGTTTGTTGAAGCCTACCGCTAATAACAAATCAGAATAAGTAACAAAAAATGCAAACAAATAGCTACCGTCTTCTCTAAGTTGAAAGGTAGGTGTAGGTTGAAATTGCAAAAGCTTAACACATTAAGAAAGCCCTTTCGTCATTGTAAGCGGTACTCAGGTGGATCGTCGGCGTTGTAGTGCGTTCATAATAGAACAAACGAGAACAATGTTATCTTTACCAGATGAAGTCTGCAGTCCTAAACCCCCAGCTTATAAAATTCCAACTATACTCGTATGTCAGCCACATTGAGACACAAAAATAACATCTTATTAAAAAAATAAATGATGCGCTCAGCTTGTCGTCAAAATTCCATCCAATACTAAAAGGTACGAAACAGTGGTTATATTGTTTTTGCTAAAAGGTCAACATTACGTTTTCACAAAAGGTTCTTGTCTGATAATAAGATGCAATATACATGGTCGTATTTAGCGAAACATTATACAAAATAGCTGATTTTATTGTAACTAGCTCTGCCGAGACTATATTTACTTAAAATGTTGTAGGTACGAGAATGTATAACATGATAGGCAAGGTAAAACACTTAACTTCAACGTGGTTTACGGTAACAATAGCGTTCAGTAATAAAACGACTTTACTGTTCACTAAGGAATTCTGCTATTCCACTTTATTGATGCAGGTGTTATCTGATCTACACCTGCACCTAACGCAATAAAGTATAGCTAAGGACCGAATCGGCATTAAATTAAAGTATTTGACGTCGATTCTCTTGCTAATTGATAGCTTTTAACGCAGAAATTACGCGTATTAGTCACATTTAGGAATTAACCTATATTTGAGTGGGCTAAAAAGTACTCTTGATTTATCTTACCTTTCAAGTAGGTATGGTAGACCAAGAAAGTGCCTTACCATTTTTTTTATGAAAGTTTCTATGTCAGAAGAAAAACAATAAGCCTGGCCCCTATTTCATCAACGTGACAAATTGTCAGTGACATTTGTCGTGAGACTATTGTACCACCAGCGGGTTCTTGACACTGTATGTGTTAATGACAATTATGTTGTGAAACTAGAATATTTTTTTGTAGTCGACATATTTGTAGATTTGTCAGTAAAATCTTGACATGAGATTATAGCTGTGTCAGTCTTGCGTTATAATTGTAGCATTACGTGGTTTCGCGTGTCTTAATATTATTCGCATGTATACATATTTATACGCAGGTACATATTTATATTGGTGAAATAGGAACCTGATTGTCATATTGACTTATAAGTGAAAATAGCCTTTCATGTTATAAGCCATGCTGACTTTGAACCTTAGGGTGGTTAACGAATTACTTGGTCGACTATACAGCGCAATTTAACGAACATTATTTTTTACTATTGACCTACATTTGATCGGCCTAAAAAGTACCCTTGATTTACCTACTTCGTTTTGCTGCAACTTAACAAATATTTTTTTTAATGAAACTTGCGAATAATGATATAGGCATGTTTGCTAACAGGGTAGTTTAATACCTAAGTCATTTTCTTTTGAGGTCCAATTAAAACATAATTAGGTTAGGATTGTAACGTGATACTTAATCACATAAATAAAAACGTAAGCTTAACGTACTAAAGCAAAAAAGTTGTAAAAGTTGGCCTAGTAGCGCCATCTCTTGGTCCAGGTGAGCGGGTAGCTCCGAAGGAGTGTTGAAGTCTCTCGGTAGAGGGCATAACATAGATGCGCTTTATCACTGCCTAAATGTGATTATAACAGACTGAAGTGTACGATGTATGGGAAAGATTCGTCGCTAACTTCTAGACCAGTGGTGGTGTAGGGGTAAGCACGCAGCACGGAACGCTGAGGACCTGGGTTCGATTCCTAGCATTGGTCTTTTTTCTGTGGTTTTTTCTGTGCATCTATGTTTCAGTTTGTATTTAGTTTGAAATATACTAAAGCAAATTAAACAAAACATTAACTATCCTACAGGAAGCATTCTACGAACACCTGGTAATGCCTGAGCGGGAACAAAAACCTTACTACACTTAAAACATTTCTATTTAAGAGGATTGTGTAGTCACAGCTTATCATATACGTACAGACAACGAAAATAGTTTCCACCCCCTAAACGTTAGCCAATGTTGGGCAATCCTACTATCTTACTCTTATTTTTTTTTAATATTATAAACGCGTAAGTTTTTACGGATGGATGTATGGATGTTTGTTACTCTTTCACGCTAAAACGGTTTGACGGATTTACGCGAAATTTGGCACACAGGTAGTTTATAACCTGAATTAACATATAGGATACTTTTTATCCCGGAACATTGCATGGTTCCCGCAGGATAGCGATAAACGAATTCTTTGCAGACGGAGGCGTGGGCAGCAGCTAGTAATATTAAAACGCAAAAGTTTGTATGGATGTTTGCTAATCTTTCACGTTAAAACGGTTTGACAGATTCTTATGAAATTTAACAAACAGTTTCTAACGTGGATTAATATACAGGGTATTTTTTTAATCAGTGCACAAACTTTGATATGTGATTCAGTATCGTTGATAGATCACGATTATCTGTTCGAGATTTTTTTTACATTTTGAAATTTGGGTTGATCATAGTTAATTCATCCAATAATTGGCCGAGTTACTACGAAAAAAAATAAGTAATAAATATTATAATGAAAAATACTGAAATTTGTTATTTTAACGATACTGAATCACATTTAATTTGTGCACTTATTAAAAAATTACCTTGTATAGGATACTTTTTATCCCGAAAAATCGCATAGTTAACATGGGGTATGTATTACAATACCGAAGTACGAAAGACCGAATGTATTAAAACATCGAAAAATCTCTTTTGGGTCAAAAGACGGACATTTTTTTCTGAAACCGTAAACTTTTCAGAATTTATTAAAACGGCATCATACAGAACCCATTAGGTTAGTTTAGGTTTGTTTTATAACAATCTTAAAAAGTTAACGGTTTCAGAAAAAAATCGTGTCGGTCTTTTGACACATTCGATGTTTTAATACATTCGGTCTTTCGTACTTCGGTATTGTAATACATACCCTTAACATGGGATAGAGATAAAGGAATTCTTTGCAGACGTAGTCGGCAACAGCTAGTATAAAACTATAAACATTTCGAAACTACTTTCATTACTTTTGTAAAAAATCATGTCTTTAAAAAACCGGTCAAGTGCGGGTCGGACTTGCGCACGAAGAGTTCCGTACCATAGTCTATAAAAACGGCAAAAAAATCGCGCTTTTTGTATGGGAGCCCTCCTTAAATATTTGTTTTATTTTAATTTAATTATTTATTTTTAAAGTGAATATATAACTAAATATTCTGCGAATATTTCAAGCGTCTACCTGTTGCCATTGTCAATATCGAGCAAAAAACGAGTAAAAAAATACGAACCCTAAAAATGGAAGGGTTGTTTTATTTAACCCCACTACCCCTCAACCAGATGTTTGGGTATTTTGGGTATTAGTATGGACGAGTGTTAGACTACTTTTCATGTAGCGTGTCTCCAATACTTACCGAAAAAAACGTTAATCAGCTCCCTCCTACTAATAACATTTTGATCAGGAACCATCCTATCATTCCCAATCTGTATCCAACTTTAGCAGTATCGCATCCCCTTAATCAGATCCCATTTTTATTTCCAGTAGCCTTAAACATTAAAAAAACTCGCTAAGTACGCCAAAGTACTTTGGAGAATGTTCAAGCCGCGTTAAGAAGATAAGTAGCAAAGTGGAGTCGGGAGCGGAGTACGGGAAAAAATCTAAGTAGTTCGCAGTTAATGACCAATTTGAAGTAGGTAGGTATACATTAGTATATAGACAAGTCTACAAAAGCGGTAATTGAGTAGGTACTTTAAATATAATGGCATAAAACAATTTGCAACAATTAACTAGTCCCAAAGTAGCTTATACTATTATGCAGAGATCGGAATTTTCACGGCAAAATATAAGACTGTCGCAATCAAGCTAGTGTTAGAACCAATTTTTATCGATATCGATAGTTGTGCAATAGAAGAAAAAAACGGTCCACTAAATAAAAAAACATATTTAATACAGAATTTTAGGTCAGGTGATAAACGAAACAGGCTACTCCAAGAGAATGTTGAGAAATTAATGATTATCTACTCCTATCACTATCACAAACCAAATAAAATGTCATGTGCTTCTGTGTGTACTGACGCGGACTTCGAAGAAGAAATTGCATTTGTCTGTATATAATTTTATACAAACCTGACCTAAAATTCTGTATTAAATATGTTTTTTTTATTTAGTGGACCGTTTTTTTCTTCTATTGCACAACTATCGTTATCGATAAAAATTGGTTCTAACACTAGCTTGAATGCGGCAGTCTTATATTTTACCGTGAAAATTCCGATCTCTGACTATGAGAACTAGGAATAAACATACTTATAAATGTAAATGAATAAGTACTTTAATACTCATTTAATATTACAGTTTTAATTATACGGCAGCCTGGGACCTTTTAGTCTAGCTATGTGGAAGTAGTGGTAGTTTAGTGGTTTGACATATGGTCTCTCAAGCAGAAGGCCGTGAGTTCGAATCCGGGCACGCACCTCTTAAGTTCTTACTAAATTATATGCAAAATTACAATTCAAATTTAAGATGAACTTTACGGTGAATGAAAACATCGTAACCTTGGAAACACCTGCGAAGAAAGTCAACGCACTGAAATGGATGGAATGAAACACACTCTTTCTTATAAGAGCTTCTGACGATATCACCGCAGTTACATTCTTTAAACTTAGAGAAAATAACTTAAATAATTTATTGAATCAGGCGTTACTTTGCGGAGGTCCATATTAATGAACTAAAACAATTACTATGTAATTGTTTTAGTTCATTAAAATAACTTAAGTCAGACACTGATAACCAAATAATAATAAAGTTATTTATAACATCTCTCATAACACAGGTTAATTAAGAAAGGGTCTCAAATGCGCAGAGGGATCGTAAAAAAACACCCACTCGGCAGGTAGAGGACCCTGTCCAACTTAGCCGTAAGCAAACACAATAAAGGACGTCGCAAACAGACGAAATCGAATGCTGTAGACTGTGGACAAAGGCGCTTAAACCCCAAGAAACTGCGTCATCTTAAGCTTTGTCGAAAAGTAATTTAAAGCAACCCCTTTTATTTTAAGGTTCCGGTGTACGGTCAGCTGCAGAGAAAAGGTATCCCCTTTAGTGTGGTCACCGCCGTGTAGTGGCACTTTTTCTCTACAGCTGACTGCACCATATACTTATCGTAAAAGTCCATGGTAGCCTAGGGTGTGACCTAAGGCCTCTCAAGCAGAAGGTCGTGGGTTCGATCCCCTGCTCGCACCTCTGAGTTTTTCGGAATTTAAGTGCGAAATTAATTTCAAATTTACCATGAGCTTTACGGTGAAGAAAAACATCGTGAGGGAACATACACACATTGGAGAAAAAAATCAGTGGTGTATGTGAAGTTCACACTCTGCATTGGGCCCGCGTGTGAACTACGGCCCAAGCCCTCTCATTGTGAGAATATGATGAAGATGAAGATGATGACCATATGGATAACAAATTGAATTAATCACTGAATCCCAAGTTACGTAGTGAATGACACGTGTGCTTATTAGCCACCGCTCACTAAGTTTGCATAACATCAATTTGGCTGGACTGTCTTGGGAAGTTGAATGGCCTCATCCGGGTCGAGTCATCCCCCTTAGAGCGGTTTATCCACGGACCAACCAACTTACTACTACCTTAGATCCAAATCCGATCCGAATTCGTCAAGATATTAATATTTTGTATGGTACTGTAAGGATCTTACTGAGATCCTTAGCTTTATAACTTAGAAGCCCTATCAATTAAACTTCGTATGCTTTATATCTGTGTTTATTCTTTTGTGTGTCAAATCCAAAAATCAATTTTACAAACTGCAAACTGCACTTTTCCAAAGCTGACATTACTGATACCATAGAGTATCTTCGTGACCTCTATCGAATGTACGCTGACAATTTCCCTCCCCCTTATTGAGGTTAGGTCTACCCTACCTACTGGTGGACAACTAACAATAATCACCATAGCCTGTGTGAGGCTGGCCTGCAACCTCTACCTGTGGTCACCAATCAATAATTTAAACATTGGCGGGGTTAGGCCCTTGAACCTAAGGTTGCAGCCCGAAGACTGTAAAACCACCAGGAAAAGCAGGCTCCATGGTGCACATAATATAATCTAAGGTCCTTATTAAGTATCCTTATCCGCATTCTGTGCTTGGGCGAATAAAATTTATATGTCTATGACCTCCTTTGAGCCACATCAGAATACAGACCAGTGGGATCACTCCCACCCATGTTTGGTATTGGTGTTGTTCATAAAAACTTATATGTGAATAAAGCACATTTATATCCTCCAACACAACAAACATGTGTAGGCAAGAATATCTATCGAATGTCAGCTTTGAAAAAGTGCAGTTTGCAGTTTGTACAATTGAGTTTTGGATTTGAGACACAAAGCATACGAAGTTTAATTGATAGGGCTTCTAAGTTATAAAGCTAAGGATCTCAGTAAGATCCTTACAGTACCGTAAACTGGGATGATTTTTGAACTGCGGGGCGACATTAAAAAGTAGTTTGCTGGCATAGTCACGCATTTATGTTAGCATTTTCTATATTGTCGATGTTTTTATCGATCTTCTTTTTGTAGACCTTATATGGACAATATCGATTTTATAGCGATTTTCAAACTATCAAAGTTGCCCCAATTTGATCAAAAGCAACCCGTTTTACGGTAGCTGACGCTCTAGATCCGATTTCCGTTATCTGAATTCTCTCGGATCTGGTGCATAAACTATCATAATCTGGGTCTTATTACTTTGCTCACCCTTAGTATTAGGTCGCGGGTGAGCAAAGTAATTGTTTCAGTTCATTGTCACCTCCGCAAAGTAGCGTCTGATTCAATAAATTACTCTTACTCTTGTGACTGCTAAAAATCTTCATTTTCCCGTCTTCTACGAAATATCTTAAGTACCTACGTAAAATCCATCAAGCATTACCAATTTTTTTACCGGTAATAAACATTGACAGATGTGACAAAGTAAGGAAGAGTGCTGGTCCCAGTAGTCGTCATCTTTATTTATGTGTTATTAGCAATAGATGTGATAACAGAGTGTCATTTATTGGAGCTTACATTGACAAACACTAGGAAATTAACCTCATTTCCAAACAAAACTGCTTACGAAAATCGGACCTAATTTATTCTAACCATAATCTTAAATTCATGCCAGAACAAAGTTACTTTTATGCCTCTTACAAGATTTATCATAAATCGAGCAAGCTGTGTTGCCCGTGACTCCGTCCGTAAAGAACTCGGTTATCGCTATTCCGCGGGAATTTCGGAATTAACCGGGATAAAACTATACTGTCCTTCACAGGGTCTTAAACTATGTCCATACCAGATGAAATCTATTTAAATCGTTTCAGTGTTTCAAGCGTAAAAAGGTAACACACAAACAGACAGTTACTTTCGCAATTATGTAACATATTAGTATGGAGAGGTTGGAACCTAATCCCGAGCCCACTTGACACCCAATTGCCACCGATTCTCAAGCCCACGTGGTTGACTCTGATTGGTCAGTTTCCTTCGGTGACTTTATTGATAAAACGTTTGATTTTTGAGACAAAACCCAATTGTCGCGTTGTTTCGTTTCCAATATAAATTCCACGTGCCGACCGCCGCAATCCAGGGCGTTTCGAGGCGAAAAACTTCAACTTACAGAACTGAGAAGAAATAAATCTGTTACAAGTTTCCCGCTGACGTAAACAAAGTCATTATGTTTTATTAGGAATTTTTAGAACGGTCGTTTTCGGGAACACCTTAAAATTCAACATTAAACTAACGCTTACGAGTTAAAATAGGTTAATGGCCCGGCAAAGTTTTCAGACAAGTATGTTAGGGATTGAAGAGGGTGTCCGACGTTGATAAATAACACATAACAACTTGTAGTAGGATCTCGTGCAAAGCTGTTTAAATTAAATCATTATTGGTATTATCTATTTGGGATAGATTTACAATACCATGTATCTAGGTAAGAATTGATGATTTCTTACACTAAAAGCGGGCTCAGTTGGGTGGGGTTCTAAAGCATCTCAAACGCCGTTCCCCGTGTGTGTGTGTTCGACTGATAATATGTCTGCCAATTAAAAATCCTAATGACTATCACGCGTGGTGTGGTTTGTGGTCGCAGAATTTCTATTGGTTTTAGTTCATGGGCATTAATTATCCTTAGGTTTTCGTAATAGACGGGATAGAGCGCTTGAAAGGCTTCAAAACCCGACCAGGTTATAAATCATATTCGAAAACTTATATATTTATTATTGGATTTTTTGATTATTTTAGCGTAAGCTTTTTATTGGACTGAACTATGATCTTAGCTAATTAAATTGCTTACTAAATATCACACTTATTGTTATTGAGATCTGGCCTTTGTATAGATAAATTCAATTTCCTTCGGGCCTACGCTAGCTGACGCGGACGTCCGCCGCGTGCGCCCGCTCGCGGGTCTAAAATGTACCGAAAATCCGTCACACGCGCCCGCGCCACTTAGCGCTGTTCATACAATTTCTTATTAGACGCGCGCAAGACGGGCGTCCGTTCCGGGTAATCCGCGTCAGCTAGCGTAGGCCCTTAAGGTTAAAACCGCGAGGAGGAATAAAAACCGGCCAAGAGCGTGTCAGACACGCCCAAGGTAGGGTTCCGTAGCCATTACGAGAAACTCAAGTAATATTTTTCTAAGGATTTCGTATGTGTACGGAATCATCCAAGTTTAGGTATGTTTTATACCTTAGGCTACTATTTACTCTTAAACTACAAATAATTTCCAAGCAATCTTAGCCGCTATAATTTTCCTAGTAAATTTGATATATTTACTACCATTCTGAATTTTATCAAATTTTTCCAGCCAACAGTTTAGATTTTAGAGGGGGGGGGACGGTCGATTTTAATGGAAATTTTCAATTTAAAGTTGAATATTTCGCAAACAGATCACTGAATAGAAAAATCATGTTAGCAACCCCACAATGATTTTAAAAGACCTATCCAACGATATCCCACACTATAGGGTTAGATGAGAAAAAAAAAATCACCCCCACTTTACGTCAATGGGAGGTACCCTAAAAAAAAATATTTTTTTTTTACCACTTTGTTGGCGTGATTGATATGTGTATTCATGCCAAATTACAGCTTTCTAGTACTAACGATCTCTGAGCTTAGCCGCGGACAGACAGACAGACAGACAGACGGACAGACATGGCGAAACTATAAGGGTTCCTAGTTGACTACGGAACCCTAAAAACAGTCGTCATCATTAACACTGGAAATTAGATGCTCAAAAATGTTTGCACGCGCTCCTTAGCGATTGACAATACGTTCATCTTCAGATGTTTTAGAGCACTGCTGTTTACGATGTTGAGACGAACAATGCAAGCGTATACGACTAAGAACATGACAATGAAAAGTGATAGTACCTATCTGTACTGTTAGTGAAACTAATTAAATTTAAAACCGCGCTGCTAAGTTTTATATCTAGTTAATGTTCTACGATCGGCTTCGGCTCGTGGTTTGAGGAGTGATTTATTGTTCCTGGGGGAGCATTCATTTTATATTGCGGCTTTAATCTGCTGTGTTGAACTATCTCTTGCTAACTTGTTTTTATATGAAGGGTTTTGCTCACCTACCAGTGGTACAATATACCTGTATAATTGTATCTGATTTAATCACTAGAAACATATATACTTTTTCATGATACAATGAGCTCCAAACCAAACCAATGAATATCTTTTGCACAAAAAAGACACGAAATATTATTTGACAGTGAAGCGTACTTTACAATTAACATCGTGGTGACATCAGAAACATATTTATGCTAAATATTGTCGCATTGTTTCAGACGAATGGACGCAAATTTTTGTCTGAACCCGACAGACTGAATGTTAATATTCAAGATTTACATTATACATTCATGAGCGCAGCATTCGTAATAATAGTTACGTCTTATTTAGTTAGCTTCTAAGTAAACACGGGTATTTGTCTTAGTTAACTTCATCTCCATTGTACATCTTCGCACTGTTTTAAAGCATACTCAGAATATTTTGAGAAATTGAGCATGTATCTCAGATCATTGCATTTTTATGTGCTTTTATTTATCTTGGCCCATTAGTTATGGTGTTTTGAGTCAAATCTTGGAAGTCGATTTTAACCTACCAATGCTGGGATTGACTTGAAATTTGGTACACATATGTAAGTTTAATAACGATACTAGCACAGTTAATAAAGAGTAGGTACAGTAAAAAAAAGCCTTGCATTAAAAATGTTTAAAACCGTCCTTCAAAGATCGTGAAGATAAAGATGATTACTGCAAAACTTGGTCATACTTAACAAGTTTTTATGCGCCATCCGGGCCGTCTTAAAGTTTAAGAACATATATCCGCAGCGATAAATATCAGATTTTACAATAGCAGTATTGAAACGGGAGTAAGTTCTAACCGCCGCCGGTACCGTTACATTGAGTAGCAATTTGCAAGGCTGAGCACGTCCTGAGTTTAGTAAAGTTATTAAAAGTAACACTATGTCATTGTAAAGCATTCCGGGACCCGTTTATTCTGTGGTTTTATACGGCAATCAGAGTGATGCTGCAGTTATTCTCTTGTGCCAATTTCAGGGTCTGGCTAGTGATATTGCCATTATTATGCTTTGGAAATAGTAGATATGCAGTCATGCACGATATTTCTTTACGATAAAGAGTTTCTAAGTCTAATGCATTATTGTACTGAAAAGAGGAGGATACCGTTGTAATATTCACAACAGCTCAGCCAACTTTAGCACAAATAGAAGACTCCCATGGCAGATCCAAGGTGAGGGTTTCAAAGAGGCTTAAGCTCCAAGAAAACATCGAAGTTCTTCCGTGATAAATCTTATAATGTGATTTTGATAACTCACCTGAGCGGGGTCAAGTCCCTCTCCAACGACAATCTTGGATCCACCACTGGACAGCGCTATATCCGTCATTATAAGTCAGAAACAGCCCGTCTATTTTTGGTTTTTCAAAAGACTTGACTGCGGTCAGCCATTTGGTTTTTAGTAAGTAATTATAATATAAATACATATAACGGGATTATTATCTACTATTGAGTCCCACAGTAAGCAAAGCTTGTGTTGTGTTATGGGTACAAGCAACCGTTTAAATAAATAAATTTATACTTATTAAATACGTATAAATCACATTTTACTAATGTATTAATAATACAAGGTACTTATAGATACCATTATGTCACACTTAAGTAGCCCTCGTTACCAACAAGTTGTTATGCAAAAATTTGAATACGTTGGAAACCGTTTGTTTTCCAGCAAATTCCGATTTGTAATTTAATTCTCGTTAAAATTCCGTTCTTGATTGCTGATGCTGGTTTTCTTTTTTCTTTAAATGAATTCCACGATGTTGTTCTATAAAGTGATCGTTTCATTTATACGCCCGACGCTCGTTTACCAGGAAAATATCCATATTCATGGAATCGGAAACGGTCATTTTGTGGGAATTTCTGCACAAAGTTTCTAACGTTTTCTGTTCTTTTAGACATTAATGGGTTGAGCGCTAGCCGGCTCGATAGCCGATACGTGCAGTCGTTATACACGAACCAATGCGGAACCAGCTTAATGGCTTTGACTTGTTCTTTATTCCAAGAGCATTGAGTGTGTTAAGAAATGGTTTAAAAACTTTCAGAACCACATGCTACAACACAAGTGTCTTTAAAAAGAGAGTGAACAGATTCTTGAGTATAGTCCGTTTTGGTCTACCATTCAGACCTACTAATAGGACTAAACGAATGAAATAATCCATTTAGTCCTACTATTTCTGGCACGAATTTTAATAGGACTAAACGGACGAAATAATCCGTTTAGTCCCAATACTTCTGGCACGAAATAGGGCTGGTTAGATAATTTTTACACATTACTAGGTAGGTTAGGTTCGTTAGGTATCTTCAGATGCCCGAAGGGCAGACCGCCCAGAAATAGGAGCCCCGCGAAGCGTGGGTTGCCTAATACAGTAATTCCGTTTATCTCTACTAGAAGAACTAAACGGATAATTTTGTCCGTTAAGCCCTATTAGTAGGACTAAACAGAATTTTCTGTCCGTTTATTGCTACTAATATGACTAAACGGAATTTGCTGTCCGTTTATTTCTATTTATAGGAATTAATGGTAGACCAAAAAGGACTACATCGATTCTTACGAAGCTGGCAACGCGCTAACAGTCCTACTAGTGTTGTAGGTGTCCGCGGCGGTGGTGATCTGATTACTTACCATTAGGTGATTGATACGCAAACGCAAGACTATAATTTATAAAAATAGTAGAGTTTAATCTAGATTAAACAAATAACACTAATGAAAAATCTTATGCAAATATCTTAACAGTCGTTCGAACTCCTCGACCCTTCAAACTGAAATTAGAATTTCCGCTTCCCTTTTCTTGAGTTCTTTCACGTTTCTTCGTCAGAATGCTAATTCGGTTCGCGAATAACTTAAAAAAATGGCTAAGTTGAGCATACCAAGTTAGAGACATTTTGCCTGATCTGAGATTTCGTTTTCAAATATCAGACTCAGAGATAAGTTTCTGCTTGATCTCGTTTAAATATAAAGTCATTTTATTCCAAAATCTCCTATCTTAAATGTATCTACAGATATCTTATACGTCCTTTAATCCATATAAAACCACATACCAATCAATGCCATTTGAACCGGTATTTCCTGTAGCCAACAACCACACCGGTTTATTTTATATCTTCTTTTTATATTTTCACTCAACAATTACATTAAGTTCAGCCAATCAGAAAGCATTATTTATATTTCAAAGAGCAATTCGGAAAAAATCTTGTTGTCAACTTATATCGCATAGCAAAACGATGATAATTTCCGTTACATTTATTTCCATAAGCTCTTTACGCAGAAGAGACAATGGTAGAAGTTGTATTACATTACGGAGCCCCGCTGAGGCTAACGAGCAAAAATTGTAAGTGACAGATCAAGTGCAGCGATGTATGCAAGTATTATTTTATTACAGTTTATTACTACCCAGCCGATTTTAGATTGTTCATGCTTCCACCGCTACAATACAATCGCAGTCACGAGACTAATTTAATGAAGTCTTCCGTTCTGGGGTCAACGAATCGACGCGAATTCTTGTTGGCCATCAGGTCAAATCCTTGAGAGCATCTTACGCTTTTCTTATACATATGACGCACGAGGTCTTTTTTCATTCTTAAAATATAAACGACAATTATTTTCCTTCTTTGAACATTGGATACTAATAACTAGACAGTAAAAAACTACGAGCGAAGACAAGGTCTATGGATTTAGTCAAAATCTGACTACGGAATAATTTGCATGTTAATCGGGGAACAGACTTATAAGTCTGCATGCATTCGTTTGCAGCACCATTTATCCAATGTGCACGTTTCAGTCGTTCAAGGACTATTTAAAATTCATGTGAGTTGTATCCTAATAATATTATAAATGCAAAAGTATGTGGGTATGTGAGAGCGTGCGTGCTTACGTGCGTGCGTGTGCGTATATCTGTTTATGCTTTTGTTAATCCTTCACGCTAAACGGCTGGATGGATTTGGATGAAATTTGGTATGTATAGATAGCTGGATGAATGTAGTAACAGGCTACTTTTTATCCCGATATTCCCACGGGCTCGGAATAAAATCCCGAAATCTCAACCGCTAAGCTTAGAGACATGAAATTTGGCACGGGTGTTTTTATGCAACGTTAATGAAGGATACGGTGTCATTTTTGAGAAATCCCGGAAATTAAGAAACTAAGTGACTAATAAGTGACTATTAAGAGACTGTTTCCCTATCTTTTTTAAGTTTTCCTATCTTAAGCTGGTTAACATGAAAAGATCCTTTTAGGGATAAATTAGCTTTACCTATTACTTTTTCGTTTTATTGTTTGCTTTATTTTTGTATTGTTTTGTGTCTTATGCACAATAAAGAATTTCAATACATACATACAATTCTATTCACGTGCCAGAGCTAATTGTTAACGCGAAGCCGCGGGTCAAACTAGTTTTCGATGAAGCTTTGAAGTTTTCGTACTTCTTTACAGTAATTCGCTTTATTTTCACATTGCAAATCGGGAAATATCTCGTCCCAGGGTGTATCAGGCACGCTCGAGGGTACCAGCCCTCCCTGGCACTGAAACCACGCGACGGCGAAAGAATACCTAAGTAAGTTGTTAAGAATTACGTATGCCGCGTTTTTGCGGCTGTCCTCAGAGCATGTGCTAAAATAATTCGTGATTTGTCTTTTGCACGGCTAGCACAATCTGATATGATTTCTTTTGCCACCAATAAGTACTGCCATCATCATCTCTGCCTATATACGACCCACTGGAGGGGACAGGCCTCTTCTCCGAATGAGAGGGCTTATGACCCAGTTTCCACGCGGTCCCTTGTTATTCATAACCTCATTGTTTCTAATTTGATGGCCTTATTAGTCGTAAAACATGTAACGGGCCGTTTTCAAAAATGTCATCTTATCTCATAACAATTCTTAATAAGATTTTGTTAAAAATTTAATTTTTAATGCAAGCTTTTACGCTGACCGTACTTTTTGTTGACTGAACTTACATTGTCATCCAACGTACATAAGTATACCAAATTTCAAGTAAATCCGACCACTGGAAGTGGGTCAAATTAAGCTACCAAGATTTGACCCGTACTACATACTTATGTACTTACATACATTGCAAGTTAATAAAAAGCTTTTAAAAAAGAGACGGAGACAGAAATAAACTTTATGCCAATTTGAATTAAAAGCAAACTTAGGCTATGTGAAATAATAGGAAACAATACCATTTAGTACCTCTAAGGACAAATTTAACAAACTTACTTAATGAAACTAAAATTTATATGAAAAAGAATACTTAAGATCTGACTGCGCCATGGCATGGTCCCCATAATGCTGGAGGTAAATAAAAATTTTGATAAACGATAAATTCGAATTTTAATTTTATGACAGTCAATTATATGTAAACCCTTTCCTTATGATATGTATGTACTTCGTAGATGTACTTATACTAGCCGGTTAAAAAACTCTGTGACACGTGAGATTATATCGTGTTAGTCGTCCTAGTCAGTCCGAATAAAGAATTTTTCCTTCCATTGATTTTATCGAATACCCGAAAATTAAACCGTCTTCGTCCCAGAGGGTTTAGCTTATAATAACCCGGCCATATTGAAATTACAAAAAATCTTTTATAGCTCGATAGAAAGGAGGTCAAATTTAAATAACGTACTTAATTGAAATCATACGGGAATGTCTGAGAAAATTTAAAGTTATATGCTTTAGCCATGTGGCGTTGATGCTGTTCAGGTTGGCTGATGTGACAAGGACATCAATAACATTGTGAGCATGCGCTTTTTGTCTATTTAGTTTTTTTTTTGCCCTGAGCTAATGTAATAAATTGTACGAAGCCTGTCTCAAAAATAAATAAATAAACCGTTTAAAAACTTCTGTCATTTTTAGACTCCATCGAAAAGTAAGAGAATGGCTACGAAAATAGCTTTACCTTACAATTGATTCGTATAAAAACAATGTTATCTCAATTTACGAACTTGGTTACTCTTGTCTAAATAGAATGATAAGTCAGAACCAAGCCAATCCCAGTAGATTCCTCAAATTTAATAAAAAGACGACAGATGAAAAGTGAATACTTAATAACTTGAACGGTAAATCTTGCCGATTATCTTTTTGCGAAAGTCTATTTAGGTCCGAGATTGCAAATATGTTAATGTCTATTTCTTTTGAAACAGTAAAGAGTCGGACATGACTTTTGCCCTTTCCAGGTTCTCGGATCTTTAGCCGGCTGAGTAGAATGTTCTTACAATTGGAGGAAAAGGAAAGTCGTACCGTGACTATGACCAGCCAGATCCATGTCATTACTTTTAGCAGTTCGACCATTGTATCTAGCGCAAAGTATATTATTTATTATTGTATTAGATCGTGTTGTGTTGTGTTGTTTTTACTGTACTGTGGCCCGGCGGAAGACCGGTGCTGGTTTTTTTAACTAGCGATATACTGAGTCGGGACCCTTTTTGTGACAGCTTTAATATGTGCACCTATGTCTTTGTCTAGGTTTGTACTCTTATTTTTGCCTGTGTGCGTGTTATTGTTGTTATAAATGAATGTTTTTCTTTCTTTCTTTCTTTCTTTGTTGTGGGTATCCATATAAGGCGGTAATTTCCTTTTATCAGATTACACTAGAGAGGAGCAGTCCCATTCCTCATCTTATAAATTAATGCAGCAATTAATAGGCTAAAAAAACTTTTATTTCAAAATGTTTGTTAGGTAGTTTTAATTATATTTCTTCACCACCCCGGTTTCATGGAAATATGTTGTTTGTAATGTTTGATATTTCACAAAAGTTCTATACGTAGGTAATTAGCATTGATGATTACTCGACTATTGCATGACATCAGTGCACAAAACAATTAAATAATAAATTATTGTGTTGCTTGTGTTGTTCAAAAAGATGCAGATATTTATAAACATTGCGAAAGATTATAAAATATGCAATAAAATATTTCGTATTTGTCTTCAACAGATAATATATCACTTTCCTTGTCATCACTAACTTGATGACTACGTTTAAATGTTGTAAACATTTTTTTTTATTCTTCAACCATTTTGCATCATTTCCCTTTCCTTTCAGTAAATATTATATTAATTAACAAAGTTTTTTTATTTCAATAAGTTATTTTCTATATTTGCGGCAGCAATCCAGCGATTTGATCAATGGATTACTTTGATCATTTTGTCAGATCTAATAACGAACTGTCGCCTTTGAATAAAAGGGCGAAGATGCCACAGCGAACTTGACAGTGGATGCTGGGCCTTGCATTCCTATAGCTCTATAAATACGCTGGGCGGCGCGCGCGCCGCGTCTCAGCCGGTGTCTCGTGCTAGCATACTGGGCAGAGCTACAATTTTCGTTCAGGGCGTTCTTTTCTGACTTATCCAGTAGGAAAAGGACGCACTGCGATAAGCGGGGTAACGGTGGGCGTGCTAGCCACGACACGATACTGAAAAAGGAATGTCGTCTTTACAAATAAAACTGATGCTTTTGCATATTTGTTTCACACCTGATCGTAAAACTATCACTTAGGCATAAAAAGCAGCATTCAAATAGTACCTAGATTACCTACTTAAATAGATTTCGGGATTCATGTATATATTTCTACTTACATCCAAAACTTTACAATTTCGATAAGTGTTTAAAAAATCGAAAGACAGTGACATCAGCTCCGCGATTGTTAGTTCTTTGCATAACCCTTTTTCCAGGTGTCGTTTTATCAGTCTTAAAAAATAATAATCTTTGTCAACAACAAATAAAATTACAAGAGTTAAGATACAAAAATTTCAGAGTTAAAAATATGGTAAATAAACAGGTTAAAGACTAATTATCTGTTTCAGCCTTTGGGGTAACTGATCACAGCCCTTTCTTAATCACACGTAAAAAGCACAGAAAATATACAAGTACTTAAAAAATATTTTTTTTTAATGCAAGCCTTTTTGCTAACGTTATCGATTATAAGTAGATAAAAACACAAACCACTACATTATCCAATTACTTGGTACCTACCTGGTGGCATCGTATGTGTACCTACATATCGAGGGTGCATAGGTATATTTTATTCTGAGGAATAATATGAAGCACCTTTATACAGGGTTTATGGGATATCGACGAAAAAGTTGACACGGTCTTTTAATGGCGTATAAAGGCAAATGGATAAAAAAATACTCCACAAAGCCTGAAGTTGAAAGGGAGTTGAACTTTGATTTTTATGTATAAAAATATGTGTTGCAAGATATGCACACACAAGATATACGTAAGTAGAGATAAACTACGATAACATGGCCCGCCCCTCCAAAATTCAAGAAGTCTTCAATGTATTTGTGAAAGTGTTTATAAAGCACCACCAAAACTTTCAACGCATGTGTGCGTGCTAAGACAGCAATCAAACAAAAGCAGACTACTACATACATACTCTTTCGTAAGGATGTGACATAACACATTGAAATAGTAATTTGGAGGGGCGGGCCATGTTATCGTAGTTTATCTCTATCTGAATGGTTCAAGAAAATTGATAATAGAAGGGAATAACTTACACTAACCTTACACCGTCCGTAGAACCTTTCAATGATCTTTGACCTTTGTCAAGAGATGTCGCCGTCTCATTTACAATTCCAGAAATATAATCTATTTATAAAAAGTCGCTGTTAAAAGCTCCGATATCCTAACGGTATAACCCTTGGCCTCTCAAGCAGAGGATCGCAGGTTTGAATCCGGGCTTTGAGTTTTTCGTTTAATTTATTATTTTTGTTAAATGAAATTAACATTTTATTAATTCACCATTAAGCAACTTTATATATACAACTATCTTAAACTTAAAGTAGATACATTAAGAAAAGAAAAAAATATATAATAAATAACTAACACATATTGTGTAAAGGAGACCCCTTAGGCAAAATTCCGAAAATAATACCTAATGGCAGCGTTCCCTCTTTGAATAAGTAGTTATCCGATGTAGCTGCCACCTCTTCGGTCTCGACTATCCTCTTCGCTATTTCATTATATATCCTCAAAGCGCTAGGATCACACGGACCAAGGGTCCTGTATTGTGTTGGTTCACTTTTTCAGCCGCTTCAGAAGCTGCACCAGCTTTATTGCAAGTTCCATGGAGACGGGAAAGAGCCAGCGAGTCATCCTCCAAAGAATCAAACTTAACTTAAAAAATTGACCTAAAATTTAAATCATTTATTAAAAACAACTAACGTACCGTTACTGTATTCATGCCATAATTGCATTACGGTGAAGCACTTCCCTTATCACAAGTCAACAAAGGTCTACGGTATGCACTGATAACAGTCTGAGTAAATTATACAAGCATACATGTTCAACTAATGGAAATATGCAAACAATTTTATATCGTTATCTAATAATATCGGGCATGCGATTATCAAGTTCAAGTGTCGTAATAATGATTTTACGACCAAATAGCCTAGTGGTTAGAGAACCTGACTACGAAGCTGAGGTTCCGGGTTCGATTCCCGCGTCGGGGCAGATATACATATGTATGAAAAATAAAAGTAAAGAAGAAGAAGTATGTTTATCCGTTGCCTGGTACCCATAACACAAGCTTTGCTTACTTTGGGACTAGGTCGATTAGTGGGAATGATCCCATGATATTTATTTATTTTAATTCGCTGGTAGGCCTCCAACAAGATGGAGCAACGACCTGGGTTAGGATTGCTAGAATACGTTGGATGCGGATGGCGCAGGGCCGGTCTGTTTGGCGAGCCTTGGGGGAGGCCTATGTTCAACAGTGGACGTCTTTCGGCTGGAATGATGATGATGATGATGATGATGATGATGATGATGATGATGATGATGATGATGATGATGATGATGATGATGATGATGATGATGATGATGATGATGATGATGATGATTTAACTGGCAACATTCGTATGCTAGGTATGCTGTGGGTATCAAATTTGCAAACCATTTCGACCACTTCCAGGTAACCAATTGAACTGGAATTTGGCATACCTACTTATGAAAGTCTGATGACAAATAATGACAATGCAATCATTTTTGAGTGAAATTCTGATGGTCTGGTAGGATCGTCTCCGCAAGAGGAAACTCACAACGGTGCCATTTAAACTTGGTACGGATATGTAGTTTGGTATTTTTTTATAACAAAACTTATTAATATTAAAGTTATACTAGCTGAACCCGGAAACGTTGGTTTGCCATAATAACACCTAGGTGTATAAAAAATAGCCTGCGACCTATTTCTCAGACCTACCAAATACAGATGAAAAAGCTTCTAATAAAAATCGGTCAAGCCGTTTCGGAGGAGTTCGATAACAAACACTGTGACACGAGATTTTTATATATTAGTTAGTTATATTAAAGAACTGAAACAATACTTTGGACAATACAATACTTTAGTTCATTAATGTGGACCTCCGCAAAGTAACGCCTGATTCAATAAAGTTATATTAAAGTAAAAATAGGGAGCTGCCTTTTCAGACATACCTACACGATACAAGAGTCAAGCGGTATGTTTAACAATTTAATCGAGTAGCAAATAATGTTGCAAGTAGTTTTACTGCTTGTAGGTCGATTAAATGGTGCTGCTGGTGGTACTTCGCACATGTTCCGAGTGAAATACTGGATAACTGTCAAAATGCCTTTTCTCTACACACTCGGTGTGTATTCAACTGTATGTAATAAGCTCGTTATTCCAGAAACAGCTTCATATTTCTTAATAATAGTAATAAATATTTTATTTTCAGACATAGTCCATAATGTAATGTGTTAGTTACACAGAACATTTTACACACAAGTTATAAGTAATAAAAAAACACACAAAACATAAAACAAAAAAAAATCGATTTGTTTATTCACAGCTGGCAAGTAAATTTATTTTTGCAAGATATTTATACTCGTATACCTACTTTGAGTCGCTCAACGAGCTATGTAGAGGGCTGTGCTTGGAGTTTCTCTACGGGATCGAATCAGAAACGAGGAGATCCGCAAAAGAACCGGGGTCACTGACATAGCCAAACGGATTAGCTCGTTGAAATGGCAATGGGCAGGCCATATAGCACGCAGAACAGATGGCCGTTGGGGCCCAAAAGTTCTGGAATGGAGACCACGGACTGGCAAGCGCAGCGTGGGACGTTCACCAACGAGTTGGTCGGATGATTTGGTGAATAGTAATGATTGGGCATCAATAAAATAAAAATAAAATAAATAAATAAATCTTTATTTATCATACTGAAAGTTACAAAACATAACAACTTATAGACTAAACATATTTAAAAAGGGAACATGTTACTTATACCTGAACTAGGAAAAAAAATCCTGTGTTTGAGGTGAGGTGTGATCAATGAGGGAGGCCTATGTTCAGCAGTGGACGTCCTACGGCTGAAATGATGATGATGATGATGATGATGATGACGTACTTTAATCTGCGAATTATAATCATCATCATCACAGCCTATATACATCCCACTGCAGGGTACAGGCCTCCTCTCAGAATGAGACGGTTTGGGTCGTAGTTCCCATGCGGGCCCAGTGCGGATTGGGAACTTCACACACACCATTGAATTTCTTCTCAGGTGTGCGCAGATTTCCTTTTTTTTGCACCGTAAAGCTCATGGTAATTTCAAATATAATTTCGCACATAAATTCCATAAACTCAGTGGTGCGAGCCCGGATGCGAACCCACGACCCTCTGCTTGAGAGACAATAGATCAAACCACTAGGCCACCACGGCTTATTAAAATTCTTTTGATGTTTGAAGATGCTTATGCTTATAGCCTTTACCCATTGACGTTAAAGTGTCAGAAATTCATTTTTAAAGGTGCATTTGTACGAAGGCATTTGATGGCATTATCTGGCTGGCTCACAATTGTTCAGGGATAATATTTCGGCCCTCCAGCACGACTGGAAATGTATTCAGGAGCCAAACAAAAGACAGATACGAACGAGTTTCCGCGGAACAATGATAAACGCCGACGTATTTGCTGTTGCTAGCGGCTAGCGGAAAACATTCCTTATCGAGTTTACGTGAAGCGGGCATTTCAATTAGAATTCTTGAATTAGTTCCATGATTTAATCAAATTTCACACAAAAAATATTTCCAATGCATGAGGTTGATCTGGCTGCTTGTAGAATCTGGAAAGTGTCTTATGGGTCAACGGTCCATATTACCAGGGCTTCGTCACTCCATAGTGACGTCCAAGTTCAAATATTGAATCTGTTACCTACATAGTAACTATTATCAAATCTGTAACTAAACATCTGATCGGGCAGGTGTATGGCAGAAGGTTGTCGCTCGGCGTTCGGTACGCACGCTAGCCGCGTCGAGCGTCATTATTTTTCTGTGATTTTTGCAACAAACTATGACTTCTAAACGAAATTATAATCGGTATAAAAGATACTGTTGCATTTAAAGATAGTTTACTGAATTAATACACACTGTTATCTTTCTTGATTTATATACCTACCTAAATATCGGCGAGTGGGAACCCTGTGCTCTTGGTTTCGGTTCAGCGGTGCCCAACGGAATATGAACGCTCGTATCACACGATATGTTTCAATTTCCCGTGCATACAGTTAACGGTCGTAAGATTAGGCAAATTTTTATACCTAAAGTTGACTTTTGTTCGAGAGTGATCCTTCGGTACGTTAGTACTATTAGTTATTCTGTGGTTTTGGTGGTTAGAATTGGTGAATTTACTTCATAGTATTCTTCGCCAGATAATTTTGCTTGAACTTGGCTTGATACGCTGCCGCGTGTCCAGATCTTACCCAAAACCGTCATTTCCCTCATTTAGAACGATACCGACACAATTCGAATTATGGTAATTCCGAAAATAAACTTTATGTAAAAAATGAAAAACTGGTTTAGTTTTGAAATTACAATAATGCGACTGTGTCGGTATCGTTCTAATGCAGCGATTTGACCTACTGGCTTGTTTTCTACGCCATTTCATAAAAAAAGTCATGGATACCGTGCATAATATCATTAGTATTTCTAAATAAATAATAAATAAAATAATAAATATAAGGGGACAATCTTACACAAATCGACCTAGTCCCAAACTAAGCAAAGCTTGTACTATGGGTACTAGACGACGATAAACAAACATACTTATATAGATAAATAAATACCTAAATACATAGAAAACATCCATAACTCAGGAACAAATATTCGTGCTCATCACACAAATAAATGCCCTTACCGGGATTTGAACCCAGGACCTCTTGCTTCGTAGGCAGGCTCACTACCAACTAGGCTAAAGCGGTCGTTAAAACCGTAACTAATTACTAACCGGTCGTAATTAATTACTATGTCTGATTATTTATACACTAGATAGAGTGTCAGTAGCAAATATTGCGATACAAAACGTCCAAAAATCCATTTGACAGCTTCATTCATATTACGATCGCGTTACGTCATTCAAACTGAAGGGAGGCAAATGACATTTAAGCCAACTGTTGGCTTATATTTTTCGGGACGTTTTCATGCCGCCTAAACTCTATCTAGTGTATAAATAATCTAAGGTCTGTACTACGTACGAGCACCTTTGGTTGGTTGTTGATAAAGCATCAAGAAAAATACACTTGACATACATCAATGTTTTCCTTATACCCGCACCGTGTAATACTCGACGTTTTCTTTCGGAAATACTTTAAAGGGCTCATGGCGCGCCATTTTATTCCCTTTTAATAAAGTTTTGACGATCTTTTTATTTCGATTTAAAATGAACCACTGACTTTTAATATCAAGCCCAAGCACCCTTAAGCGCTAAGTCTTAAGCGCTTAGAAACTTCTGTCATTAGTGCCAGACTCCCTTTGTTCTGTTTCTTTAAAGGCTATTAATAAAAAAGCAGTTACGTACTGTTTGTGTTGTATCTATAACACTTTTACTAGTTTTATGATTTATTGTTTTATATTATTCCGGCTCGGATTGAACGAAAATTTTCAATTTCCAGAAGTTTCTTACACTGCGGAAGTTCCTTACTCGTTGAAACACTAATAATTATTATTTAAGTTGGAAACTCTTGTCGAATTAAACTACTTCAACGGAGCCTTGTAGTGTAAAAGACAACTATCTAGTCAGTCTTTTTCGTAGGCATTGCGCTTTTTATTATTTGCTTGTGGCAGGATCACCAACGTCCTCGTGAAAACTATAACCAAAAAATACAAATATACGATGATTTTTAACTGCCGATCAATTGATCAGGGGTTGAAAAATGTTAATTATCAGTCAAAATTAAATTCTCAGCCCACTGTTTAATTAATTACAATAAATACTGTACTGTACTGTACTGTGTAATGTACTGTAACCAACGGTAATTGTGAATTCAACGTGATTGCCATCAATAGCTGAATTAGAAAAACTGGTTACCATTTAAAAATCTTCGTGTATATTGCTGTCCTTCCAATATTGCATTCTTGCTGGCCTACACAGCTTCCAAAAGACGTGATTTACTTTCACTGCCGCAAAGTCGTATAAGCTGGAGTAAACACGTGTTGATTGGCACCATCAGGCGCAAAAACAGAATAAAATAAAAAAAAAATCCATTCCAATCAAATTCTAGACGTCTTTAAAACTGCACGAAGTTCATCACCTCGGAAATTCCTTTGCCCATTCGCGTCCTTCGATGGGATTTATTTTACGATTGCCATAAACGTGCGTCAGGGTCAGATCTTTGAGGCGCCAATGGATTTCAAGGAATGCTTTTTACCCTTTTCGCTATTACAGACCGTCTTAATCGTAAAGTGACCTAAATAAAGCGTACGAGTATAGTGCTCTTTATCCGCAGTTTGTGATTTAGTAGGTGCTCGGGGATTCTTTGCGA
Organism: Archips crataeganus; assembly: GCA_947859365.1. Lineage (NCBI taxonomy): Eukaryota > Metazoa > Arthropoda > Insecta > Lepidoptera > Tortricidae > Archips > Archips crataeganus. The sequence goes on along the minus strand of OX402053.1, from coordinate 7,288,455 downwards.
GGTCAAAATGGACACCAAAACATCTTCTTTATTAAACACATCACTAATTTGCTCCTAAAAATATACTAATTCATGATTGCTGATCAATTGAACAAAATTCAAATAGAATGGTAAATATAAATTCATCTATCGACATCTCTCCACTTGCGCATCATTAATAAAATTGCAATGTTCATAGCGCTTCCGCTCTTACCAGGAACTCAGATAACGCTAGGAGTAGATAGAAACGTTTATTTTATTGTGGAGTCGAAGGAAGCAGTTAGCGGCGCAGCGGAGCCGACTCATTTGTGTCAGCTCTTAATTGTCTCAGCGAGATTTCAACGCGACCCAAATCGGGAAGGTCGAATTCCACAGCCGCGGAATAAAGCTTTTAAAGTATAAAAGAATGCCTGTCATTTTTGGTGAGAATCCGGGAATCTTCCACGTCAGAGAGTGCTTTGAGCTTTATGCAAATACGTAAATTTTATGTAAGCAGCCATACATTGTTCCCTGATTATTTGACATGCGGCTCCGTACATGCCAGTCAGATCACATGCATCGCGGGCTATTTCAATATCTACTTTATTCATAGCTAGGTACTTATTATCTATTACTGTTATAATACTTGAGATAATTCTACTTATACGTTTTTTTTTTTTTTTTTTTTACATAAAACTGACCGGTGATTGACCACTATCTCACCTGATGAAAAGTGTAGATGAGGCCAATGGTGTACCTCACTGGTTCAGTAACAGCCTATTCACTCTAGCCTTGAAGAGACCTAGGTTGTATTTATCAGGAAATACAGACGACGGGAGCGAATTCCATTCTTTAGCAGTTCGCATTAGGAAGGATGACGCGAAGCGCTTCGTACGGGCCACTGGAATACTAACCACATAAGGATAACCACGTCACATAACAACACACGTCATGCGCACCTACACTTTGTAATTTAAAACGACATTGCATTGTAATACAATATTCTCGCCTGATAAAGGTTGCAACGTTTCACAGACTTATGAACTTTCTTGCTCGCTATTAACACTAGAGAGACAGCACATTAAAGCAAGCATTGTATTAGTAATAGGTTTGTTTCTAATGTCTTCTCATGTAACATTACATTGTCACAATATCATAACACTGGAGTCCAAACACAAACAATTAGACGGTAAACAATGGCTGCCAAAGGACGTCTGCGCTGCATGACACAAAAAGGTCATTGTTACGCATCATTTCACAATAACCCACCTCTGTCCTTTGTCAATGTTCAGTTAACCAAGACATGAAATGCTCTATTATTGTTATTGGTAATATTTATTTTAGTGCTTTACTATAATTTTTGAATTTGCTACGGCAATTGTGTAGCGGTAACGTGTACTTTAATTTGCATTCACGTCTAAAATCAACAAAGTAAACCGTGTTGCTAATTCACTACCCTTTAATTAGACATAATACTACTATGTAGCTTACGATTACTAACATTTGACATACAAAAAAAAAATTTAAATTAAATAAATTTTAAAGCAAAATTTGCAGGACAAACCATTCTTTTCATATAACATTATCACTTTCTCTGTGAACAACTATAGTTAAATGTATACATTTCTTAACTTTTGAAACAGCACGTCGTGGTGTTATTTAAGCTGCATTTTTTTTACCGGCATCACAACAATGCTATCTCACGTACAGCTTCCGACTGTTCCATTTATTGTTCTGAGTATAAATATCTTTAGACGCAACGTAGAGGAAGTGCCATTGTATACATTAATTTGTTCGCAAAGGTTGTTTAATGTTTACGAAATGTAGGTACAGAAGGTGGAAGATTTTGAGTGATGAATTTGGATGATTTTCTACCTGCTAAAGTTGTCAACAGTACGGTGGAATTTGTAACATTAAGGTGCTTCTAAACGGGCTATATTTTCCTGCAATATGTGGCTGCAACACAGTGGCCGGAAACATTGCGAGCAATTCCAGCCATACTACGCAATATTGCAGCAATGTCCCGGACATATAGCCACACATGTTTGATATTGCAGCGAATGGCCGATATTGTTTTGATAGGTTGCCGGACGATCGCTGAGCTATCCATTTAACTGCAATGTTGCCCAGCCAGTTTTATTGTTGTTTCAGTCGCTCTCTATTGTTATGATATAGTGCATCCTTTTCTACACGACGTGAAGTTGGCTGTGAGTGCGGCTGTGTGAGTGTGACGCCGTGCCGTGACTAATTGCTATATTCTGTGCAGTTATCACGTTGTTTTGTTTTGGTTTTCGGGTTAAGTGAATTAATAATAAACAAAAATGACTAATACGTGGACTAACGAGACGGTGGTTGATTTTATCAATGAAATTCATTTACATCCTGAGTTATGGGATACGAAAAGCGGAATTTACAAAGATAGAATCGCAAAAAAAGATGGATGGAATGAAGTCGCTGAAAAATTCGGCATAACCAGCGACGAAGCCTATAAAAAATTTAGAAGCCTGAGAACATACGCTCTTAATGAGCAGAAAAAAAATAAAAGTGGTAGCGCTGGTGGTAAAACCGTGAAATGGTTTGCTTATGATGCAATATCGTTTGTTTATACTCAAAACACCGCGAATACAGGATTAGACAGTGAAAATGCAACACCTAATGTAAGTATCTATTTAATTAAGTATTTTTGACATTAATAATGTAGGAAAATATTTTACTATATGTAAGTAGGTACGTATCATAGTAACTTGATAACGTGAACTAGTTCCTTCTAAATATTTTTATCTTGATCTTCTACTAGTTAAATATTTATCTTGCCATGCTACTCGCCCCTGCCGTGTCATAAAATAGTGCATAAATTCGTCTCTCACTGCTTTTGCCCTTGTGGTTGCATTCCTTCCCAATATTCTTAAATCTGTTAATCTTTGTTCATCATCTCTCCACGAGCCTGGTATTACTCCACCAACATCAATATCTTCACAATCAAAGGTCCCAGGTGGTGAATATACAGATCGTGATCTTGTATTTCGTCGCAAAAAATTATGTAAATATGCACAGGCCATAACTATATCTTGTACATATTTTAACTCAACATCAATAGTTGTATGTAAAATCCGGAAAACTGAAGCCAAGATACCAAAAGAGTTTTCAACTATACGGCGTGCTCTAGATATTCTATAGTTACATACACGTTTAGGAGAACCTATGTTCAAATCTAACGTATAGGGCTTGCAAATATTCTCTGTTAGTGGAAATGCATCATCTGCCAGGAAAACATATGGTGTTAACATTTCACGGCCTGGGAGGGATTCAGGATGTGGTATGTTAAGAGTTTGACTCAGGAGTGCTTTCCCAAAAGCTGTATGTCTAAAAACTCCCCCATCAGATATACTTCCCTGAACACCAGCATGTACATACAAAAAATTGTAACGTGCATCTGTTACAGCAAATAGCACTATACTAAAAAACTGCTTATAATTATAATATTGACTCCCACTGTTCGGTGGACAGATAATTCGGATATGTTTGCCATCCATTGCACCCAAACAGTGAGGAAAATTCCAACGATCCTCGAAATCTTTCGCAACTTGCTTCCACTCTTCTGTTCCTGACGGCATCTGAAAAAAGTTTAAAATTATATTCACAATTTTATGTATTTTCAGGTGGAAACTGCAAACACTGACAACAGTGCTGGCCCAGAAGAAGTCGTGGATTCAGAAACAACTGACTCTGTAGAAATCTTAGATACTACTCCAAAAACACGTGCTAAGAGATCTAAGACTACAGATCCACTATTAGAAAAGGCTCAAAACATTATACGTGGTGCTGGTGAAACAAAAAGAAATGAATGTGCTGGTTTCGGAGAGCATATAGCAAACAAGCTAAGCAAATATGATGATTACACCCGTGCTCAAGCAGAATTAAAAATTATGCAAATTCTGTTCGACTGTGATATGTCTTTGCACAGAAGTCGATCTTCGTCTCGGTTTACACCAAGTCCTCATAACAGTAGTAGAGGTGGAGCTAGCACATCACAAAGCCAATATTCTGACTTTCCCACACTACCACTTCAAAATAATATCCAGTATGTTATTGTTCCTGATACTTCAATTCAAACTCAGTCAGAGCAAACTACTTCGCAGCATGTTTTGGATAATCAGTCAGTTCCTCAGTCGATTATGAATTCTGCTTATGAAGAACTTGTGTCATATACTGTCGAATATGATGAATCACAAAAGTAAAAATTATTACTACCTAATAATACTATGTACCTTGGTAACATAACTTGTTATAATACCTATCTAGTTCTTACACGTTAATTAAAAGTTAAGTAGGTACCTACTTATAATTACACCTTATGATTAAAATAACATACTTAACCTACATAATAAACCAATGTCAACTTACCTTGATGTATTCTTTTAATCCTTCTATCAAAGCTGCACAAACCTCTGGAACTATAACAGAAATCGAAGCATCTGACACTCTGAATAGATACATCAAGCTTTTAAATGAATCTCCAGTTGCCAAATAACGTAGAGTTATCGCTAATCTTGTGGTAACCGGTATTGCGTTCCTCATGTTTGTATCATTTCTTTTTATTTTCGGTCCAATTTTATTTAGAATATACTCGAAGTCACTCTTTGACATTCTAGAAAAGTTGTCAAATAATTTTTTATCAAGCATTAATTCTTGGCTTAAATTGTCTAATGTTTCACGCCTATTGAAGTAAGGTCGAATCCACATTCTCTGCTTTTTCCTTTTTGATTTTTCTCGTAAAACAATATAGGCTGCTGCGACGAGTGTGATTTCGTCAGCCATTGTTGCCGGTTTGTGTGGCTCGTTTAGGAGTCTGCATCATGCGCCATACTATTGCAGACATATTGCAACACATGGCTCGGCCATAGATTGCTCGGCCATCGTGGCAATAAAATATTTTTGTGATGGCCGGGCAATAAGTTGCCAATAGTGCAGCTACAAATTGCAGAAAAATGTTGCCCGTTTAGATCCACCTTTATACAATGTGCAAGATACGATCTTGTGTTAATAAAGTAAACATGGACCAAGTGAAAAAAATGACAATTAAAGAGCTATAGATTAGAATAATAATATATGTATACGGCTGCGAAGCAGGAATTGTTAGACAAAAAAACTCTCAAAATATTTAGTAAAAATATAAACTCAAATGTTTGGTTTATTTTGAATGAAAATTTGTTATATTTTAGGGCAATAACTCTTTCATGAGACAGTTAAATGAACTAGAAATTGATATTTGTAAAGAATTTTTGGTGTTCAAGTTGATAATTATTCGAGCGAATTGCGCATTGACGTCGGCCCCGCTCATTACTGGCGGCGGTTTTGCGCTATATTTCATGAATTAAGTATACCTATCGTTTTGGAGTTCCTTCCAAATTTAAGCCTATATTTCTTCAGCGTCATAGTTAGTAGTGGAGATCTACTCGGACGAATGTTCGTGCCTTATGATCGTTTGTGCTTGTGAGGAAAAAAGGTGGCCATGAGTAACTTCTTACTGGAAGTACTGGAACACAAACTGAGGCCATATTGTCAAACTATCTCTTTCTGTCACCATGTTTGACAGAAATAAATAGTAAATGTGATAGCAAGCGCCCACGCGTTAGATAATATTATAAGCGTACTGGGGTCTTATTGTTTAACGCACTCAGAATCACAAAACCTTTGGTATGTAGTTGTAAGTACTTTGCGAAGGTTTATTAAAAATAAACTACATACTTTTTTCCACACTTGTGGTGGTATTAAACTACATAGGTACCTAGTTGTTTCCATATCACTGATAAAAAAATAGTTGAATTGAACCCTCACTGTCACTTTCGCACAATTTATTTAGCGGTGTTCTACCGCCAGCTACCGAGAGTGTTTGCGGTTTATATCGCTAATGAAGTTGCTGCCGCGGCGGATTCATTAATCTTAGAGCACTGCGAGCAACACTTTCATTTAGCTAAAACATTCTTAATGCCTGGGAACGGAAGATTTCAGCAATTATGAGGACGCTTATGGCCTTAATGGCAGTTTCTAACAATTCATTGCCACGTGTGCTAATTTAATACTTCAGAGTTTTATTTGCATTTTTAAGTTATATTCAATTAAATCTTCTCTTGTTATTATGCCTCTTTAATTCTGAAGGTTGGCTGTCAGCTTATAGTACTCGACTCATAGGACGGAGGCGATTCCTGTACATTCCCTGACGTCCCGCAGCCACAATTTCTTCCTTCGCCCAGTACGTCGCTTTTTCTTCACTTTCGCCATCGTTATTAACTGCGGAAGCGAGTGTCTATGTACAGGGTGTTACAAAATAACCCCTAAAGCCTAAAACCCCATGAACAGTAACAAAACTGTAATTTTGCGCTCTGTTCTTTTAAAAAAAAAATTTTTTTTTATTTAGCTTTATTTTGTGTCCCACTGCTGGGCAAAGGCCTCTCCTCTCTTGCTCCACTCCTGCCTATCAAAGGCGAGCTCCCGTCATCCCAAAAAAATATATACTAATTTAATATTATATTTATAGACGACCAGATGGCCTAGTGGTTAGAGAACCTGACTATGAAGCTTGAGGTTCCGGGTTCGATTCCCGTGTCGGGGCAGATATTTGTATGAAAAATACGAATGTTTGTTCTCGGGTCTTGGGTGTTTAATAATGTATTTAAGTATGTATTTATCTATATAACTATGTTTATCCGTTGCTTAGTACCCATAACACAAGCTTTGTTAGCTTACTTTGGGACTAGGTCAATTGGTGTGAATTGTCCCCTGATATTTATATTATATTTATATTAATTCTTTACTGGAGTACTTCCATACCCTTCAGTTATTACGGGTAATTTTGTAACACCCTGTATAGTTCCTAAGCACGTGATGGACATAATAAGTTAAAGAGCTACAACCCTTGCTCCTTCCCGTACCTACCACATACCTAGCGGATGGTGTAGTGAAGGAAAAAGATAAAAATGTAACAATTCGTTGCTGGGCCTTTGCAGTGTAACGCCCAAATCAATTGTGCAGTAAAAACCTATTATTTTACACGAGCAATTTTTGTATATTCGTAATTGGTTTCTCGTAAACTGCTCTAATGATTTCGATGAAGTATTAAAAGTTGAAACAGCTTTATTAACTTACAATTTGAGGTAAGTAGGTCCATATTTTTGTTTAGGCAAAGATTTACAGAGTTACAAAAAGGTTACAAACAGGCAATATTAATATTACATACACAGGTAGTAAGTGAAGTGGACAGAAAATTCAACAAATCCCGACGTTCATTAAAACTCATAGTAAGTGCCGCTGGCTATCCCACCTGGAACTGATCATAAGCATAAATACCTGTCAAAACTTCCGTATAAAAATAAGATAACCATGAGGCATGGATATATTTGAAAAGCCGAAACTTGCGTGGGCGTGCCGGCTCCCCAGCGACCATTATTCTTAAATAAAATATCGACGACTACAAACAACCATTCCGGCCCTACATTTACTTTTGTTTGAATGTTATAAAACTTGTAAACTCGATTTACTAGCGGCCCTGTCCCCAGGGCCACGCAATACCTTTGCTTAGACTACTCTGAAATTCTAGCTTTAGGTGCTTTCTGTAAGAATTTTTTTACGACGTTTGAGCTGCTGATAGTTTTTTTAGTATGAAGGAAGAATTCAGGTATCAAGAAAAACCAAGCTCTACTCTCTAAGTCTCCCTGGCTGCACTTTCTGTCGTCTTGTGATTGAATCTTTGAACTATGAATTTTTGTACAGCAGTCGAGTTCTCCAATATTTGTATAGCCAACCGTTCATAAATATATTAGAAAAAAAAATATTAGGGGACAATCTTACACAAATCGACCTAGTCCCAAACTAAGCAAAGCTTGTACTATGGGTAATAGACGACGATAAACATACTTATATAGATAAATAAATACTTAAATACATAGAAAACATCCATAACTGGGGAACAAATATTCGTGCTCATCACACAAATAAATGCCCTTACTGGGATTCGAACCCAGAACCTCTTGCTTCGTAGGCAGGGTCACTACCAACTAGGCTAAAGCGGTCGTTAAAACATCGTCGCCGTCGTCGTCGTCGTTAAGCGGTCGTTTAATATGCATACATAGACCTTATTACCCTAACATAAGGTTCATGTTTAGATATTGGAGTACTGGACTGGTAATCAAGTATACATATTAGCACGCTCAGTACAGATAGCCAAGAGATATAAGTTCAAATCCCGTCCGGCACACCCGAAAATTAATTAATTTTAAAAGAGATCCTATCTTTTAACTGGCTTTCTAATTTATGGTACCAAGCGAGAGATCAAATAATTATACCAGTTCTGGAAAAAATAAGAAAAAAATCCATGTTACTTATTTAAGCGATAATAGATTCACATAACACACAGTACTATTTTCGAAAAATATCAATTATCGCTTAACTATTTAAGTTACAGGGATTTCAATGTTAACAGCTCGCCCAGTACCAGGTTACCGTTGGGCTACCGTTTTACTCTGTAATGTATCTTTCTATAAAATTAAGTATGTGTGAATGAACTGAAACACATACTTTGCTCACCCGCGACTTTTACCTTACCCTTACCTTTAAGGTCGCGGGTGGGCAAAGTAATTGTTTCAGTTTATTAATATTATGGACCTCCGCAAAGTAACGCTAGATTCAATAAATTATTTAAGTATTTGTCAATTATGTTATGTATAATGTTATTTATTGAATCAGGCGTTACTTTGCGGAGGTCCATATTAATGAACTAAAACAATTACTTTACAAGGTCGCGGGTGAGCAAAGTAATTGTTTTAGTTCATTATAATGTTATTTTTAACTTCTACATGCCGAGAAACGGCACCACCAGCTTTAGTCTGTTAATTTCTTCTTATCTTTGTGAAGACAGCCAGGAAGGGATCGCTTTGTAGCGATAAAGCCACCAGCGGCTTACCTTATTAATTTTCTCAATGAAAGTATGGATTAGCATGATTTCTTGTCATGTAAACATTTCAAGTCACGGGTTTCTAGGAGGCAGTAGTTGCCAGTTACATGTTCTAAAGCTCATTAAGCATTCGTCGATAATAGCCACAGTTAAAAACAAACCACTTACGTAAACTGCAGCCTTTGTTTATGAGTTCCATAACTGCCTAATTATAAATACAACTGTAGCAGCGGCCATGAGACTGGATGACAAAGTTTACCTGCGTGTATGTTAGATGATCTTACTGAAATTATAAACGCAAAAGTTTGTATGGATGGATGTTGGAACGAATTCTTCACAGACGGAGTCGCGGGCCACAGTTAGTATTATTATTATTATAACTTATATCCAATCAATGATTAGTACTGCCCTATAATTCTAATTATTTCAGTATCACCAAGATACTACCGCGATGGAAACGTCGTGGAAACTACAGCGCAAGCCTTCTCATTCTGAAATGAGGCCTGTACCCAATAGTGGGACCTAGGCACATGGAGATGACGATGATCACCAAGATAATAGAAACCTACACGTTATGTCGTAAATCAACAAATTTTCACATGAACTTGAACTTGAGCTGAAGTGTTTAGTAGTACAGTCGAGTCGCCATCATGAACCGCGAAGCTGTCCAGGTGGTCAAAAATGTCTGAAAACATAATTACGTCATAGATAGAAGAAGTAATAGTACAAGTTATGCAATTGACAGACGGAGATGTCCAGATGGTTACGTATCAGAATACCTAAAATTAAAAAACCTAACGTAAAATAACCTACGTTCAAAATACCTAAATTCTAAATACCTAATGATTTTTTCACTTATATTCAAAATATCGAATGCTTAAAATGCCTACTTATTGCAAGGTCTAAAATTAAAAAACCTAACGTAAAATAACCTACTTTCAAAATACCTAAAATCTAAATACCTAATGAATTTTTCACTTATATTCAAAATACCGAAAGCTTTCGTATATCCTAACCGGTATCTCGCTGGCAGCGAGCGAGCAAGACTTTTTAAGGCAGAAGCGACTCGAATAGGTTAGGTTCAGAAGGCTAAGGCGGGAGCGAAGCGTAGCGTAGCTCCCGCCTTTAGCCTTCGATGTTAGGTATTTTTTTTGTAACAGCACAGAAAATGATTATTTCCATTAGGTATTGTTGTGTTTAACATTATGAAATGTACCTAAATGTAAATCATATACTAAATTTTATCAAACAAATTAGATTTTTCACGTGGTTAAAAAAAAAACTAACACCAAAGGCTAATGCGGGAGCTTCGCTCCGCTACGCTCCCGCATTAGCCTTTGAACCTGACCATTCCAAGTCGCTTTCGCCCCGAACCGTCTTGCTCGCTCGCTTCGCTCGCTCGCCGAAAATTAAGCGATGTTCGTTTCATTTAGGTATTTTGACCATTTGGTATTTCAAATGTTGGTGTATCAAACTTAGGTGTCATAGCTGTTGATATCTTAAACAGTAGACATTTACTCCATTAGGTATTTTAAACTTAGGTAATTCGTAGGTAGGTGTTAGTTGCTTAGGTATTTAAAATCATTAGGTATTTAGATTTTAGGTATTTTGAACGTAGGTTATTTTACGTTAGGTTTTTTAATTTTAGGTATTTTAATACGTAACCGTCCAGATGTTTATGATATATGCACTTATGTAGATAGCTCGGACGATTTGATAACGACTGCGACGATGTAGTAGTTTTGCAGCAAAATTAGCGCCACCTAATCATTAAATGATTAGCTACTGCTAGTAACGTCATTCATGTTCTACCTCGTGCTATCAAATTTCTAAATTACAACTTTGGACTGATCATGAAGCATGAAATCTGTTTGGAAAGAGATCTTTCCATTACGGCCTCTTCCCGCAGATTTGTTACCTGCTCAGGAAGGTCAAAGAATTTAAAAAGATTACATTTTGTTTACTCTTAGACATGATACGATCTCATTATGTCGGGTAATGCCGCAGTCAAGCGTTATCCTCGAACGTTTCCGTCGAAATTGGTTATTACCACGACTTAATTAATCTGTCCCTTTCATATCGGTATAGTCTAGTAAGAAACGGACGCACTCGAATTAAATCACAGATTATTTTAGTTTTAATGTTTATTTCCTAAATTGAAACGCAAAGTCGCTATTCTTCATAACATCTTTCGCTTTGCAAAGAGTCATCCCAAATGGGGTCGATTTTTCAATATATTGAAAATTTGCCATAAATAGAAGCATGCTGTATTCAGGGTGTTTTAATGCCATCTTATAGAATACCTATACTAGGTTAGATTAGATTAGTTTAATAAGAATTCTGAAGAAAACTTAGTTTCAGAAATAAATTAATTACTTTTTACTTTATTACTTAAATTAATTACTTTTTTTGAAGTGAAACTTCTAATGCGACTTCCAACAAGCGTTGCGTTAAATGCGTTGCGTAAAATACGCAACGCAACGCAAGTTGACGTTTACGAGACGTGTTGGGAGCGGGTTGGGAGCGGGTTGGGAGCGGGTTGGGGGCGGGTTTGGAGCGGGTTGGGGGCGGGTTGAGAGCGAGTTGGGGGCGGGTTGGGAGCGTGTTGGGGGTGGGTTGGGAGCGGGTTGGGGGCGGGTTAGAAGCGGGTTGGGGGCGGATTGGGAGCGGGTTGGTTTATTATGAAGTTTCACTTCTTCCGCGCGGAGGGACTCCACGCACTGTTTTTTCTTTGTGTGAAGATTATGGAAAATGATAGGTACCTACATTATTCAGGCAAAATGATTGAAAACCATGTTTAATTTGTAACGGTGAAAATACCATTCGAAAACTAAGGAAATCTGGGAGATGGGAGAAAATTACCACCTTCGTTCGCAACAAGTCAAAAATCTGACCCGAGAGCTTTCCATCATTTTGAGATAGTATTTTCGCACAAATGTGGTTTCAAAAGTAGACCTCGACTCCGAAACACGAAAGACATAAAGTTCATTCCAGTCAAAATTCTTGGTTACTCGAAATGCAAACCAAAGATTCGTGTATAATTATACCTATTTTGTTTCTGAATTGTCACAAAGTCTCTCCGTGTAAATTTTATATACCGCCTGCGACTGACAATACGCGTCGTCGTAATTAGTCGCGGAACGTTCTAATTGTTCGTGACGCTGAGGGCCTGAGAGCCGAGTCTACGCGGCACTTGTTTAGCGGTATTACTTTAACAAAACAATTGTTCTTAGTGTGTCTTCTATTTTCACTCAACGTTTACTACATGATATCAATTAACCATCATTATCATCGTCATTATCAGCCAAAAGACGTCCGCTCCTGGACAAAGCCCTCCCCAAAGAGTTCCACAACGCATCAAGTGGTTCCTGAAAACTTTACCTTGTCCCAATTGCATAACCGTTTCGTGATAATGTTGTGTCTGTTACCGTTTTTAGGGTTCTGTAGTCAACTAGGAACCCTTATAGTTTCGCCATGTCTGTCCGTCTGTCTGTCTGTCTGTCTGTCTGTCTGTCCGCGGCTAAGCTCAGAGACTGTTAGCACTAGAAAGCTGTAATTTGGCATCAATATATATATCAGTCACGCCGACAAAGTGATTGAATAAAAAAAGGTAAAAAAAATTTTTTTAGGGTACCTCCCATAGACGTAAAGTGGGGGTGATTTTTTTTTTCTCGGCTAACCCTATAGTGTGGGGTATCGTTGGATAGGTCTTTTAAAATCATTGTGGGGTTGCTAACATGATTTTTCTATTCAGTGATCTGTTTGCGAAATATTCAACTTTAAAGTGAAAATTTTCATTAAAATCGGCCGTCCCCCCCCCTCTAAAATCTAAACTGTTGGGTGGAAAAATTTGAAAAAATTCAGAAGAGTAGTAAATATATCAAATTTACTAGGAAAATTATAGCGGCTAAGATTGCTTGGAAATTATTTGTAGTTTAAGAGTAAATAGTAGCCTAAGGTATAAAACATACCTAAACTTGGATGATTCCGTACACATACGAAATCCTTAGAAAAATATTACTTGATTTTTTTTTGTAATGGCTACGGAACCCTACCTTGTGCGTGTCCGACACGCTCTTGGCCGGTTTTTATTTGTTACTTTAAGTTTATGTCACGAATAAATATTTTTCTTTCTTTCTTTCTTTCTTTTAATAGTATTATTTTGTATTGAAATTCACTTATACTATTTGCTTGTATTTTGTTATGCAATTTGGGCCCTGATCGTCGGTCCATCATGTTGGGGACCTTCCCACGTTTCGTCTTCAGTTCCGTGGTCGCCACTCTAGAACCTTACTGTCCCATCGGCCGAATTGGAAATTGTATTGACATGACGGCAAACAACAAAAATCCTATGAGATATATCGTCCCCAGCCTGTATACGTCCCACTGCAGGGCACAGGCCTCCTAACAGAATGAGAGGGCTTGGGCCGTAGTTCCCACGCAGGCCCAGTGCGGATTATGAACTTCACACACACCATTGAATTTCTTCGTAGGTTTCCTCACGATGTTTTCCTTCACCGTAAAGCTCATGGTAAATTTCAAATGTAATTCCGCACATAAATTCCGAAAAACTCAGAGGAGCGAGCCGGGATTTGAACCCACGACCCTCTGCTTGAGAAGCCATTGGTCAAACCGCTAGACCACCACGGCTTTTGAACAAGCCACAAAAAATAAAAATAAATTAAATAACATGAAGACGGACGTGTAGCCATCATCTCGCAAAACTTCAAACATTCATCGCATACCATACACTCTTCCAACAACCACACTCAGGCGCCGATTAGTGGTTGTTTGTTTTTGTGTAGGGCTTATCTCTAGAGACGTACTGACCCGATTTAAAAGTGTTTTTCACTAACAGAGAACTACACTATTTTAGGATAATATGGACTATATTTTATCCCGGGAACGTGCAAAGTTCCCCCGGGACTCTGACAAAGTTACGGGCAACCGCTATTAATCATAATCGTTTATTTCAATTTATTCATTTTTCGCAAGTAAACGTAGTTTTACTTCAAATATCAGTATTCACCGCTACCTAAAATTAACGATAAGAAATTGCTTTCTCAGGTAGGTAGGTACTAAATGTCACCATTATACACATTATCAAATAAAAAACGGCCTCGATTTAATATCGAAGCTATTGCTATCAAAAAGCTTTTGGACTACGATGATACCGCAATCGTATGCTGAACATGACCTCTCATATTGTGCTTTGCAACCCGAGCGAAATGTTGGATGGAAGTATTGTGGTCGGTTCTATTGGACTCTCGAGTAGAATCGGCTGCACTATGCTTGTCTCGTAATCGCAAACAACCTGGATAAGCTTCCTTAATTTGCTTTTGACTGGAGTAAAGTTTGACCTGATTCTAGATGACTTGTGTAGTTTCGATTTAATTTGTTTTTATAGTATCGACTGGTACAATAATGTCGGAACATGCCTTTTATCCAATAAACGCAAAAGCACTATAGCCATTGTGTTTACGTTCAAACGGATTTTAAGCGTAATGGAACAAAACCTAAATAATTAATTGAGTTAGACGTTACTTGGCGAAGGTGTTTATCAATGAACCACAATCTTTTATCAGACACCTTTTACAGGCTTTATTTAGTGGCAGTGTAGTAGCGACCAGTACAACAATGAAATGAAATAAAAATAATGATTATGTTAGGTAGGTATGAATAAGTCACTTAGATACGCAATCATACTACGGCCAGTCTCCTCGCAATCTTCATCAATTTACTCGTATTACTCCTTTTTCTAATACAGTGTTTTTCAAAGTGTGGGTCGCGACCCCCCGGGGGGTCGCGAGACCTATCCAGGAGGGACGCGAGGCTCAGCTCCTAGAAAGTCTTGTGACTAGATGGAATAAATTTTTTTGAAGGATGTACATGGGTTTAAAGGTTAATCGTACAAATTGGGTTTTGGGGGGTCGCGAAGGAATTTTGATGGTCATTAAGGGCCGTGACGCCAAAAAGTTTGAAAAACACTGTTCTAATAAATCACATCATGTTACAAGTAGATAGTTGTACAGAACTGCATCATTGTGCTACAACACGAGTTGTACCGGCCGTCGCGGTCGAGCGTGAACGAGTCATCACCTTGTCCCCATTTTAATATGTAATTCCGTCGCAAAGCTAACTTAGATAACAACTCTGTCCCATCTTAAGTCAGTTAATTTCCTGCCGAAGCTAAAAGAGCTATGTCTTCTCAATTTTACACAAAATACAAACAGCATTATAGGGATCAATTGTAATCAACTTTTCGCATTTTCATCTCGGCTTTCGTCCTAATTCTATCTTCATCACAAAAAGTTAATGACAAATACTGGTCAAGCTATTATGGACCCGCCGAACCCTTATCAAAATCTGTTTTTTGTCAACCCTCCATGCTTGCTTTTGATCATAAAGCCACGGCAATGTGCACAACGCTGTCACTGCCACCAAAAGTCAATAATGACTTTCCGCTCTCACACAAGTCACACAACTTTGTTAAAAATAACCAAGTAAAGAATCGGTCTCGTAAATTCAGGATTCTGGACAGTAATGTGACTTTTTAAATTTATTTAACTGAAACTCAGGCACTGATTCACCGCGCGGGTTAAAAAATATTATATTTTGTGTTAGTGATGGATATTCGTAGAAAAATATTTTTATAATTTATTCAGGTCCATGGCAAGCTCCTTTCTTCTTAGACTAACCAAGGTAGGCGTCCGATATATAATAAATGATACAAGCTCGGTGTTATACCTAAGAGGTTATCACAACTTAAGCTCTTAGATCTCAGAATCTGACCCATTTTATGTCAGACTAGTATTTACTGCGGCTTTGCTCGCTTTAACCATTTGCCATTTGAATTGAAATTCCAGATTTTTTTATATCTTGGTCTTCTTGGTCTTCATTAACATTGCATAAAAAACATCCGTGCCAAAATTCATATCTCTAGACTTAGCGGTTGAGATTTCGAGATTTTTTCCAACCTCGTGAAATTATAAATACTTAAATAAATAAATCATGAGACAATTAACACCAATTTACCTAGTTCCAAACTAAGCATAGCTTGTACAGTCAGCAACAAAAATATGAATATACCCAAAGTACCAAAAATATGCATCCACGACTCTATTACCAGGGCATAAAGGCGTGTATACATATTTTTGGTACTTTAAGTGTATTCATATTTTTGTTGCTGACTGTACTATGGGTATTAGACAGTGGATAACTGGATTATCTGGATTAAAAGTAGCCTATATGTATTATTCCAAAGATCCACCAAACTTCATCTGATTCCATTCAACTGTTTTACCGTGAAAGAGTACCCACCCACCCGTGAAACCCACAAATAGTCCACCAAATGCTTTACCATTGTTTATGATAGTTCTTAAGTATATCATAAAAACAATAAGACTGATTGTCAGTTTGACTTGTAAATCAATAAAATTTGATGCTTTTGATGCTTTAAAGGTGGGTACTGACCAACGTTACGAGGTGTAATGTAACATGTTACACAGCGAGCATTCGTACAGTCAGTACGTCGTGTTACGGGGAAAACCAGCGAGCAACGACGTACTGACTGCACGAATGCTCGCTGTGTAACATGTTACATTACACCTCGTAACGTTGGTCAGTACCCACCTTTAGCCATGCATTTGACATGGAACCTTAAGGTGGTAAAGGAATTTCTTGGTTATAGGTACATACGCAGGTACATATGCACACCCAGTCACAAACTTTGGCATTTCGCATTTATTATATCAGTAGGATTGTGTAAACCTAGACAGATTTTAAACAGTTATTTCTTTTTTTACAGATAAACCTAACTGCCGCCGAGGTAGCGATCAGTCAACAGAAGATTGGCGCGATGCGGGAGGCGGGGCCCCTGTGAGGTCCCGCCGAGTTATGGGCTCTAACATCAGCCAGCACTCCGCCAAAGGGCTAAAGGGCCGGCGTGCCAGGTCCAGTGGGGACCTTTGCAATGGTGATACCAAGAGCCAAAGTGAAAGCTCCGTCTGCGGGTCCGTGGTCGGAGATGTCATGGGGTGGAACAGGTCCCTACCCAACCATCTAGACGGGAACAGGCATTTGGCTGACTACAGCCGCGTCAACAACAATTATGGGGAGTTTGGCACTTACAACAGAGCCCATCCTAAAGGAGGACGAGGCCTGCGATACAGAGTATCCAAATCAGGTAAATTTAAATCTCCATTTAATCATTATATCATCATCATCATCATCCCAGACTATATACATCCCACTTCAGGGCACAGGCTTCTCTCATAATGAGAGGACTTGGGCCGTAGTGCCCACGCGGGGTCAGTGCGGATTGCGAACTTCACACACACCATTGGATTTCTTCGCATGTGAGTGCAGGTGTCCTTGCGAGTTTTTCTTCACCGTAATGCTCACGGTCGGGCTCGAACCCACGACTCTCTGCTTGAGAGGCAAACCAATAGGCTACCACGGCTCCCCCCCCCACAATTAATACTTTTAATTACCAAAAGTGGCGAACATTTTTCAGTCTTGACAATTCGTGAATTCGTGCGGCAGCATTAATCCGGATTTATGATGAAATAAAACTTTACTAGGTATGTGAGTGTAATGAAAGCGTCGAGCTTGTTACACAAAAACTCTGCTGAAATATCCGAGTGAAATTTGAGTTTTTGATGAAGCGAAATGTACTTCAATTAATTTCTACATAGCTTCATACCTATGTACGCGTTTGGTACGTTCAAAGTAATCCCGTAAGTCCGTTTGACGTGTGGATGTGAACACGTCACGTCAGTTTTAGAAGCAAAGCTCCCGCTGACACTGAATGTGAGTGGACTTAGTAGCTGCCATTATTGGAGATAGAACAGATTTTGACTGGCTGTTTGCTACCATATCAATCATCATCGTCATCACCGTGGATACGTGGAATAAGGATTGGAAACTTCACACACACCATTGAAATGCCACCACCACCACCACCACCACCATAGAGATTTGTGCACGTTTCCTCGCGATGTTTCCTTTCACTGTAAGGCTCGTGATAAATTTCAAATGTAATTTCGCTCATGGATTTCGAAAAACTCAGAAAGACCTAGGTTAAACCTAGTTTAGGTTAGGTAGGCTACCACTGCTTTTTTTAAATAACATGATCATAAATAGTAATAAATATCATGGGACAATTTACAGCACTTGAGCAGGTAGGTATAGCTAGTGCCAATTACGAAAACACGTGAATTTGTCGAAATCAGACATTAGTAACATTGCAATAAGAACCAATGCACGCGGCATCATGAATGACTCGATCTTTACAAAGCTAATCTTTGCCTGTACTACTTACAAATAGGTACTAGGCAATGAATAAACATTACTTATTGTCCTTTCTGGTATTATTTAGTTTCATAGCCAGGATCACTAACCACTGCGCTATCCGATCGTCTAAATTAGGGTTGTAATGGAGGCCTTCTTAGCGGAGGCGGAGGCGGATGCGGAGGCGACGAGTTTCATCTCCGCAGATGCGGAGGTTAACAGAGGCGGAGGCGGAGGTGAAAGTGGATGTAGAAAAAATAGTAATTTGTGGTTCCTGTTGTGTATCATTTGACAAATGACATACGCCCGCCCCCACCCCAACCGCGTTCCCGCCGCGCACTCGTTGATTCTTGACCATTTCGCTTCGCGCGCAACACGCGGCCGGACGGCTGAGTCGTCGTCGAGCGTCGCTGCACGCGCGTTATTGTTCTATGATTCGTCGTAAATAAACCTCCGTTACAACTCCGCAATAGTTGCACAGAGGCGGAGGCGGAAGCGAAGATACGATTTCTTGCGGAACTTCCGCAGTAATGGAGGCGGAGGCGAAGTCCCGTTACAACCCTGGTATAAATGTTATATTTGAACCAAGCGCTTCGTTGCTATATCATGTGTAGACAGACTCAATAACTATATTTAGCGATGCGTACTAAAAACTCCAAGCGTAAGCAATTTAGGTAATCTTCTTGTAAAATGTATTTATGAATCCCTAATGGATAAATATTAACCATTACTAAAATATATGCGTCTTAAGTTTAAGTAAGCAAATATATGTTGCGTAAACAGATTGGGCTGTAACTCCAGCAAAGTAAAGAGGAACTACAAGGGGGGTGAGATTTATGTCTGCTCTGTCTTAATTAAAATCTTCTTAAGACCCAGATTAGGCTCGGCTTAATATAAACATGCTTTGGATCGGTTTATTACCTAACAGAGTCCATGTTGGAGTAAACAAATATCTCAAACTTTTATGTTTAGCACAGAAGTAAAAATGCTTCGTCAGTTGAAAGTTTCATGTTAATTAAATGGTGGGAATAACGCTCGGAATAGCTTGTTTCTGAATAATGAATGCTATAAAATGGTTTTATTTTCTTGTGCGCTTTCAGTCTAGATTTTGGCAAACACGCACTACCTAGCTATTACAGATCGAGAGAGAGATGCTAAGGACTCCTCCTTTAAAGATTAAACAAAGAAGAATAAGGGGTTCTTTGTTACTCTCCGATAACTTAAATGACGGATATCTGTAATGCTGCCTGTTTTTATTTTATTCCAATGAATAGAGAAGGCATAACAGATAACTGTCACAAAGGATACGATATCATGGAACGGAGAAACAGCCTTTAAAAAGTTTATTATGAATTAATTTAATGATGTTTATTACTCTTTCAGGCTAAAACGTTTTGATAGATCCTGACAAAATTTGGCACAAAGATACCTGGATTAATTTGTATCCCAAAAAATTGTATAGTTCCCGCGGGATAGCGATAAACGAATTCTTAACGGAACGGAACGTGGGCATAAGTGCGCAAAGTACAGTCATGAACTGAAACAATTACTTTGCTCACCCGCGACCTACGCTACGTTTATGCAAAAAATGTGTGTTCATGCAGTTACTCTACCTCCACACTGTACTAAAAAATGCATTGAAACAATTACTTTGCTCACCCGCAAAACATTACATTGCTTGCGGGTGAACAAAGTAATTGTTTCAGTTCATTGATTCAATAAATTATGTCCAAACACATACAAATCACACAAACCCAACTATCACCACCACCAAACTACACTGTCGCGTTTCGAACTCAATCAGAGCTCATCCTGAGACTCTGAGTAGACTAATTGCTAAAGTAATTATTACAGTTCATTGATATAGACCTCCGCAAAGTAACGCCTGATTCAATAGATTGTACAGCCATGTATAACCATTAAAACTTATGTCCTAAATTCGTATATTTTAGTTGAGACTCGTAAATTTCTTTTTAATAGGTTCATCCGGTAGTCCGGGTACCTTGAGTGTGGCCCTAATGCTTCCACCATCGATCATCCCACCTCAACACGCCTTTGTGCGCGAGCAAATGATCAAATGAAAATGTATACTATTAGTCTCCGTCGTACATTGGAACTAAGTTAAACTAGCGTCTGTTACTAACTTAAATGCGAAATTATAGCGAAGTATGCCAATAAGCGGAAGGATAGTTACGAATGAATAATGTAGCCTTCAGTAGCGTGGCTCTGTTACATACCTATCCAGTCCCATCGAGTTGCCAAAATGTATGACGTGAGCAATGGTATAACTCCCACTCACTCTCACTCTTCGGGTCGCATAACGAAAATGTTCACTCTACGCCCCCTCTCCTTTTATGATAAAATGTAGAAATCTATTATAAGAAAAGTCATGTTTACTCTGTGTATATGTCAAATGAAATCTGTCATTTTGATGAAGACAAACAAAAATGTACGAGGAACCTAAAACATGGGTGGAACGGACACCGCTCCGTGTGCGGGGAGGAAATCCACCTATAGGATTATAACATTTTTCTTGCTTCGCTGAACGCTTCTTTTCTATTCGTGAATTTTATCTTCGCACATCTCTGGTGGATGCACAACCTAACGAGCGTTTTTGAACAAGGGGATTATTATCTAATTTGATTAAAATGGTACCGATTTCATACGTTAACATACGTTAGACATCTTTCCCTAAAATGTTTTTTTCTTTAGTACTGGTTAAACAGCAAATATATCAATTCAATACTAGATGAAAAAAAACCGCCTGTATAATTCCCGTTCCCATGGAAATTCCGGGAAAATACATACTCTATGTCACTCTTGGAACTGAGACAAATCTAATGACACCTCACACTCCAAAATCCATTGAGCCATTTAGGGTGCAGGGCGTGCCAAAGAATGATACATACATGCATCCATTTTTTTTTTAGTTTATTTACTCATATAATAGATTTCTACATTTTTAACATTATTAGCCACTGTTAAAAACCATAACTGGTTTATGTAACAGTTGGCGAGATCGCGTGGTTCGGTCCGCGCTTACAATAATATTAAATGTTAAAATTAAGTATAAATGTACAAATGTAGGGTGCGCCGGCGCCGCAGGCCAGCCCCGCCAGGCCTACCCGCAGCTAGGAAAGATCCGCCACCCCGCCGCACCCTATAAAATAAATACATACGATCGAAAACTATTTAACAAAAAAATTAAACCGCCGAAAAAACTGAAAAGCGAAAAATAATACCTTTTTTGTTTGACCTTAATCTAGGTACCAATTTGAAGTCGGTGCCTCAACCACGAGCCAGGAGGAGTGATAGAAGCCCATCAGGTAGACGACTACAGGTCCACTCCTCCTGGCTAGTGCTGAGGCACCGACTTCAAATTGGTACCTTGATTAAGGTCAAACAAAAAAGGTATTATTTTTCGCTTATCAGTTTTTTCGGCGGTTTAATTTTTTTGTTAAAAAGTTTTTATTTTATACTTTTTTCCCACCCCGGGGTAATTTTTTTTTCAAATTTATATAATACCAACTTCAAGGGGGATTAGTTCACCTAGGGCCACTTCCTTGGACGGCCACTGTGTAAATTCCTACATCGGCCACTTCCCCGAAAGACCACTGTGCAAATTCCTACTTCAGCCATTTCCCAGAGCGACATCTACATGAATTTCTCGCTGCGTAAACTTAATGCACCTAGAGCTACTTCACCCAGGATTTATTCATCCGTAATTCATTCAAAACCTCCAAATTCGACGGAGGCCCGCTTGGCGGGGCTCCTATTTCGAGGCGGTTTGCCCTTCGGGCAGGAGAAGCTACATAACTAACCTAACCTACCTATTTTCTGAACGGAAGTGGTCGTTCAAGGGAAGTGGCCGTTAGGAGAATAGGCCATCAAAGGGAAAAGGCCGTTTAAGGAATGTGGCCCTAGGTGATTCACTTATTATGGATTAGTTCAGAACTAATCCCTTCAAGGTATACCCTATCCAATAAAAAAAGAATTATGAAAATCAGACTACTCTGTAAAAAGTTATGCCTCGTCATACAGTACAAATCAGTGACTGAACAATCAAACATCTCACGTTTTCCTACCCTTAGGGTAGGAATATTTTTTCGAAATTTTAATGGGTCCACTTTCGAGGTATACGCTTTCCAATAAAAAAAGAATCATCAAAATCGGACTACTCAGTTAAAAGTTATGCGTGGTCATACATAAAAAAAAAATATATACATGTCGACTTGAGAACCTCCTCCTTTTGTTTTCGTCGGTTGAAAAACATAACCCTCCTTCGACAGTCGGGTGAAAACTAATTATTGCTACATTCTATACCGTTGGATTATAACCGGATAATTATCGGATAAACATAATCAACATGATTATTTTAAGAGCACAAAACAACAATTCCAACACGCGACATTAGCAAAAACACTGAAAACCAGATTAATTTTCAACTAACTGCAAAATTAGATTTTACGTGCTTTAAGACAAATAAACAGGCGGTAGGTATCGCTAAAAGTGAGCTAAAACAAAGTAAAAGCTAAATTAAAAGTGATCTTAGTAACTACATCAGTTGATTGGTGGTTAATCATTCAATCAATGCATCATCCCTTTTTCTCACCCTGACTGCGGCTGCTGTTTACTTCGTAGCTAAATCATTCCGAACTCCATGGAGTTACACACATGCCTGATTCACATCCATCTCGGACATGGGATATTTAATATCCCTTCCCTAGGATGAATGTGCAATAACGCGTAATTTCCGGATGAGGCGGTGAGAGATATTCTCAATAAGGACCGTACGCATTTACCATTTGAATAGAATAGAGGTGGTATGGTTGACCTACAATCGCCAAGGGTCTAATTAGTTTAGGTATTAGGTTAGGAAAGGATTACCAAACACGTTTGCACAACACAGTTTGCTTAAGAAAAGAAATGATAGACCTTCTTAAAGTGTCCGTTAGTAAAATAAAGTTTCAAAAATGCGTCATTTTGTCTACAAACAAAAGTAGATGTTCCCTACCATTACCAGAAGTCGGTTAAATAAATTCAGTCGATTCGCAGCCGGCCCGCGCTCCCGCGCCGACCTCCAGCGGCCTAATTCCTGGCTTTATATTATGAAAAGGCGTTAAGTATGTGTCTATCCTTGAAGAAACATCAAGCCATTAAGGTGACGTCACTTGGTAAAAGCTGCCTATAACCGTCCGGCTAAATATAGGCCCGCGTGCGAACATCGATTTCCCGTCACTGTTATACGCTTCATAAATTTTGCAGCATTAGGTATGAACTAACGCCATTTCTAGATTTATTAGAAAATCATAGCAATCTGTAGGATTTATACGGTAACAGGCTGTCGTCGGAATGAAAAAGCCTTTTCCAGATGTGTAATTGTGTAGGTACCTATTCCACATAATCTTGCTGTCTTCAAGGTCGGAGTGAATACACCATATTTATGGAATGAAAGTAGCGTGCAGCAATATCTTCCAACTAGAAACAAGCGCATTCTTTATTAACCCTTTACTAGGTTAAGGGACGTATGTCTCCCGTATACTATTTCGTTTACCATAGTCCGGTTTCAACACCAAATCTCCTACAAATCGTTATATCAATCCATGAAAATATGATTTCATGATCTTCATTCACAGCACATAGCTAAATCCAATAATGTATCTTTGGCAGCCGTTTGAATTCGATTGACCAGTAATTTCAGTGATTTGTGACAAAATACGAACACTTAACTTAATTTCAGCGAAATAAAAGCAGATAGGTCGGACAATTTTTTGATATTTTGTAGATTTTGAGTGTTGTAAAGGTAATCTTATATTTTGGTAAATATTCAAGCATTTTGTAATATGACCAGAATTAGGATGTGGAATGACACTATCCCATTGCCTTGTTAGAGTTTGACTATGTGGGAACAATTCTGCCCACAGCCCAATTAATTGTCTTGTCGTATCAGTGAGTAATAAAATTTCTATGGTGTTAAAATATTTTTTTCAGGGATTGGTATAATTTTTTGTAGGAGATTGGAGTTGAAAACATACAATATACCATGGTATTGTGATGTTAGATGGTATACAATATACTACGTGGGAGGCATAATATTATCACCCTTTGCCTGATCAAGAGTATAATTACACGTAATTGAACATGCTAGTTCATTACTCAGACAGGCAATGGGAATATCGTACCTATCCCACATATTTTTTTCTGGTTTACACGAACATAAATATCCGACTTTTGTAAATAAATTTTGAACAAGACGTTCAATATTGTTGCAAATCTATATAAAGAACACGCTGGTTCTTCACAACCTGATAAAGGGTTAATGAAGTAAATTTACAGCTTATAATGGTAGATTAAACTAATATATCAAGATTTAACTTAGGGTAGGTACGGTACGACATTAGGTACCCTAGAGAGAGAGCAAGAGGGCGGACGAAAGTCCAATAAAAGTGCAACGAACATTACATTGACAGTTGTCGCGTGACATACACTTACATTACAGTAATTATGAAGTTTTTATAAACAGCTAAAACATATTATAATATCTACTCCTTACGTACGACTGAGTATTCACAACTTACCATTTAGTGAAACGGCTATCGTAACTGACGCTAGCCATAGCATTCTGCTAAAATTCAAATAGATTTTGTTTTATGTTTTTACTGAAACAATATCAAGGCACTTTGGCAGCTTGGTTCTCGTTGGCATTTACGCAAATTGAATAAAGTTTTATGTACCCATTGATTTTATTTGTTGTATGAATACAAAATATCTTCGCATCAAACTTGAATATTCATCGGCCTAAATCGATTTTAAATTCTTGATATTCTCTGTTGAGCCTTTGCTAAATCTTCTACTTTAGCTCTCCTAGACTGGCAAGGCATTTGCGATCCTCTGATGTTACGGGTATCCTTTCGTGGTCGTGCTAATTTACCATAATTACTTCTCGTTTTCCAATTTATTCCACTGTCTTGAAAAGCAACCTATAATAGTTTATAGTTTATCGGTATGAATTTTCGCAAAGCATTTTAAATTTTGAATGAAAATTCCATTCCCGAGCCTTTTTTTATTCGTTCACAACTGAAATGCTTTCAAAAGCAAAACATGTTCCATTCTGCATTGAAGAAAATGGCAAAGTTCGCAATCTAATTGTTCACGTTGTGTGAAACAAATCTGCAGTGGCTGTGGCACGCAGCCGCAGTGGGTTGTTTTCACTAGACGAGCCAATGACGTCACGGCTGTTTGGGTCAAGGTTAGAAGGGGCCATTTTCGTAGTGCGGGAGTGCGGGACCCAGTGTCACATTGTTGGGGTTTTTGATGAAGAATGTACAGTATGCCTTAGTGCAAAGTGGAGTAATGTTCCTTGTGTTTTGCTAGTACTTACTCAGTTTGAATATAACAGGAGAATAGTTTATGACGTCCTATAAGCAATGTGCTAATACATGTTATGAGAAGCATAAAACTAGGCTACTTTCATAATTCAAATTGTATGCATAGTTACATACCAAGGACGATTAAAACAAGGGGACTGACAATATCTATAGAACGTCGCGTTCCTTTAATATAATAAACCAGCTGTACTGACAGCTCTCTCTACCATTAATTTTGTATGGCATTTGGACCTCTGCTTAACATAATAGCGAACTTAATGAAGAAAATAAACAGAGATGGCGCTATTTTGTTAAGCAAAGGTCGAAATTCCATACAAAATTAATGTTCCAGAGACCTCTCTATTATGGAAATGAGCTACTACAGCAGGCTTATTATTTTGTAGGTATCCTATTATCTCACCTAATTCGATTTTCGTTTAGTTCTTATTTTGTCTCATTCTGTATTTGTCTTGTTCGCTATCCGTCACTATCTTTTTTGATGGTTTTTTTTCGTTATAGTCTTCCTTGGACTCATTCGTCGTTCTTCCCTTTCGTTTTTTGTCTCATTTACGTACGAACATTTATTTACCAGCACCGAACGTATCAAAATAATTTTGGCGAATATAGCG
This sequence comes from Archips crataeganus, assembly GCA_947859365.1. Taxonomy (NCBI): domain Eukaryota; kingdom Metazoa; phylum Arthropoda; class Insecta; order Lepidoptera; family Tortricidae; genus Archips; species Archips crataeganus. Next base: position 7,262,260 of record OX402053.1, on the reverse strand, counting down.
AACAAGACGAATAAAGAATGAGTGACGAATACAGAATGAGACGAAATATTAATTAAACGAAAAACGAATGATGCGAGATAATAGGATACCATTTTGTAGAAAATGTGACAGACGTGACAGACATTGTCCGTCACTTTGTTAATTTCACATGTAGATGTGAAATTAGCAAAGTGACGGACAATGTCTGCCACGTTTCTTTAAGGTTTGTATTATGTCTTCATCTCGGTAAACTAATAACATACTTAATATTTTCCAGGGGCGTATCGCGAAATCGTAGAATATTATTTAAATCTTCATAAACGGTGGCTGAAGAAAATTTCTTCATTAAAACGGAGTAGGGTCTCATACAATCTTCAGTTAACAAGCTCTTTGAATATATTATCATCAAGTCCTTCCACGTCTTGCGAGGTGATTCTAGTCTTTACTTTTTACCTGTACTATAAAGCGACTAGGCAAGATGTTTCATCTCACTCTTACGGATATTACGTAAAGCGTAAGAGTAAGATGCATCATCTGGGTTCCGCGCAGCTATCACAACACTAGGACACTATGTTATAGAGGTTCTGGATTGTTCCCTCGCCCCATCCAAACCGATTTGTCTTCCGTAATCAGTTAAGAAATGGGGCGGTTGTAAGACCTTTATTAATCCCAATTGAAGCGGTCAAAGGCGTTTCCGACGTTGATGTATGGCTAATCTGCAGAATGAGTATTAAAAACAGTGCCTTCTGTTACTGAACTGGGTTCTGTATTCATGCAAGATATTCTTCATTAGTTATAGTTTTTTTTTTCGGTTCTGGTTCATATCAATGAAAAAAAATGGTACTTACACAATTATTAAGATATTTATTTTAAATGGCGCTATTGTAAGAATTTGTATGTATTGAACACATGTTCAACCCTTATCCAAGTTTGTTGCTTTTGAAAATTTTCAATTATTACACATTTTTAACTGTTCTAAGATTGTTAGCTTACAATCAATACATAATAAATGATAATTATTTAGATTTGTATTATTTTTTACTTATGTATACAGATAAACACAAAAAGTACAAAAGCGAAATTATCTCTATTAATTAAGGATATTTTCCAGCGAATCTGGTAAAAAGAAGAAAATTTATTTGCTCACCCGCGACCTTCGAGCTTTGCGGGTGAGCAAAGTAATTATTTCAGTTCATTGATATGGACCTCCGCAAACCTGTCTGACGCCTGGTTCAATAAATTAGTTCTTTTATAGCTAAATAGAAGTACAGATAGAGAATTCTAAAAGTAATTTTCGAATATGATAACTTACATGTTACGCCGACTCCTCTATCCAGTCATATTGAAGCCACGTGTAATGGAAGCTCGAAAGATGAAAGTGTCGGCTGCCAATGGAAACGGATTTTTTATTACTTTTTTAATAACACAGCAGTAGGTGTTTGATGTGACTGAAAGGCTTCCAACTGTCACATAAAATATGGCATACGGCACAGGGTTAGCAGCTGCAGGTTGATTAAACGGATATTAAAGACTAGTAGTTGCCCTCTCATTCTGTGCATTGGTGCAGTGGGATTAATATAGGCAGGGATGATAATGGATGATAATGAGTTGTCCGCAATTTATTTATTTATTTATTTATTTATTTGTTTATTAAATCATGTACATATAGAAACAAGGTGTTATAATATTTAAGTCAGTCCATGACATGACATGACAGTAAGGGCACATAATAATAATAATTATAACCAAAAATAAGATTAGCTTAAATTAGAGATTATATAAAATTACATTATTACTACAATCATGCATTCAATATTAATTACCATTATAAGTATTTTATGTCAATGAGTTATTGAAAAAATGTCATTTTGAAATAATACACGAATCGAATTTAAATTATAATTACTCAAATTGTCAATATTCTCTCTATATATATTCTCCTAATTTATATTATTTCATCTGCGTCCGACGGGAGTTTGGATGGATATAAAGTAGCCTACGCACACGAACGCGCTCGCCGCCCGCACCTCTCTCGGCCCCTTTTTCGTCATACCTCCAGCACAGAATAAGTAATCAGTAATTCAACTTCATACTAGAGCGCCCGAATCGACGCACGCACACAGCCAAGCGTCTTACACGGCCGCTAACCAATCTTCGCCAGACAAAACAATGCAGTTCCCACGCCGCGCGCCGTGTCAGATGCTTGGCTGTGTGCGTGCGTCGATTCGGGTGCTCTAGTATGAAGTTGAATTACTGGTTACATATTACTTATTCTGTGCCTCCAGCCCCTGTACCTCGCGGGCGAGGACGGTTTAGTTATAGTAGTTTTCCATTGGCGAAAGATTTTTTTAAGGGTTCAGTAATTCCTGAGATTTCCCCAACAGACACCAACAAATAAACTCATCATCATCGTAATCATCTCAGCCTATACACGTCTCACTGCAGGACACAGGCTTCCTCTCATAATGAGAAGGCTTGGGCTGTAGTTCCCACGCGGACTCAGTGAATATTGAGATTCCACACACACTAAAAAAAAAAAAAATATTAGGGGACAATCTTACACAAATCGACCTAGTCCCAAACTAAGCAAAGCTTGTACTATGGGTACTAGACGACGATAAACATACTTATATAGATAAATAAATACTTAAATACATAGAAAACATCCATAACTCAGGAACAAATATTCGTGCTCATCACACAAATAAATGCCCTTACCGGGATTCGAACCCAGGACCTCTTGCTTCGTAGGCAGGGTCACTACCAACTAGGCTAAAGCGGTCGTTAAATACACTACACTATTAAATTTGTTTGCAGGTGTGTGCAGGTTTCTTCATGATGTATGCCTTCTTTTATCATCATTACCATGAGCTGGTGTATTACAAATGCCATTTTTCACATAGATGTCAAAAAACTCAGAGCCCGGGCTCGAACCTACGACTCTATGCTTGTAGGCCATAGGTCAAACCACTAGGGTTAAATTAGAACAAAATATGAGTAGATATAATTGGTAGATATATCAAATAAACTGTTCCTCAGTTCTAAGCAATAGGTATCATCTAGTCCAGCTTTAATTAACCGCCTAGTACCTATCAACCTGTGTGGTAATTACTGAATACTGACTAGACAGACTACGCGTGTTATTTGATATTAACATTCAATCTAATGCTGAATTACGTACGTGTCAGGTGATACATGCCTATTGATTGCTGGAGAAGCTGTGGAAACTAGCTGACTGACGCGTCTGATAATTTTACCCAAATTTAGAAATAAATGCGGGTAATGTCATATACGCTTATTTGTGAGCTCTTTCGTTCCTATCGAATATCAAGTCCGCGTTAAGTTTTTTTCAAGGTTTTTTTTTGCAAGTCAACTTGGAACTAGGTACGAATTTTGATTTTGATTCGGAGTTTAGATGAAAATAACACACATACTTAAATGGTACAGATCTTACCTCCAAAATCGTAGGGAATATGTGTAGATCGACTATTATAAGAATGAGAATGCATGAACAATCAAAATAAATCTGTAGGTAGAAAAAATTAACTTCTTGAAAAACTTTTTTACAATTGGTAAATTCAAATTCAAATTAAAAACTTTTGATTCAGACCATGCCCATAAATAGTAGCCTATCCTAAGTTCGCTCAAAATCTAGGTTTACGTAGGTATAAACTAAACCCCTGGAATAATATTTTTTGGAACTGAATCACGAACTACTTATTGCTAAAATTAGTCATAAAAGAATCACGAAAGTTTAAAACATTATAAGCCTCCGAATCCAGAAAGCACAAACAGGAGAGTCCAGGACTAACCAATACAATACAATAGAATAGAATTTTAGACGACCAGATGGCCTTGTGGGTAGAGAACCTGACTATGAAGCTTGAGGTTCCGGGTTCGATTCCCGTGTCGGGGCAGATAATCGTATGAAAAATACGAATGTTTGTTCTCGGGTCTTGGGTGTTTAATATGTATTTAAGTATGTATCTATCTATATAAGTATGTTTATCCGTTGCCTAGTACCCATAACACAAGCTTTCCTAGCTTACTTTGGGACTAGGTCAATTGGTGTGAATTGTCCCGTGATATTTATTTATTTATTTATTTATTTAATAACATACAATATTTTGTCAAGTAGGTATAACATAATTTTAATAAAATAATAATTATAATTATTAATACTTTGGGGCACAAATTTATAGCCAAAGACGATATGAAAATGAATAAAAATGTTCTCGTAAACGTAAAACGAATTAATCTGAAAGCGTCAGCTTTATTTTTGAGCAAAGGAAAATCTTGGGCGTAATAAAAATATTTCGACATCATATTGAATGCAGCGCCAGACACACGGCTCTTCGCTGCCTTTACAACCTTTGAGCACTTTAATCTGCCTCTCGGCGCCGCCGCCTGCACGCCGAGAATTAATCTCGACAAGTCTTTCAACAACTCCTATTCAACATTTTACCTACTACTCCGCTGGCTCAGCGATCCGAAGTTCGCCTTGGCCTCCAATACCAGTTGGCGCCAATGCGCCCTGTTCTTTGCTATCTCCACCCAGTTTTGTGCGTGCAGGGTGCGTAAATCCTTCTATACTTCGTCTTTCCAGGCGGTACTTAGAGCGGCCAACCGGTCGCCGACTGCTGGATTGTCCTACGTATGCTTTCTTCACCGCCCTGTCTCCTGACATTCTCACAAACTGTCCTAGCCATCGGAATCATGCGGACTTAATTCCTCCCATGATGCTAGACTCTGTCACCATATCTTGCAGCTCCTGGTTGTTACGAATCTTCCCTCCGTACTGGCCCTAATATTTTCCTTTTTCCGGGAACAAGTAGTTTGTTTTCTTCCTTCAGTGTCAGTGTCCACGATTCACAGTCGTACATTAAGACCGATCTAATGATAGTTTTATAAATACAAATCTAAGTCTTTTGGCGCATGATCTTGGACATTAACACTTTGTAAAAAACCGCCGCGCATCTTAGAACATTCTGGATGCGAAATTCAATCTTCTATTCCCTGCCGTAGATATCCGCCTATTTTAATAATATCACAATGTTAATTAAAGCGTTTTTGCAGACATTTGATTGATGAGTGTAAACAAAATTTGCGCCAAGTTACAACATTTATCATGAATTTTATGACGCGAAAAGGACACTTCGAATTATTGAGAGCATCAACAGTGGATAAGAAAAGTGGGAATTTACATAAAAACAAATTGGAACGAACGCTTCGGATAGGGATATACCTATTTACATTCGGTGTAGTCGCAGAAGAAACTTTGTAACGAATCGTAATATAAAATGTAAAACAGTTTGCTTGTCAAAATTACGGGGTAAAGCTCTTGGAAGAAATTGACAAATCAGAAATATCAATACATAAGCTCCCACGTAAAACCCTCTAGCCAGACTCGTCGCGTTTGACTCGCGAGTCTTAACACGTAGCGATGTTTGGGTCGGAACGCTTTTATTTCCATTTCAATTGAATAAAACGTGCTGGAAGCCTTTGATTATTAATTTATCTATTCAATAAGGTAACTGCGGTGACCGCCTTTTGTGAACACGTAGCTACACCTGTAATATTTTTTTATTTTCTTGAGTAAAATTCTCCTTTTGCTATAGTGATCAGTACCTATCGGTACTCATTGATAAGAGAAGTAATGTGCATCTGAAATTCCTTGTATTCAACACGATAAAACGACTTTTTATTGTACACCAAGTAGAAGACAATACCAACCAAAAAACAAGTAAGTACGTGGAGAAAATATGAGATAACCAGACTAACCAGTAGGCAACACCAGTAAAGTTACTTAGTTATTAAATATGCAATAGTGGGACTGTTTTCGAAGTAATACCAGGGGCGTTCAATATAAAGTGAGAATGAGATGCAAACTCTTTTAATATTACGAAATTAAATACTGGCCGGTAAAGCTAATCTATCTAGCTGATTGCTATGAAAAAAAAAACTAACTGTCTTTTGCTTAAAAAAATATACGGTAATTTCTTTGCAATGCTATTGAGTACGTTAGCGAAAATGGAGAAAATTGAACTGCGCGCCGTTAACAAATACTTGTGTTTGAAAAATTTTTCTACGGACCAAGTCAATTTGGATTTGCGGGACACTTTAGGGTCTAATACTCCTCCGTATTCGACAGTCGCACGTTGGTGCGCCGAATTTAGACGTGGAAGAACATCGACAATGGACGACCCCCGCTCCGGACGCCCTACTATAGCAGTAACTGAAGAAATTGTGAAAAAAGTTGAAAAGTCAGTTTTGGCGGATCGTCGTGTCACGGTTCGTTTTATTGCTGAAAATGTAAAGATTTCAACGGGGAGCGTGCATAATATTTTACATGAACGCTTGGGTATGAAAAAGGTATCTGCGCGTTGGGTACCAAGAAAGCTTACTGACACGCAAAAACAAACTAGACTAGAGATTTGTCAAGAAGCTTTGAACCTGATGCAGCAAGACCGGGAACTTTTTTTGGCGCGATTTATAACAATGGACGAAACATGGCTCCATCATTACGACCCAGAAACGAAACTGCAGTCTATGACATGGAAAAGGCCATCATTTCCAACTCCGAAGAAATTCAAGGTGAGCCCATCTGCCGGTAAGGTCATGGGCTCTGTTTTTTGGGATGGTAAAGGGGTATTAATGATTGAGTATCTCGAGCATGGAGCCACTATTACGGGCACATTATACGCCAAACAAATAGCAACATTGCGCAATGAGATCCGCGAAAAACGGCGAGGTAAACTCTCGAAAGTTGTGCTGTTCCACCAGGACAATGCCCCGGCACACAAGTCCGCCGTTGCAATGGCTGCAATTCGTGATGCTGGGTTCGATATCCTTAAGCATCCTCCGTATTCACCAGATCTCGCTCCCAGTGATTTCTACCTATTTCCGAGATTGAAACAATACCTGAGAGGCCAGAAATTTGAAGACGACGACGCGGTAGTCGCTGCAGTACAAGATTTTTTAAGTACTCAAGATGAGACCTTTTTTAAAAATGGAATTTTAAGTTTAGAAAAAAGATATATTAAGTGTATTATGCTAAAAGGTGACTATGTCGAAAAATAAAATGACATTTAGAAAAAGTTGTTTATAACATACTCATTCTCACTTTTTATTGAACGCCCCTAGTAGAGGTACACTTCTATTGTCGCGGTCAATTAAATTTGCTCCAATGATTAGAACTTCTGTAGGGTTACCCGTTGTGTTTATTCGTCTCTCACAGCCCATTCCAGCCAAGCTCACCCCCCTTTAAATGCGAAATTCCGCGCCTGAAATTTTGAACAAAAAATACAGAAAATGGTTGTGTAGCAGGAGAGAGAAATTTACATGGTCTTAACATAACACGCCCAATATACTAATGTTGTGCGTATTATAATGCGGATCCCTCGGTGTAAGAGACTAAGAGTCAGACTTGCGCTTGGCTTTTTTTTTGTTTGTTTGCTTACTGCTTACAGGCGGCAGTACTTTACCCAATAATACCTGCTAATGACGTGCTTACTGTCGGTGGGCGTTTATGAAAAATCGAGACAAATCCCCTCAAAGCCGTGAGGCGTTCTGTTCATCCCCTTTCTTGCAGTGATAAGCCTAATGTTGCTTAGGGAGCTTAGAAGAATAATGGTGGAAATGCGATGAATTTTGCGGTAGCAATTTTATTCGTGAAAGGTGACGAAGCGGAATTATTTCACCAGGGGTCTTAACGGACATTTTTTGTTCACATTTAACCGTGTGACGGTGTATCAAATAATATTCTAGCAGTCTTAGAATACTTAGAGACGTCAATCAAAGACGATGTAGTTGTTATAACTGATCATGGTCAAGCAGTATATGGCCACACAGAGCTAATTGATCGAGCTAGCCGGAAGTGCGCGGCAATCGCTTCTGTGTCAGCTGGGCCTAAAATGCTTTATATTACGTTTGTCTGTTTGGCTGTCCGGCTCCATTTTTCTCTACAGATGGCATTTCTCAAGCGCTTCTGGGGAAATTTTGTGTGCAGATTTGACAATACTATGTGTATTTTTTTCGACGATTAAGTTTTTTTTTTCAAAATGGCGGAAACTGTGAGTTAAAAACGTAAAAGAGGTCTTCAGTTCACACAACTACTAGTAGTAAAAGTAAGAAGCATAACAGCGTAGCGTAGCGTCATTATAAAAAGTTGTAAACTGTCTGTCACTAATGGAAAAAAAGAGTATATTACATGTTAATGAATTGATTTGTTAAAAAGTTGGTATTTCTCCATTTACAGTTACCAATTTCACGCCATCGAAAATGATTTACAGCTATTTAAAACGAAAACAACCATTGGCAACCAACTGCGCATCTACATAGACATGTAGCTAATACAGACTGAAACTAAGTATAAACAAGAAGTGGTTTGTAGTTAAACTTAAATACTTGTGACTGACCAATGGTATTAGTGCTTCTCTAAAGCCTTTCGGGGTGTTTCGCTGTCACTTCAAACCAGTTAAATATAATATGCTGCCCACTTAAGTCCTCTCACGAAACTAATTACCTCCGATGTTTTAACGCTATATTTCACCTTCCTTTTTCCCCGTTTACATTTAAATTTTCACTTTCGTTCCTTTCATTGCCAGCCAGTTCAACCCGAGCTCTATTAGTCAACACATAAGGTCCAAAACCCAAGGAACTAGGAACCCAGGTAAATAGGTCCGTTTTAGCCAGTCAGTATTTGCTGGACATTTATTTTCTTTTGTTCTTTACATCCGAAGCGGGTTTCATAAAACCTCCGTAGCAACGGCCATTACTCAGCATTCGCAAAAGCTATGCAGGTGTAAATCAAATCTGTAAAAGCAAGACCGGTGGGCCATAACGATAAGCCGACATACTTCTATGTTACGCTCGTAACGGTGCTCGATATGTCTTAAATCTTTGGCATAAGGAATAAGGAAAGCTTTCCCCCAAACAGCCGGCTAGCATAATACGTATTGTAGACCTTGTTTTGTTTTTCCTATTTTCGTGAGCAAAGAATCTCCGCAGAATTGCGTAGCCGTTGGGAATAATCGGCACGCTCTCTTTGGTGCATATTTATTTGGAAAACTATTATATATGAGTCCCAGCTCGTCTTTTATAAACGTTTCGGGTGGGGCATTTGACACTACTGTAATTTTTAGCTTTAAAAATAATGTCAACAGTTAGATCTGTTTGATCCACAAAAGACATAAGCACGTTCTAGATAATTATATAAATAATATAAAATGATAGTTTTTTTTTTATTAGCACTGAAATGTCTTGACACCTAAACGACGACGATTAAAACTGTCACTGAATATATGTGAAACAATTGTCCAAGTAAAATAAGGTTGCTGAAATCACTGCAGGTATATTCATATATTTTTAAATAAATAAAAATAAAATAAAGCTGAAGATTTGCAAATACATAATGTTGCAGCACAGAAATAATAATAAAGAGGATAGAAGTGCCTTAGACGCGTGACCTTGGCGCCGCGCTTGTGACTCGTAGGTCACAAGCGCGCGACTTGTGGCTCAGTGCTATTTGAAACGTGGGTATGACAACAAGTGCATTAAAATGGTGTTTTGCAGCATTATCAATTGCGGAAACTCGTCCACGCTGTGTAATTACACTAATAAGGGGATTACATTTCATTTGTATGTATTAATTTAATGTAATAATGCGGTTTATATCAAAATACAACTTGAGAAAATATTTAATTATGAAATATTGGTTTACACGTTATTAACACGAAACTTCATATACCATTGCTACTCATGCCCATAAAAACGCAGATCGTTTTGAATTATACGCAGCAATGTAAAGTAATTTTTGATAACCCTTCCGTCTTGCACAAAAGTTCGTGGTACGGACAAAAAAACAGGTTACGACTAGTACAGACATAATGCCGACGCGGCCAATAAAGAGCGCCGTTGTGTAAATGTGGGTATGACTTACGTTGAGTGTTATTCAACGCTATCTCTAAGGTGTAAGGTTCATAATTGTTTGTAAGCAAAAATATTAGTAATTGTGTGCGTGATTGCGTAGTACGGTTCCGGTCTTTTGCATGTGTGCATTAACACAGTAAGTAGAGGGGATGAAGCAGCGACACGAGTTCCGGAAGAAAATAGGAACTAAGGCATTTCTATCCTCTTTATTATTATTTCTGTGTGTTGCAGCGTACGAATCCATAATCTTAATTCATAAAAGCAAAGGCACTCAATCTCCTAACGGATTCATTCGTTCGTTCATTCTTTCGTTCATTCATATATACATTTCCAAAATGATCTTCACTGAAGCGAATTCAAATTATTCACGAGAAAAATAATAAAAAAATCAAAAACCGGCCAAGTGCGAGTCGGACTCGCGCACGAAGGGTTCCATACCATTACCTATAAAAACGGCAAAAAAAATCATGTTTGTTGTATGGGAGCCCCGCCCCGCTTACTAGGGGCGTTCAATAAAAAGTGAGAATGAGTATGTTATAAACAACTTTTACTAAATGTAATTTTATTTATCGACATAGTCACCTTTTAGCATAATACACTTAATATATCTTTTTTCTAAACTTAAAATTCCATTTTTAAAAAAGGTCTCATCTTGAGTACTTAAAAAATCTTGTACTGCAGCGACTACCGCGTCGTCGTCTTCAAATTTCTGGCCTCTCAGGTATTGTTTCAATCTCGGAAATAGGTAGAAATCACTGGGAGCGAGATCTGGTGAATACGGAGGATGCTTAAGGATATCGAACCCAGCATCACGAATTAAAGCCATTGCAACGGCGGACTTGTGTGCCGGGGCATTGTCCTGGTGGAACAGCACAACTTTCGAGAGTTTACCTCGCCGTTTTTCGCGGATATCATTGCGCAATGTTGCTATTTGTTTGGCGTATAATGTGCCCGTAATAGTGGCTCTATGCTCGAGATACTCAATCATTAATACCCCTTTACCATCCCAAAAAACAGAGCCCATGACCTTACCGGCAGATGGGCTCACCTTGAATTTCTTCGGAGTTGGAGATGATGGCCTGTTCCATGTCATAGACTGCAGTTTCGTTTCTGGGTCGTAATGATGGAGCCATGTTTCGTCCATTGTTATAAATCGCGCCAAAAAAAGTTCCCGGTCTTGCTGCATCAGGTTCAAAGCTTCTTGACAAATCTCTAGTCTAGTTTGTTTTTGCGTGTCAGTAAGCATTCTTGGTACCCAACGCGCAGATACCTTTTTCATACCCAAGCGTTCATGTAAAATATTATGCACGCTCCCCGTTGAAATCTTTACATTTTCAGCAATAAAACGAACCGTGACACGACGATCCGCCAAAACTGAGTTTTTTGACTTTTTTCACAATTTCTTCAGTTACTGCTGTAGTAGGGCGTCCGGAGCGGGGGTCGTCCATTGCCGATGTTCTTCCACGTCTAAATTCGGCGCACCAACGTGCGACTGTCGAATACGGAGGAGCATTAGACCCTAAAGTGTCCCGCAAATCCAAATTGAATTGGTCCGTAGAAAAATTTTTCAAACACAAGTATTTGATAACGGCGCGCAGTTCAATTTTCTCCATTTTCGCTAACGTACTCAATAGCATTGCAAAGAAATTACCGTATTTTTTTTTAAACAAAAGACAGTTAGTTTTTTTTTTCATAGCAATCAGCTAGATAGATTAGCTTTACCGGCCAGTATTTAATTTCCTAATATTGAAAGAGTTTGCATCTCATTCTCACTTTATATTGAACGCCCCTCGTACATATTTGTTTTATTATAATTTAATTATTTATTTTTAAAGTGTATATATAATTAAATATTCTGTGAATATTTCAAACGTCTACATGTTGCCGTTATCAATATATATCGAGCAAAAACGAGCAAAAAAATCACGTTTTTTGTATGGGAGCCGCCCCCTAAACATTTATTTTATTCTATTTTTTAGTATTTGTTGTTACAGCGGCAACCGAAATACATCATCTGTGAAAATTTCATCTGTCTAGCTATCACGGTTCATGAGATACAGCCTGGTGACAGACGGACGGACAGACAGACGGACGGACAGCGAAGTCTCAGTAATAGGGTCCCGTTTTTACCCTTTGGGTACGGAACCCTAAAAAGATTCCCTGGAAAACAATAAGTATATATTACGCGAATGGTCCAAAGGTCAATAAAATAAATCGATGCTTGCGATGCCTAATCTTTACGTCCCAATTCCTGTGTAGTCAACAATTCGACACAAAGGAAAAGGAATTGATCTGGAATCACCGTCGCGCCGTGAGAAAGTTCTACAGATTATTTGCTATAATAAATAATAGTTATCAGGGCGTCACCAACTTTCGGCTATAAAAATATTACTTTTATATTTATGGTAACCTATGTAGGCTTTATCTTCATTGTGTGATCTACACAATCTCTAACATGGTAATAAATAATAAATAAACAAATGTCACGAGACAATAATTCACACCAATTTTGACCTAGTCCTAAAGTACGCAAACTTGTAAAGATCATGATTCCGTTGAGGAATACATAATTATATTAGTGCTAAACGTACAAAGCAAAGATATGTATACACTTCAGTACCTTGTCTATTTTCGTCATATTTGAACTGCCATATATGAACAGTCACAGTGGTTAAAGTGACAAGGTACTAAAGTATATACATAAAAAATGTACAGTCGAGTTCTCCAATATCTGTACATAGACCTTATTACCGTAACATAAGGTTCATGTTTATATATTATCGTATCGTATCGTAGGCCTCATCTTCGCTTTCGCATCAGGCGTGATTGTGGTCAAACGCAGGCCTATATTGTAGAAAAAAATATATATGAGCCGTATTTAGAGCCCGAGCGTTAGACAATTGTCCTCTAAGGCAGTATTGTCTAACGCTTCTGAGGTTTGCCTTCACTTTTACCATCTCTTTCAGTCATCATATTATACCGTTTGACAAAAAGAAATAGTGATTGCGAAAGCAAGCGTCAGAAACATTAGACAATAAGCCTGCTGGTGTTCTATTTTCAAATGGAAAGCAATCCAAGCATGTTTGAGAAAAGCTATGAACTAATAATTACTAAACTAAACGGGACTTATCACGCAATAAATATTTATTTATTTACCTCGACGTTTCGGCCACATTGCAGCAACCGTGGTCACGAGTCAACTGAAGTGTAGGGTGTCAAGTTCGTTTAGCCGCACGAGTCTTTCGAACTACCCGCACTTGATCCCGATTAGAATCAGCACCCGTATCTCGAACTACCCGCACTTGATCAAGATTTTTTAACGGCACCCCATCACACCGACACACAAAACTATGCACTATGCTTTAGCTATGAAATATCTCATTAAACAAATAACCATCTCATTTCTACGAGGATTGTCTCGCAGCGCCGAGCACTCTGCATCAGTCTTCTACGAAATTCAAAATTCGAATTATAATATCATGTCGTTCCATTCACGCTAATAGTATTTAATACAAAAGCGAGCGAGTCGGGACGATACGAACTTGGATTTTCGAATTTCGTAGTATGGGGGGCTACTGCGGTTCGTTTAACACATACGTACTTAATCTACATATTTTCATAAATTTGCTCTCCCACCAAAGCACACGGAGCTAACCAACGTAAATCAACAAGAGTAACGTTGTACGTAGTCTGGGAGCTAACTAAGTCGAGGCACGCAAACCGATATTTTACTTTGGTAACATCCGCTACGTAACTTTGTACATTTTCATGTGTGATTCAAACCGCCAACGTTTTCGGTGCCATTGTTTAAGCAAAATACGTTAAGTCGAAGAACAAGCTTCGTGGATTCCAAAATATCACGACAATAAACTCGACTGTGTTCAGAGGCGACTCATCCATCTCCGGCCTATATTTCCGAGTACTAGGTACAAGAGTGAGGACTTCGGATTTAATTCCCACGCAAACCCAATCGAATTAGGAACTTCACACACACCATTGAATTATTTCGCAGGTATTTGCAGATTTTGCCCCGATGTTTTGCTTCACCGTAAAGCTTATGGTAAATTTGAAATGTAATTTCGCACACAACTTCCAAAATACTTAGAGGTGTGAATCAGGGGTCGAACCCACGATCCTCTACTCGAAAGGCTATAGGTGAAACCACTAGACTAGGCTACCACGAAACCTCCAAATATGTTGTCATCATCATCATCCCAGCCTATATACGTCCCACTGTAGGGCACAGGCCTCCTCACAGAATGAGAGGGCTTGGGCCGTAGTTCCCACGCGGGCCCAGTGCGGATTGGGACCTTCACCATACACCATCGAATTACTTTTCAGGTGTGTGCATGTTTCCTCACGATGTTTTCCTCACCGTAAAGCTCGTGGTAAATTTCAAATGTAATTTCGCACATAAATTCCGAAAAACTCAGAGGTGCGAGCCAGGATTTGAACCCACGACCCTCTGCTTGAGAGTAGTTGAGAGGCCATAGGTCAAACGACTAGGCCAATCTGAGCATTAGTGGAAACGGTCACATAGTTTTATAACGTAACTTTCTCATCGTCGTGGTATAGCTGCATAACAGGTGGTGGAAAGGCACCCTAACTATGAGAAGCTCGGTTGCCCAAATAGTTACCTACTAATTTAATGTAGCCAATTTTGTTCTTAGGGTCTGACGCGGAGCCAGTATGGAAGCTGCAGGATCCTGGCTTCGACCAGGGCTACGGGTCGGAGCGGTCTCCTGAGGATGACTATGTGCCCCCCATCGTCCCAGCGGCGGTCTCCATCGAGGAGTATGAGGCGGAACTGCGGACCGTGTACCCATTCATCAATGATGGTAAGTGTTTCTTGTCCATACGATGGTACTCTTTAGTGAAAATAAACGGATCACTCACGTCTTAAAACGAGTTTAACTCGACATGTTAAACATGACATCGAGGGGTGAAAGGCTAATGGCGTTAAGCGACATTTTTGTAACTTTACAGGAGAGCGATTTAAAGTTTTAAAAATTAGAAAAAAATTCGTAATATTTGAATTTCTTAACTGATTTTAATTATAAATACACAGTTTTTACCTTAGAATTTAATACCGCTTCTGATGTTTAATGTATTAATTTAATAAAACGAGAGGATAACGAAATAAGTGTCGCTTGAGTCAAAAATTCTTCTTCCTCTTATTTTTTAGAGCAAGGAAAAACGACTTAAACGACGTTTCAAGTCTTTTTTCGAATACAACTAAATGATTTAAGAAACAACGACTAGGAAAATTAGCGCAAGGCTAAATGACTTAAGAGGGTTGTAACTTTAGTTTTTGTGTAAAGCTAAAAGGTTTAACTGCCTTGTTACGAGTGCAATAGATTACGGCTAATATGCTCAAAGTCCCATTCCATTAGTTTTTAAAAGCAGGAAAATTAGCTTATGGAACGATCACTATTCTGTTCGTATTAATTTAAATCCCGGTAATTTAGAATTTTATTTGAGATTGGTGTTTGAAACCAATATAAAACTATCAACATGAACATTGTAGAAAACAAAAAAGTAAGATGGAGAATAAAATGCAGAAAATGACGTGAAAAAGGGTAAATATTCAGCGTTTTTACGGCGGTTTTTTTTGTCATTACCATTTGAGCACAAATTATTAATATGCTTAGGGTTAACTTTTTATGAAAACTTAAGACAGTACCGGTGCTGAATCTAGTTTGATGAAATTTCGCTCGATTCGTCCTTCGGTTGTGGTAATAATCGTCGAATGGTAATGACGTTTAACCGCGCGGTCAAAATCCTCGAGTATTCACCCAAAAATATTTTTTATTACCGACAATGATTACCTCAGTTAGCCAACTGTAACAAAACTCAACAAAAACACAATTATTAGTATTTTAGAAACTAATCATTTTGACGTACTAAAAAAGAATCTTGTAAAAGAAAGAGACTTAAACGAAATTAAACTTAAGGTTGAGACTGATTTTGTAAGATTTAGAGGCTATTCACTATCACCAAAAAAATCTCTCTGACGATATGGGACCGACTGAAGCACCCCGCGCGAGCGCACATCTACTATTCGCGAGTGGGTTTTAGATTACAAAAACATTTTAATTTGGTCTTAAACGACGTTGATCAACTGCTGTTATAGTAAAACATATTTGCTGAACGCACATTTCTTACTCATTGTAGTGAAAGAAACCCGATTCAAGTACAAAAATATTCTTTATGTCTTAATTTATGTGACAGCTTTCTTTTAAAATATACAGGAAATAATAATTTAAATAACTAGTTCACCTAATATTGGAGAAAGGCTAATTGCTTTAAGTAGCTTTGTTAAGGTAAAATAGACACAAGGTCAAATAATTCAAACGACGTGTTTTGTTTATTTTTGTTGCAGGCTAATTGATTCAAGCGACAAGTTTCTTATATTTTTGTGGAAAGACATTTGCTTTAAGCGACTAGTTTCATACATTTCGGTCACAGGCTACTTGCATTAAGCGACATCTATTTGTGCATTACGGAGCAAGCTAAGTAATTCAACCACCCATCAGCTTTTGAAATAGAAAATGGAAAAAAGCTTTAAAAGCCATTTGGCTTCCATGACGAGAAAGGAAAAACGGTTTAAGTCATTGCCATAGTATTTTTATATAGCTCAAGTCAAACTTGTTAACATAATAGCTAATTTTTGTGTCACTTCAGTCAGCAGTGGAGTGAAAAACAGCGTCGAAATCTATTTGCATCAAGCGACAAAATATAGCTCTGATTGGCGTGAAACCCGGCTCAAACAACGCGGAAAATTTTGCTGATTCCGAATATGTATATAACTCAATATCGCCCATAGTGTCGCTTAACGCCATTAGCCTTTCAACCCTCGACATGTCGACGTGAGTAATCCGTTTATTTTCACTATGAGTGAGTCTCACGGTAGTTTCATGTTTAAAATGGTACTCTTTAGTTTTTAGGGTTCCGTTGTCAACTAGGAACCCTTATAGTTTCGCCATGTCTGTCCGTCTGTCTATCTGTCTGTCCGCGGCTATGCTCAGAGACTGTTAGTACTAGAAAGCTGTAATTTGGCATGAATATATATATTATATCAGTCACGCCGACAAAGTGATTACATAAAAAAAAGTAAAAAAAATTTTTTTAGGGTACCTCCCATAGACGTAAAGGGGGGTGATTTTTTTTTCTCGACTAACTAACCCTATAGTGTGGGGTATCGTTGGATAGGTATTTTTAAACCATTGCGGGGTTACTAACATGATTTTTCTATTCAGTGATCTGTTTGCGAAATATTCAACTTTGAAGTGAAAATTTTCATTAAAATCGGCCGTCCCCCCCCACCCCCCACCCTCTAAAATCTAAACTGTTTGGTGGAAAAATTTGAAAAAATTCAGAATGGTAGTAAAATTTACTAGGAAAATTATAGCGGCTAATATTGCTTGGAAATTATTTGTAGTTTAAGAGTAAATAGTAGCCTAAGGTATAAAACATACCTAAACTTGGATGATTCCGCACACATACGAAATCCTCAGAAAAATATTACTTGATTTTTTCATAATGGCTACGGAACCCTACCTTGGGCGTGTCCGACACGCTCTTGGCCGGTTTTTTATATCTGATTAAATATTTTGATCGATAAATACGGGTCATGCACGCCGTAACAAACAAAATTGTCTCTCCTGTGGTCATAAAATTAGCAACTCCCTGTCAGCAAACTTAAGATTTATTTAAGGCCCTACATGAGCTTTTGGTGCTAATCGATTTTAGGTATTTTATGCACTCGTGTATGTGTGCGTGAGAGCGGCTAGAATCAAAGTCGTGCGTAAGCGCAATCGACACGAGTTTCCCGTCCGATGGCCGAAGAAGAACTAACGCAACTAACTGTCGGACAAGGGGGAAGCACGATGGCTCAATATAGGTTGGTTAGACTGCGCGTGTATTTAGGTATTTTCATTGTATTACTAAGACAAATACATATTTTAAAAAAATTTAAAATGTAGCAACACTAGGCCCTAGAAAACATCTTGTTTTAGGTACTAACATTCAAAAAGTCATGAGCTGCCGTGCAGTATTTACGTCGTACTAAGGACTTATTTTATTTTTTAGAGACGTCTTTGGATTTTTTTTCTATCGAGCGAACTACAAGTAATCGTGTTTCGATAAACACTGGTCATCAGAGTGAATCCTCAAATATCTTACACATGATTTTCAGGACTAAAGATTTGCTAGTACTTAATGATACGCACGAGATTAAATTAATGCAATAAATGCGCGCCGAAAGTTGGTCAGGCTCCCCACACGCTGATGAAGACTTGATTACAAAATATTAGCTATAGACCCTTAACTATTGCCATGTCCACTGGACAGACGCGAACAAAAAAATGTGTATGACCCATCATCATTTCAGCCGAAAGACGTCCACTGCTGAACATAGGCCTCCCCCAAGGCTCGCCAAACAGATCGGTCCCGTGCCGTCCGCATCCAACGCGATCCCGCAACCTTAACCAGGTCATCGCTCCATCTTGTTGGAGGCCTACCTATACTGCGTCTTCCGGTCCGTGGACGCCACTCGAGAAACTTTGTGCCCCATCGGCCATCAGTTCTACGAGCGATGTGCCCTGCCCTTCCCACTGCCACTTGAGTCTGGCGAATCTTCGATCTTCGAGCTATTATGCCGGTGACTTTAATTCTTACGCGGATTTCATCAACACGTAAATTCCAATTACAAGTCTGTATGACCCACACAGACTTGTAATTGGAATCCACGAGCCAATTTGTCTTTTACTTTCTTTTAGCCGATAACATGTCAATTAGATTAACTTCTTGAAACAAACAAGATGTTTTAATTTCAAACAAAGTTATTGTCGCTCAACGCCTGGGATTACGTAAAAGTTTATTTAGCAATAGGACCTCTTTCTGAAACGAATTCTTGAAATAAACATGACAATTGGATATGGATACAATGTAATGTAGGTTTCAAATATGAAACAAAACATTTAATTCTGTAAGTATATAGGCCGCAAAAGACTCTTTTACATTTCTATTTTTTATACTAAGTACCAGCGCTTTCGGAAAGACCATCAACCATCAAGAATACCGCGAGAAACTTGTTTGACCATGCAATTAGTTATAGCTAAATTACCGAGAGCGTGGAATTGCATATGTAGTGGTATTGTGTCTTTATAGGCATTGCAGAGAAAGATCTCTATATTGTTGTCTCTCTCTCACTAATGTGGAATACACACAATACCACTACATTATTATGCAATTCCACGCTCTCGGAATTTTATCTAATCAGTGGAAAGGTAAAATCGCTAAAGCGCCATGTATGATGCACCTATGGCGCTTTAGCGTTTTTACCTCAGTCAAAAGGTTTAAAATTGCTAAAGCGCCGTGCGGCTCTTTAGCAATTTTACCTTTCCACCGACGCTATAGTTTCAACTTTTATATTACAAAACACGTGCATAGTCAGTTAGAAAATTCGATTCCTGTAAACCATTTTTTTCTCGTATCGTGCCATAATAATCTAGTCGTATGTTACAGTTTTGGGTCACGCCAGTTAAAGGAGGACGGGCAGATTTGTATGGACTCTGGCCTAGGGACTAATAACGACAAACCATTTATAAGGGTATATAAAGTTTTTCATATTCTGCAACTTTTTGTATGGCGGGAAATCTCGAATCGCTATGTAAACAAAATATACGCGTCGACTTGAGTACCTACCTCCTCCGTTTTTTCGTCAGTTGGAAAGGTATGGCAAGATAAAAGAACATAATATGAAAACGCATAAAAAACAAAATCATGACACAAAATCATCGACAGTTACAATACCGTCATAATCCGTAAAACGATACAGGAACATAGTATCGAAAAAACTACATAATAGTTTCAACTCAAACTACTTTTATGCAGCGATAACTTTTTTCGGTTTACTAATGTTTCGGCGAAAAAATTTTCGCAAAATGATTAATTTGGCAAATGTTTCATTTGGCAACTGTTTATTTTTTCTGAAAGTGTAAACTTTTCAGGATTGTTATAAAACAAACCTAACCTAACCTATATGATAGTCCTGAAATATATCCTGAATACTTTACAGTTTCAGAAAAAATAAACTGTTGCCAAATGAAAGAATAATTTTCGCCGAAACGGCTCAGTACCCGCTTTTGTCAAACAAAGAGTTGGAACTACCTGCCATAGTAAAAGTTTTGGAATTTAGAACAATCTGTCCAGTAAAATATCGCTTATTGTTATTGGTCATATAGACAAATTTTCCCACCATCCTTTGACTTCCTCGGATTACTGTTACTAGCTGCTGCGTTACGGACACTGTCAAATAGCTGTTTACATAAAGTATGCATGCTTCCACTGACACACAAAATTCACAATTTATACGATATCAAACTTATAATTTTCCAAGTTTGTGAACTCGTGGCAGCTGTCTCGTGATTCCGGAATTATTGAACCGTTTGACAGAAGCACAACTTTCTCATTAAAATCGTTTGCAATTATTTATGCTGAAAATAACTCATTAAGCATTGTGAAATTCCTGTGATTGGCGCGTGAACAGAATTTTCCGTTAGTAGAGTAAATATTAAGTTTTTCAGCATTGTAACCAAAGGATATACTTTCCCTGAGTTACTGGCAAGCATGTGACGGTAATCTTCTTTGTCAAAAGCTAATACTCTTTTAACAGAAATCTACTTTCCTTATTTACACTCGTATTTTTCGCTGAGGATATACTTTCAAATCTTCTTTCTCTAATATATAAAAATCTCGTGTCACTGTGTTTGTTCTGAAACAGCTTGACCGATTTTTATGAATTTTTTTGACAATATTTGGTAGGTCTGAGAATAGATCGTAATGTTTTATATACCAAGGTGATATTATGGCTAAACAACATTTGCGGCGGGGTCAGCTAGTAATTATATAATTCTTCTGTACGTGTCTTTGTCACATAACTCCACCTAAACGGCTGGACCAATTCGAATGAAATTTTGTGTGTATATTTTCGTGTATTTTATGTGTATTATTTTATTAGCTACGGTGAAGCAAAACATCGTGAGGAAACCAGCACACACCTACGAAGAAATTGTTTGGTGTGAGTGAAGTTCCCAATCCGCACTGGGACCGCTTGTGAACTACTCATTTTGAGAGGAGGCTGGACTATAAGGGCTGGCATGAAGACTGGAGCACAATCATTCGTATTTTTCACACAAATATCTGGCAAGACCAGGAATCGAATCCGGAACCTCAAGCTTCGTAGTCAGGTTTCTAACCACTAGCAAGGCTATCCGGTCGTCATATGAATTATTTACAGTACTCGTAGCATCAATACCGATCCATTGAAAATTGTTGCAGTAAAATTGCACCGAACATTCAAATGCAATAGCTTTCCAACGGGAAGCTACAAAGTTGCAGCTTTATGATAGGTCACACAGACTTTGTAATATTGCTTTGTCAAAGCGTCGACACTACGTTGGTATTTCCACTGCTTTGTATCTCTTTATAACCTCCTATTCGCAAATGCTTGTTAACTTAAAAAACGGGTCTTTAACTACCATTGTAATATTTGTCTGTCTGTTACAACAGTATAGTGTTGTATCCTTTTAGGGGTTCTGTGAATCAAAGGAGAAAGGGAATCCTTATAGTATCACTTCGTTGTGCGCCTGTCTGTCTATCAAAGTATGTGTTTGTCGAGACCCCTTTTCTTAGAAACGCATAACATAAAGTATCTAATTAAAATTAATACCAAATACTCTCCCCCATACTGTTCGAGAATGTACGAAATTACATTTGAAATTTACCATCAGCTTTACAGTGAAGGATATCAGCATTCACGTGCGAAGAAATTCAATAGCGTGAAGTTACCAATCCGCACTGGGCCCGCGTGGGAACTACGCCCCAAACCCTCTCATTGTCAAAGGAGGCCGGAGTATATCTATAGACTGGAATGATGACATACTCGTGAGTACATAAATACTTAGGTACTATACATCTGTCACACAGACGTAACTATCTTATACGAGTCCACGAAGTCTCGAATTGTGGCAGCAACATCGTCAATTAGAGTTGCAAAGTCCTAAGTCCGGCGATACTGGACAAAATGTATACTAAAACGCATTCAACTGCAAAGTTATTCCAACAGTGCCTAGACTAAACGGTTCTTAATTACACTCTATCATCAGAAACTAGGTTGTTTTAACTTAGCTTAAACTAAACCTGTATTTCGTCGTACATTTGTGCCCTATAGATACTAGTTCAGCGGGCGACCTGAGTTAGTCAATTGGCATTTAGTTTATGGCTGTTCTACACGTTGGGCCAATGTCAACCAAGGAGCCGCAGTTATGCGTTAGAGCGAGACGAAAATATATGCCACTCAATTTTGTGTGGCGACCAAATGGCCATTGTCTAACGTTTCTGACGCTTGCCTTCACAACCACTATTTCTTTCGGTCAAACGGTATAAAAATGATGACAGAAAGAGATTATGAAAGCGAAGGCAAGCGCCAGAAGCGTTAGACAATACGGCCTCTGGTTAGAGAACCTGACTACGAAGCTTGAGGTCCCAGTTTCGATTCCTGAGTCGGAGCAGATGTTTGTATGAAAAATACGAATGAACTAAAACAATTACTTTGCTCACCCGCGACCTTACAATAGTTACGTTTATGCAAGAAATGTGCGTTCATGCAGTTCCTCCACCTCCACACTGTACGAACACACACAAATCACATAAACCCAACCATCACCACCACCAAGCTACACTGACGCGTTTCGAACTCAACCAGAGCTCATCTTCAGAGTTACCACAACCGTATGCTATGCTACCCCATAGCATAGCATAGTTCGAAACGCGTCAGTGTAGCTTGGTGGTGGTGATGGTTGGGTTTATGTGATTTGTGTGTGTTCGTACAGTGTGGAGGTGGAGGAACTGCATGAACGCACATTTCTTGCATAAACGTAACTATTGTAAGGTCGCGGGTGAGCAAAGTAATTGTTTTAGTTCATTAATATGGACCTCCGCAAAGTAACGCCTGATTCAATAAATTAAAAAATACGAATGTTTTGACAAGAGTCTTAGGTGTTTAATATATTTAAGTATGCATCTATCTATTTAAGTATGTTTATCCGTTGCCTAGAATCCATAACACAAGATTTGCTTACTTTGGGACTAGGTCAATTGGTGTGAATTGTCCCGTGATATTTACGGCTCATTAAATAAATAAAAAATCATAAATATTACAAAAAATTATATTCAAGTACGTAGTAGTAAGTTAGAAAAAAAACCGTGTATGGCCTAGTAGTTTGATCTATTGCCTCTAAAGGGTCGTGGGTTCGAATCCGGGATCATACCTCTGAGTTCTTCGGAATTTATGTGCGAAAATTATATTTTATATTTACCATGAGCTTTACGGGAAAGGTAAACATCGTGAGGAAACTTGCACACACCTGAGAAGAAATTCAATAATGTGTGAAGTTCCCAATCCGTATTGGGTCCGCGTGGGAATTAAGTCCTCTCATTCTGAGAGGTGACCTGTGCCCTGCATTGGAACGTTTATTGGCTGGGATGATGATGATGATGATGATGATATTCAAGTACAAATCACGCTCCTAAAGTAAATCACTGTTGTTTGCGTGGGAGCATTTATGTCCCACGTTTGGGCACAGTGAAATGGGAGGTGCTGGCCATTAATCCTCACGGGGTCCAGGTCCAGCGCTGATTAGCAACTTTACACACGCCGTTGAAATATTACCTTACAGTTTTAGGGTTCCTTGCGTAAAGCCAACGGGACCCTATTACTAAGGCGACTTGGTATCTGTCCGTAAGTAACAGAACTACATATTTATTTGACGACCAGTGGCCTAGTGGTTGGAGAACCTTGTAGTCCCGGGTTCGATTCCTGGTAGGGGCAGATATTTATGTGAGAAATACGAATGTTTGTACTAGTCTAGTCTTGGATCTCATAATTATTACCACACACGGGTCTTATCACGCTAAATGAAACGAGTAATAATTACCTATGTGGCCGACACGTCGAACTTTTTGTTTCTCAGGGCTTATTAAAACTGCATCGTATTGAACCTATTAGGTTATTTTTATGACAATCCTAATGAGATTATGGTTTCAGAAAAAACTTTTCAATATTCGAAAATTAATAGCAGCTTCCATAATAAAAAGCGTATTTTTGACCGCGTTTCTGCTCGATCTTAATATGAAATGCATCGGATACTGCCGTTTGGCAAATTATTTTCCCAAACTGATTCATTTGGCAAATGTTTAATTTCCCAAATGTTTATTTTTTCTGAAACTGTAAACTATTCAGGATATATTTCAGGACTATCCTGTAGGTTAGGTTAGGTTTGTTTTATAACAATCCTGAAAAGTTAACAGTTTCAGAAAAATAAACTTTTGGGAAATGAAACATTTGCCAAATGAATCAGTTTGGGAAAAATAATTTGCGAAACATTAGTAAACCCAAATACATACCTATGTATATAGAACCCTTCATGCGCGAGTCCGACTCGCACCTGGATAATTACTTCTTCTGCGAAAAGTTTACGCTGAATTTGATGTTTAAACCTTTTCATATGTTGTTACTGAATTTGCATACTCACAAAAAGGTATTCACTGTTCACGTTCACGGTAACTACAGTTGAATGCAAAATGAAAATTTCCGCGTAACGAAAATACGCTAACGACTAATTTAACGTATTTTTAGGGTTCCGTAGTCAACTAGGAACCCTTATAGTTTTGCCATGTCTGTCCGTCTGTCTGTCTGTCTGTCTGTCCGCGGCTAAGCTCAGAGATCGTTAGTACTAGAAAGCTGTAATTTGGCATGAATATACATATCAGTCACGCAAACAAAGTGGTAAAATAAAAAATAAAAAAAATATTTTTTTTAGGGTACCTCCCATAGACGTAAAGGGGGGTGATTTTTTTTTTTCTCGACTTATCCTATAGTGTGGGGTATCGTTGGATAGGTCTTTTAAAACCATTGCGGGGTTGCTGACATGATTTTTCTATTCAGTGATCTGTTTGCGAAATATAGTTAACTGTAGTTACAGTTGAATGCAAAATGAAAATTTCCGCGTAACGAAAATACGCTAACGACTAATTTAACGTATTTTTAGGGTTCCGTAGTCAACTAGGAACCCTTATAGTTTTGCCATGTCTGTCCGTCTGTCTGTCTGTCTGTCTGTCCGCGGCTAAGCTCAGAGATCGTTAGTACTAGAAAGCTGTAATTTGGCATGAATATACATATCAGTCACGCAAACAAAGTGGTAAAATAAAAAATAAAAAAATAATTTTTTTAGGGTACCTCCCATAGACGTAAAGGGGGGTGATTTTTTTTTTTCTCGACTTATCCTATAGTGTGGGGTATCGTTGGATAGGTCTTTTAAAACCATTGCGGGGTTGGTAACATGATTTTTTCTATTCAGTGATCTGTTTGCGAAATATTCAACTTTAAAGTGAAAATTTTCATTAAAATCGAGCGTCGCCCCCCTCTAAAATCTAAACTGTTAGGTGGAAAAATTTGAAAAAATTCAGAATGGTAGTAAATATATCAAATTTACTAGGAAAATTATAGCGGCTAAGATTGCTTGGAAATTATTTGTAGTTTAAGAGTAAATAGTAGCCTAAGGTATAAAACATACCTAAACTTGGATGATTCCGTACACATACGAAATCCTTAGAAAAATATTACTTGATTTTTTTGTAATGGCTACGGAACCCTACCTTGTGCGTGTCCGACACGCTCTTGGCCGGTTTTTTAATACAGAGTGCCCACCAGGTTTCCGCGAGACTTTATCAGCATATTTCTGACCTTATTTAAAGTTAAAAATGTTAATTATTTTTTGCTAAATTCGACTCGGTTTTAGAGATATACCCAAAAGAAGAAAATCATATGACATTACCTCTTTTACAAAAAAGAGATAGCAATAACAAAGGTTGCCCGCTCGTTCTAAAGGCACGTTTTTACGGGAATAGTAATTATTGAAAAAGTTGAAAATCATTATTCGACCTAGGTTCATATAACATTTATTACTCCTTATAGCCTAAAGAATTCGTGGTAAGGCACTCGCGGATTCCTCGCAAGCACCGTGTATAAATTCATTCTGGACTAAATTACCTACCACCGTACTGTCGTGCTATTTATTCAAGTGTCGGAATAAGTATTGACTGAATAATACTCAGGCAGTGGAAGGAAGTAAAAATAGTGGAAAAATATATACGGATAACTCACGTCTCTGATCGAGTTCAGTTGGACATGTTTCGGCTAATCCATAGGCCTTCTTCTAGGAGCCACACGTCGCGGCAGCTGCCAAACGCACATCCAACATGAACATCTCGAGCTAAACTCGATTATAGACGTGAGTTATCCGTATATTTTTTCACTACGATTGACTCTCACGGTAGTTTTATGATTTAGGAAAAAAAATACCACACTATTTTATAATGAATGTAGTCATGAACAACCAAGCGTTTACCAACTAAAAAAGCCACCATAATATCTTGAGTGTTACTAAATCCATGAATTATGAGAAAATCAAAGACCTCACTAACACAGACACTACCTCACATCACACACAGAACCTTTATATTGAAACACCTCAAGTAATAAATGCATCCCCAAAGCATTATTCAATCACAATATCGTATTAGCCTAGACAAGGTTCGCGCTCGCGAACGCTTGTGGGAAATTGTAGGTAATTAACCCTATTTAGTAACTCACTGTCAAAATCTATCGCTATTGCTATCAAAAACTCCATAACTTTCAACGATGATAACAATAGTTACATCAACATCATTGCGAATTCAAACACGTAGTAAATCCCCGATGGATTTGATTAATATCTGTGATAAGCCATCGATCAAATTAAGTTTTAATGGAGTGCTAATAACTGTTGTTGCTAACGCATTCCACTCCCGAGTTAGGACTAATTACGCTTTTAGAATATTGTTAAGACCTGATTGAATGGTGATATCTTAAAAGTTACTATTGTATGTAATAAATAACATTTGTCAAAAAACAAATTTAGTATTTTACAGCATTCTACACTGTATTTTTTGTTAACTTTAAAAAGACATTCTTTCGAATGTTATGTGTGTGTTGGCTGTGTTGAATGTGTTGGTCAAATTAAGTAATTTCCCTGAGATACTGGTGTCTTAACTAATATTGTTTAGAAGATAAACAATAATTAAATTAAATTAATTATGTGCATTAATTTTGTCGCATTATCTATGTACAACTAATCTAAGCTGTGCCGTCGAAGTTACAATGCTGTGAGTACAATTTTTTGCTGCCATATTTAAAACTATCTTTTTGTTATTCTAAAGGGCCTTTTACAATAACTGGGAACACTACACATTTTTTTTCGGTTAGGCACAAAGTTTGATTCCCAGGTAGTTTCTATTAATAGGGCCTAAACACACGGCGCGTTATTTAAAAACGCCGTGTGCTAGGGCCCTTAAGGCTGTTCTAATGGAATGAAAAACGCGCTGTAAACGCGCGTTCCTAAAACCTGCGTCGACGGTGTGTTAAAAAAACGCCGTGTGCTTAGGCTTGATTTTCTCCTACGCTGACATCGGTCGCTGACGTCGGTTGCGCGTACGAATATACACAATACTCTATGGGGCACCGCACAGCGACGCCGACGTCCGCGGCAGATTTATTGCTACGCGCCGCTGATGGCGCGCGTCGGTCTCGCTCGTCAGCGCGCGCGCGTCGGTGCGCTGACGCGCTCTACACCACTATCGCGCGCTCAGTGCGAAGCTGACCGACATCGGTCGCTGACGTCGGTCGAGCGTACGAATAAACACAATACTCTATGGACGGTACGCTCGACCGACGTCAGCGTAGGAGGAAATCAAGCCTTAGGCCCTTAATGTACCATTTTATCAGAGATTAATGATAACGGAAATAAAAATAATACGTTGTGTAAGAGCTATTATTGCAATTATGTATGTAAACTCTTTATGGTACAAAAAAATAATAAAAAAACAAAACATTACCACAGGGACAACCGTAAAACACAATTAAGTATAAAATAAAAACGCAATTACTGCCAACAACACATATCTAGGTACTTTTGAGGGTTTTTGTAACTAATGGCTGACGCTCTGTCACAAGTTTGTTCGATTTCTAAGCTGTAGATACCAATCATCATCATCATTTCAGCCGAAAGACGTCCACTGCTCAACATATTCCTCCCCCAAGGTTCGCCAAACATACCGGTCCTGCGCCGTCCGCATCCAACGCTTTCCCGCAACCTTAACCAGGTCGTCACTGGATACCAATGCGGCACTGAAATATTACAGCCTTAAAAGTTACCTTCGGGTTAAAACATCTAGATCTAGTCAATTTTAATGTCACAATCCAAGTAAATCATGGAGTAAGTAAGTAGTCACTGAACCGCCGGCTCAATGATTTTATTTGGAAAGCAAGGGAATTGTGTTGAAGACTGGAAATGGGGCGTGGGAAATATAGCGCTATACTGACCAAAGTCTGAAAAGGCCGCCTCTATAAATGGCTGACGCAAATACGATATCTACAACGACATTAAGAGGATACGAATAATATGCGATCTATTTCTCCATAATAAACGTAGTACCCTGTTTTCCCTGGATAGTTACATTAGAGTATATAATTTTGCCCAATCTCAACGTCATTTTCAGACACTCATAAAAAATATTCGTATTTAACAATAAAACGAATACACAGGGGCATAGCTAGATCCTTCATCTAATTTTTTTTGAAAAAACTATTATTAAGTATTGGTCAAGTCTTCGAGGAGAAAAAAAGGGGACTGCGAAATGCTATTTTGATCAATTTTATTTGCCTATTAATGGCCTAAGATGCAGGTTGTCCTCAGACCGTTCTTGTTGCGAACGAAGGGGTTACAGCGAGACAGCAAATTTTAATTAAAATACCTATTTTACAAAAGTCTCTTAGGCATCGTAACCTCTTAAACCTATCTGTCTCGCTATATTACAATGAGATTTCGCAATCGACAAAGAGAACAGTACTATCTACATCGAAGACTTGGAACGTAGTTCGATTTTCATTACGTCTAAACTATAAAAATAAATAGACTTGTCCAAAAACAACGCAAATGTCTATATAAATATTTAACAGGACCCTTATATTTCAGCCTTCCAACCCTTTGGAAATGAATAAAATATTTACTGATGCCGATAAACTTGACTATCAATAGAAGTAATTTTCCGATTGTCAATATATATTTACCTTCCATAGACATTCCAGTAATAAAATGATGTGGATTTTCGACGAAATTTCAGTTTGGGCAACACAAAATTATGGACGACTTATTTATTCCGTGAAATCATACATTTCGTACTAAATACAAACTGAAATATAGATGCACAGAAAAAACCCCAGAAAAAAGACCAATGCTGGGAATCGAACCCTGTCTCTTTTCTGGGGTTTTTTCTGTGCATCTATATTTCAGTTTGTAT
Source organism: Archips crataeganus (assembly GCA_947859365.1). Taxonomy (NCBI): domain Eukaryota; kingdom Metazoa; phylum Arthropoda; class Insecta; order Lepidoptera; family Tortricidae; genus Archips; species Archips crataeganus. The sequence continues at coordinate 7,232,890 of OX402053.1, read as the reverse complement.
TTAGTACGAAATGTATGATTTCACGGGATGACCGTAAAAGTAATAAAAAAAATGAAGTTGACTTATTTATTGTAATGAGCATGAATTTGTTGCTTAGATTTTTTAAGATTCTGTGGCTAAAGGGTACCAGCGAGGCCCTTCAGCTAATGCTTTGCTATCTCTTTCTCTTACTTATCTTGAACTGCTTTGGGTAGATAAGTACTCGTAATTTTCGCGAAGTAAATGATAAAAACAAAGTATTAAAAACGCTTTGAACATAAAACTACCGTGAGACTCTAGTTAGTGAAAAAATACGGATAACTCACGTCTATGAACGAGTTTAGCTCTCTCAATAAATATTATAACGCGTTTTTTTCTCGACGTTTTTGTACAATAAATTAAATTTATCGATTGATTCAGGCGTTATATTACTTTGCGGAGATGTCTGAATAAATCACAACCATACTAAGTACTAGTGTTGTAGGGTGTATAAAAGTTGTAAATTACTAAACATTTTTTTGTAGTAGAGCAATATTGCATAATTATTAACATGAACACGTAATGTTGTATGATGTGGTGACATGGAACTCTCTTGGTGCGGATTCAGCTCACAATTTGCAGTTTTTTTTATTTGTTAACTTCGAAAACTATTGAAAATTCTATTCCAACCATCGTTCTTTATTTTCTTCTCCGTCACTTTTTGTCTAAAATTAGGCAGGCTTTTGGTCATACGTAACACTCATGGATTTTAACAAGACGCCAGCATCAAAAATTCACGTCATTATTACTTTTCTACAGCAGGTACCTGCTGCTAGCAGTTTTGACAAGAGGCCAGGCACCCTCGTAACCCACGTCAAGTTCGGATATATTATGTACTAACGAGCAGAGAGTCGCCGTCTTAGGCCTTTGCCTGCAAGTTGAATTTAAGTTCTAAGTAAGTTTGCCTTGTGAAGACTTGACGTAAAATTTCTTTGTGAATTTAACTTTTTAGTTTCTTATTAAGTACTTTTGTAATATTTTTTATCAATTTTTTTTATTTTCCTCGTAGTTTCATACACGTTTTTAAAAAAAATATATTTTTGTTGTAAAAAAAAAATCGTAGGATATAGGTACAACCTAGCTAACCTATATATATAGCTAACCTAACTAGGTACCTACATACAAATAAGTTGAGAACAGCCTCTCTGTCTTAGAGTTGGTAATCTTTAGAAACATTTCGTCATTAACATTAATTTGAAAAAAAGCTCGTATCTCAATATGTAAACCAAACTGAACCTTGATACACACACAGTAAAGTTCACTTTGGTAGATTATCGGTTTTGAGATACGAGGTTTTTGATAGTACGTAGTGACGATTTTCTGATTTAAAATTGATGCAAAAAAATTCGGGAACACATTTCGATTTCGATTTCGTTTTTAATTTAAGCTGATACTTAATATTAAAAAAAAACATGTTTGGCATCAGCTAAAAGTCTTGAAACCTTTTTTTGCGATTCGCGCTTGAAAAGCTAGCGGGGTTTAGTTTTTGGTGTCAAGTACTGTGATAAGGGAAGGGTGCGATAAAATACGATTTGAATCTAGACGTTTTGTCCAAATTGATTCCAGCACTTGTATTACCCTGTAAGAAGTACAGGGGTTGATTTAGGCACTTGCTTTTTTATGCCGAGCCTTAGAAATAGGAATTGAAAGGCCAACAATTCAATTGATTGACTGTTAATCGTATCTACTTAACAAATTTAAAACTTTGTTAATTCGAGATTGTGGTCCTAAAAATATGAGCCTGAACTCGTTTAATTGACGTCTAAAAAATTGTATCAAAACGTTGTTGTAGCAGATGAAAAAATATAATACAAACTTTTTTTGCTGACTGCACTTTATGCCCTTGGTTATAAAAGTATCGTTAAGAGAAATCAAACGAGACCAAACTCGATGGGGTTATGTCTTTTTACTACGGAGTTCCTATGGCCACCTTCCAGCTCCATCGTCAGACCCTGGTTACCACCTAGGATCAAAGTAAAGTGTGCCTGTCTGTCTCTTACCTCTTCACGCTTAAACCGCTGAACTGAGTTAGATGAATTTTTACATAGAGATAGTTTGAGACCCTGGGAAGGACATAGGACCATTTTTATCCCAGAAAAAATGCATAGTTTTCGCGGGATAGCGATAAACGAATTCTTCCCAAACAGAGTCGCGGGCAAAAGCAAGTGCAGTATATAATATAAACTCTGTCATCAACCTAATGAGGTAAATACTTACTTTAAAACCTCAGTTAATAACGTTTAATAATTCAATAGGCTTCATTAAACAAATACACGGTTTAACGTGTTAATCCTCCATATTTAACTTGTTGTGCCGGCAAACAATGACACAGTGACGTCATCGGGGTAATTGCACATCACGGGATTAAATTAAGTGTCAACTTTTCCGGACCAAATTTATGTATCGACTTTATGCTTTTTTCATGGAATATTAAAATTGCTTGATGGTCTGCTTTTGTGCATCTGTTGATTTGTTGATGTACAATACAATAGCGATACTTTTTATTCTGAAAAATTGCACAGTTCTCGCGGGTTAACGATATGAATTCTTCGCTGGCAGAATCGCAGGTAACAGCTATTCTAAATTATAAAATAACAAAACTATTATTTATTGCTTAAGAAAATACTTTCCTGAATAATCCTACTAATAATTAATAAATGCAAAAGTTTGTGTGTGTGAGAGTGCAATTGTGCATGCGTGTTTGTTGGATGTTTGTTTCTCCTTCACGCTGTAATGACAGAAAACTTGGTGCAGTCAACAGCATAAATAAGTGATCATTTATGTACCTTGTCACTTTAACGTCATGTTTGAAATGTCATACAAAATTGACAAACGATTGAAAACGACAAGGTACAGAAATGACCACTTATTTATGCTGTAGACCCTACATATCTAGTTAGCTGGACGTCCAAAATAACGCATAGGCTAATTTGTATCCCGATATTCTTATGGAATCCATGTATAATCCATGTAAAATCATTCAGTGCATTTGAAACATTTGTACAATACAATACAAAATACAATACAATACAATGACTCTTTACTGTCCACCACAAAGAAAACAATACAGAAAAACAAGTCATGGAAAAATACAAGGTAAGCAATAGGCGACATTATCGCTTCGAAGCGATCTCTTCCAAGCAACCTTTTAACAAAAGAATGACAGCAAGGAATAAATCACAGCAGGTGGTGCAAATAAATAAAAATAAATATTAGTAGTAGTAGTTATATTTGTGTGTCTTCTTGTAAAAGGGAATAAATCTCTTCTTTCTTTAAATCTTAACTGCTAGTCTACCGATATAAAATTCCTAAGGGAATTCAGTTAAGTTCCGAAATTTCTGTTTGACTGCCAGATCATTTACCTACCTAATCTATACCTTAACAGTTAACAGTTACAAACACACGCTCACGAACTTTCACATTTATTATATTAGTGGGACTTAATTCAAACCAATCATAATAAATTCATAGCACTTGCAATAATGGCTTTCACAAAATAATTTTCACTCATTTCCGAACATCGGTAATTGAATTCTCTAAGGACATATTGGCAATATCAGTACCAAATCGAATGGCGACGAAATGCCTGACGCCATATTTAACAGCACATTCGGGCATGCGTGGGGGCCGTTGTGAGCCTTTTTAATTAAGTCCGTACGTTAGGCTACAGAATGACCCTTCATTTCCATAATTCCTGGAGCCTGAATTCGATATTACGCTTAATTATAACGCTTGGGACGATACAGATTTGCGTTTTGACATTGATATCAAATAAGCCGTGGTAGTCTGGTGGTTTGACCTATGGGCTCTCAAGCCAAGGGTCGTGGGTTCAAAACCCGGCTCGCACCTCTGAGTTTTTTGGTATTTTATGTGCGAAATTACATTTGAAATTTACCACGAGCTTTACAGTGACTAAAAACATCGTAAAAAACCTGCACACACCTGTGAAGAAATTTAATGGTGTGTGTGAAGTTCCCTATCCGCACTGGGCCCGCGTGGGAATTACGGTCCGAGCCCTCTCATTCTGAGAGGAGGCCTGTGCCCTACAGTGGAACGTATACTATAGGCTGGGATGATAAATGATTTCATGGAATATCTTTTTTAAGTATAGTTGGATCCTGACAAGCAATTAACATTTAACATTTTATTTTTTTCTTTCTTTCTTAAAGTCACCGACATATCTCGAAGAATCGCCAGAATCACATGGTAGTGGGCGAGGATCGCTCGTAGAACTGATGGCCTATGGGGCCAAAAGTTTATCGAATGCCGATAACGTCCTGGAAGACTTGCACTGGAATTCTGTCAAAAAACATTTTTTAAAAACGGCAAATTATATTTTTCACGCTAAACTTACAAAGTCTGCACTCCTAACAAACCTAAGCTGTAACATAATAACCGGATTACTGTTGCGGTAACGACTCGATTACCCGTATCATGTTACCGTCAAACCTGGCAACTTTACCTTCTGTAAGCAACTTCCCATAGCATACCACTAGTCTGGATGAAGTGTGTAATACTTACCTCACCTTTGTTTGCGGTTTCATATGCGTAAACCAATAAATTTTGCATTTAAATTGAAATTTCGATATTTTATAAAAAAAATACTAGGTGTTGCCCGCGACTCCATCTGCGAAGAATAATAGGGGTATGAATAATAGATGTTGTCCGATTCTCAGACCTATACCCGATATGCACACAAAACATGAGAATCGGTCGAGCCATTTCGGAGGAGTTTGGGAACAAACACCGCGACACGAGAATTTTATATATTAGAAGAAGATATGTGAATTTCCAAATATTTCATTTTATATATTTGTTATATATAAAGAATAGCCGTGCAAAATTTAATGTATCTAAATTGAGCGGTGGAGATTTCGGGATTTAACGTGCGTAGATCCCGATCTTTGCGGGAATAAGTAGGTATACTAAATTTATTTCAAATCCATCCTGCCGTTGTAATGCGAAAGAGAACGTTTGTTCTATATGTATGTGTATATGTAGTTCAGATGACAATACAATACAGTATAGGCACCTAAAAAAATCATATGTAAAAAATTAGTTTCCTACCCAAATACTTTTCTATTACCACCTACAAAGTCTTGCTATGCTTACATATGCACCAGAAAAGAACACTGGCACGAAATTTAATGTAGTGGAAAATTGCTTGGATGATACAAAGATGTCTCGGATAAGCGACTTAGTACGACTGACCGACTTCTGCCCCGTGCCTGTCCCCAAGTCAATTTTAGTATTTCATAAATCGTGTTGGCTTTACATTGAAATTGAAAATATAAGCAAAATGGAGATTAAGTACATACAATCGCGGAATGAAAAGGTTCGTCACTTTTCGACTCTACATAATAATATGTCAACAAATTAAGGTCGAAAGTGACGAACCTTTTCATTCCGCTACTAAGTATACATCAGATTAGACGCAGTATAGGTACTAGTAGGCCTCCAACAAGATGGAGCAAAAGCAAAAGCAGGCATAATTATATTCAGCAGTGTACGTCTTTCGGCTGAAATTATGATGATGAAGGTTACATCCTATAGACGCGAAAGTTCGTGAGTGTGTGAGTGTGTTTGGACGGATTTACATTATGTAGGTAGGTACAACTGGATCCCGTGAATAACACATAGGCTAGCGGCTCACGACTTCGTTCCACAGCCCCATTTTGTCACCTATTTAAATCGTCCTCATGGTCTACTACTGTTCTGATTCGCCAACATGCCTATATCGACACTTTCCTAACTTGACCGCTTTCCTACGTAAGCTACAATACAAACTGGTCAACATTTCTATTTCGACCGCTGTGCCAACTCGTCAACAGTCTTATTTCGACTACAGTGCTAACTCGTCCATATTCCTATTTATACCAAGCAGCACTGTGGTCGTTAAAAGAAAGTGGACGAGTTGTCAATGTGGTCGAAATAGGAATGTAGACAAAATGCGATATTGACGATTTCAGAAAGTGGACGAGTTAGGAAGGTGACGATTTAGGAATTGTAGGCTGACGACATGGGAGAGGATCGTGCTGCCAAAAGAGCGTAGGTACGTGGGACGAACGACTGGTCGCCGCCCGGTTGGGCGACCCAGGTACCGCTGGGGGACAGTGTCCAGGCGGATCTGCGACGTCTTCAAGTCGACGACTGGCAAGGGGCTGCGCACGATCGGGACACATGGCGTGCTCTCGTTTCGGAGGCCAAGACTCTCTTTGGGTACCTGAGCCAAATTAGTTAGTTAGTTAGTTAGGCTGACGACATGGCATTGTGGACGATAAGATGTGTGACGAAACGGGACTGTGGACGAAGTCATCCTGAGCCAGGCTACCTTTTATTCTGATGCATGTAAAATTCCGGAATGGTAACCGCTGAGTCTAACATGAGCGAAATCCGCGATGTGATTTTTGAAAATTCAGTCATCATCCCAGCTTATACATATACGTCCTACTACAGGACACAGACCTCCTCTCACAATGAGAGGGCTTGGACCATAGTGCCCACACGGGCCTAGTGCAGATTGGTAACTTCACACACACCATTGAATTTCTTTGCATATGTGTGCTAGTGCTAGTTATCCTCACTATGTTTTCCTTCACCGTAAAGCTCATGGTAAATTTCAAATGTAACTTCGCACATAAATTCTCAACGGTGCAAGTCTAGAGGCTTAATCAAGTGTAACGGCTCCTAATTTTTGTATAGAAAATCAATCGTATCGTCTTGTGTGGTCTCGTTATCATAACCATGAACGCATCACACCGCAATCCCACATCGTTTACCACTATAAAAACGCTGGAGTGTCTCAATCCAAGTTTTATATGTGGCCCGTACCACCTGCGGTCGGAGTGTTATCTCATTTACAGCTTCCATTTGTATGCAAGGCCTAGGACTCCCCTGCCGGCTCGGCCCCTGTCGTTTGCAGAAACTGCCTATAGAAAAAACGCGAGATTGGGATATTTGGGTTAGTGAGGACAACCTCGTATAACTACTACGATTAAATAGTACTAGAACTAGATTTTTTAAATCTTTCATCATCTCTGTTTATATACACTTCCTTACGTACGTACTTATACTTAGTCAAACTATCTCTATAAATTGCTGAAATATCCCGGAATAATTCAAAAAAATACTGTATAAAATGCATGTAGGGCCAAATGCGTCGTCTTTATCCATTAAGTACCTTGTTAACCGAGTCGTTCTATGAATTACTTTGCCTCCCCGTGAATAGGGTAAATTCACATGATGTACAATTTTATGTAAATAGCTTGCACATTTGTATAAATAAGTGGTAGCTATTACATAAAATTGTGCAAATTGCACACATTCCATTTCTGTCTTCCATCATCATCATCCGAGCCTATATACAATCCTGCTGCAGGGTATTGGCCTTCTCTCAGAATGAGAGGGATTCCTGCCTTTCATTTCCTGTAAATTTATCTGTATATAAATATACATATAAGTTTTAAGTACCGTGTAAATGTAGGTACTTAATGTATCACAAAGGCGTATTTTATTGTTTAAGTAACTTTTATTTATGAACTAAATGAACTAAAACAATTACTTTGCTCACCCGCGACCTTACAATAGTTACGTTTATGCAAGAAATGTGCGTTCATGCAGTTCCTCCACCCCCACACTTTTACATTTACACACACAACTTTTATTTACATAGATTTTTTTTCTGTCTTCCATGTCCATGAAAATAATAAGTGTGTTGGTCTCTACCTGTAAAGTTATTACTTACTAGCTATTGCCTGCGACTCCGTGTACAAAGAATTCGTTTGTCGCTTTACCGCGGTAACTATGCATTTTTCCGGGATAAAAGTATTCTATATGTTTTCATCACTTAAGCTCTGAAAGTAGGTTGCATTTAACTTGAAATCCGTGTTGTAAATTCGATTTACATCTTTAGGGATGTAAGTAAATTTCAAAATCGAATACTGCTCCTTTGTATTCACGAACTGGTAAACAAGGAGATTGTAACGCGTAATGATTACCTCCAAACCTCCATGTTGGCATAAAGTTGCTGGCCAGTGCTGTGCTGCCTGAATGTGCCAAAGCCAAAGAGCGCGAGGCCATTAATAAAAACAAAAGACGGTTGGCGCGATCAATTTTCTTCCGCTCTGTTACAAATTGCGCATACATTTTTAACATAACGGTTTTTCTTTATTTCCTCGCATTTGTGATAAAAAGTAGAGTGTTCAACTCGAATGAAAATGATCAATTACGACCCTTGTTTATCAATCTACTATTCATTTCATCAGAATCCGTCAAACCATTTCAGTGTGAAAGAGTAACAAGCATCCACACATCTATCCATCCATCCATCTATAAACTTTCAGGTTGATAATATAGGATTATATAGGATTATAAATTGAAAAAAAAATTATAAATAAATATCCGCAGTACGTACACTTGAAGTTTAATAGTATCACAAGAATATTAGACAGCACACTTTTTCCCATTAGGTACGCTCTAGTCTTTTGACTTTTACAACGTACCGGAGAGAGATGCAAGACGGAAGATATTTTACTTAGCATGCCAAAGTGCTCTCGTCCTTTGACGCTACGGAGACAAAGCGAGCAACAGATTTTTTATATACTTACTATTTTTTTTAGATGAGCGGATAGCCTAGCTAGTTGTTAGAGAAACTGACTAGGAAGGTTGAATTCGATTCCCAGTCGGGCAGATATTTGTGAAAAATACGAATGTTTGTGCTCGAGTCTTGTATGTTTAATATGTATTTAAGTTATCTATTTAAGAATGTTTATCCGTTGTCTAGTCTAGTACCCAGAGTACAAGCTTTGCTTAGTTTGGGACTATTTCAATTGGTGTCATTTACATTGTTCCTGGGTTAGTTTAAAGAAAGTGCCCTTAATACTTAATTTAGAGATCATATTATTATGTAGTTGCTATTACTATTATAAGTATGTGTATTGCTGTGCCCTTACAGGGTAACTGTTGAAGCTGTATATACTTCTTACGATCTTAATCACAACATTTAATGCTATAAAGAGTTTGAGTGTAAATACTGAACGCCACTTTCATAGCGTTAGCGTGTTCTAGCATATTTTATCGTCTGCCACTGGATTATTTTTAGAGATAACGTTGTTTTTCATTTCGTATTTTGGTTGGCAAATAATTTTCTTTGGACGAATTATCGGACGTGCTGGAACTTAATGCCGAAGGAAAGAATTCTTTATTTAAAATTTCCCTTTGCAGAAAACTCGACCGTCGCTTCGCTGTGAAAATATCCTTTTATACTTATTATTTCTTTTTTAACTTAACAGCCCCCTTTTTTCGGGGTTCCGCTGTAAAAGAAGTGGGCTACATCATTTAAATAGTCTCTGGGCAAGGTTTTATTTTTAATATGTATTATGGTTTAGTTTGATAAGTTTTGCATACTCGTATTAAGTCTGTTCAAACAATTATTAGAATCTTGAGGTAGGTTAAATCGCCAAATGGCCAGTTGGCCACCGTTCAATAACTGGCCACGTCATACTAAAAATGAACTCTATTCACCCCTAATAGAACCCATTTTTAGTACTTATAAGGTGTTAATTACTGGCCACCCTTCAATAACTGGCCACGTTATACTAAATTGAATTCTGTTTGTAGAGGAACTGAGTTCATTTTCAGTATAAGGGGGCCAGTTATTGAAGGGTGGCCAGTTATTGGCGATTTACGCTATAATCTAGTGTAATCCAGAAATGTCTTAGCAGCTAAGATTTATAGGCACGGAATGCCTAGAACTTTTTACAGTGTTAGTAGGTACTTATATCCGAATCCTAATTATGGAGACGCATAGAAACGTCGTATGGAATGAATATTTGTAACACTGTTAGTAGGTAGTTCTTTAGTTTGCATAACATGACATTTTTTTCTATAACGTGGTCTTTTTCTTAACAATATTCACCATTACCAATAACTAATAAGATTTGATTCCAACGTTCTGTTGTGGTCCTTCAAGTATTACGTAAACAAAATTTTAGCAATTTTTGACCAATTTTTGCGTCTATGTCGGAAAGGTTACGGCTCTATTTAGTACGACACGACATAATAGACCAGGACATATTTATAATCATATATTCATGTTAATTTATTAATTCAAACTCATGTTTATTTTCATTACATTGATGGTAGTTTTACAAGATGGTATCACTTTAAACATGAAACTACCGTGAGACTCACTCATAGTGAAAATATACGATGGTATCACTCAATAAACTACAGAAGCCACTTCTTAAATTATATTTAATCAAAGCGCAGTACCTTTACAAGGTGCAATTTTCACCTCACAATTTTTTTCCACAGCAAAAACGTTCTTCCAACGAACGTCCCTTAATTAAACATCTAGAGGCCATAATTAATAAAGTCTACTTATAAACACTCGGTCGTTTCTTTGTTCGCACACTTGGTGGAATCACGACAAACGGTTGACCCGGCCGCGGGGCTTTTTGCAGGTTGTACAAACAAACTGCAATTAAGGATTTTATAATTAACTTTCAAGTACTGTAGAAGTGCTGGGTTAGATGTGAGAACGCCACGAGTGGTTGCCGAGAAAATCGTGAAGAAGACAGGAAGAATTAACTGTTTAAATGTTTAGACTTTGCTGGTTTAGATATGCGAAAAACAGTTAAGAGCGTGGTATTTGTATAGCCGCACAGTGGAAATGGGTCGGGTTCTTTGGACTTCCAATGTTTGATGTTTGTTAAAGCCGATCTTGAAAGTCGACTTTCATCCGCATCTAGGGATCGTATGAACTTGAAATTTGGTAAGGATGTAGTTTGAATGACAATCCAAGCCGTAGGCCGTCCACTGCTAATTATCCCTGCTCCCTGCTGAGTCTCCCTCATTGATACCCAGTCATTACGGTTGGAAGCGGCTTGAGTCCACTGTGAATCTGCATCCTTTACCAGATCATCCGTCCATCTCGTTGGTCTGGTTGGTTGGACGTCCCACACCCACGGTGCGCTAACCACAATAATTATTGACGATTCAATTACAGGCAGCAAAAAAAGTTTGTATTAAGTAATTATTTTTTGACCATAAAGCTCTACTTACCTTGTTGTTTTTTTTGTAAAAGACGTAATCCAGAGAATGTATGGATCTAACTTTTTGTCGTAGATTAAGTATTACTTTTGATTGTCTTTTTTTTTCGATTGAAGCGATTAAATAATTTAAGAAAGCCGTGATAGCCTAGTGGTTTATCTCAAGCAGAGGGGTTCGAGTCCGTTCCTTCACCTCTGAGTTTTTTTGAATTTACATGATAAATTACATTTGAAATTTACCATGAGCTTAACGGTGAAGGAAAATATCGCGAAGAAAATTGTGACACACCTGCGAAGCAATCAGTGGTATATGTGAAGTTCACAATTCGCTCTGGGCCAGCGTGGGAACTACGGTCTAAGCTCCTTCATTCTGAGCGGTCTGTGTCCTGTAGTGGTACGTATATAAGCTGGGATGATGATAGTGATAATGATTAAATAATTTGTTTTGTAGCTGCCGTAACATAACTTGTTTACACACAGTATTCAAGTTTTAATCTGTAAGGATCCAAAATATTCAGCCGTGGCATACGTACGGACAGACGGACATGCAGTGTATTTTTGGTAATAGGATTTCGTTGGTAAGGAACCCTAAAAACCACGTGACCCACATTCTATCTACCCCCATAAAATAAAACCCCGGCTTTCCCGATGCATCCCCTTAAAACAACAAACGCTAGCGCTCCATTTTCCCAATAGTTATGATATCGGCCGGTGTTTACTTTCCTAAGCAAACTCGCACGGTGTTGGGTGTTGATGACTTGGCACTATAGCGTTTTTAGAATTCCGTTGCGAAACTTTGTGAAGACCCATTTGCACTTAAAACCCATTTGTACGATGCGATCTATTTACTCCATACAAACGTTGTCCCCTGTTTCCTCCCTGGATAAGACATTAGAGCAAATATTTTTATCGTAAAATCTATATCTACTATGGCCATGCCCATATGTTTTCTTTTCCATATTTCAAATATGATAAGAATGGAACCTTCAAAAACTATGAAAATTGTTGTGTTGTGTTGTGAAAATTGTGTATCTCAATGTAATTTTCAAACACTCATCAAAAAAAATCTCGTATTAACAATGGATCTTGGCCTCAATACTAAGTACTGTTATATTATGTTCCACCTATTGTAACAATATTCAGCGAATAAATTGTCATTCATTCATTCATACCGATACGAGTTGGCGCCAACGCGCCCAGTTCTCTGTGGTCTCCTCCTAGTTTTGAGCGTGCAGGACGCGTAGATCCGTCTCTGCTTCGTCTTTCCAGCCGGTACTTAGGCCGGCCACCATTAGATCGTCCGGCGTACGCTTTTTACCGCCTGCTACATACCATATATACGAATTCTAGTACTGTATTGTAGTAATTCAAGTACCTACAAAAGGATAAATCTCGTATTTGAAGTTCCGTTTGTATAAAATGAATAATTTTGATCAATACGGCCCCTTACAAAAATTTCGTTACAGGATTGTTGTTTGGATCGAGTCAGAAAGAAGTTAAAAGTTTAATGAGAAATGTTTCCTTGAGCTTCACCATCTACGTCATATTAAAGAAGCGGAAAGAAAAACAAATACATAGTACTTTTTGCTATTTATAATGTTTTGTTTAGATTCACCCATCCTGGTGTCTATGTAATCATTGTAATCAAATCTTCGCAGTCGAATTTTCCCCATTTATAATGGACAAATTAATTTGAAATTTCGTATACATTAATGTAGTTTGGATGACATTGCAAGTTCACCCTCGCAGGAGGAAATGCGATTCCGATGCAGGGAGACCAATTGAGATAGTCACAAAATAAGCTAAGCTTATACTTCGTGCACAACGAACGCAGGTTTGGCAGCAGCCGCAGGGTGTTCCTCCGAGAGGAAGGTCTACAGATTAGCTCGAAATATGTGGAGTTAAACTCGTTTTGAGACGTGAGTAATCCGTATTATTTTGTTTTATTTTGTCGAACATCTTAATTAATTATTTCTAACTTAGCAGTATACCTACAAGAATACAAACGTTCAATTCAATGTTTAAACATCAAAATAAAACAACAAAGTAAAAACCGTCCAAGTGTGAGTCAAGTTGGGCCTTACAGAACCCAATCAAAATTATTTGTAATTCATCTATTTAATCTTGTAATTGTAAATTTAATTACGTAAATGTAGGTTACATTAACAAGCTCCAGTATACCTACATATAAGTACGAATTTTTCGAGTGTCCTACATCAACAAGCTCTATTATATCTACATAGACGAATTGTTCGGGTTGTTGGCGGCTGTCAGATTTCACTACCATACTTCGCTTTACCGTCAATTATAATATCATCCTGACCACCTTGATGATTGGCAGTCTAGCACCGTCTGCTATAAGCGGAACTTTTTTCCACACAAGACAAGTTATGGAACCAGCTTCCAGAGACGGCATTTCCGGAGCGATACAACTTCTGGATTTTAAAAAAACGAGCTCATAGCTCTCAAAGGCCGACAATGCATTAGTGTTGCGGGTGTCCATGAGAGGCAGAGTTTGCTTGCCATCAGGTGACCCGCATACTCTTTTACGCCCTCTTATATAAAAAATAGCTCTACGACGACGCGGCAATGTATTGCACTCCGGCGCCGAATGGTTTCACGCCACGACGCCCGCGCCGTTTTGCGATACGGCACCGTGTTTTTTCACGTCAACTGTCAAGGCGCCGCCGCACTGTGACACATAACGACGCTGCGCCGTGATGATGTGGACATAAAAAAAATAAAGTCCACGCGGCAACTTATGATTATGACTAACCAATAAAACTTACAAAATATCTCTAAGTTCTACACCTAAGTTTGCTCATAGCCCTCATAGCATAGGTAAACATTTCGTCCGTTCTGGTAAGTAGTTTCTGAGAAAATCGTTCAGAGGTAGATGTAACAGAAAAGTTTGTGTTTGGATTAATATCAGATAGTACAGTCAAGGGCAAAAATATGTATACACTTTAGTACCTTGTCACTTTAACCACTGTGACAGTTCATATATGGCTGTTCAAATATGACGAAAATAGACAAGGTACTAAAGTGTATACATATTTTTGCCCTTGACTGTACATAAACATAATCGTTATATTTATTATACTTAGATACGTTAAGCATGTGGTTATTAACTACATAAATAGTTCATACTCAGGTCTAATACAAGTTTTTTTTTAAATATACTTTTATATATTTAGTAAGTAAGTATCTCTGTGATCTAAACATGAGAATTTATATTTTAATTTTGTGTGAGTATGACGATTTTAGTGTCTAGAATTTATTCAGACACAATTTTTCTTTTGTACTGAAATCAATTCAAATTTATCAAGATTGGTGCGGCTCAAGAAGCGTTTCAACCGTAACTATAAAAAATAAAAAAAGTAAAATCCCCCAACGCAATAATTATTATGCTTGAAAATAAATTAGTGCAGATTGTGCGTCTAAAATCCCTTCCGCAGCTAACAACAGAGCTTAGCCAAATGTTGTTAATTGATAAATAAAAGAGTACAAAATGAAAGATGAAGCTCGAATTGGACGACCGAAGGGACCTTCTAATAAAAAGTCAACTAAATCACTGCGCAAAATTAAATGGCGAGTTTCATGAAAAAAATCGCAGCTTTAGCCGCCAAACTTAAACCACAGTTCTATAATATTTATTGTAAATAGGCACTATGTAACAAGTACTAACCGAATTAAAATATCTCAAAAAGCATGCATGGGGTTTTCTGACAATAAAAAAATATTATTATTATTCTTATTATTATTATTACTAGCGACCCGCCCCGGCTTCGCACGGGTACAACTATATTATGCATGTATTATACTTATAAACCTTCCTCTTGAATCACTTTATCTAATATAGCTTTTACCCGCGGCATTGCTAGCGTGAACCATAAATATTTCAGAGAAGCAAACAATTATGCAAGCAAGCCTGAAGCAAGCATGCACGCAAGCATGCAAGCAGCATGCAAGCAAGCATGCAAGCTTGCAAAAAAGCATGCAAGGAAGCATTCAAGCACGCAATAAAGCATGTAAGCGAGAATCCAAGCAGGATTCTAGCGAGCATGCAAGCAAGCATGCAAGCAAGCATACATGCAAGCAAGCAAACATGCAAGCAAGCATGCAAGCAAGCAAGCAAGCAAGTATGCAAGCAAGCACGCAAGCAAGCACGCAAACAATCATGCAAGCAAGCAAGCATGCAAGCAGTATGTAAGCAAGCTTGCAAGAAAGCATGAAAGCAAGCATGCAAGCGAGAATCCAAGCAGGATTCTAGCGAGCATGCGAGCAAGCATCCAAGCTAGCATGCAGGCAAGCATGCAAGCAAGCATGCAAGCAAGCACGCAAGCAAGCACGCAAACAATCATGCAAGCAAGCATGCAAGCAAGCGTGCAAGCAGCATGCAAGCGAGCATGCAAGCGAGCATCCAAGTAGGCATGCTAGCGAGCATGCAAGCAGGCATGCAGGCAGGCATGCTAGCAGGCATGGAAGCGGACATGCAAGCAGGCATGGAAGCAAGCAGCATGCAAGTAATCAAGGATGCGTGGAAGCATACCAAATTTCGTCTTAATCGGTTAAGTGGTTATTGATTATCCATACAAAGTTTCACCCCCCTTTTCACCTCCTTAAAGGGCGATTTCCGGGATAAAAACTATTCTATGTCCTTTCCCGGGACTCAAACTATCTGTATACTAAATTTCATCTAAATCGGTTCAGCGGTTTAAGCGTGAAGAGGTAACAGACAGTCAGACAGACAGAGAGACAGACAAACAGACAGACAGACAGATACACTTTCGGATTTATAATATTAGTATGGAATTAGTATGGATAGACTGCTGGCTCTGTGAGCTGTAGTAGATCTCGCGAGTTTTATGAAATTGTTTTATGAAACGCACCTCTCTCGGCCCCTTTCTAATCAAACTCCCCAGCCCCTGTACCGCGCGGGCGAAGACAAATTTAAACGGTCTAGCTATAATAATCTACTCTTATAATTCTCTAGTGGCTTTTTTAACCTTTTCAATGTCATGCTTAGCGAAACGTAAAGCTACTTTGAACCTCATGTCCGTGAGCAATCATAAATTGACACTAATTTTTTTAATTGGCAGGCAGGTTACACCGAAATGATCTGTATTTTATTTGGAATGTTTATTTTATCTACACTAATCTATTATCTTTATAAACATTTTGGGATAAATAAAGATAGTTAAACTTATATATAAGTATGCTAATTATAACGTACCTACATGACTCAATCACTATCACTACATAGTATTATAACAAAGTCGCTTCCCGCTATCTATCCCGCTTGTCTTGTCGTTTGTCTGTCTGGCTTAGATCTTTAAAACTACGCAACGGATTTTGATGCGGTTTTTTTTAATAGATAGAGTGATTCCAGAGGAAGGTTTACAATGTATAATACATGCATAATTGCACCCGAGCGAAGCCGGGGCGGGTCGCTAGTTTGTCATAATTTCCAAAATTAAAAACTAAGGCATTTATTTATATTGACATTTTTAATTTCGTAATATTTTTTGAACGGAATGTCCGATTTCGATAATTCAAAAAGAAATCAACAGGTATTGAACCAGTCTTGAATACGAAATAATTAATTTGGATAAGAATTAATACAAAGGTGTGGAAAACATGGTCTGATTTTGATATGCATTTCTATCATCTTTTAAAATGTAAAAAAGTAGTAACAGTGACGTAACTACAATAATTGGTCGTATGGTCTCGTGAAGTTTTTTGGAGATATTGATACGTTCTATAATATTGTAGAACATTTTTTTGTTCTATCATCAATACTTTCCGCAGCGCATGCGATGATAGACATTATTTCATGGCTAATTTTTTTACACCTTGGGTTGGTTTTAGTAAGATTTACCGAGGATCTCTAATTTTTTCTAGTAATAAATATAGCCTATGTTACTCAGTGATAATGTAGCTTTTTAACGGCAAAAGAATTTTTGAAATCGGTCCAGTAGTTTTTGAGTTTATTCATTACATACAAAATACAAAAATACAAAAACACAAATCTTTCCTCTTTATAATATTAGTGTAGATGTAGATTACATTTCATTGATAATCTCAAATCATCCATCCCAGCCTATATACGTCCCACTGCAGGGCACAGGCATCCTCTCAGAATGAGAGGGCTTGGGCCGTAGTTCCCACGCGGGCCCAGTGCGGATTGGGAACTTCACTCACAGACCATTGAATTTCTTCGCACGATGTTTTCCTTGACCATAAAGCTCGTGGTAAATTTCAAATGTAATTTCGCACATAAATTCCGAAAAACTCAGAGTTTCATTTCAACCCACGACCCTCTGCTTGAGAGGCCATAGGTCAAACCACTTGGCCACCACGGCCTGTCTCAAATATAAAACGTAAAAAACTTTTCGGTACGGGCTAGGTGTATTCTTATAAGATCTACGTCTGATACAATATACAAAACCAAAAATCAAACAAGCTAGGCCAGATGCTCTATTATGTAAATGGTAAGCGGTGGCCACGCGTGCGGCGAGCGTGGAACACGCATGATTGATCCTCGCCCCGCCCATCGATCTTGATAATTACTGCGGACATTAGCGACAATGGCTCGCAGTTTGCTAATCGAATTAGGTGTTTTATTGAAATGTATGGCTGAGTACTTTGGAAAAATGGAGAACGAATTGGCTGAACAGGAAAAAAAGATTAACGTCTATGTTATAAGTTGTAAACTAAGCACGGCTTGTACTATGGAGACAAGGCAACGGAAAATATACTCATGTGATTAAATACATATCATATTAAACATCCAAGTCTCGATACATCGTTTGGCGATTGAATCCGAAGCTCAAGCTTCGTTGTAAGAATCTCAACCACTAGGCTTAAAAACACGGTCGTCCAGCGAACTGGATTACTCCAGCAAATTTGATAGTCATTTGTTTTGTTTCGATGATGTTTTGATACAATGGATAGCATTCTCCATGGAATATTCTAGGTCGACCCAGATAAAGCACTTTTAAGTTTTATAATAGATTCCTCGACAAAGTACCTACTTCGATTCTTAAATTAGAAAACGAGCACGCACGCAGAAATCTGACAAAAGCTAGTCCATTGTGCAACCATCAAATGACTCTAGATTTGTAGCTGCATGTTTGAGCATAACCGCATTTACCACTCTCTGCCGAACAGTTACCGATATCTTTTATTAAACACATTATCGATTCACCACGAACGCGTTACTAGGCGAGTTTGCGATCGGTATCGGTAGAGCAAGTCGATTTACAAAAGCTGATAAATTATTGAGTCGCGTTCGCTTTAAGCGTTTCGGATCTGGTGGCGTGCGACCAACTTATTTACGACCCCAATTCCGCATAGCGACTGTGGCTGGAGTGATTGATGATCAGGGCAAAGTCTTCGTTAGAGTTTATGAGAACAATTTAAATCGAATACTTTTTAGATAATGGTGATGATTTGATGACGTGTTAGATCTTTAATCATTATTTACCTTATCATTTTTTTTCTTTTATTTTATTGTTTAACGGGAATATAAAGCTATCGAACAGACCTCTACCTAAGTTGTAATATCCAACATAGAGATGTTTTGCATTCTAACATATATAGGTAATCGAAACCAATAACCAATAACTAACTATAATATTGATCTGTTTAAAGTCGATGCCACAGCACGAACCAGCAGGAGTGTTAGAATCCCAATAGATATAAATAAATAAAAATAAATATAAATATCACGGGACAATTCACACCAATTGACCTAGTCCCAAAGTAAGCTAGGAAAGCTTGTGTTATGGGTACTAGGCAACGGATAAACATACTTATATAGATAAATACATACTTAAATACATATTAAACACCCAAGACCCGAGAACAAACATTCGTATTTTTCATACAAATATCTGCCCCGACACGGGAATCGAACCCGGAACCTCAAGCTTCATAGTCAGGTTCTCTAACCACTAGGCCATCTGGTCGTCTAAATATGTGAGTAAGGTCCTAGGTCCACTGCTGCTGGCTCGTGCTGAGACATAGACTTACAAACATATCACTATAGCTAAACCGTTTAAATGAGGCCTCGCCCGTGGGATACAGAGGCGCGGGGGCAGACGACAAAGGGGCCGAGAGAGGTGCGGGCGGCGAGCGCGCCTCGTGTGCCTGCCGCCCGCACTTCTATCGGCCCCCTTTGTCGTCTACCCCCGCTCTGCACCCCGCAGGCGAGGACTCATTTAAACGGTTTAGTTGTAGAAAATTATTTTCGTGGTATTTTGGAGTCGGTTAATTATTTATTCTGCTTAATGCCAACTGCTGATCTTTTGCAAAATATTCTTTTTCCCGTTTCAGGGGCATTAATGATTGAGGAGTCCTCCTGGCGCTTTCCCATCAGTTCCACTTCACCATATGCATTGCGACGAGCTTAAATTGCTTAGCAACTATGTTATAAAATAAATCGAAACGCCACCTGAAATAAATGTTATTGAATATTTCTGGTAATGACTGTGGTATTTCTCATCAGTTTTTACCAAAATTGATGTTGATTTGCAAGAGCAAAAGCACGAGTTACTACTAAATATACCCGAAACAGTATTTAAAGAGTTCCATCGATTTCCCCTAGGATCTACTCATCAGATCCAGAGTTTTGTTACAATGTGACCAAATTGGTTCTTTTATATTTTCCATTCAATATTTTTTTATTTATTTTCAAATCTATAAATTGAAATAGAAAAGTCCTGACTGATTGACCGACTGACTCATGAACGCTCAGCCCAAACCCACAACCCTAGAAGATTGCTAAAAATTTTGCGTAGAGCAATGCAATCTCTCGGCAAGGAATTAGGATAGATTTGTTGAAATTCCCACGGAATAAATAAAACAACCGGAATTTACATATTCATTGACTGATACCGATGATGATGATAATAATAGATTTTTGGATGTTGCTTTGCCGGATTTTGCCTCTATTCAATAAAAAAAAGGAAAAAAGCTTTACCACTTTGAATTCTGCGCGGACAAAGTCGCGGGAAAAAGTTAGTCTGTTTATAACTGACGAAGTTCTAAGGTAACAAACGAAAAAAATACAGCCAACTTGATAACTGATAAGCGATAACCTTCTATTTTTGAAGATATTTAAAAAACGAAAGACAAAAGCCCAGTGAGTGTAAATTTTAGTCCAGTGACTCGTGGTTCGAAAAGAGATCAACAACATTGTTTCAAGACCGCGCTCCGGCGCCGCCGCGGATTAGGCCATGTTTAAAACCCAGCAGCCTGCCTCTAATGGACGGATCATCCCTTGACTAAGATAAACTTTTCACACGTTAAAGGAAAAGTTACTTTGAACCTTATTTTTAGATCAACAGACTGCCCGTTCCCCTTTAAAATAAAGGAAAGGAAATACTGTTTGATCTCATTGCGAGAAAGCGATTCTACTTTGAGCTGAGCTGAATTTGAAATGGTTTTCGTTCTTTCAGTCAATGGTCGGGATATAAATTGTATTTATTTCAATTTAAGCTCTGGTAAGAACTGCAGTGCTATGAGGCGGCTAGATTATATAGAACGATTTGATTTTCAGCTCCAACTTTTCCAATGTACTACCCGTGTTGTTTTTGTTTTTATACCAAATAATAATGTATCAAATCTGTGTATACAAAAATAAATTGATCACGCCGATAACTTGAGAAGCTTTACCGATTTAATTTATCTTTTTATAAAAATATTTCTAATACTTCATAGACGGGATAATAAATGAATAAGCAAACGGGATATATATTTGATTCAAAGTATCTCTGTAACTGTAGCTTTTATAGAGACCTGATACTTGACAGATATGATTTTGTAGGATTATGGAGGTGCAGTAAGACGGGATTTTTGGAAATTCCCGCGGGATACAGGCTGACCATAAATTTAATCTCTGCGCGGACGAAGTCGTGGGCAAAAGATAGTGTTTTATAAAAACAAAATGCAATTTGCGCATCAAATTTTTTTTCTTTGTACATGTGCCTCGTAACGTAAATAAGGGATACGAACTGACGAAATACTAAAGTTTGCATCGGCCTGAAGGGTCAAAAGCACACAGAAGAAGGAGCTCCGCTGACACTGTTTCTGTGTCGATTAAAGTTGGGAAAAAACGCGATTGTGAAAATAAGCTTCAGTAAAAAACTATAGCGAGAAAAAACATTTGGGAAAAAAAAATGCAAGTGGAAATTTTTTCTACTAGGAAATAACGATTTTCGTAAATTGATCGAACCAGTCACGTATTATGTTATTTTTTGTACCTTTACCAAAAAGCATACGAACTTTACTATTAGTAGTATAAAATATGAGAGTTGAGATGGACTTGTAGGTACGCCAAGGATCGTCCATAATTTATGAGTGAGCGATCGAGAATCTTATAAAGCTTGATAACAAATTTTACTCTTGATATTATTAGGGTTATGTTAAGCCATTGCGGTCCGTGGAAGGGTTGTGATATCGCGCGATTTGCTTCCCGGTCACATTTGTGGTATAAATTACGTATTGGGTATGTTGTAAAGTTGATCTGTTCTATATAGGAATCTGCCTATTTTAGCAGCAGCAGTTTTAGCGCCCTTAAATATAATAATAATAATAATATTTATTTTATTCTGTTTTTTAATATTTGTTGTTATAGCGGCAACAGAAATACATCATCTGTGAAAATTTCTATTGTCTAACTGTCTATCGCGGTTCATGAGATACAGCCTGGTAACAGACGGACAGACAGATGGACGGACAGCGGAGTCTTAGTAATAGGGTCCCGTTTTTACCCTTTGGGTACGGAACCCAAAAACTATTCTATGTCCTTCTCAGGATCTCAAACTAAATCTAATCGATTTAAGCATCAAACGGTAACATAGAGACTTACTTTCATATTTATAATAATATTAGTACGGATGTTGTTAAAAGTTACCATGTGTCGAAGTCCTATGCTTCAATTGCTATTCAAAGCATGTGATGCTCTGTAATCCATGTAATGCGTCTGCAACAATTAATATTAGCATTATGGGTTAAATTAACGCGACCCGACGTGATCCCGATGCCAATAATAATAGACATTTAGTTTAGCTCTACTCAACCGTTATGTAGGACAAGGAAACAGGCAGGTGTCCCATAGTTGCGCTTCGGTGAGTCTAGCTATGGAAGTATTTGTCAGTCTATTTGAATAGTTCTGTTAGCCTTTGCTCACAACTTCGCTAGTGTAATGCTATCCTAGGTTTACACGGGCTTAGTATTTTGTCATTAGTGTAAGTGATTTTAAGGACTTATCTGGACTGTGAAAAGTGACAAATAGCCGTCTACACGTGGGTGTTAGAGAATGGTATTAGTAGTAACAAAGGTCTGAGAAAACAAAGGAAACAAAACACTTGAGTATTCAAACTTCACTTGACATGAATGTTTGAATATTCACACCACTCGACAAGTGATAAGTATTACTTAGTAGATTTTTATATGGGGGTAGGCACTTGTCGTTTAGCAAACGGGATCGGCTTCTAATCACTTGCACTTGCAGTTACACTAATACTAATATGTTTACACACATCTGACAAGTGTAAATGACACGTACTAAGCATAAGCTACTAAGCTCGTGTAAACCCAGCAAACCATTAAATCTGGCAATCAGCTGGCAGTCGAATTGAAATTTCGGGATTTCACTAAATTCCCAAGGGGATTCTTGTGGTCTGCATTTAGATGCGTTGTATGATGATCAACGGTGACAATTATGATGGCCAACAGTGACAACTGCAGATGAATTGGAAAAGTAATCGACATTAAATTTGATTTCACAACACATTGTCCCGGAGGACAATTTGAGAGTATCCACGTCAAATTTTGCATCCTCAGCTCGGGGACCGCGGATTTGTCACAGCGACGTGCGCGTATATCACTCCGAATTGATCGACACCTCACGCCAGCTCGTTTGTCAAACCTTCTAGCACTCCTAGTATCCTAGTACTCGTATTGGGTTAGCTTGTTATTTCGCGGGTTTATCGGACACTTACTTGGACAGTTATTTATTGACGGCCCTGAGAGTCCGTGTCAACGGCTGTTTGTACAATATCCCAACTGAATATCATGTGACAAATACTAACGCTGTTTGTTTGTTCACCCTACATGATGACGGTAGTATCGGTTTTGATAAAATGGTTGGCACAGACAACGCATCACCTAACTAGTAAAAAAAGTGTCATACCTGATTTACACTCTCGCCTCGTCACCTCGCCTCGCGCCTCGCCTCGTCGTCTCGCTCCGGACGCGAGCCTCAAAATCAAGACAAATCACGAGACGAGGCGCGAGGCGCGCCTGTTCACACTCTCGTCTCGTGGCTCGTCCCGCAGTTTGTCTCGCCACTCGTACGCGAGTGTAAACTAGGTATTAAGATCTAAAATGTCCTACGCACCTATAGTTTATTTTTGCAGTTAATACGCATAACTATCTTAGTAGGTAGTTAGATACAGATATATCACATTCCATAAGATCAATTTCATCTCATTTCACAGTAATTATTTAGGTTTTTCACTCAGCTAGACTCGCGTTTTGTAAGTTCTGTTCCATTAAATTTAAATGAGAACAAAAAATAACACTTTCTCTTAGACCAGATAATAACGGTTTGCATTTAAAATGCAAATTGTGCCTGTGCAAGCAAATTACCCTCGGGGTCAAGCTTTTTTAACCCGGTGATCGTATTTTGTGCAAATAAGACGTGTGAAACTGTAAACAATGGAAATTGTTTTCCGAGTTGAAAGTCACTCGAGTGTTAAATTATAATTTACTTCCTTTTGTAAACAAGCTGTATTAATAATGCTTTATAAGGTACCTCGTCTTGTTCGGTAAGCCTTCCGACTTGCAGCTCTTGCTTTTGAATTTCCCCTGAGATTTAGTCCGACTGTCAAGAGACGGAAACTCTCAGGAAGGTGACACTCTCTGTTTGAACGTAAGATTTTAAGGGGAAAAGACGCCCTCTTGGGAATCCGAAACGGGCGAACTACCGGGCAAGATGCAAGATTTTTAGGGTAATTTCATTTGTGAACCTTATTGAGTAGGTGTATCCTTGTTAAATAAAATACCCTTGCCTCCGTTTGTTACTATATTTACACCACATCATCTGCACTACAATGACAACTAATTATTTTTCATAACTATGTTTATTACAGACCTAGCTACAGAACTAGAAATACCTTCAGCAGTAAAATTTATGATCTTTGAGTTAGGCCTCAAAAATGTTACGTTAACATTTTTAAAGCACAACGTTCACTCGAACAGCGCCATCTATTTATTGCAGACAAAGTTAACGCGTCATCTTGAAAGCGTTTTCTAAAATCCTATCTCAAAGTTCTTGGACAGCGCCCTCTATTCTCATTTAAAGTTAAGATTTTATCCCATGGGAACACACTACCGGGATATTAAGTATCCTGTGTCTCAATCCAGATATTTGTGCATCTGTACGCCAAGTTTTATCTAAATCCATTCAGCCCAACCGTTATTGCATGATTGTCTATGTCTAACAAACATTAAAACGTCCAAATATCTTCTTCATTTATAATTATTAGTCGGATTATGAAACGAAAATTTAATTTAATAAGGTAATATCCCTCTGAGTTATCGCCTCAATTTCAACACGTTAGATAAGCCTCTCAACTTCACATTTTCCTTATCGTTTGAGCATCACATCTGTTCTAAATTTGCCCGGGAAGGGTCGCCCCATCCGAAACAAAAGTTAGTTTCCTCACACACCCGCCCGCGTTTAATATAAGGTGGTGTACGCAAGAGATTAAAACAAGCGTGTAGCAGGTGCGTCACGGTACCGTAGGCAACATGCTTAATTTGTGAACTTTATGCTGACTCTAGTACCTCAAATAATAAGAGCTCTTTTAGCAACGTAAGTTACAAAACATAGTTGTTACGTTATGAATATTTGTCTTCGTAGTCAGCAAAGAGCCGATTACTGCCAAATTACTGTAATCAAACGGAGATTTGTACAGCTGTAAATGCTGTTATGCGAAGTTATTTTTAATCCTAGAATGGAAGCGAATTGCTGTCTGCCGGAAAACCGTTGTTAGTTCCTAGAATTCTCCTTTTCTTGATTAAATAGTTGTTGGTCCCAAGACGATGTTTTATTTTTCAGCGCTTCGTTTTTATTTGTCGATCGCAAAGTAGATGGTGCTCCGAAAGAAAGCCAGCTCAGTATTAAAGTAATAGTGAGCTTTGATTTTTTTTTATTACATAATTACTTTCAACTTGGAATATTAAAAAAAATAATCACAAAGCAGCAACATACCTAGTTTAATTTGAATATTTTGCTGCCAAGAATACTGCACACGCAGGGAAAACAAATCCAAACAAATCCAATCCAACAAATCGATGCCACAGCACGAACCAGCAGGAGTGTTAGAATCCCAATAGATATAAATAAATAAAAATAAATATAAATATCACGGGACAATTCACACCAATTGACCCAGTTCCAAAGTAAGCTAAGCAAAGCTTGTGTTATGGGTAACTAGGCAACGGATAAACATACTTATATAGATAGATACATACTTAAATACATATTAAACACCCAAGACCCGAGAACAAACATTCGTATTTTTCATACAAATATCTGCCCCGACACGGGAATCGAACCCGGGACCTCAAGCTTCGTAGTCAGGTTCTCTAACCACTAGGCCATCTGGTCGTCTAATGAATGTAAATGTAAATAATCTTTAAAAATATTTAACAATAAAACTTTTATTAACTAATTCAGTTTTACGGAGGTTGATATCGATGAACTGCTTAACTAACCTAACCTTTTTACTGTGCTCTTCCACTAACAAATTGTTTTGTAGTGGAGGAACATGGTAATAACTATAAATTCAAAATTTTAAAAACCCCCAACGCAATTATGTCACTCGTATGTTTGAACATTAAGTCAATGCCCATTATGCGTCTAAGATCCCTTCCGCAGCTAACAAAAGAGCTGATAACTTTGAAACGGCTTAACCGATTTTGATGAAACATATCTAAGAACCATCGCCAAAAAACTCGCTTTCTTTTAAAAAAACTGTATCCAAATCAGTTCACCCGTTTAAGAGCTATGATGCAACAGACACACACACACACTCACACGTAGCGGTCAAACTTATAACACCCCTCTTTTTGTGGTTGTAATTCGTTACAGACGTTTCGCTTCGTTCGGTGCATTCGGCCTATTTGTAAGTTATTTCGCTATCAATACGTCCATCCGCGTGTGCACCATGCATATATCGACTTCAAACCACACACGTCACTGCACGCTGAGTAGTGATCCAGAACACGCGATAGGTTCACCAGTTCACGTCAATCCAACACCTGTAACTACACCCATAAGGTTAATTCTTGCTAATTCCGACACCACAAACTGCTACAAACTGTGTTAGGTGCTTTATATGTAAATGGGACAGTGTGTACGGGCTTTCATGATTTGTTGAACCTTTACGTTCGATCTTGGTTTGCGATTTCAAGGCGTGTGTGCGCTGGACTATTAGAACAATGTAGGTTATTGACCTTTTTCATTAATTCAGGATGTTTTATTTTAAATTGGATGTTAGATGATTGCCTCGGGTTCCTTAGATACATTATGGGATTCCGCTAATCCACAGCCGTATAAAAAATCATACTTTATTTGAAGTTCATATCGTGTCATCTCTTTCACTCTATTTAATATTAATAGCATGAACAGAACGGCACGATACGAAGTTCGAAAAACGAATTTCGTAGTACGAGGCCAGTGAAGGACGCTATTTACATTTTTTTCCACTCAGTAATTAATCTTAAGAAGGACGCCCAGGGGCTATAAGTTTGGAACTCCTGGCTAAGGCAGCAACCTGCCTATACAACTATTTTTACGAAGTGCAGTAGTTAACTTATATTCGAGAACTTTATACAACTAAAGTAAAGAAGTAACCGTTTGTTTTGGAAGAGCGTGCCGCTCTCGCATCGAAATGTATAGTCATCAAAGAGCAACTCGACGCACTGTATAAGTTGGCATAAATCCATCTGCAACAGATGTAACACGCAATAATGATATTAATGAATCCTTGCCATTCTGACGTAGGAATATACTAAGTTAAATTAGACACAGCAATGGTTAATCTAGAAAGTTGGAAACAGTCAGTTTATCAGTCGAGCATTTATTTCTACCGCCTCATTCGTCTGGTCACATTTTTTAGGAAATGGCTGTAGATTTTGATGGGGCTTTCGATTATACATAATATTAGAGGTCTTGTACCTCTACCATATAACTGGAAATTGAATCAGAATCTTCTGCCATTTCTTAAAAAAAGTGACCAGGCAAATGAGGTGGTTGAAAGGCTCGAATAAATACCTAGTCAGTCAGTTAGGAAACATTTATAACATAATCGGCATGTTATTGTGTTGCTATCTTGCAGTAACTTACTAATCAACAATATGACTAACTTTTTTACCTTTACTTAGCATTTGTAATAGTTATATGAGGAATTATACTGTTCACGAAAGAAACTCGAGTAGGTAGAGTCGAAGATACTGGCTGTCTGACGACATAGGTACATCTGTCAATCAAATCTTCATGAAATTGACTAAGTAGGTATAATAACTTTAATTTCAATATTAGATGAAAAAAACCCGCCTGTATAATTCCCGTTCCCATGGGAATTCCGGGAAAATACATACCCTATGTCACTCGCGCTACTGAGACGAATCGAATGACACCTCACACTTCAAAATCCATTGAGCCGTTTAGGCTGCAGGGCGTGCCAAAAATGATTCATACATACATAAATACATACGCTCGAAAAACATAACCCTCCTTCGACAGTCGGGTGAAAAGGTACCCTGCTGCGTGATTTCTTCGACTGTGCAGAAACCAGGATTAACCCCTTTCCACAGTAAATTTCACGATGGTGATTTCTTTGACAGATGCACGTAAATTTAACCTGACATTTGCAGTGAAACGGTTCCATACTAGTAAGCCATCCGATTTCTTCGACTGCGCACTGTACAGTGGCTTACCAAAGTCCGATACACAACCAACCCATTGTTATATCGTTATTCCCCAACTATGTATTGTATTGCTGGGAACAATAATCGTTACGCTGTGATACATCTAAGGGAATAACAATCATACTAACTACCTATAGTTACACTCACCTGAGGGAAATTCAAGCATGACGTATTTATTAAGCCATTGTTCATGTGAGCTCATTGCGATTTTTCCCTGTTGCAGCCCTAACAATTAATAAGTACTACACCCACTGTCCTTAGCCTAGTCGTTCGACTCTGTAAGAGGGTCGTAGGTTCGAATCCAGACTTGCTTTTCTGAAGTCTTATAAGTATTGCAATGAAGAGCATTATATTCATCTTCAGCCGAAAGACATCCACTGCTGGATACAAGCCTCCCCCAAGGTTCGCTAAGCAGACCGATCCTACGCCATCCGCTTCCAAACTAACTAGATAATCTAAGGAATTTATCTCGGAAAATTGCATTGTACCCGCAGGACAACGATAAGTATTAAGATTATTAATTAAGATAGTGCATGCAAACATTGTATTTTACTAAATAAATAAAGAGTTTAATTTTTTTTTTAATAAATTAAATTGGTAGCTAAAAATTTAATCGCGCGCAACAGCTAGTAGGGTTTTTAAAAAAGGATACCTTTTACTTTTATAAATGAAATTATTTTGGGTTTTTTTTTTAATCGAAATAACGAGCACAATTTATTTTCATAAAGAAAAGTCTTCTTATTTTTTGGGTCAGCTTTGTGACGTTTTTTTCATACATTTAATAAGGGTTGTCTGTCACAAAACAAACACAAAAAATAATTATGGAAATTACAGACATTTCTTTTTCACCGTCAAAATAAATAGCGCTCTTGATTATTAGTAAGAAAAACCCAATTTTGTCATTAAAAAAAGTGAGATGTACACTTGTTATTGAAAACGCCCAGTGACAAATATTTATCAAAATCGGGTAATGTTTAAACAGAGGAAAGCAGTATCATCTAAAAAGTTACCCATGGTTTTTATATATATATTTTTTTGTATAGAAAAGTCAATTGGAAGAACTTATTTCAATATACATATTTTCATTTAGTTTACTTCAAATTTAAATTAAATTCACCATCATCATCATCATTTCAGGCGTAGGACGTCCACTGCCGGACAATGGACATAGGCTTCCCTCCCTCATTGATACCCAAACATAACGGTTGAATGCGGCTTGCATTCTAAATAATTCTATTCCACACAGAATAAAGTACAATTTATATTTAACGACATATATTTCAATGTCAAATGAACGTCATTTCTTATCTTTATATATATAATTCTACTGTACGTACATGTACGTGTGTATGTCACTGAACTCCTCCTAAACGGCTGGACAGATTTGAATGATTTTTTTGTATGCGTTTGGGTGGCGCCCTGGATGGTTTAGATTCACAAATCAGCCCGACAGATGGCGCTGCAGTCAGTATCTAGGTTCATGCGCAGGACAACGTCTGTCGGGTCCGCTAGTTTGATATATAATAAATGAATTACATTACTAGGGGCGTTCAATAAAAAGTGAGAATGAGTATGTTATAAACAACTTTTACTAAATGTCATTTTATTTTTCGATATAGTCACCTTTTAGCATAATACACTTAGTATATCTTTTTTCTAAACTTAAAATTCCATTTTTAAAAAAGGTCTCATTTTGAGTACTTAAAAAATCTTGTACTGCAGCGACTACCGCGTCGTCGTCTTCAAATTTCTGGCCTCTCAGGTATTGTTTCAATCTCGGAAATAGGTAGAAATCACTGGGAGCGAGATCTGGTGAATACGGAGGATGCTTAAGGATATCGAACCCAGCATCACGAATTGCAGCCATTGCAACGGCGGACTTGTGTGTCGAGGCATTGTCCTGGTGGAACAGCATAACTTTCGAGAGTTTACCTCGCCGTTTTTCGCTGATCTCATTGCGCAATGTTGCTATTTGTTTGGCGTATAATGTGCCCGTAATAGTGGCTCCATGCTCGAGATACTCAATCATTAATACCCCTTTACCATCCCAAAAAACAGAGCCCATGACCTTACCGGCAGATGGGCTCACCTTGAATTTCTTCGGAGTTGGAGATGATGGCCTTTTCCATGTCATAGACTGCAGTTTCGTTTCTGGGTCGTAATGATGGAGCCATGTTTCGTCCATTGTTATAAATCGCGCCAAAAAAAGTTCCCGGTCTTGCTGCATCAGGTTCAAAGCTTCTTGACAAATCTCTAGTCTAGTTTGTTTTTGCGTGTCAGTAAGCATTCTTGGTACCCAACGCGCAGATACCTTTTTCATACCCAAGCGTTCATGTAAAATATTATGCACGCTCTCCGTTGAAATCTTTACATTTTCAGCAATAAAACGAACCGTGACACGACGATCCGCCAAAACTAAGTTTTCGACTTTTTTCACAATTTCTTCAGTTACTGCTGTAGTAGGGCGTCCGGAGCGGGGGTCGTCCATTGTCGATGTTCTTCCACGTCTAAATTCGGCGCACCAACGTGCGACTGTCGAATACAGAGGAGCATTAGACCCTAAAGTGTTCCGCAAATCCAAATTGACTTGGTCCGTAGAAAAAAATTTCAAACACAAGTATTTGATAACGGCGCGCAGTTCAATTTTCTCCATTTTCGCTAACGTACTCAATAGCATTGCAAATAAATTACCGTATATTTTTTTAAACAAAAGACAGTTAGTTTTTTTTTTCATAGCAATCAGCTAGATAGATTAGCTTTACCGGCCAGTATTTAATTTCGTAATATTAAAATAGTTTGCATCTCATTCTCACTTTATATTGAACGCCCCTCGTATATTAAAAATTAAAAACTGCAGAAAACAATTTAAAAAGCATTTACCTCGAAATGGTTTTCGAAATGCATTTAAAAAAAATAGACATCCCCAATTCTCTTAATTTTTTGCATCCAGAAGTAGGTACTCCCGCAGTTTCTTAGCATTGGTCGTATTTATTACGCTTGCGTGGAAAAGCAATCTCAACTAGGTACTCTTAACAGGTATTTTCTGAACAACCCTTCTACTTTGCTCCCAAAAGTTTGCAAGGTATCACAATGGGAACAGAAGAGATTTTGTTAGGAAATTCGGTGTGCTCAACTTTGTGTGTATTATATTTACAGTAAATCACAGTGGCTCTATCCGAGAGATTATTTAGATGCGATTAGATTGCTTGCTGTAAGTTATGGTAACCTAGGTAGTGGTTTGACTTAAGCCCTCTCAAGCCAAGGATCGTGGTTCCCAGCAAGGGCTCGTACCTCTGAGTTTTTCAAAAATTATGTTGCGAAATTGCATTTGACATTTACCATGAGTTGAACGCAAAGGAATTGAATGGTGTGTTAAGTTAATAAATTAAATCAATAGTATAAAAAATATATTATAATGTTGACATTACAAATTGCCGAAGTTCAATAAGAAATAATATTGATTTTATAAGACACAAGTCTGTAGGTATATTATGTAATTATGTATGTAGACCTTGCCTGACCTTGCTTGCTTGCTTGCTTGACCTATTGTCAAATATTGAGATATATGTATGTACAAAGGCGAACTTATCTCTACCAGTCAAACTGAGTGGATGAGACTACGGGATGAAAGGAGCATTTAGCAGGGACTGACAAAAAAACCAAGTATGGGAAGGGTTACGTATGTGGCCTGAAAGAAATTATTTTTATTTTATTAAATTACTTAATTTAACGTCAACCGATATCAAACCAACCATGAAATCTCCAATTATTAATTTCGCGTTACAGAAATTTACTAAACCGGAGATTTGGCGAGTGGCTTGATATTGGGCATCGTTATAGTAACTACGGCAATTCACTCTTACACATCCAAATTACGCTGGAAAAACACATAAACATCCTTTTGGTTTCGGTAGTCGGTTAGAACCGCGACGGCAGGAGTCAGCCGACGAGGGGGGCTGGGGGGTCGATCGTTGAACCCATGCGCGTGCGCTACCGAGTCTCGGAGCGATAGGGCTGCCAAATTACTTCAAGCCACAGACCATTCTTGAGAACAAATCTTCTTCTTCTTCTAAATGCCTCTTCGATTCTAAAAATTAGCTTTCTGTGCTCCTCTTTATCGGTAGCCTTCCGGAACAGTTCCGCAGCCACTATTTCTACCTTCGCCCAGCATGTCTCTTTCCCTCCACTTTCCCCATCATTAAGTATAAAATAATCTATAGAATAATTTTTATACTAAATGGGACTTATCACAAAAATAATATTTACCTCGACGTTCCGACCACATTGCAGCAGCCGTGGTCAGTAGTTAACTGAAATGTAGGGTATCTTGCGAAACGTCGAGGTAAATATTGTTTGCGTGATAAGTCCCGTGTTTTATAATAATTACGAGTGAAAATCACGAAAATTTAAAACAGTATAATCAATCATCATCATCATTTCAGCCGAAAGACGTCCACTGCTGAAAATAGGCCTCCCCCAAGGCTCGCCAAACAGATCGGTCCCGTGCCATACGCATCCAACGCGATCCCGCAACCTTAACCAGGTCGTTGCTCCATCTTGTTGGAGGCCTACCTACACTGCGTCTTCCGGTCCATGGACGCCACCCGAGAACCTTTTTGCCCCATCAGCCATCACTTCTACGAGCTGTGCCCTGCCCTCTGCCACTTGAGTCTGGCGATCCTTCGAGCTATGTCGGTGACTTTAGTTCTTGCGGGGATTTCATCATTTCTAATGCGATTTGATTTTGATTTGACTTGTATTTTCGATATATCGTCATATCAGCCAAAAGACGTCTACTGCTGAACGAAGAGTCCTCCCAAAGAGTTCCACAACGACCGCTCCTGAGCTGCCCTCATCCAAGTGGATCCTGCGTCCTTTACCAGGGGCCTGTTGTATAACAAAGTACAACTTAAGTCCCCTCCCTACCCCTCCCCTCCTCAAAATTTAAAGCACACGTTTTTGTTTTGATAACCAATAGAGAAGGGGACTTGTGACCGGGTTTTTTAGTCCGTGCAAGTCGGACACTGTCTGGGCCCTCCATTCCCAGTTCGTCCGAAGGGATTTTTCCCGAGCACAAGTCACCCTTCCAATCCTTAAAGTAAAAAACAGCAAAGACTTCGCGTCTTTGGCCCCTCTGGCGACTCATTCAAAAAAAAAAAAAAACAAAGTACAACTAATATTACAAGCGGAACTCTCGCTTCAGTTATATTATCTAGAAAGGGAGTTCCACTTGTACTATAAGTAGAGAGCGGATTTGAAGTAGCGATCTCAATATTTATATGGATATGACTGGTATAATTTATTATTTTTTCTACACACAAAAATAATGTAACTTATCGGAACAAAAAAGTAAAAACATTTTTGAAAGCTTTTGTAAATATTGGGCAAAAATTAGGATGATAATAAATAAAAACATCGTTTGTTAATTATTGAAATAGTTTATTTTTTTAAGTTCTTCTTCCTTAATATTTCTTCTGCACAATTCACAGTAAAAAGTTTCCAAAAAGGATTTTACTTTTTTGTTCCGATAAGTTACATTATTTTTGTGTATAGTAAAAATAATAAATTATACCAGTCATATCCATATAAATATTGAGATCGCTACTTCAAATCCGCACTCTAAATATAAGTTGTACTTTGTTATGCAATAGGCACCAGATCGTCGGACCATCTTGTTAGGGGCCTTCCTTCGCGGTCGCCACCAGAACCTTACTGCCCCATCTGCCGTCGCTTCCACGAGCATTGTGTCCTGCCAACTCCCACATAAGTCCGCCAAGCCTCCGAGCTGTCAGTAACTTTGGTTATCCTGCGCATCTTCTCATCTCTGATTCGATCACGCAGCAAAATTCGTGACATTATGTTTCCTTATAAAGCCCATGAACAAATGGGGAAGTCGTCGACGAAATATCACAATGATTGAATTTCAGATTCCACTATCAGTGGGTGACAAAATATATCATCATCCCAACCTATTTACGTCCCACTGCAGGGCACAGGCTTCCTCTCAGAATGAGAGTGCATGGGCCGTAGTTCCCACGCGGGCGCAGTGCGGATTGGGAACTTCACATACACCATTGAATTTTTTCGAAGTGTTTTCACACGATGTTTTCCTTCACCGTAAAGCTCATGGTAATTTTCAAATGTAATTTCGCACATAAATTCCGAAAACTCAGAGGTGCGAGCCGAGAATAGAACCCACGACCCTCTGCTTGAGAGGCCATAGGTCAAACCACTAGGCCACCATGGCTATACAAAATATAATCGTCTTATGGCATTATTTCGCACTAAACATTCGAGAAAATTGTGAATCGATGCTGGTGTACTTTCGCAATAACATGCGTCGCATTTTAGTACTTTCGGGTTGTAGTGAATGCCCAATTTTGAATTCCGAAATTCAGTGTACAGTCGTAAACAAAATTCTGGTCAAATTCAATAGCGAAATACCATCTTTTTCGCGAACAAAAACGTTCGATTCCAAAATGATTTTGATTTTACAGCCGCAGCCCTGCGGGCCATTGTTCCACCCGGATCTACGCTCGCTCTACATTCATCTAAAGCCGACTACATTCGACTTTTTTTAGTCGCTTAGTCCAACCAATAATAACGCCTGGACTCGATTTGCCTACAGGTTCATTGAAATAGTGCAATGGTGGTTGGACTTTTTAGAAGACATTTGAACCACTTATTTCCCGACCCACCATAGTATTTTCTCATATTATGCAATAAAGAGTTTACATGCATATCTACAGTATATGAGCTCTTTATTGCATGTAAAAATTAATAATTAAAAGTGCAGTAAGTAGAAAAAAGTATAAAATAAAAAAGGTGAACTTATCTCCATAGTAGATCTCTTTCAGCTATCCTAGTTATTATTTTATTGGCTAGTTTTCAACAGAAAATCAAATATATAAAATAAATGAATTGAAACAATTACTTTGCTATCTGGTCGCGGGTGAGCAAAATAATTGTTTCAGTTCATTAATATGGACCTCCGCAAAGTAACGCCTGATTCAATAAATTATAGGTACCTATAGAAGATGAGTTAAATAGCCAAATATAAGATAACTTGATATGTGAAAAGTAACCAAGTTAAATCTGAAGCTTCAATTTAGCATGTTATCTACTTTGTGTGAATTATTTAGTGCAATTTAAGAATTTATGTTTTCAAAAACCAAACATTGTTGTAGCAGTGAAACAAAGTAATAAAGCTTCATATTTGTTTATGATGTACTTGTTCCATCAAACTGATTTCAGGGTTACCTGCAGAACTTGGCACCCATTTATAACACAACAATCCTTTTGTCAGCGAAGTCCACAATTAAGCATATTTTTAGTATTGAACTTGGCAAACGTTTTTCACATTTATGTTTTTGATGGGATTATAATTACGACAATCATCTTATCTTCTTCTTTTTGTTTTTATTGTTATTATTTATTAATGATTTGTTCTTATGTATGACATCTTCACATTACATCTTCATATTATATTATTAATTTAACAATTTTATGTTGTAGTTTTTTTTTAATTTCTTTGACATTCACACATTATGTGATTTAATATTTTAATTGACATTTTTGTTTTATTACACTTTTATTGTTTTTAATATTACTATCTTTGTGACATTTGAATACCGAATATAATTGTAATTTTTAATCTGAAATAAATTAATCCAATCTAATCTATCAAAGGAAATTGTACGTTCAACTTATATTAAAATCGTCGAGTGAAACGAAATACCTGCAGACGGTTTACTTTAATAAAACAATTCATATCCAATATTTGATAAAACAGTTTGTACAAATACTGAAACATATACTGTAAATAAACTGACAAAATTGAAAAAGGTTGAAAATGTTTGAACGAACGATTGGACTCAAAATATGAAAGAGATCCGCGATCTACAAACATATTATTTGTTTGGCGGGCCGGCGTAAGTCGATCTGTTGCCGTTTTGTGACGCAATTTTAATTTGAAAGTGACAGAATTCATTCATAAATAAACACATCGAACAACTGAATAAGTAAGTGCTAGGTGCTAAATAGTTTTATGTATGAGCGTTTATTGTCTGACGAGAGTGCTTTAAAAAAATACTGCAATGATGAGGTACAGGCAACTCACGTCCATGTATTTATTCAGTGTTTTAGACTCGTGGTATGTAACTATTATACACCTATTTGATAAAGATAGTCCTATTGCAACCCATATAAGAAGACAGCAGTAATTTGAATCCATAAATTAAACTTGAATTATATAAATAAGAGCGTTAATAAATAAACTTGCACTTGTAAGTCCGCTAAGGCAAACGAGAGTAATTGAATAATCTGGCAATACTGCCTGAAGAACTCGTTATAACCCCACTAATTACCTAAATGTACAAACTACGAGTAATTAAGCAAGTTCCTCCCTACATTCTCACCTCAGAGCATAATAATCAACTGACGCTAACTTGTTCCATAAACAATCTCTGCTGTGTTTGTGTTTGGGCTATTTATCTTTCCAAATGACGGGAATTTTTGAGACATCATATTAGATCCATCATACACGTTGAATCTGTCATGATCAAACAAAGTATTTTAAAATTGATCCAGAATACTGTAATATTATAAACGTGAAAGTTTACGTGGATCCAATGGATGGGAGGATGTTAACAAACGGTCACGCTAAAACGGTTCGACGGATTCTGATGAAATTTGGCTTAGATACTTACTTAGGAAATACTTTATAACCTGGATTAACATATAGGATATTTTTCATCCCGGAAAATTGCATATTTCCCGCGGGATAGCGATAAACGAATTATTTTTAGACGGAGTTAACAGCTAGTCCAGAATATTTCAGTAGGTAGAAGCGTCAATTTGACTGAACAGTTGAACATGTCTTTCGAATTCAATTTTTTATTCAAAATTTAGTTACGCCTTTGAGGCGGTACACTTTGAACATCAACCATTGTAACTTACGTTGTACAATCAACATTTGTCAAACGGAGTAAAAGAATCCTGAAAATATCTTACATTTTTTCTACGGGATCGAATCAGGAATGAAGTGATTCGTAAAAGAACAAGGGTCACCACGACCATATCGTCGGGTGACAAGCAAAAGTCACTAAGTACCAAATACCTACTTAAAACAAAGTTCGTATCTCAGTATGAAATTATTAACTAGATACGACTTTTTGAAGAGCAGTGACAGAAATTTTAGTGAGTTTTGCTTGTCATCCGGCGATATAGCCAAATGTTTAAGCTGGTTGTAGGTAATTGCAGGACAGGCCCTATAGCACGCAGAACAGATGGCCGTTGGGGCCAAAAAGTTCTGGAATGAAGACCACGGACTGGCAAGCGCAGTGTTTGTCATCCACCAACGAGATAGATGGATGATTTACCAAAGGCCGCAGGTTCACGGTGGATGCAAGCCGCTTCCAACCGGTATCAATGAGGGAGGCCTATGTCTATCAGTGGATGTCCTACGGCTGAAATGATGATGATGGTTTTTGTGTTTCTAATAATCGATATTTTATCAGTTAGTTTACAATAAGGGATCACACAGTCGCGTAAGGATAAATCTTAAACTTGATTTATAAATTACTAGCTGCTGTCTGCGACTCCGTCTGCAAAGAATTCGTTTATCGCTATCCAGCGGGAACTATGCAATTTTCCGGGGCAACAAGTATCCTATATGTTAATCCAGGTTATAAACTATATGTGTGCCAAATTTCATCACAATCCGTCAAACCGTTTTAGCGTGGAGAAGTTACAAACATACACACTCAGAAACTTTCGCCTTTATAATATTAGTGTGATAATCGTAACTATTATGCGTCGTCGTTCCATCGTCCAATTAATCTTGCAAACTCGTCACGATTCCATAAAACTACATAACATACAAAGTATAACACTACAAAGACAAAGTATATTAACAACAATATTGGCACATTATTATACGTGTTCTCGCAATATCCCTGCAGCGTTTACATCATTCTCCCAGATATGAACTTCACCAACTCTTTGTAGTCCAGTAAAATATTAGGGGACAGCTATTACGGATCTGATTAAATGCAAGTTATCGAAGTTGGTCGTGACCGGTCAACTTCGCTAATATCCCGACTATACCAGCTGTTGCACTCAGCTGCTGTCCTTCACTAAACTATTTAGCAATGTGCTTTTTGTTGTCCTTTGTAGGATCCATATGAATTTAGTTTTAGCGGTAAAGTTTTTGTCTATCTTATTATGATTCCATTACCGTCATCATCATCGCAGTCTATATATGTCCCATTGCAGGGCACAGGCCTCCTTTCAGAATAAGAGGGCATGGGCCGTAGTTCCCACGCGGGCCCAGTGCGGATTGGCAACTTTACACACACCATTGAATTTCTTCGCAGGTGTATGCAGGTTCCTCACGATGTTTTCCTTCACCGTAAAGCTCATGGTAAATTTCAAATGTAAATTTCGCACATAAATTCCGAAAAACTCAGAGGTGCGAGCCGGGATTTAAACCCACGACCCTCTGCTTGAGAGGCTATAGGTCAAACCACTAGGCCACCACGGCTTTGATTGATGATGATTCCGTATCTTAAGTAAATAGTGTTGAATCCATATACACAAATGTAAGAATGAAAAATGAAAGTAACTAGTCCATGAATAACACTACAAATACCATAGACCTATGGTTCCCAAAGTTATCTGGATCCTGACTATTCTAAAACAAGTTACATAGTTCAAATCCAGCTTACCTGGCCTTACTACTTAAAGACCATTATTACAGATTTCCACTTTGACACTCGGCAATTCTCGACCTACATCGAGAGAGATTGAAAGTGCAATACTTAGGCTGAGGTTTTATTATTTATTACATTAAATGGGTTTGGATATTTAAAAATAAATAAAAATAATTAATTTCGGACAACTTACGACGTGATCCATGTCGAGTTAGTATATAAGTACTCTATGGGAAAACACGAACCTTTACAATTAAAGTCCCGAGTGTCAAAGTGGAAATAATCTTACTGTAACCATTCTTTCATGTAAAATATTGATTGCTGTGACCCACCCGATATCCGATATCCCAGACGCGGGAGCCCAAAGTTCGGGAAACGCTGCTATAGACTGTATCTACCAAAACAAAAGAATCAATGCGTCCATTTCAATTAGGAGGCGGGAGATCAAATTGATTAATCTCAATTTATCCCAAGTAACAACACAAAAACAAAAGCTGAAAATGTTTCCCTGTAATTAATCAGGTTTCAATATTGCAAATGAAAGGAGGATGAGTGTCGATTCACGGTCAATTTAAGTCCCTTTTCGGCCAAAAACGGACGTCGGGCGCGAGAAACATGAATTATACATTAGAGCAGACTTGGCCATTCGACGTCGAGAGTGATTTTAGTCATTTTGTACCCAATTTCCGACCATAAAGGAATTCTTTGTTGCCAAAAGAATTCTTTAACACAGATACTGCTTCATTTGTGAAACAAGGGACGCGTGAATGGCCCAGATTGAAAAGTAGTTTGATAATGGAAAAGGGATGTTAGTATGTACGGACGGAACGATAAAAAGCTAGTGTGCATAAAAAATAAATAGACACTTAGATTTACTGCTTACCTGAACTTTACTGCCACTTACTACCATTACGGTGCATCAAGCTGACATTAGGAGCCGCCTAATACGAAGTTATTGCTGTAACATTCAAGCACAACTTAAATTTTCTTTATTTACAAGTCTTACTTTTTGTAAACTATCGACTAATAAAACGCACCACATAAGTTCACAGGGTTCGTTTTAAAATTTATTTTACGTGAACATTTTCTAAACTCAACTTCAAACAAGCCACAAACCCAAACAAAACAAGTCTCCTTCACCACGGTACTTGATGGTCTTGATTAGTATCAAGACCATCAAGTACCGTGGCGAAAGCAAAAAGCAGCAAACAGCAAGTTTCATTACATTGCGAGGCCGTAAAGCGATCGAGTTTGAAATGGTCAATCAAGCGCAGCAATGTAATGCGACTTGCACGATTTGTCTTGCAGGTCTAAGCTAGGCTTTTCATCCAAGTTATTTGACCTATTAGCATTATAGTTGTTTTATCACAATTATCGACATTACTTAGCAAGATTACTTAGCTGTAGCTTTCTTAAGTATTATCTTTTTATAGTATCGAAAAAAGCATTCGAGTAAATTTATTAATTAATTTTCTTTTTCGACTGTACAAATATTTATACCTTGTTAACAGTTCCATCGTAATTTGTGACAAAAATAACCAAATAATCCGATATCATTCCTCCGATGCTAAATACACGTAGAAGGTCGTATAAACAATGACATAATGGCCACACAGGCCTTACCTGGCTTGTTATGAAAACACGGGACCCATGTGGGTTGTAGCACTAAAGCTGTCCTTCCTAATCCATATTAAATATTCTACAAGGTCTCGTTATAGCAACATTCATTATTACCACGCGGGTTTAAATATACATGCGGTCCTTAAATAAAGTAGTGCAGTGTCTTTTATTCAAGTTGAACTTATTTCTTGGTGGAGAAGGTGCAATAGATAAAGATTTAAATTCATTGATATGGACCTCCACTGAGTAACGCCTAAATAAATCAACTATTAAAACTAATGAACTTAAACAATTACTTTGCTCACCCGCGACCTGGCAAGATTAAGAAGAATAAGAAGGTCGCGGGTGAGCGAGGTGAGCAAAGTAATTGTTTCAGTTCATTAATATGGACCTCCGCAAATTAACGCCTGATTAAATAAACTATTAATACTAACCAGAGATTATTCTTGAAAACATTATTATACATATAATTACAGACAAAACTGATTGGTCATACAATGGTGAATTGAGGATAGGATCCATACTAATACTATAAATGAGAAAGTTTGTGAAGAAGTTTTTTTATGTTTAGAAACCTATTCGGAATCGGATGTTTCGATGTTTGTTTGCTTGTTAGCCAATCGCACAATAATGGCTGAGCGGATTTGGATGAAGTTTGTCGTACAGATGGAAAAAAATACGTTCATTATGATACAAAATATCCCGATAATGTGTTCCTCGGGGATAAACAATAAATAAACCTCGGCTTTCAAGGATATATTAACTTTGTCTGCAATTAATAGATGGTGTTAGCCCAACCGGCCGTTTTGGTTTAAAAAGTATACCGTGGCTAATTTTCATGGACTTCTATCAATAGCAAAGCCACGGATTAAAGCTAGTATGTTATAAATTCGACTTGTAGTAAAATAACTACCCCGAAATCATATTTTTGAAACGTTCACAAGTTTCGCAACCTTGTTTTCTTATCAACAGTTCCGTGTCACTGTCACGACCGCATCAAAATTCAGTCCAAGTAAAGCATTAAATAATTCCCGCGATCCCCTAAAAGCTTTATTGTTAGGCTCCTAACATCAAACCTGCGTACCCATTACTTGGAATGATTAAACGAAAAAACCAAACGTATACGGAAAGTTATATTGGGCAACTTTCGGCGTCTCGTTTTATTAAGTATTCATAGCGACAGTACCGTTTGCAAACTTATATGTATTACAAATGGGTCTCGTCTTCGACAAACTAGGTTTTATACAGCCAATGTTAATCCGAAAATAGATTTTATTATGTACTCAAGGTGATTTGTCGAAGCCAGTACGATTATAGGCATTTGCAGATAATCTCCTGTAAGACCCGCTTGTGCATTTAATCTATTTTCTATAGCAGATAGGTCTTAAGAAGTAGCTTTTGTAAGTCCTTTAGCGCACTTAATCGGGTCTTTAAAAGTTAAGTATGAAGTATCTTTTTCTATTTATTTTTTTATTTTCTTCAACTTCATTTTTTATTACTTTTACGGTCATCCCGTGAAACCATATATTTCAAACTAAATACAAACTGAAATATAGATGCACAGAAAAAACCCCAGAAAAAAGACCAATACTGGGAATCGAACCCAGGTCCTCACCACCACCAGGCTCCTACCAGTACTGGTAGACCAGTGATGGTGTAGGGGTAAGCACGCAGCACGGAACGCTGAGGACCTGGGTTCGATTCCCAGCATTGGTCTTTTTTCTGGGGTTTTTTCTGTGCATCTATATTTCAGTTTGTATTTAGTTTGAAATATACGGGTCTTTAAACGTTGAATCGGCATTTATCAGAAGCTTAATAGTACCTAACTACCTAACTGTCAAAAGATCATTTGACTAGCGAATATTAGTATGTAATTCAAAGAGCATGTTCATGTAAAAACTTTTTGTCTATAGCATTACTAAATCATAACAGGCTCATGTAGTACACGTACCAAGTACAGTCAAGGAAGTTCCTATTCATTTCGTAAAAATATCATTCAACATTCGCAATGCATTAAGGTCGAATTGTCAAAAGCAACACGTCAAAGCTACATCGTAGCTTGCTCTTATGGTGACAGTTTGCTGTACGATATTCAAACTTAGGTGGTTTGGAAATTGAATTCCTTGAGATTGTGATGACTGAGTAGTACGGCGATTCAATCCCTAAATTATTTCATCTATTTCCATAGAATAGAGTAGGTAAAATGAAAATCTACGTCAATTAAAACCATTTTTTTCAGAGGTGCATATTATAAGTATGTAAGGGTGGCGCGTCCAGGCCAATATTTTGGTGACGGTATGCTTCGTCACATCGGCCATGGAATCCCAGGTGCCAACTCTCCTACATTGAATATCCTTAACCATAGATACGCCAATGTTTTTTCTTTGTTACAGATAACACGTTCACAGTGGTAGTGGAAAAGGACGGGCGGGGGCTGGGCATGTCGGTGTGCGGGGGAGGCGGGTTGGTGCGCATACGCCGGCTGTACCCGCCCCAGCCTGCGTGGCGGACCGGCCAGCTCGCACCACGAGACCTACTACTCGCGGCCAACGGGGTCCCGCTAGCTGGGCTTAGCA
Organism: Archips crataeganus; assembly: GCA_947859365.1. NCBI lineage: Eukaryota > Metazoa > Arthropoda > Insecta > Lepidoptera > Tortricidae > Archips > Archips crataeganus. The sequence continues at coordinate 7,189,903 of OX402053.1, read as the reverse complement.
CCTATGTGAGTAATCAAAATCAAAAAATTATTTCTGTAAGTAGGCCGCTAAAGGCTCTTTTACATGTCTCTTTTTTTTTAGTGTACCAGCGCTTTCAGAAAGACCATGATTGCCAAGAAGAATGCAACGCAAGAAACTTGGCACAAAGTTCGTGTCATATCGTTCCTCTCACTCTTCTATTAAATACTATTAGCGTGAGTGGGACGGCGAGATACGTAGTTCGAATTTGGAAGTAGGTCATAGTCTCTCAGTGTGCGACTATTGTCAGGTCTGTCGCTTAGTATAAGTTTTTACTTCACCAAATACTTCTCGATCGCGTTTACGTAAAAAAATCAATTACTAGGGAAACATGGACAGCGTCTCCGCGCGCGCGCTTCCATGTTTCCATCGAATTGAAATTTTTACGTAAACGCGATCGAGAAGTATTGAAGTGAAGGAATACTTATACTAAGCATACTGTTATACGCTATAGATGTGAGCCGAATGGACTGGCTCGACAAGAGTGATAGAACCCCCTTGTAGTCTTTCCTAAAGCTGACTACGCATCGGTGACTTCTCCGATAGTGCAATTAGGTTATGGTGATTATACGTATACATACAAAAAGGGAACGTGATAGAAAGCTACCCGTTAACCAACAACATGTATAGTATTGGTTTGGGCCATGAGTTTTCAAATCGTTTCCGAAAAGTATAAATGATGGTATACCTAAAGCATCCGCATGCGGATGGCGCAGGATTGATCTGTTTGGCGAATCTTGGAGGAGGTGTATGTTCAGCAGTGGACGTCTTTCGGCTGAAATGATGATGATGATGACCTAAAGCTAGTTGCTCCTATGAAGTGAGATGGACAACGTGTTGAACACATAAACCTCAAGAATAGTTTCTGTTGTAGCAGATTTTCTCATAAACTTCACGTAAAAGAATGGCGTTTTTCATTTTACAAGTAAGTAACTTTATTCGGCAGCAGCAGATCAGCTAGAACCAGCAATTATCCTGGTCGTATTAACAGATAAAAATGTTGTAAAAAGTTGAGTTAGGTGCGCAAAAAGTATCATGCCTTTTAATCAAGGCCGCATCCAGAAGTCCATTTATAATTAAAACATTCCTCGTCTCGAAGATCAATGGCGGAAACGGAAGGGAGGGCACGAGTCGGGACCAATGGCCCCCGTATTAAACGTACTCCCACGTTAATATTTAATCCGGCCTCCAAATGCGCGCTCTCGTATTTTATCACTGATTTTCTCTTAAATCACAGTGTTTGTTCAACAATTAGAACGCACATTATGCACACTTACGGTCGCGCTCTAACAGGCTTGTTAAAGACGCAGATTCTGTTAATCAGAACGAAGCCTCGCGTCGCCAAGGGAACGCTTCATGATTTAATTTCATGTGGATCCTCGGTATACCTATAAATTTGATACGGAGATTAGATAAAAATACTCCGAAAGCTATGAAAGTTTTATGGAATGGAGGCCGGGCTCTAAACCTCCGCGCGGATTATCCGCCGCGGCGGATGTTGCCGGGAAATCCGTTAGGACTGACGTCTGCGCAACAAATGTATAGCATAGAGCGCTGATGCCTCCGGATGAATATCGGTTCTGAATTATTAAATTTACTAGGGCAAATTCCCATAATTCTCAATATTACAGCATGCTGGAAGACGAAGTGATAGCAAGCCTAAGAAGGAGGACAGAAAATTTGGCAAAGATCGTTGGAAGCCAACTATATGTAGGTAGCTTAAAACTGGTTGATGTGAAAATCCTGGACAAAGACCTATGTCCAGTCCAGCGATAGACGTCTTCCAGCTAATATAAAATATTGATTGATGATAATGATGAATATTATATGAAACATTTAGGCAATTCTCGATGTAAAATGTCAGTGAATAGTTTTATTATACTTAATTAGAGCTTGTCTAATTTAAAATGACGCGCCCCACCACGTCATTCTAAATTAGACAAGCTGTAGATACCTACGTGTTATCGTTGACTGCGACAGGAAAGACGCCAAAGTCTATAAATTGAATTTACGAAAAGATTGACAAATGTAGAATAATAAAGTCGATCGAATTTAGCACCCTGTCCAAGGTGTATAAATGACGCAATTTGACCGGTGTGATGTTTTACTGCGCGAGTTAAAAAACGTAGAACCCACCAAAATAAACATGCAGTCATCTTAAAAATGTCATTTGTTGCCCGAGCACTTTCCCTGGTCCAAAGGCTAGGTTATAAACATAAAAACTTTTATGAAAACACCGACACGGACTCGGGTCGGGACAAAACGTAATAAACTGTAAAATGTCCGCCACAAAGTTATATAAAATTGCATGTTGTTTTTACACGTGTTTTAAAAGCATTTCACGGTAACAGGTAGGTACGCGGGGTAAAGTGAAACAAATTTAATTTGCATAAGTGTTGTATACGTATAGTTCAGTTACAGCTGGCGTTGGAGCGTTATGAGCTTTTATTGTTAGCAGGGTATTGTTACGACGCTTACCCTCTGACTGCTTCGTAGCGGGAAACTTGAGCTGTACGGCATACGTGCGAACCTATCGATATTGTAGCATAAAATTACTAGCAGCTAACAATTGCAGCGGTTGAGTTGCCTTTGAAACATGCGCTATCTGACAGCCCGTCTCAGGTCATACCAATGAACAATCCAGTTGGTGCCAGTATGTTAAAAGCGTAACACAAAAGCGAGAGACGCCCCCAGACGCCAACCTAATGTGAAAATAAAATGAGAGCTCAACGAGCGTCAATGGCAGCAAGCTCCGTTTTTCATTCGCGCGAACATCAAGCCTCAGAATACATAATAAAATATGAATGACCCATTTTAACTCAATTTTGTTTGGGAAATTCAATTATTTCCGTATTCGTCCGTTAGCACGTCGCCGCGGGGTGCGACCGTGCCGAACTGATGTTATGCTTCTATTTCGATAAAATTTCGATTTATTGCCCTGCAGCAATATACTAATATTCATTTGAAACATAAACTAAAAATCCTTTCCGTTCGTAAATAAACTCCTTCAGTTACTTTGCATAATATCTACCCGATTATTTAATTTGTCCTAATGACATCGAAATATTCTCGCAAAATATTCCGTATCTTCATATTTTTAATCCACTCTACCGCAGATATAAACCTGATTCGAACGAGGTGAGTACTCGTATGTACTCGTTACTTTCAATATTGAAAAATGTCTACAAATTCACGTTGCTAAATGCAAAAGCGGGCTTAACGACATTCCCAGTGAACACGACAGGCTGAAGTTCGTTTTAAATCAGTTGAATTTTGCTTAAAAGCCTCAGTACATTATTTAGCTATTACTCTTTGTATCGTGCTGGCTGAAACGCTATGGTTTCCCGGTTGTTTATGACATGACGTGATTTGTAGAGCCTGCTTTTTACAAGCCACGCTTCCGCTCCGTAAAATTCGAATGAAAATAAAATTCAAAGATATTTATTTTAAGGATAATCCTATGGGGGTTATTTTAAGCCCTCTTCATTTTTTATTCAAGGAAGAACCCACAGACGTCTTATTAGGCATGGAAAACAAACAACAACGGCAAACAGTTTGATTAATTCGTTGAATAGGAAAGAATTAAATTGACAAAAAGTAAACTATACAATACTAGCGACCCGCCACGGCTTCGCACGGGTGCAATGCTCTGATACTAAATATGCATGTGTTATACATATAAACCTTCCTCTTGAATCACTCTATCTATTTAAAAAAAACTGCATGCAAAATCCGTTGCATAGTTTTAAAGATCTAAGCATACATAGGGACAGACAGATAGCGGGAACCGACTTTTTTTATTCTATGTAGGTAGTGACTATAATTTAAATTTAATAAATCATTCAAAAATTGACAATGATTATTTGGTGTTTCCATAATGTTTCCAATTCAATCAATAAACTTTCTGATGTACGGAACCGCAAATTTCGTCTACCGCTCTTTTGGTATAGGTACGTAAATACCCACTCTGTGATGTGAATAATCTTGAAGTGGCAGCAATGTTTTGATTCGATTGTAAACAGCTTGATTTGCAACAGTCCGGTGACATGATACACCGGCACGTAAGATGTGCTCATCAAGTATTGTTTCCATTCTGACTAACTTATACAGTAACTATGGAGCATTGTGAAGATCTCTTGCATTCTTGCTGTTACGAACTTATACACGTCTCTTGCTATTAAAATGTTGGCAATTAAGTATAGCGCTGCTCTATTATGTCGTGTTTCTTAGTAAAACCAGACAGCAATTTTTGCATCCAATATGCACGAGAATGGCATTTTTAAGTCTAGTGTAAAATAAGGAACCAATTTATTTTGGCGATTTGGCTCGGCCCGGCCATCGCTGTCGGTGTCAGTATGAAAAATACCCACTGTCGGCCCCAATGGCCCTATTGAATTATACTCGATGCACTGGGGAATAGGCGGTTAAAATATCTAGGCTAAATCCGTATCATCTCTTTTATGGCCTGGCTAAAAATACGTAAAAATTCCACTCTTAGCTAATGGAAATAAAATTTTATACGTTTTCAGTCTAATAAAATTCCATCTGAAGCCAACCGGACGTAATTCGACAAACGAGCCCTATATGAAATTCCTTCTAGCCGCTCCGCATTAAGGGCCGTGGTCATGGTCAGCACTTAACTTTACTTATGCTTGTTAAATTTACGTCTTCTCTTGTCTCGAGACTATTTGGCTAATTGGTTTCTAAACGGCGCCGTCGAGCTAAGTTTTCGAGGCCGGCGCTTAGTTAATTCTGGTGTTTTTATTTACTTTTAAGTAAGATTGACAATGAGCTGTAAACGAGATTTGTACAGTTACACAATAATTACATAATTTTCTATAGGCGCCGATGTTTTCAGCGTTCCAACTACTGGCAGCAGCTGCTGCATTGGAAGTCAATAAATAACTTAGAGCGCGTCAATAGATGAAAGCCATCAGTATAAATTTAGTAAACAATTGGAAAAGCCTTCGCGTCACTTCGACAAGTTTATAGAGTCAGAGTAGGCATCGGGAGCTTAATTGATTATAGAGATTTTTTTATAGGTTTCTGGACTGGCTGAATTAAATAATATGGGTAGAAATTAACTAGTGTCAAGTTCTCAAAAATGTTAGGACGCACATTACCTAACATGCTTTCTAAGAAAAGTTTTATTTAACAAATTGTACCTACTGTTTTTTGTAGCTTAATGTTTGTAAACTGTGCCTGTACATATCGACACTATTACTTTATTTATTTAGTTTCACCTGTCCCTTGTAAGTTTCTCTCTTGTTAGTTTTGGCCCCATAAATTCTGAGTCACTCAGCGTGCTCGGTATTTGGTTGAGAGATAGGGTCCGCAACGAGCATATCAGACAAAAGACGAAAGTCGTTTAGATAGCCCGAAGGATTAGCACGCTGAAGTGGCAATGGGCTGGTCACGTTTGCCGTACAACTGACAATCGTTGCAGCAGACTTGTCTTGGAGGGAGACCACGTTTGGGAAAGCGTAGTGTGGGACGCCCTGCGACATTGGACTGATGAGATGACCTTAGCAGGACAGCTGGCAGTGGGTGGATGAGGGAAGCCCAGGATGTAAGAAGTCAAGAAAAAAAAATGTTATTTTTAACAAAAACTTGTTATTGCTTGTATTTGCTTTTATTTTTGGCTCTTTGCTTTTTTTTATGCCTTCTTATGTGTAATTCTACAATGAACAATAAATCTCGATACTCCTGTTCTACAGTCCGCAGAGCAACGCAATATCCATTAGCATCGCAACGCAATACGTCACTATCCGACACGTGACAAAGGTCCGCAGGTCCCTATCAATAACTAATCCCCTAAACCAACAGCTGGCGCGTTAATCCTTGTATTTGACACCAGGAAGCCCTGGAGGTGCTTCGGACGGCGCCGGCGAGGGTCGAGCTGCGAGTCTGCCGCCCCCCTCAGGATGTACTGGAGAGCGTCACCCCCCCTGACCCCCCGACGCCGCCCGTGAGGACCCCCCACCCCCCGCACTTGCCGCTGCCGCCGACGCAGCACTTGCCACTGGATCCGCTCAACTGCCATCCAATGCATGCGAGGTAAAGGTTGCCATCGTTTTATGCGCGTTTTCAATAAAAAATGTACCCTTCACATTTTTAGATGAGAAAATTTTGGGATCTCCTTACACAGCATCAAGAGCGCATTGATGATTAAAAATATATCCCTAATTTTCCATACATTTTTTTCGAGTTAATTTTGTGACGAGCCATTTCTGTGGGTATAAAAAAAGTCACAAAATTGATTAAAAAAATAAAGATTTTTCTATAAAAATAAATAGTACCTACTCGTGATTTCGAATAACAAAACACAAAATTTGCTCATTAAAAAAAGTAAACGGTACACTTGTTATTGAAAATGCCCTTATAAAATACTCGTATGTGGTGTTGCAACGTGCAGTTTACGTAGCAAAGTATATGGTTGACGGAAAAATCAACACATTGTTGTACCTACTATAAAATATTTACTTCAGGATATAATTGATTACATTAGCAAACCTAACAATATCAAGCCGCACGTCAGCACGTTGAATATTTTTTTTCTAATCGTCTATATTATTTTCTAGTAATTTGCTGTCTTATAATATTTTAGTAATTTGTTTTAGCTAATCGTATTTTTAAATAATTTAAACGAACGTACCTCAATTACTAAAAGATAGTTAAACAGGTTCTTACTTTCATATTTTCACGCATTATTTCACGCAGTTTTCAGATTGTTTTTGCCATTGTAAATCTTATCCTCATTACGTAACAGAAAAGGCGGTTTAAACGCTCCAAAACTTCACCCAAACACATGTCTAACTGCGAATACTATTTATAAACAGGTACTCTGCAAATTTCACATACAGACCCTTTCTAAAACGGAATTTCGTAGTAACGGAACTGCGCTTGTTACCCGCGCTCGACAACTACAAACACCCACTAAACTTTTATGTCACTCATTTGTATTTACGATGCTCATCCCGCTGCATAGACGCGAGAGATCGGCTTGTTTCGCTCGTGACAACTATCTGTATTACACGGCCTTATTATGTCATGACTGTGCCACCATTTAGCAATTACATGGCACTATATCACAACGTTTAATTTTACCCCGTAGCTAAGTAAAGTACGTAGAAGTTAGAATCTTATAGAACATACAACTTTGTAAAGAACCTGTTAATTTATGAACCTGAAAACGTAATTTCGAGCGCTTTTGCTATAATCTGATAAAGTTTTCATGTTAATCATTAAGACGTATCCCATTATAGCGAGGAAAGTAAATGAAACCGCGAACATTGTGCGGTACACGTATATCTCATTAGTGTTTGGAAAACTTCTACAAAGGTTTTATGCTGACACATCGACATTGACTGCTGTATCGTGAAATAGGGACAAAAAACACAGGCATTGACAGGGAGAGAATTGTGCCCGTTTGGCGACGTAACATTTTTCATTTTGCCTCAACTATATTGCGTTCAATATAGGAAGGTACGTATGAGTTTGGCACGGACTAGGTTCCATGGTAAGCAATCTGGTGTAACAAGGTAGTCTTTACACTGATTCTTTTTCCTTTGCCACGAAAGCATTTTTTACTGGCTCATACTCTATTAGGTGGATATATTTTTAAACTACATAAAATTACCTGGTATGTACAATCGGCCCAGACGCCAGCTTGACACCTTAAAGGCCCAGTTTGCGTGCAGTGGCTAGACATCTGTCCATACCAATCCATATATATACCAATGAACTTCAACGGCTGCAAGCAAATTTGTTTTGAAACTGGCAAGCCGGCGCTTGGGGCGATCGTACTTAAATATATCAAAGAAAAACTGCAATTGGAACTCAAGACTTATTAACATACCTACATATCTAAGTATGTACTAATACAAAATTTACGAAACTAAAACAATGGAATAATAACAGTAATAGTAAAGTAATTATCACAGCATCTGTCCTTACAAAGCCACAGGAGATTAACTCCGAAATCAAACAATCTAATATCCTCACTTCATAAATCACGAGTTCCATCAAGGAATAAATAGGCGTCCTTATCTTAACTTTACCAAGAATTAATAACGCTATATCCAACTTCTGGTCCATCGATGCGAAAGTGTGTCTGTCTGTTACCCCTTCATACTCAAACCACTCAACTGGTTTAGATGAAATTTGTTACGTAGATAGTTTGAGACCCTGGGAAGGACATAGGATAGTTTTTATTCCGGATAATTGCATAGCTCCCGCGGGAAAGGCAAAAACGAGTTCTTCGCAGACGGAGTCGGGGGCAACAGCTAGTCTAAAATAAGTAAACCCACAAACAAATATTATTCAATATTACGTTATCCGTAAACAAATTATTACCACGGATTTTTAGTCTTAAATAATTCTCTCTTAGCGGAAACGCTACTTACATGCTGTAAGCGAAATTATATCACATTCTAAGCTTGCGCATAAAGAAAGAATAGTCTCTTTTGTTTTTTATCGTAACTAACGACTCGAATGCGTTCGTGTTAAAGTGTAAAATACTATGATAACAGTTCCAATACGTGCCACCAGAGGCGCTGCCAATTTGCTCATATTTATTCAAAGAGACGTTAACACGAACGCGTTCGAGACGTTTTGTGACAAAAACTTATAGTACTTATAGGCACAAATTTTAAGTGCTATTTCCTTAAAGAGCCTTGTAGCGCTAGGACCCCACGGACCACTACCTAATTTGTATTTATAAGTTTAAACTTCATTTACTAGTTAGTAATATTACAAAAACGTTAACAAATTATTAACGTTTGTTACCAGGTTATCAGCAACAACAAGCAGTGCCACCACCTCATCGTCCGAAGGCCGCGGGCGGCGCGAGGCGAGCCCTGAGTCGGGCCGGCAGGAACTCCGTCTTCCGGACCTTGACAGGCCTCTGCCCGTTTACGACATACAATACGGGGTAAGGAAATCACTATGATCCCTTGTCGTAACACGGAAGCTAACACACTAAGCGTTTGAGATAACCGTTGTGTTTTAGTGTAATTTTCCAACTGAAATTCAAAGTAGTTACCTACTTGCGATTGTAGTAGGTATTTTAGAGGTGCCGCTGTTTACTGTTTCAAAAGTCGTAAAAATTCTATGTAGTATGCATATTAATGTAAATTTAGATAAAGTTGACGTTTCATAAAAAAAATTGATGAACTCCCTTATTCATAATGAAGACGAAAAAAAATTTGTACATTTATTTCACGTTTCCACGAAGCCCTCATAATTTCATTCATTTTGTCGCTCCTTTTTACATCTTAATAACGACGATAATTAAATGAGCTGCTCTGTGTTACTAAAAGCCGTAATTAGAAAAATAAAAGGTAATTATGTTAATTGCAACCTTAGGGCTAATTTGTCTTTGAGTAAACCAATCGCGCTATTTGAGCGTCCAATCTTGTGTTCATTGAGCCTACTCAATTAGTGCCGTTAGGTCCATCCCTTTAGTTTTCGTTTGTAATAGGAATGTGGGTCGGCCTCGCCATACCCGTTTTGCGTTATCACGAGCTCGGACACGCAAAACTGCTATCCTGCCGTAATAGGTAATGAGGGTAATCATCCTAACCTTTCCATATTACTAATATGTGGATAGATTTGCTTGATGAGTTTTCGCTTTAGTGATATTCTGGTAATTTCGTTCCCCTTTTCCATAAGTGGTCCAAGTTCGCCTATTATAAGCCGTAAAATAGATAAGGCGATGGTCTATTATTAATACTGGGCGTACGGTGAGCCATTACGATTTTCATGTAGCTATTAATAAACCTTTTTGTTCACGCTCCGAAGGATGACGGATCGGTGGTAAGTAAATAGCTTGATTGCTTTATGGGGAAGCGATATTTTTGTTCGTTAATTAATTACGTTCAGGCTATAAATATGCCGCCCTACCTTGCTGTCACGTGTCACAGGCCTTGTACAGGTCCATTGGGTGTGATAACGCCTCAATGAAAAAACCACAACTTGACTTTGAAAATAAAACATTTTTAAGCAAACCTAAATAGTTTTGTTGTATCTAGTTTTTTTTTGTCAGTTACTGAATGACTGATTGACTGACTCATAGACAACGTTGTTTAATTAACCCACTGGGACTAGAGACTTGAATTTTGGCACACGTATTCCTAGAGTCACAGAGGTGAGCTAAAATGGGATTTTTCGAAATTCTCGCGAGATAGAATGTTAGCCAATTTTTAAGCTTCCACGAGAGCTAAGCCACAGGATAAAATTAGTTAAATATAATTGAGCTAGGTAAATTATTTCTTGATTTTTCCTACTGAATCTCGATTGCATACAGGATGTCCCAAAACTCAACGTATCCTGGTACCGGGCGAGAGGCCCAGTTATAAATAACAGTTCTGGAAAAAATAAGAAAAAGAAATCCATGTTACTTACAATTAAGTAGTTAAGCGATAACAAGCATTTGTTCGAAAACTTTTAGTACAATAGTGATATGTTATGCAACTTTACCTTAGTTTTTTCCGGAACTGGTATAATTTAACTACTAGCCCGGTATCAGGTTTATCGTTTTTGGGAGAGTCTGTATAGACTCTACATCCTCTATGGTATAGAGTACGAATGAGTCTACTGTACTGTTGAGTAATAATAATGTAATTGTAAATACTAAAGTGGGCCATAGTATTAACTGCTCCCGAACTTTGTATGTGTAGGTGCTTGATAGATAATATAGACATCATTAACCTCTTCACCGACCTAGTCATCTAGTGTAGATAAATGCCTCACGCGCCAACGTCATATATACATGACCAATATTTCAACTCGAAATAAGCCCTTCTACAACGGATTTCAAGTAGAAAATCGGTTTGTCATGTAACGTGGCGTGGCGTACAGAGCACATTTCGTTTGTTTTGTGGCGGCGAAGAAGTTAAATTAGTAGACATGTAATTTTCGAGTGTAGTAGTTTACCGAGACAGCTCTATGTTTATCGCCTCGTCATGGTGATGGTGATTGTTTCAGGAGTTCGACATTGTGATGACGAAGGTGAACGGTTCATTGGGGTTCACGCTGCGGAAGGAAGACCACAGCGCGTTGGGGCACTACGTGCGGGCGCTGGTGCGGGAGCCGGCCCTCAGCGACGGACGGATACAGCCGGGAGACAGGATCGTAGCTGTAAGTCAGCATCATTATCCCAGCCTATATATGCCTCACTGATAGATAAACCATACACGCAAATAAACCATAGTTTATGTCAAAAATAGCATTAAGGAGTCGACCTCGGACCAATCACATTTATTTTATGAGTTGAGCGTCTCGTGATCATGGCGCATGCAACTGTGCCGAAATATCGGGCTTCTCTGAAATCAAGGTACGCGGAACAAAACCCGATTTCAACTCATAAAATTAGTAATGACCGCGATAGTCTAAAATATTGAATCACATAATTTATGTAGTTAAAATCCACATATCGTGATGTGATGTGACGTGGATTTCAAATAATGTACATAATTTGTAAATTCTGCACGATTCTGTTTCGATTCATCTCAATGGAAGCGGACTTTTAAGATACGCGATAACTTTATTAGCTGAGTGGGGTGGTGAAAGAAATGAGTAATTTGGTTTTTCACAAAAATCTAACCATTTGTTCATTAAGAGCTGCTTGTTCGAATCATTTATATGAATATAGATCATCATCATCCCAGCCTATACACGTCCCACTGCAGGGCACAGGCTTCCTCTCAGAATGAGATGGTTTGGGCCATAGTTCTCACGCGGGCCCAGTGCGGATTGGAAACTTCACATACACCATTGAATTTCTTCTCAGGTGTATCCAGATTTCCTGACGATGTTTTATTCACCGTAAAGCTCGTGATAAATTACAAATGTGTCGCACATAAATTCCGAAATCTTATAGGTGCGAGCCCGGACTCGAACCCACGACCCTCTGCTTGAGAGACCATAGGTCAAACCACCAGGCTAGCACGGCTTCACTAGGCCACCACGGCTACAAGCCGCGTAGCTGTAAGTACAGCAGGCTTATTGTCTAACGCTTCTGGCGCTTGCCTTCGCAATCACTATTTCTTTCTGCCAAACTGTATAAAATGATGATAGAAAGAGATGGTGAAAGTGAAGGCAATCGTCAGAAGCGTTGGACAATACGGGCTTTGGTTTATTTTCTCCTTTGAAAGCCACTACAGCCTGCAAAAGGATTTAGTGTCATTAAGTCCAAATTTAAACCAAAAAGAATATCGTTCGTTTTGACAAAATATAACTGTGCTGGAAAATGATTATTTTGAAATTTATTTTCGTCATAAATGAATTAAGCCTGAATTTAATTTATCAATCATTGAACTGGCCGTTATTTCTTTCGACCTATATCAATTTTAACGGACATGATTCCATTTTTGACAATGTCCTGGATGGACAACTTCCTTGTTGATGTATTTAAATTTGGCATTTTTCTGATTTCACGTATAATGATTGACGATTTCCCATGTTTATTTAATGACAATATATCTGCAAAATGTAGCACCTACTCGCCACGCGATTATAATGCCAAAAGTGAATTTGAACTCGCAGACACGTAGTGAGGTCGCTATTGCACGTTGTTGGTTGAACAACTACGGGTCGACGACGTTGTAGCCACGACAGGTCTTGACAACTTTGGGCGTCGCTGGCGTTCAAAAGCCTATACGTTGACCAATGGTTAATCTCAAGCAGACGGTCGTAGGTTCAAGCTCGGGCTTGCACCACTGAGCTTTGCCGAATTCACGTGCGAAATTACGTTTGAAATTTACCATGAGCTTTATGGTGAAGGAAAACATCCTGAGGAAAGGAAGGTGTCTGTGAAGTCTCAATACGCTATGGGCCCACGTAAAAACAACGGCCTAAGCCCTCTCAGTCTGAAAGGAGGCATGTGCCTGAGGGACTCATATAGGCCGGTATGAGTGCTCGTAAAAGTACCAACGAGTAGTTGCTAGGCGTAGTTTGGTTTGATACTAAATAGTTGCAACTGCAGTAATATAAATTTTCTGTTGATCCAAGATCTTTTGATTATTTTATTTTAAAGTTTAATCGTGAATCTTCAAAGCTGGATTTATAACATATTGAAGCCGCAAGCAACAGTCAATAGAGAAATATCCGATATGTATCATATCATAACAACGAGGCATTGTTTCGTTTTACAACACAGCTCAAAGAGCTCAACCATTTGTCTTTTGCAGACGCATCTTTGTTGTTTCATGGTGATAAGCAGATTCTATTACCCATATGTAGCAAGAGGGACCTCCATCTGTGCAAGATTTATTAAGGGTCTGCCCAACTAACAGCGACGTCACTGACACAGGGACTATGATAATAAATAACTGGTCATCCAATTTTGCACTGACTGTTTGTCAAAGTAATTGCTTCTGGAATTAGTGCACCATCATCATCGTCATCATCTTAGCGTATATAATATGTCCTACTGCCGGGCACAGGCTGAGATTGAGAGGGTTTGCATCGTAATTCCCATGCGAGCCCAGTGCGGATCGAGAACTTCACACACAACATTGAATTTCTTTGTACGCGTGTGCCAGTTTTCACAATGTTTTCCTTCACCGTAAAGCTCATGGTTTCAAATGTAATTCAGCAAATTATTTTCGAAAATCTCAGTGGTGCGAGCACGGATCGAACCCATGACCTTCTGCTTGAGAGACCATAGGTCAAACCACTAGGTTACCGCGGCTTTTAGTGCACAAAACAATTTAATTAGACTTGCGTATAGATACACAAGATTCGAATTAATCAGTGCGATCCTTCGTATAAATAGAATTTGCTTCAAAACAGATTGTATTCTACAGTCGGTTCAGATCCAATGCGGTTTGAATACATTAATCAATTCACTGAATTCCATATTTAATTGCTCCAATCTGATAAATATTGGGACATTTTACGTTATTAAATAACGGAAACGAGGAAATCATTTCCGTGCTATGGGTTAATTGGCGATCACGATCATTACTGTAGGTACAGGAAAATGTTACGAGTTTTTGATGTATCAAATATCGGGTTCGATAAAATTGGGAAAAGCCTGCTATTATCCTTGTTAAAGCAAACACGACGAGCTCATGTTAGAACAAACACAGAACCGTATCGCCACAGTGTAGTATAGAGGCAGTAGAACTACTTGACTTAGCTATACGCCCACACCGAAATGGATGGTTGATAAATTTGATGGATGAATGAATGGATGGAGTGGATCTATGGATGGAATGGATGCTGGCGTTTGTGTCGTTATAGTGTGCATGTTTTTGTGTTTAGTTTTTAAATGGGTCCCTCTGAAAAACAGCGTTGTGGCTTGCCGTAACATTATGCTGAGTGGAACCCAATTTATACTATTCGATGTTTTTTTATTTGTTTTTTCCTGTATAATGTATATTTTGTTTCTGTGTATCGGCTACTATATACTTCTGTAAATTACACACTACATTTGGCCACGGGAAACGTAGTTTTGTGCAATAGGGATGTTGACGTCTATCTATACTAATACTAGCTGTTGCCCGCGGCTTCGCCCCCGTTGTCTTTTTCCTAAAAAAAATTTCATAAGAACCTTCACCTGACAATAACAAACGCAACAAAAAAAGAATTAACGCATTAAATTAAATTCACGCGTGATGCCGTGACCAAGGGAAATAGGGATTCATTTTTATATATATAGATTATAAAGCTGAAGAGTTTGTTTGTTTGTTTGTTTGAACGCGCTAATCTCAGGAACTACTGCTCCGATTTGAAAAATTCTTTCAGTGTTAGATAGCCCATTTATCGAGGAAGGCTATAGGCTATATATCATCGCACACCAATAGAAGCGGAGCGGAGCAGAAGAATGTTTCCAAATCTGGGGTTTTTGAAATAAAACTTCTATATCTCGGGAACTATTGCTCCGATTTGGAAAATTCTTTCAGTGTTAGATAGCCCAGTTAGATAGGGCGGGTTGGGAGCGGGTGGGGGGGCGGGTTGGGGGCGGGTTGGGGGCGGGTTGGGAGCGGGTGGGGGGGGGGGGCAAGTTGGGAGCGGGTTGGGGGCGGGTTGGTAGCGGGTTGGGGGCGGGTTGCGAGCGGGTTGGGGGCGGGTTGAGAGTGAGTTTGGGGCGGGTTGGGGGCGGGTTGGGGGCGGGTTGAGAGCGAGTTGAGGGCGGGTTAGGAGCGGGTTGGGGGCGGGTTGGTTTATTATGAAGTTTCACTTCTTCCGGAAGGATCTAAGGAGAGCCATAATTGATGAAAAAGCAAATTGGATAAAAAAATAAGCTGCCCAAATTACTAATTCCACGCGGACGGAGTCGCGGGCAAAAGCTAGTACAAAATAATTCAAAGATACGACTACAGTAAAAAAATGCTTTATTTTAGCCCTGAAAACCAGATTAATTTTCGATTATCTGCAAAATTGGATTTTTTTGCGTTAGAACAAATACATAGTTTGTTGATTGAGTTGGCGAACAAGTGACGTCATAAGTTGCTATTGCCATTCAAACTCTATGGGAGGATTGTGTTTGACAGCTCATAAAAAGTACGTTAGTTGATTGGTGGTGTCAACATCCCTATTATATTATACAGGGTGTACCACAACTCAACAATAACCTGGTACCGGGCGAAGTCATGTTGTACAAGTTTTGGAAAAAATAAGATAAAAAAACCATGTCACTTAGTTCAATGATAATAGAGTCACATAACATAAACTTTTAGTATTAATATAAATATTATCTCTTTACTAAGTGTATAAGAGCAGTTTCAGAAAAAAGTGTATACTATACTTTTTTTTAAAAACCTAACAAATTTTGGGTTATTTCTACTCAGAATCACAAGCACTATCGATTTAAGCAATAAAAGAAGTGTCCCTCTTTTAATTGTCAGTTTTGTGACGCAGTTAACCATATTATGTTGTATGGACCGTCACAAAACTGACTAATAAATTTTGGATGGAAAAATTAAGGATAATTAAGGAAAACGGGTACATTTTTTCTGAAAACTCCCATAATCGAGTGAAACCAGTAGGTACACAATAAAAAACTCTTTACTGTTCAAAATAATTCATACTACAATTAAAAAAACCTGGCCTTCGTCCACTACTAAAATCTCATATTACTCTACTCGTACCCTTTATAATTAACCGTAATAAATTGATTACGCGCTAATCTTGTAAAAATATTTACAAGATCATAATTTAGAACAAAAGAAAACATCTGTCAATATCGACATATTTGTACGTATGTCGTGCAAGATTGAAAAAAATATGGCAAATAAATCTTTACACTACTGCGATGTTAACACTGTTTAACCAAATGTTTGCTCTCAGGTGAACGACACGCCGATGTCAAACATGTCCCACGCGGACGCGGTGGCGTTTCTCCGCGCGTGCGGCGTCGAGGTGCGCCTGCGCTTATACCGCGACCACGCCGCGACGCCGTTGTCGCCCATGTCGCCGAAGGAGGAGCCGACGGACTCCGATGGGCCTGTGAGGCCTAAACCCCCTTTGAGGCAAGTTATTTATAGATGCATGTCCTACGCGGACGTAGTGGTATTTGTCTGCGTGTGCGGTAACGTGGTTGGTACGCTTATGGTTTTACCGCGACCAGGCCGCGACGCCACTGTCACTCATATCGCCGAAGGAGGAGCGGACGGTTGGTGTGTTTACGGAAACGTGTTAAAATAAATTAAAAAAAGAGCAATGGATGAAATAAATAATGGTCATTAGTCATTACACAATGTAATTTTTAACGAATTTAGTAATCTTCAGACTGGTTCAGTTTAGGCACAGGTTTAGGTTAGGTTTACTTTATAACAACCCTTTAAACTTGGATTACATCAAATGTCCATTATGTAGCCGAGTTTATAGAGTGGTAGTGACCAAAACGCCGTCCACTGCTGAACATAGGCCTCCTCCAAGGCTAACACACTCACTACGCACTCACTGTACAGTCACTGGTTATAATATTGGACAGCACAAAGCACTCACAAACATCTGATAGTGATAATGATAAGCTCTAACGGCTCTACGTACGAATATAATTGCGTTAGATATTTTTGCGGTTGACTGTACGCGACCTTAAGCTTTATTTTTGTTTTTATAGAGTGTGACTTAAGTTTTAGGTAATAGAAGCACGTAATTTGTTTATAACCGTGTCATTTCTTTCTGGACGCGTAGCGGAAGGTAATTTTGAAGTAAAAGAAAGTTAGTGTTTTGAAATTATGGTTTTACTTTTTTTGAATTTGAAAATAACTTTACATAATATACGAGCGTATTGTCAATCGCGTAATGCGCGTTCAGATATTTTTGAGCAGCTAGACAGCTCCAATGTTATTATGACGACTCTACCCAACTCACCTTTGTGTTTACGTAAAAATAAACATTCCACAAGCATTCCGCGTTTATTATCATATTTACCTATTCTTCGGTGACACAATTAGCTCGACGCTGACATCACAAATAATATATTGACCCCGTTCAGTCGTCTTTGATATCCAAGTGGAGAAGGTTTCGATCGTACCTACCTATTCTTTGGAACCCTTTGCTCCTAAAAACTTGATTTCCCTGAAACTCCGATGGCGAATCACCACCGATATATGTCTTTACCAAAATTCGTGAAAGTGTTGCCCGTGTTTGAGAGTAAAATACTTGAAAACTCCAGGCCTGAAGCAGTGTCGATGCTGTGTGACCTCGCAGCCCGTCGCCTCACTCCAGACGCCGTCGACGGCGCGCGCTCTCCCTGTCTCTCACCACGAAAGTTCCGGAAACTCACGAAAGACAACAACCACTACGAACAACCGAATGGTATGTACAACCTATAGCTTCCAGCGAAAACACTGCAAATCTTATAACTAAATAATAAAACACAAAAAAAACTAATATTTCGGGATTTAATCACGAACTTTTTATTTGCTGAAATTACCTCTATTCTGCATTCAGCAGTTAAATAGTTCGTGATTAAATCCCGAAAAAAATATTATATGAGTAACAATTGTGAAAGTTTAAAACACTATAATAGTGCAAATCTTTATGAATGAACTGAAACATTTACTTTGCTCACCCGCGACCAAACCAAATCACGCCCGCACGCAATCGCAATCATCGTGGATCATGGTCGCGGGTGAGCAAAGTAATTGTTTCAATTCATTAATATGGTTCTCCGCAAAGTAACGCTGATTCCATTAATGAATCTTTATGATTATGAATGTTAAAATGACATTAAGGTCCACGTGTCTCCAACCCAATTACACGACCCATGAATGAATGATTATAACATATATGTCTTGGCAGCTTTGACACCATCAAGAAGTAGACATGAACGGACCGTCAGTAATATTGATTTCTATGACTTACCTTATTTATGTATTCACTAGCAATTTTTGCTAACGCTTTTTTTTCCGAAACATTAGAAACAACAAGTAAATTGTTTTTTTATGAATATAAACTTGATCTATGCGAGGATAATGTGTTTTTTTCGTCAGAATTGTTCTCTTTGATCACTGGCTTGTTATGGTCGCTTGGTAACCAGAGATACCTACTTAGTACGTTAGTGTTCAATTCTATTTTTTCATGGTATTTATTCCAGAAACAGGTTTTTATATCTTCATTGTTACCTAACCGCAAACCGAACATAAAAGGCTCATTAAATAAATTAAAATTTATAGCGCAGCAAGACCAGAAATAACCTACCTAACTATAGCTAGACCGTTTAAATGAGTCCTCGCCCGCTCGCCGCCCGCACCTCTCTAGCACGTTGAATGCGGGACGTCTTCACTACAACTCACGCTCTGTGCTATACATACCATTTTTGACTTGTACTTGTTTCTTTGTTTTTTTATAAAAAAATATAATTTTATGATTGCAATAGCAAGTTGACATGTTTATTTAGACAAGTTTGTTGTCGCCACAGAATACAGACTTTAATTTGGAAGTTATAAGACATTTAAATAACAAGACGAATTCGACTTGTACCGCATCACTGGGGTAGGGCAAGATTCGTTATGTCGATAATTTCATAGAGAAGGGAAATATCATGAAACAACATATCGCTATCGATGTTCACAATTATTTAGAAAAAATTACAAACCTAAATGTTCAAATACGATTTGTTGTAGCATTATTGTTTTTCTTATTTTTTTTTAAAACAGTCAACGCAGATTTTACTTCATGTACCTTTTTGAAACTTGTTGACTTCCTTTTTTGCGGCAATAATTCCATCATATCGTATTGTAGTTTTCGCAAAGCTACTTTGGTCACTTTTTTCTGTGAGTTCAACACTTTTAATAATGTTTTCTACGGCCTAATTCTCGATGCATTCATTGATAACGTAAGTATTAGCGAAACTATGTACAAAAAGTCGGTATTAATCACAACACTAGCCTGCACTGGCCAGTTCCCATGGTGCGATACAAGGCGGTACTTTACAAGACAGTTTTGGCTGGTACCGCACCAATTACAATTTTTTATCGTCTGGTGCGGTACAAGTCGAATTTGTCTGTATACTTTGAACCTACCTATTGGATATAATTTGAAGTAGCAAACCAAAATGTATACTTATCTCTTTCTGAATCAAGGGATTTCAATGTCTAATCACCGCCGCACCAGACAGAGATCGCCTATTTTCAACGCCGCACCAAACGAAAGTCTAATGCAAGTCAAAAATGACTTCAACGTGCTAGGCCCCTTTTTCGTCATACCACCTCAGCCCCTGTACCGCGCGGGCGAGGACTCATTTAAACGGTTTAGCTATAGTACGATTTAATTAACCAAGAGATATACAGGGCCTCTCTAGGACAAATATGTTGGAAACTAAACACTAAAATAAAATGTTATTGCAGTCAATATCTCATGAAAGTAAGTGATTTAATCATTTAAAACCGT
The DNA here is from genome assembly GCA_947859365.1 of Archips crataeganus. NCBI lineage: Eukaryota > Metazoa > Arthropoda > Insecta > Lepidoptera > Tortricidae > Archips > Archips crataeganus. Next base: position 7,170,037 of record OX402053.1, on the reverse strand, counting down.
TAATTGAAGAAGTTTTTAATGAGTTACTCATATCAAATTAAAATGCTGAGTAACAAGTAACGACTAGATGAATTAGAAATATAAAATATAGGCAATGTGATTGTTTCAGTTTATTAAAATGGACCTCCGCAAAGTAACGCCTGATCCATAAAAGTAGATTAAATACTGGTTCTAAAATAGAAACGTTCCTAATTATGCACAAGTAAGTAAGCTAAAAGCTTAAATTATCAGTACAACCAATGTAAATAACTTCGTATAAATAGCGAACCCACTAGATATTAGTTTAATTAACAGAGCTGTGCTAATTACTGGTCCATGTTCGCTGGATAAGCCAGTAGGTAAGTTTGCATTCCTATGGATATTGTATGAGATGCAGCCAGTTGCAAGCATATTATTTAATATGCAAGTTTGCTTACCATCTAAATATGAGTGGTTTCCCACGCTCTGTAAAGTTTAAAATTCGTAATCATAACACGAGGTAGTAGGTACTACAAGTAAATATTAATCGCTTCGAATTGAGCAGCTCGCTTAATTATGATAGAACTTTATGTCCAGGTAAGTTCGTTTTATCACTAACCCACATTGTTTCCCACGCTGTATAGGTAAGTCTAACGAATGAAACATAGGGTTTGTTTAGTTTGTTTTAGAAAGAAAACTTAAGTCGGTCAGTTCAGATTTTGTTCAGATTTTAAACGAAGCGAGCATGAGGAACAGATCATTATTGGAAGTTTGGTTTATAACTCGTGAGGGTTAGAGTACCCAGTTCCTGCAGTTTCACTGTTCTACCTACAATACAATAGAAAAATTCTTTGTTAAACAACACATAAACCAATCTCAAAAATAAAATCTTATTACTAAAACGCGATCTCTTCTAGGTAACTTAGAAAAAATAAATGAAAATAGGTGCAATAAATAATTTGGAGTCGTATTTAGCAGGCCTTCTGTCCCCTTAAGCGGACTTGTACAGATCAGAATTAACTCTATAACTCCGAGTTAAGTGCTAACACTGAATTAGTAGTGTTAAAATGTATAGAACTGTTAGGTCGCGGGTGAGCAAAGTAATTGTTTCAGTTCATTAATATAGACCTCCGCAAAGTAACGCCTGATTCAATAAATTATTTAATATGTATAGAACTGACATCCATAACCCAGGATAAACAATTTTTTTTTAAACCTAGACCGTTCTAGTTGCCCTTAGTCAGAAACGCCTATTAAGTCCATTCGTCGTTTGTCTTAATCTGTCACTTTGATATTTCCACACAGACAAAAGATACAGTCATCTTGTTATAACAGGTCTGTATTTTTTGCAACTAGATTAGATCCTTTGTCAAACTAAGTGCGTGGGGTGTATACGATCATAATTATTGTACTAAACGGGACTTATCCGACCGAACCGAAACGTCGAGGTAAATATTGCTTGCGTGATAAGTGATAGTATAATACATAATAATAATTATGAGTAAAAACCATGAAAGTTTAAAACTATATACCTACGATCATGTCAAGCAAACGCCGGGCCGCAATTTAGCATTAATTTCGTGAAGTTCCGTTGTTTCACTTGTTTCATTAAAGCGATACCATGTAGGTATATAATGTGGATCGCGCAATATGAGTGACCTATGTTTATCCCTGCGTAACAAACATAGGTCACGCTATTATACTAACTAAGTATGATATTTTAATTAATTTGGACGTAATTTACACAGAAATATACATACCTACCTTTATATTATACAGCACAAAGCTTACTAGCCTGCTACTTACGTCATTTTAACTAAAGCCTTGGTAACACTGTCGGTGTCCGCTAAATACATTAGTGATACACTGCGCATTTACCGGCAATAATATCGAATACGACAAAGCACTCAAAAATATGTGACACAACTATTCAACTAGTAATTGCCGCGTATTCAGATGTTTTTGAGTGCAAAACTGGAAACGAAAGCTAGTAATCAATCACTTAAATATTCGTTATATACTTTTTATACTTTTATGGACAACCGTAGTGCTGCTAATAAAATGCCTATTATGACTTATCGACCCTGTATTAACTGTCGAAAGCCGCCATTCTTAACACAAGCAGACCTTTGGATTACAAGGACGCATATTTTATAGACACGGCAACACGTTACTTAGCTAAAAAGCACGGCCGCTGGTGGCTAATTACCAACACCAGCATCCAAGCTTCACACATGCACTAAGCGCTAGATGTTCCACACAGATGTATCGGTACCTGATGTAGAGTCACACACAAAGCCAGAGCCTACTACGGAACGGCGGCGGCCACACACGGTAGCTCTGGCCAGCCCCACGGCCCCACCGACTTGTAGAAAACAAAAACTGAGTCTGGCAGGTGAGGTGAACCCCGCTCTGCTCAGTACAATCGCCTCATGACGCTACACTGCCTTCCACTGTTGTTAATCTCATCATTTGATAATTCTGACGTACATAGTGGAGAAATCACCTTTCAGTTGTAACTGGTTATATTTATCTAAAAAAAACTTAAGAAATAGCCTTCAAGTGTCCGTTTTGAACTTATAAAGTAAATCCCGACACATTGCACTACCATGTTTCTGAATATTCGTAATGTGAGCCATAGAAAAAAATGCTATACTTACTAATCTGTCACACCCAACAAGTATGTTTAGCATTTATTTTCAGCAGTCGACTGTTCAGTAATGTACTTATACGAAACTTAAGTAATTTTTCTAATATGGAAAACGAATTTGTCTCTACAGACACGCTACTAATACATACAAGAGGGGCCTCGCTTAAGTTTTTCACGTAAGGCACTTTAAATTCAGTCTTGACATTATTTAACAGCGAGATTATTTCGCGTGATTATTTGTTTTTGACAATATGCGTGATATCAATTAAATATCTACCAGTTCACGTCAAGAGTCGTTGCTACGTTCATTTATTTAGTGTATAACTACGCAAAATGTAACTGTCTATCAGCTTAAATTGTTTAAAAAGTAGATGTTTTTGGCAAAAGAGATATTGAAGTGACTAGACGTGATTACTTCTTTAACGCGGTTTTAGACGGCGCAACTTCCAATCAAGTGATGAGTTTGACCTCTATTAAGTGGAATTTAGTGATGAACACTACATCACTCATTGCTTTCACATTATCCGAATCAGTAACTGGACAAACTGAAGGATTGAACCGTAGTAATAAGACTATGTGTGCACCAGCTGCCTGATTTCCCACCCTGGCAAGTTTCACCCTTGACGCTCCCAAACATACACTTTTTTTTATTACAGTAAGGTATATCTGAACCTGAAATCAAATTTATAGCAAAACATTTTAACAAGACACAAACATATCATCTTTTTATGCTCTAAAAGATGTTTGATATATAACTATTTTATTTGATATGGAAGTATATATACATACTTACACTGAGAGCAAATATAACGGAACATCTCCCATACAAAGTTAAATGAAAGTGACCAGTTATTTTTGTCTCACCAATTACATCGCAGTATCTATATTCACCACGGCTACGGTGGCCTAGTAGTTTGACCTATGGTCTCTCAAGCAGAGGGTCATGGGTTCGAGTCCGACCTCGCACCTCTGAGTTTTTCGGGGTTTATGTGCGAAATTACATTTGTAATTTAACATGAGCTTTACGGTGAAGGAAAACATCGTGAGGAAACCTGCATAAACCTGAGAAGAAATTCAATGGTGTATGTGAAGTTCCCAATCCACACTGGGCCCGCGTGTGAACTATGGCCCAAACCATCTCATTGTGAGAGGAAGCCTGTGCCCTGCAGTGGGACGTATATAGGCTGGGATGATGATGATCTATATTCATGTAAATGATTCGAACAAGCAGCACTTAATGAACAAATGGTTAGATTTTTGTGAAAAACCAAATTACTCATTTCTTTCACCACCCCAGTCAGCTAATAAAGTTATCGCGTATCTTAAAAGTCCGCTTCCATTGAGATGAATCGAAACAGAATCGTGCAGAATTCACCATTTATGTACCTACATTATTTGAAATCCACGTCACATCACATCACGAGATGTGGATTTTAACTACATTAATGTGATTGGTCCGACTCCTTAATGTTATTTTTGACATAAACTTTTATATTCCTCTTCACATTCACAATAAAAATCACGAAAACATGCTACTTGTCAAAGAATCGTTAGGGTTAAGATTCTATGATATTATGATGTTTTATGATCACCATCACCGCTATAAAATGTATTTACGACTTTTATCTTCTATAACTATTTTAGTGTGTGCTAAATTCTCATATCTTACTAGGTACCTAATCATAAAAATATTTATTGTCTAGCACTTATCCTTGATATGAACATGCAACTTATTTCGTATACCTAGCACATCTTTTCCATATCTCCATTTTTATACCTTATTCCATAACTAATACCACATTTTTCGTATTTACATTATTATTCGTGTTAAAATACCGAAAAACATTCCAGGATATCCTTTTAGACGGATCATTGGCATTCAAGCGCGTATCATTTTATTCACCTCCTTTAAAAGCAAATGGCGCGTGTAATAGCTTTAAGAAACCAATTTTTGCCCTCTTTTTCTTCCTAGCGTTGTTGTTATTGTACAAGAGCTATTTCAAATAATTGTCAATACATATTTCATATTTTAAGAAAATAATTTGATTAGTTGTCGTTTTCTGTTTGGAAAGATGCACACGTCAACAGTTCCAATCTTTACTAGGACTTATAATTAATTTATTGAAAGGTACTTATTTGAAAGGGACACAACTCCAATTCTATGTAAGGATAGATCTATTGCCTTAGTCTTCGACCCGATAAAAAAACGTTAATCTGACGTTATCAAACTGTTGTGCAATGTCAGATTAGCGTCTTTACTTTTTTTTTGAGACAAGTAATGACTAAGGCAATGGATCCATCCTAACGCGAAATGGAAGTTACTTCCTTTTAAGAATAAATTGTTTTAGGGTTCCGTACCTCAAAATGAAAAAACGGAACCCTTATAGGATCACTTTGTTGTCCGTCCGTCCGTCCGTACGTCTGTCTGTCAAGACCCTTTTTCTCAGGAACGCGTGGAGGTATCAAGCTGAAATCAAATCAAACTTCTAAGCCAACGCAATCAAAAGATACAGCCGTTTATGACGCAAATTTCCGCATATTTTCGAAACTCGCAAGGGAATCAAAACCTACAGGGTACTTCCCGTGAACTCAGAATCTTGAAATTTGGTACGAAGCAAGGTATTATAGCACAGATAAAGGAAAAATTGCGAAAAGCATAATTTTTTTTGTCTGTCTGTCTATATCAGTAACCAACGCAAATTTTCGACACTCGCAAGGGAATCAAAACCTACAGGGTACTTCCCGTGAACTCAGAATCTTGAAATTTGGTACGAAGCAAGGTCTTATAGCACAGATAAAGGAAAATTTGTGAAAAGCATAATTTTTTTGTCTGTCAGTCTATATCATAAACCAATCTACAATGATCCCAAACTGCGCAGATTTTGCATGGGAGCAGGGGTCTGCTAAGACTGGATGTTCATAGATACATATGAATTTGTACGGAACCCTCGGTGCGCGAGTCCGACTCGCACTTGTTTAATCTAATATATAAAAATCTCGTGTCACGGTGTTTGTTACCGAACTCCTCTGAAACGGCTTGACCGATTATTATGAAACTTTTTTGTCTGGATTCATAGGTCTGAGAATAGGTCGTAGGCTCTATTTTTTATACTCCTAATACCTACGGCAAAAAAACGTTTGCCGGGTCAGCTAGTAAATCAATAAAAAGCACTGTGAAGATTTAAAACTGTTGGTATGTTCCATCAAATTATATTCTTCGAAATATGAAATGTTGTCAATTATAAATGTGAGTAGGTGCATGAGTAAAACATAATTTTGTAAAATTTCAGTACCTCCTCATGGCTACGAACTGAATAACTTAGACAATGATGCATTGGATGCTCGCAACGCATACCAGGATGACATGAATCGCCAGAGATATGAGTCGTCTTTCCCTGTGGACTCTGATGAACCGGTATCCATGCCGGTGGAACTGTCAAGCGACGAGGCTAGGTTCAAGCATTCAAGTCCCATGTACCAAAGCGCCGTGATTATGTCGCCGGATGGAGAGCATAAGGATGATAGTGAGTGCTCTTTTGTTGTTGCTGTGGTACTATCGTGACCTTATGCTATGAAGTTCCAAATTCTCATTTTCTAAAACCTTTTCTAGCACGCTTTCCAGAAACAACCGTAAGCAAAAAAGCCAATTGTATCGTTCATTTGTTTTGTGTCAAAGAGATTTAGGGCTGTCAAAGTCGTAATTTGTTTTGAATTATGATAAAGCACCTTCCTTAATGTAAAACTCGCTGTTAAATGTTAAGGAAAGCTAAGCAATGCATCATTTTTGAATGCTTTTGACATGAAGTGGCAAACGAGCTAGTGGATCACCGGGTGGTGAGTGGTCACCACCATCCATGGACGATGGATGGAGCGTGGCGTGGCGTGGAGGGATAAAGTAGAATATCGCGTGTGCTGATAATTTCGCCTGCTGTCTTACTTTTACTCTTCCACGCTGAAACACAAGCACTGCTTCTTGGCGGCAGGTTTAGCAAGTAAGACTGTGGTAGCAAATTCGGATGGTCCCCCCAGTGTACTATAAAAGCCATTTATTTTTGCTTAGTTAAGTATAATGATCTGGCAAACTAACATTTAAACATTGCGTGACTGACAACTAATTGGCTAAACCACACATAATTGTGGTTAAACTATTTAACTACCTAGATAATTATGCTTTTAAAATTGGATGCGTTTTTGGTCGAGTACTGGTAATGTTTGGCATTGCGGGTTACCGAAACGTTTAGCATTTGTATCCACAGAAAAAAGTGCAACAAAAAACCTGGCTACGTAACTTGCCATGCTACTTTGCGACCGCAAGTGCAAATCAACTATGTCTGCGCGATACATGTGTGCTTTCGTGAAAACAAACGTGACATAAGTTAACAATATATCACACAAACCTACGAACCACACAAGACACTATTTAACACGTTTACGAAACTTTTCCGATGTCCGGGCCTTGCTGCCCGCTCACGCCAATAGTATTTAATGTGAGAGTGAGCGAGACTGGACGATACGAACTTTCATTTTCGAATTTCGGACTAACCCTCCTGTACATTTACGAAAACATGCCTACAGGCATTACAATGACGCGGAGCTGTCTCTCACGAATATAGTAGCAATATACCTAACTAATTTCAGTTCTTCCAAATAAATTTATCCAATTTATTTATTGTATTGGTTACCAGAGGTGATTAGGAATTTCATCTCAATTGTTTTAAAATGTATTTAAATGATCACAAAAAATCATATTCAAACGTCTTTTTTATTATTAATTTGAAGGTAATGGGCTGAAGAAGTGGAAGGCAGTGGCGTTGTCTCCGGACAGCGAACGGAAAGCTAAGCTGGAAGCGCCTCCCAAACCAAAAGAGCTTGAAGCCGTCCAAAAAGAAAACATCAAACCTGAACCGCCTAAAGAAACCAATTCGGAGCCTACGGTAATTCAAAAAATCTTATTAGGAGCGATAAACTCAATTCTCATTAAATAAATTATTTTGTCATTACTGCCCAAATCCGTATTCTGGGCTGAATATAAATAGATCTTAATTGTACTATTCAGTGCGTGCAGATAAATAATATGTTACAAGGAATACTTGAGATCTTTGTACATAATGGTATTTTTTATAAACCGAGTACCAACAGCCGTTTGCTGCAGAAGTCCTTGCATACCTTTTATTCAGTTAAGGTCACCAGTTTCATGTTTGATATTTCCAGATAGTGACAGTGGAGCTGAACCGCGGCTGGAACAGCCGGCTGGGGTTCAGTGTGCAGAGTCATCCAGACTCTGGCCAGAGCTACATCTCTGCTGTGTATAGCGATAGTGTTGCGGCCAGAGATGGGCGACTACGGCGGGGCGATGTCATCCTTCAGGTAACTACATAACACTTACAGATAGTAACAGTCTGCTGGGACCCAGAGTACAAAGATATCTTAGCCATCATGACTATGGGCAGAGCTATATCTCCGCTGTGTATAACGACAGCGTTGCGGCCAGAGGGAGACTACGGCAGGGGGACGTCATCTTTCAGGTAACAACATTATACACTTACAGATAGCGACAACACAGCCATCATGACTCTGGCCAGAGCTATATCGCCGCTGTTTACAGTCAGCTGCAGAGAGAGGTACCTCTCTGGAATGCACTTAACCACACCGGGTGGGTAACATTTCTTTGCAGTTGATCGTACAGCGACGTCATCGGGATGGCCAACCACGGGAGAAGAAATATCCTGCAGGGAACTGCTTCAGGGTGCAAAGCCATCCAACTCTTGACAGAGCTATTATCTCTGCGTACATCAATAGTGAGGAAATATCATCCTACAGATATCACAACATCATGTCAACGCCAACGACGATACACCCGTCACTTTAAGTCGAACGCAAAACTATAGTTTATTAGAAGGCCACAGCTCTAGCGCTGCTTGTCAGATACTATGCAGACTAAGTACTAACTAGTTGGGCTACGCGAAAATATCCTTATTTCTGCACCAACAAAAACTGATTAAAGAAAAAATAACTTATTCCTCCTTCCTAAAAATTCCAGGTGAACGATGAAAACGTAACATCGATGAAGACTCCAGAAGTTATAGACCTGCTCCGGTTACTTCGTGGATCAATTTGCATCACTGTGCTGAGGCCTCCTAATTCGCAATGAACTTGAAGAATACGTGTTTCAATCCAAAGAAAGGTGTTTCGGGACAGGAATGAAGACAGAAGCGAGTCAAATAATAAGACTGCTCTATGGTACCCTAGAGGCAAAGTTTTTCACAAGTGAGCTCAATCGAATGTTAGTCCAATATTGGAAAATATAAGTCAAATATTGTTTGTATTTAGTTTTAAGTTTGCTTAGTGAATATAACCGTACCACGCGGCATAATCTCATGTCCAATTTCCACTTTTAACTCTATTTTAAAACTTATAACATTATTCCCTATGCGTGATAACTTAGTAATTCGACGAGCAATGGCTCTAAGATCGGTTTAATAAAGTTCCTAAGCAGTGGCTCATAGAAATATTCCACTTTACCCGTGAAACTTTAGATAATTGGTAACGTACCTAACTGATAATCTACTATTATTGTTAATAAGTTACCTTATAACACATAGTTTAACTTGCGAAATTGATCTCTTTAGGATTCTCAATTTTTATTAAAGGTTTTATTAGATTGATATGAATAAAAAGTTATTTAAATTATTTTCTACCGTCACCCGACCAACCTTGCGCAACGAATAACGATTGTAAAATTATTTTTATCCTAAAAGTACAATACTCTTTCTCTACAATGAAGTAAATTTGCTAAGGATTATCCTGTCAGATATATAAATGTAAATGTGTAAAGTGCATTCCACAAATTGATGTTTGTACACTATGTAAAGTAAAAGACGATTTAAAGTAGCCGAGTTACACGTAGTCTTACTTAGCATCACAAAATTGTAACTATGTATAGAACTAGGAGCGATTGCAGAAGAGTGCATGGTGTCTTCTTTAATGCTGATGGTTTACATTCATCATATAAAGTACCGGATCATTCTGTGTAGGTATCTGTAAGTTTCCTATCCATGCCGCTAAACCAAAAAACTGTTTAATTGGTTACAGCCTCAAAATATTATGGTTTGACTCAATTGTGAGTTTACAGTTTTAAAAACATACTACTTCTTTTTTAGACAAAACAGATGAATTTTCATTTAATTATTAAATTCTTATGGTATATTTACTTTTTATTCAAAAACGTACATGATTTATCTTCGCCTAATAACTGCAACTCCTGTATTCTTATTGTCTAACGCGAGGGCGCTTGCTATCGCATTAACTATTTCGTCAAATGAAATGATAGCGACAGAAAGAGATGGTGAGTGCAATTACGAGTGGTCGTGCGTTGGATGATAATATGGCCTCAGCATTGGATTCTCGTTTACTTTCGAATCTTGTAGTTCCCGATAGGTACTGAAAAATTCTAGTCAAATCTAAATTTTAATCGAAAAGATCACTTTGTAGTCCTCGATTTTAAATATGATTATGTATGATATTGATAACATTTAGACATGTAAAGAGATCATGATAAAAGTATTATAAATAAAGAAATGCTATTCACAGAGACGTAAAAGTAAGTAGAATACATTCTCAAATGAATTCTTTTAAAAAATGTTGTCATCTCAAAAGATTTTATCGACAAATCAACTCAACAAATCTATTTTAATATAACGATACTAGTATCGTAAAACCTAGGTTTAAGATGAAGATGTAGGAACCCCTAACACATAGCAGACCTGAACGAACGAAACAACTGATATTCTAAAATTATTGTGATGGATACGTGTTAATATTAACTACTGTGTATTGTCTAGTAGTTCGTTGAATTAAGGAATGATATAATACTGGTTCTACTTAATTAATTCGTTTGAATGACGTGGAGGCCACATAAGGGTAGATAACACCATCAGACTATAATTCGAAGATGCGACTCTAGTAAAAAAAAACTGGCAAATTAAATTTTAGTTGCTTTAAAAAAAATAGCCGATTGAGTTGGCAAATAAATGACGTCATAGCTAGCTATTGCCGTACAAAATCTATAGGAGAATCATTCCAGCCATCAATTCCAGCTTATAAAAAATCAGTTGATTGGTGGTGTCATGGACCCTATTAAAAGGAAGGTCACTAGATCACCACTAATGGTAAGAAAAAACATGTTTCAATTGGCGGCTTTTACAGCGATGTATTTGCGAGGTTCACACGAGGCCAGAGGACTGTATAAAGGCCCAAATAAATGTAGTTTGACAGAAGCTCCCTACAGTAATTCATTCGAAATAGAGATTGTCGCAAAAGAATGTCTTTCAGTAAAGCTGCAAGCCTCTATGTAAGTATTGATATTTTATATTTCAAATTATGAAAATATGGGTTAGGTACCATAAAAACACGTTTTGATTAATACAATTGAAAAATGTCGCTTAGAAAGCCACTCTTGCGCGTAATCCTAAGTATTGGTGCAGACGAATCAGACCCAGTAGGAGTAGCTAAATAAAATTTATTTAGTAGAAATTAAATTAGGAATAACACCTTATTTTAATTTTGTTAAATTTTGCTCAAGATTTTTTTTATCATTTAAAACAAATTAAATTGTAATAATCATTATTGTAATAGTCAAATACTTACCTACTATTTATTTGAAACTACCTTATGATGACTACCTAATTGTGTTAAAGTTACAAAATTGTATGGTGCTTTTAAATGATTTCTGCCTATAAAATAGAGCAGCGAATGCTAGATAATTTAAAAAAGAGTATCACCAACTATTAATACCTTTATTGTTGTTGCATAAACTTCATGGTATGCCTTAAAAGCCGGGTTATCCGATCCGTAATTATTTTTATGGGACTTGTGAATTATTTTTATGAGATGTCAGTCAAGGTGATGTAAAAGGATTACGATATACTTACTAATTATGGTAAACCGTAATACGACATAAATAAATAATAATAAATTATGATGTCTTATGATTTCTAAGATAAACCTTTAAGATAGAGCTACGGACGCTTTCGTATAACTTACATATTTCTGTAGAAAGTGATTTTTGCAGGGTTAGTGCAGTTATTTTAAACACATAGAAGGAATTTTTATCATCATCTGACATAGGAATTTAGGGGGCAAAATTTAATGACAGGTAGGAAGTTCCTCTATCGATAAACTCAACTATCGATGGTTTCCCCATATACTACTGATCGCTCCAAGTTTTTTTTGTAAAAATATAATTTTTTAGACCGCATAACAATAAAACACAATAATAAATCAATTCTCTTCTTCTTTATCCTCGTAAAGCCCACATCAAATTTGACTATCATAATTTGAAACTTATTTTCAATCAAGACAAGTTGGCATTTGCTTTGGCATGTGTACTAAATTCAGCATATTGGGCGTAACGAGTTTATTGTAAATATTTTATAGTGCAATGGTACTCATTACCCAGCTATCATTTAAAATATGCTTTGTGTAAACTGTATCATATTTGTCTCCGAAATAAGACTTGCAAAAGAATACAAACTTCAACCAAAGCTGGGGGCGATCACTACCATATGGGAAAAGCGTCGATAGTTGAGTTTATTGATAAAGGAACGCGCTACCTGTCATTAAATTTTGCCCCCTAAATTCCTGTCTGATCATCATCATCATGTCGGAAGACTTCCACTGCTGAACCAAAGCCTCCCACTTAGAACAACAAAATGGACGAATGGAGGAGGATTGTTACAAATTATTAGAATTTAACTAAATTTGCAACTCATCAAGACATGCACCTAAGTTAACAACGTTCATCAACCTATCCTAATGCCAGACTAAAACAAGAAATCATAAAGCGTGACGATCAAGCGGTTCCCTGGACAGTGTCGACGGGGCGTGACAGACCCTGACTTCTTTAAGGTTAACTACCCCGGGACCTGTATATGCCTGTATTGGCAGCCATTATGCATATTGGTCACAACACCTCTGTAAAAGGTAAAGAAAATATGGATGAGAAATGTAACTATAGTCCGTTAGGGTGACTCACTTCTATATATTTGAATTTGAATATCACACATGTGGCATTCTCAAACCTACTGAATATAGACAAAAAGGTTTCATAAGAATCGATCAAGCCGTTTCGGAGTTCGATAACAAACAACGTGTCACGAGATTTTTATATATTAGAAAGATATGCTTAGCGTACCTGTTTGAAGAAATATTAGTGTGGACGAAAGAAATTCCTGTATCGTCTTCTAATATATAAACATCTCGTGTCACAGTGTTTGTTATCGAACTCCTCCGAAACGGCTTGACCGATTTTTATGAAACTTTTTTGCCACATTCCGGTAGGTCTGAGAATAGGTCGTAGGCTATTTTTTATACCTACCACTATTCTTCGCAGACGGAGTCGCGGGCAACAGCTAGTAATGTTCTAAAATTACACGATTTTCGCTTATAATTCTTAACACACTCGGGACTTTTTAACACTCTTTTATTATTGCTAAATTTACCTGACGAAACTGGTCACGAATAGACTAAAAGGTGTGATTAAGTCCCGAGTGCGTGTTGCCAAGTAAAGTGCTAGTTTTAGTCAAATGCATAATAGTGTCCCTGTTAGACTTTCATGGTCACTGGGCAGTGTACTGGACTTAACACTGGCCCTAATTACATATGGTAGACTCACCAGCCGGCATACGGCACGTCACGGTCACCAACCGCCGTCCGTCGCGTCCGAGGGATCTTGGTCGCGCTCGGCTGAGCGTCCCAAAAACATAACAGAATCATAATTGAAAGCTACGGGCATCTACCTCGATTCAAATACCACACGATTGTATATTGACTCAAAAATCATACTTACAATGTCATAAGATTGGATTGGCCAAGGGGCTGCAGAGGCACTGTGTCCATCCTCCACTAATCTGCTTCCAGCAGAACGCAGGCGAAAATTGTAAAGGCTAGTCGATCTCGCTTTCTAAAACCTATAGTGTAAGTTTATTTAGTACATTGAAGTGCTGCGCAGTTATGTAAGTATTTATAAGCTATCGATTATAGAATAGACGGCAATGTACTGCAATAACACAAGAATTGGCGAGTGTAGTACAACGAAATCGCGCTTGTGTATTAGTATCAGTAACCTATTAGTTATATCAGACATATTTTCTACAGTATGAATACCGTGATTTCCTTCAATGAGCTCTAGATAGTTTGACGCATCTACCAACTTCATGATCACAGGTAGACCAATAAATATCTAATAACAATCTCATCGAATACGTAACCGCAGTCTGCATCCTGTAGAAAAAATATCCAATGTAATTAACCATGAATCATCAAAACTTTTCATGAATTGGGTATACAAATGTATAATGCATGATGTCCACCATTTCAACTTAGATGTTTATTTCTCGTAGCTATGGTTTTTAACCCCAGACACAAAAAGAGGGGTGTTATAAGTTTGACCGTTATGTGTGTGTGTGTGTCTGTCTGTGGCATCATAGCTCTTAAACGGGTGAACCGATGCGGATGCGATTTGTTTTTATTCGATAGCAGGTTTATTAGCGATGGTTCTAAGACACGTTTCATCAAAATTGGTTCAGCTGTTTCAAAGTTATCAGCTCTTTTGTTAGCTGCGGAAGGGATCTTAGACGCAGAATCGGCATTTTACTTTATTTTCAAATATGTGCGACCAAATTGCGTCGGGGGTTTTTAAAATTTTTAATTTATTCACATATTATTTGTCGAAAATCCCTGGATTTAAGGGAGTTCCGTTTTTGAAATCACAACATGAAACGAGATAGCTCGTTTAATTAATTCCAGACAGCCTTCTTTAGGCATAAATGTAGAGTTGCAGTCCTTTCACAAACAGATGAATGTGAATTCGACGTAAGCCGCCAATTTTCGTTAGTAGCGTTTGCTTGCTGATTTTAGTGTGCTTTCGTCAATTTGAATATTTACACGTCCAGTTTGTTGTGATTTTGCAACGTCACCATTGAAAGTGAATGTCATAGTTTTAAACTCTCTGTTTTGTATTGTGATCTTGACAATTTCTTTTTTTCCGTGTTTTAAAATTCTAACACAGCCTGCACAGCCTGTTTGAATCAGCTTTAAGTGATTGTGAATATCAGGAACAATCGATATGATTTATTCCTGATTTGTCATATTCCTAATTGATCATATTCCTAACTCGTCATATTCCTGATTCGTCATCCGCACCGCCTTAAGTAAATTATTGTTGTACGGTTTTTTAACCGTAGTAACTATACGAGTAAAGTGTAACTTCTTCTTAATCCTATAAGCACGTTTTCACGATTTCATTTGATTGTACAATAACGAGTTAGGGATATGACGAATCATGAATATGACGAGTTAGGAATAAGACCAATTAGAAATATAACATCGATATAAAATGTATTTACCAAAGTAGGCACTAGGTAAGTACCTATATCAAAAAAAATAAGATACAAAATGTACAAAATTTTTCAAAGTTTTTTAGAATTTAGCTCTTTCTAACCCGTATTTTTTTTATATATGCAGGTACAGACTTATCTGACCCGGCAGTCAGAACTGGAACTACTTAATACTAAAACCATATCAATACGCATTTAGCGGCAACCATATTAACCAACAGCGCGCTGTCACTGGGTCAGATAAAGTTTATGTATGACACTGTGAAATATTATTGTGGAACCTTCGCCAAATAACATCGCGACAAGACAAGCTTGGAAGCTCGACAGCGAAAATAATAGGTTATTTGAAACCACCAATCTATTGACATACTTTTTATGGGCTATCAAAATATCATTCCCCATAGATTTTGCACTATGTCAATCAACTCAAAAGTTAGCCAACTCAAATGACTTACCATTTATTTATTTTAAATCTACCATAACTCTAACTACTTATACAGTTAATTGAAAATTATTTATTACCCGCAGTGTCTGGAAATTACTGGTTATATCCCTATATCATTTTGTCCTATTTAATTTGAGAACGTTAAACGATGGGTCAAGATTTAAAATACTTCGACTGTAGAATACCCATTTGCAAAAAAATGTGTACTTAACTTTTTTAATAATATTTATAACCTATCAAGCGTTTGAGTAGGGGATGGCACAGGCCGCGAACTTCCAGCCAGCAGTGACAGTCGACACCAGCCGTCGCTCCGCTCGCACCTGTCGGCGAAAGTACCGCGCGCCGGAAAGAGGAAGTGCAGTGACTGTAATAATTTGTTCTGCAGCGTCGATGTTTCATTTTCGAATGTGATCTGACCAAGGACATTGAGTGAGTATTGTGGAATTTTAAATTTAGATTTGAAAATAAGCTTGTTTTTAATTTGTTAAAGGCTGTTAATTAATGGTTTGGACTCAGTAAAAAATGTGTACATTTGCTACATATTTTTTGTATTAAAGGGCATTCAAAGTTTTGTTTAACAAGCACACTAAATATCTACCGACCTGTATCGCCTGTCAAACATTAGGTACCTACTGGAACGTTTCCAAAATAACTTATCTGTTTTTTTTTTTAAATAATGCAAATGTGCTTTGCGTCAAAATAATTCTCATACTCACAAAACCAAATGTTTAAAATAGATTAATTTGTTCAACCGAAGGTTTGTACAGTTTAAATAAAATTTGACTTAAAGGACATAATGGGACTTAAAATAATTAAGTACCTACGTAGCAATTAAATTTTACCTGCAATATCATACAACAATTCGTAAAACTATCAATTCGACAATGGCCGCCGTTCAACGGAGATATACAAACAAATTACACCGCTAACTAGGTTGTGACAGATCGCGATTATTAGGTCAATTTTACGTCCAACAGAAACGACAAGAAAGTATTTACTCTACCAAAACAATTTGAACAGTGACCTTACATCATTAACCCCTTGAGAATTCACTTAAGTAACGACACTTTCATTTTACGAAATTAATTTATTACTTTATTACAATAATTAGAACAATAGCGTAACATAAAAATTCTCATAATTTTATTGTGATACGAAACTTTAACTTAATCTGTCAATCTTGAGTTAATTGCAGCTGAAGATTTCTCCTGTTTGAAAGCCGATAGAGCTCGGAATCGGTTCCTGCAATTGTTGTTATCGATTTCATTGTATTGTTATTGTGGAAATCGTGGGAAATGACAACACGTGGAGACAATACCGTTCGAGATATCATCTCGCGCGATAATCGGTATCGCACGAGAAACATCGGCATGTGTTGGTTATACCCATGAAGGGGTTTTCATGGTTTTCCAACAATTAGTGGTACCATTGTTTGTTAAGTGCTAAGAATACATTATCTTTTCAGTTAATACCAGGCCCGGATTTAGGGGAGGGCATCTGGGGCCACAGTCTCGGGGCCTCCACAATAGAGGGCCCCCCCACAGTAGAGACTACGAAAAATTGTTTAATGAAATCTCGACCGAAAAAAAACTGGTCATTTTATTTGGAGAATGTTTTTTGGCTAAGGGGCCTCCACTCCTTTTATGCCCCGGGGTCTCCAGACCTCTAAATCTGGCTCTATTTTACACAGTTAATAATCCTTGAGGTATCTAATGTAGGTTGATTTGTTGCGAGCCACATTACACACCAGTCACATTCACTAAACTAGCTTATCTGCTCTAAAGAACGGAAGAAACAAAAGAAAGGGTCGAAGGGTCAGAAGAAGAAAAATGTCTTCCATGTCCTAACAAATATGCCTTGTTAAAATTTTGTTACCCATTTTGAAGTTTGTCGTAATTAATCTTTGATGAGTTTTTAACCCCCAACACAAAAAGACGGGGGTTATAAGTTTGACCGCTATGTGTGTGTGTGTGTGTGTCTATCTGTGTCATCATACCTCTTAAACGAGTGAACCGATTTGGATGCGGGTTTTTTTTTTATTTGAAAGCAGGTTTCTTGGCGATGGTTCTTAGATATGTTTCATTAAAATTGGTCCAGCCGTTTCAAAGTTATCAGCTATTTTGCATGCTGCGGAAGGAATTGAGGGTTTTTAAAATTTTAAATTTATAGTTATACTTTTAGTAAAATGTTCAGTAAAGACTGATAACAAGTTGCTAAGAATAATTTTAAATGGCATTACCTATTGATTTTGTCATCCGCAAATACTAGTAATACCCTCTATACTTAGCAAACATAGTGCGATGAAATCCAACGGCGTTGGTACATCAGATACATCAGTCTCTTATATAAGCACACGGATGAACACAATAAAGAAAAGCATCATTTGTCTCACAAAACGACCCGGAAGGAGATTGGGAACTGTTGTTATAAATTGTTATAAATGAATGTAGAAAAAATAGCAAAAAATTAAACTTTGTTGTCCGAATTCATACGAAAAACAATTGTCTCAACTTTCGCTTTCTTGGTTAAATGATTTCAAAAAATATTCTCTTAAAAACTGTTTTCGTTGTAGTTGTAGTCACTAAAACGATTTATATAACGTATAGTAACTATACGGAGTAGCCCATTCAATTTTACTTAATAGGCGTAAGGCGAGACCACTTGCCTCGAATAAACATCTACGTGCGTAAAAATTGCACGTACAAATAAATGGACAGACGTAAAATCGACTGAGTCTAAATCGGGCTCCTTTATTTTGTTAAGTAGGTGAAAGTTATGTACGCAAATCAATAAAACAACCGTAAAATATGTTATCGTTGCTATTATGGTTATGATAACTCCAAAATTTTGTTTGTGTCCAAATAAGAAACGTGATCTAATTCGGCAGGCAGTAAAGACGGAATGGCATGCTCACGGACACTACGGTGCAGTTTGAATGATGATATGGAATGAATCATTGGTAAAAATGATAATTGTGGAAACCAGGGCATAGCGGCTGCGATGGAGGCAGCAGGAAGACTACAAATAAGGCTTTGTCCCTATATAGACGGCTGTCTACTAGCTTGCAGACCACCCGTAGAATGCGTAGAAACAGTTCTAGACTGTTAGATGGGAATAGACGTTTATTGACGTACTTAGCACTAACAGATTACAAACATGGATTAAGTGTCAATGATTGAAAAAAAATGCAGTTATGACCACCAGTAGCATTCTGAATAAGTATCAGAGTTATCTTAAACATTGTCAAGATGGTCGAAGTTGCAAGTGTTTTGTTCCAACTCATTGCGCTCCATCGGATAATCATAATTGTATGGCAGAAACAAATATTAAAGACACGCACGTAGATTTTCCACACGAGCGACGCCGCGAGCTAAAGCTTGTATAATAATGAAAGGGAAAAAGAGACACAGATTTGAATAATAATTACTTTAGCATTGACTTCACTGAACAGATGCAATAAACGTAGCTTATACGAAAGTTTTGGAAATGCTCAAAGAATACCTTTCTATACAGGTTGATTCCGGAATCATGAGCAGGAGTGAAAGGGGTGATGGGGAGATTCACACTCAGCAACTTTTACTATGGGACCACCTCCGAAATCGAAAAAAAAACATCTAATTAAAAGTTAATTGATCGCAAACTATCCGAAATATATGGAACAGCAGATTTTTTTGCGATTTCGTGTCTGGTCTCATAGTTAAATTTATTCAGAATGGCCCTCCTCATCACCCCTTTTACTCCCTACTCATGACTGTCATGACTCCTGAATCAGCCTGTATAGTATATTCAACGGCGATCATCCCGCTACGAAAAGAAGGCCCTCATTTTTACATTATTCCTTTTCAGCATATGTCTGTCACATATTCTTTAATTGTAAAGTGATTCAGCTCATTATCTAGGCGTGTAAAAGTAAGTATCAATGGACATATTGCCGGTTTAGATTTATTTAGTGCGGATGGGCTTAAACCATGAGTTTCTGATCACTTTTCACGGCTTCAACGCCCAAGCAAACAAGCTACTTATATCGGGCCGCTCATTGCGATAGTTAACTGGGAATTTCAGAGGTTATTTTCTAATAATGTTCTCATCATCGTCATCATGATCATCAGCAGGAAGACGTTCGCTAGTAAACAAAGGCCTCCCCCTTAGAACGCCACTATGAATAACATCTCACCACCTGCACCACTCGCGATGTCTGCAGTTCACCTAGTGGAAGGTCTGCCAACGCCTGCGTTCAGTTTCGTGGTCGCCAATCTAGAACCGTTCTCCCCCAACGGTTATCTGTTTTTCGAGCGATGTGGCCTGTGGAATTATTAGAACACGAAGAAAGAAATTAAAAACAATCGTAATTGTCTAAGGTACTAGGTACATCGAATGTGCTGCGAGCGCATTTCAAAAATACTGATTTTTCCTTGTTGACTTAAATTTTTCCTACGTAGTTATATTTTAATTAGATACAACAAATACATTACCAAAGTATAAATCGTTTCACTTCTGGTTAGTGTTTGGTAGTCCCTTGACTTGTCTAAACTTTTTTTGCCTAATTTCACTTTGCCTAACAAATTTTACTTTAATGAATAGTTTGTCTAAAGTCAATTTGTATAATTTCATTATATATAATTTTTTTTTATCGAATTTTCATTTTTACTAAATGATCATTTGCATAACTCTTGTTTTGTCAAATATTAATTTATCGAAAACTCACTTTGTCGATTTTTATTTTAACTAATCATCATATAGCCGAATAACGTTTTAACTAACATCATTTGCATATGTCTTGTTTTGTCTAATATTATTTTATCGAAAACTCACTTTGTCGATTTGGTGTTAGTTATTTTTTTTATGACCACCCGGAAAACCTAATTTGTTTGATAAGTTGTCTTGTTTTGTCTAATATTATTTTATCATAAACTCACTTTTAGCCTTTGGTGTTCGTTATTTTTTTTATGACCACCCGGAAAACCTAATTTGTTTGATAAGTTATAAAGTTTCAACAGTGAAGTTATTACTTAATATTTTCGGAAAACTGAGTGTAAACATTATACGAAATAAGTTTATACAAAATGAAAATTAAGCAACATGCCCGTTAGGCAAAATATAATTATGTCATTCAAACATTATACGAAATAAGTTTATACAAAATGAAAATTAGGTCATTTAAAATTAGATGAAACAAAAATATGTAAAATAAGTTGTATGCAAAATGACTTTCACTAAAATGAAAATTAGGTAAAATGAAACATTCGGTTAAGTAATATTAGTTTATCTAAAATTAGGCAAACTGATAATAGGCAAACAGTTGTTATGCAAAACAAGGTACAGTCAAGGGCAAAAATATGTACATATACAGTATACACTTTAGTACCTTGTCTATTTTCGTCATATTTGAACTGCCATATATGAACTGTCACAATGGTTAAAGTGACAAAGTACTAAAGTGTATACATATTTTTGCCCTTGACTGTACAACCCAGTGTTTTTTGTGAAAAAATCTAGTACCTACATACATCACATCGTCTTGTATGTGGTAGGTAATAATTTACTTAAGTAATCGATGACCGCTCATTCCTCGAAGCCCTCTCATTCTCAGAGAAGGCCTGTCGGTACCCTGCAGTGGGACGTATATTATAGGCTTGAATGATGATCATGAGGAATCGACGAAATTTATTAATCCTAATAGTTTTTAGACATCTTCCGACAAACACTTTGAAGCGCAATCTAATACCTTCTCCTACGGCATTATAGAAAGAGTATTCTCGATACGACTGGCGGCAAAAACACCGTATCGATACCGGATACGGCAGGTTCCCGGGGGAGGCATGCTCCAGCGCACAGACACGCTCGCTGCGCCCGCGCCGGGTGCTTTTATCAATAACATTGAAATACTTAACTTTCGAGAAACGAGTATTTTAACTACAATAATTTTAAAAACTGTGCTTCGCTTAGGGCCTTTCCGCACAGCGATATTTCACCGCGAGGTTTTTATTCGCAATTCTGTAACACATTGAACCTTATGGGCGTAGCCGTGCCCTGACAGGCCCTTATAGTTGGAGACACGATATTAGATGTACCGTCATTTGCAATTTGGTAATGACAAATATAAAATATAATCCGGTCTCTTAGTTCTTTTAGTACACTACTTAGTACGTATAATCTATGTATAGCCTACTCCCGTTCCATCCAATATCTCTTCCATTTCTTTTTGCTCTCTCACTCTTACTCAAACTAGTACATTCAAGGAATTCACGAAGTCCACACCATTCAGTTTGATTCAGTTAGTGTTTGGCTGGTCGGTCAATCGGAACGATTCAGTTCGATTGCTCGCTCTAGAGATATTGTACTCCATGTGCAGTAGAACTATTTGATTTCTAACCTATCGTAAAACGTTTTCAGTGTACGGTACGCGTCATAATGTTTTTTCTTGTCAATTAATGCGATGTCACTATGACATTTTCTGTGAGAATAAGGTTCCAAACAATTCAGTTGATTCCACTGTACTAACAGCAGTAAGGAGATGAGAATAAACTACGATTTTTAATTTCGTGGAATTCTGACATTTCTTAGTGTTATCAGGCAAAAAATATTTCCCGAAAATTTAAACGAGATAAAACAAAAACTAGGAAATACAGAGCACAAATTCCTTAGTATACGCATTAAAATTGGACATAATGTAATAAATCATTAATTAATACGTAGTTAGAATATTTTTTGATCTAACTGTTCAGATGTAATAAAATATTCAACCCTTTTATGAGTAAAAAATAAATTGTCTCGGGTATCATTGCGATGATTGACATATACTTATCGCAAACTTTCGGACTTAAATTATAATTAATAGTTATGTATTAAATTTCAATCGTCGTCTCAAGAGGTTTGTAATTTAAAATTTCATCATCCATCAAATATCATTCTTCTGTCAAAACAATATTAAAGTCATTCGACATCTGTCTTGAATGTTCGAATGTGCTCGCTCTCCTGTTTCCGTATTATTTTTGTCGTTTTCGTTGATTGATATTATTATTTCCTTCAAAAGTTTTTGTTTTTTGCTGTGTTATGTTTTTTAAAGAGGAATAATATCATTATGAACTGCGTATCACACAAACCATGAATACACGAATCTCTTAAAAACCTATGAAATAAATATAGACTAATAAGTGAAAACTGATAACTTCTTTTAGTAAAAGCTCTCCTTCACTCACTATATTTATAATTAGTAATGTGCCTATTTTATTAGGTTTCTAAAATAATAAATAGATTTAAAATGAAAAAGGTTTGTTGCCTCTGAAACGTCAAAATCTGGCATTTGTCAGAATTCCACGAAATTAAAAATCGTGGTTTAGTTAATTCTAATATAGAGTCAGGAACTAGTTTTTCTTAGTACCTATTTAGTACGTATACTACACAAACATATAAGGACAAATTTTATATCATCATCATCATCATCCCAGCCTATAATACATCCCACTGCAGGGCACAGGCCTCCTCTCAGAATGAGAGGGCTTGGGTCGTAGTTCCCACGTGGGCTCAGTGCGGATTGGGAACTTCACATACACCATTGTATTTCTTAGCAGGTGAATACAGGTTTCCTCACGATGTTTTCCTTCGCCGTAAAGCTCATGGTAAATTTCAAATGAAATTTCGCACATAAATTCCGAAAAACTCAGAGGTGCGAGCCGGGATTTGAACCCACGACCCTCTGCTTCAGAGGCCATAGGTCAATCCGCTAAGCCACCATGGCTTTATTTTATATGTTAAATAATATTTAATGGTAGTTTTATTTAATCTTTATTTTTATATGGAACTTTGATCAGGTAAATTGAACATGTCAGTTCCAATAGGCATTATCCAGATAAAAAAAAACTATACCCACCTTACAATTAAAAATATGGCTCAAGCCAAGAGGGATAAGACACGTCCCCCAAATCACACCGCCGAAGCCCCTAAGACAGACTGCCAAACCCGTACATGGGTTCTCTGCTAAATACACGTAACACAATCTATTTACTTACTTTCTAAAAATCCGTATACAAATCTAGCAGCCTGCGACAAGGGCTCCGACAGTATAGCTTGGAAAACACCAATATTTAAGAGGGTAAGGTCCCAGACTCTACAGAAAGTATCCCTCTCGACTCAAATCCTTGCACACTCCATCAATAAGTGATGCACATCCTCACCCACACCTTGCTCATCACAATTTGGCGACTCGTCTTCTTCATTAAATGCGCAAACTTATTTAGAGGAACATGGCCAGACCGAAGCCTATGCGCACAAACCAGTTTTACTCTGGAGAGCCTAGCAGAGTCAAACCAAGGCACATGAGGGGGCTCAGCCTGCATAGTTCTGTACCAAATAAATGCACATTTCATTTTATAAATCGTAAATGGGGTGCCTAGCTAAATCCGGGGCCTTAAGATTTAAGTTCCTGACAACTATTTCGTTTCGTGTTTGCTTGCCCGCTAAATGATAATAAGTTTTTTTTGCATGCATTTACTTACCTATCAGCATTAATATGCTGCGTTTCTGCATTGGTGCATTTCTTTATCGCCTACATAATATTTCATCCTAAAGGGTAGGCTACGACCAAACGCTGGTTATACTCCTGTTGTAAGGTGAGACGATTGTCAGTTATGTACATCTAAAATTGCACGTGAAGTCGCTATCAATATAATCTTGTCTATCATGAGGACATGGTAAGATTGATAAGGGCCTTAAGTTTCACAAATTCATAAAAAACCTGAAAATAGAAAAGCTTAAGTCACGTCACAAAACATTACGTAACAAAAACATTAACTCTGATCATAACTATAACGTCTATAACCATGATTTGTTGATTACGACACAACCTATCCATTTCCATCAGTTTGTAACAAACCATTTATTTTTAAGTTCCAAACACACTGTTATTACGGTACATCTGAATAAGGAGGCCCTGTAATTAAGCGTAATAGCTAAGGCCGAGATACTTTCGCGTAAAAAGCGGTTCACCTGCTATTGACGGATCTCTGTGGACGAGGTTTCCACTGTCTTTGATTAGAGATTTTAGTTATTTCTGACCATTAATTTAAAAACATTCAGCCGACTATTTTGATTCCATCATTCCATGTCTACTGCAATGTACTTAAGCTGTTTAAATATGTAATGTTAGGGTCATTACAGACGGAATGCATTCTACCTGCAATGTAATGTAACTATCCACTTCTCACTATCATTACATTTTACATTGCAGTCCCATCGTAGTCGGCAAAACTACACGAAAGCTGCGCGGTCGCTGTTGCGATTATTGTAATACAGTCGACAATTGCGTCGTCTATAACTGCTCTTAATATGTGTCTCAGAACAAAGACAAGAATAGACGGATAATAAAAAGTAATCAATTCAATTCCGAAGTCTACTTATTGCCACGTGCGATTCGATTATTTGACAGTGAGGTAACTAAAGAAAGACAATAAATATAGCGCAAAATTCGGCATATAAAAAATGTACAAAAAAATAAAGCAAAACAAAAGAACAACTAGGTGCAACAAATTTACAAAATTGAGGAAAACAAATATTCTATACCTTAATACTTCACACTCATTGTAACACAGATAAGCTAAAGTAGAGCTAACTTTATATACTCTGTTGTTACTTTGAAATTCTTATTAAATATGGTACGTAAATTCTAGGCCAACTTTATTATATTTACAGTATTGATACTTGGGGATTAATAATTCATTTTACTCGTACACTCAGCAAAAAATACAGTTCAACAAATATCTGACGTGCGAGAATGGAAATACACACACATTTTTCAAATGCTGTTTAGGTAGCAAGACTTTTCATTTTGTTTGTAAAGATGATTGGTTTAAATATAATAGCTCTGTTATATGTTAAGTCTATCATTACAAGTAGATTAGTAGGATGGGAATAAATTAAAATAGAAAGTCTCTCAGGCGTAGGAAAATCTTAACATTGTTACCTATTGGTTTCATACAATGAGTTTTTTGCGCTCAATAAAATTAATTCTAAGGGTTATGGGTATTTTTCTTTCGGAGTTTTCTCCAAAAAAATGTGGCCATTTATCTTGGGAATTTTTGCTTTGTCTATTGCTACTAGTGGCCATGTGATAGAGACAATGAAGTAGCATAGAATTGTTCCAAAGATGTAGGGAAAAGTCTTTATTAACAAATTAAATGTTCACTTGTGAATTAAAGTACGAGAGATAGTCAGATAATAATAGTATCACAGTATGAAGGTTGCATCTGGAGCAGATGATCTGCCTCCACCGGTTTCTGTCCAGCACGTCTCTTGCGGCCAGAAATTGGCTTCATCAAGTCTTTTACTTGATCGGTACATCTCGTAGGAGAATGACCACACGATTTTCTGCTCTCGGTATTCCCTACCACAATCAGTTTTTCTAGACTACTACGCACTACGCACTGTGTTTCCAAAATATGAAAGAATGCGAAAAATATAGTCGAAATAATTATCAATTCACATTCATTGTTTGCTTTAACTGTGAGTGTGGAAGGTAAGACAACAGGGAATTTACGGCCATAAGTATAATTTCATCTTCTCTTGGTTGGCATGTATCTTTAATTCCTCCGGTATTACGGGGACTATGGACAACGGTAAACACCCAGCACCAGATGTCCTACTTGGTCATTTTTCTTACTTGTTACATTTTTGTCTCCAACTTAAGTTTTACTTAAGGCCTAAAATCCAAACATTCTGAATTGACACCTTAGTCGTTGCTTGAGTGACTTTAATTTAAAAAAATATTCCAAAACAACCTTTGCGACTTTGGTTCATGAAAACTACCGTGAGACTTATTAAGATAAACATTCATACGCTATGTTTGCCACATGTTTTTACTTGCAACACATTTCAAAATGTTTTAATCCAACACGTTTTCTTACAACTATATTTTCTTTTTCTCGGGTATCTCATTCACTTGTTAAAGTGATATGCTACCAATTTGATATGCTTAACGTAACTCGTCTCGGGTCATTTATTTTTATCACGATATTGAAAAGATCATGCAAGTCTAATCTACATCAAATAGAAACGCTTTGCAATTTTATTTAGAACCAACTTTTTACAACACCTTGCCTAACCACTCACTTGCTTTTTCAACCGACGAAAAAAACGGAGAAGGTTCTCAAGTCGACGCGTATATATATTTTTTGCATTTATTGTCATTTCAAACATTGTCATTATTGTATTTAGGAAGAAGTTTGATTGAAACAAATAAATAAATTGGCAACCATAGTTGCACAGAGTATAGGTACAGTCAGTAACAAAAATATGAATACACTTAAAGTACCAAAAATATGTATACACGCCTTTATGCCCTGGTCGTGGATACATATTTTTGGTACTTTTGGGTGTATATTCATATTTTTGTTGCTGACTGTACAAGTGGCTAAGCCACCTTTACTTACTTCTGCGAAAGTTAAATGAATTTTCGTAAATGTATTTTCGTTTTTCTATTCTACGTGATATTTTCAAAGACTTTGCACATTTTAAATCGAGTATATTTAAGTATCTTCCACAGAAGAGTACAATGTGATATGTGTGTAGATAATTTTATGTTTCAGCCAATCTTATGGCGTGCCTTTTCAAATGATGTTAATAGTATTTTATTAGAAAATCGTGGGAAAATAATCAACTATGCCAACATTTTGATGATCTGTAACAAAATTATTGCTTGTTATTTTTATTCAGATTGGAATTTTTTACCGTTTATGTGGTTTTATATCTAACAGCATATCATAAACCTTCATAGCTTACTCTTATATTAAAATCGTATATTGTTTGCGTAAAGAGCCTTTGAACTTTGAGTATCTAACAGGCCATTGAGGATATAACTAAGCTAATTAATAGTAACTTAATAGCCTTAAATATCACGGGGCTTCGTCACGTTCGTTTGACAAATAAGTCGACGGAAAGCCAAATAAAATCTAAAGCACCGTAATGTCGGGGTATTTTGATCCAAATATAGGGTTACTTTAGCCTTTAAAAACGACATAAAAAGGTCTACCTAATAAAAAATATAAAAAAACGTAGGTGGTTAACTAAAACCAATCATATGTGCTATATTTAATTTCAAAAACTAAAATATCACGTGACAATTCACACTAATTAACCATGTTCGTAAGTAAAGCCTGTGTTATGTATACTAGGCAACGGATAAACTTACGACATTTTTTTTCATTACCATCTCAGCAAATATTATTAAAAAGGATAATGCTTAGGGTGAACTTTTTATAAAAACTTAAGAAAGTATAGAAGCTGAATTTAGTTTGATTAAAGTTCGTACGACTCGTCCTTCGGTTGTAGAATGTTAATGAGGTTTAACCGAGCGGTCAAAACGCTCTAATATTCACCCAGATATTAACATCCAAAGCTCGCGAGCAAACATTCGTGTTTTTCATACATAATATAATATCCCATCAAATGCAATAATAAAACCGAGACCGAGTTAGTTCCAATGGCCAAAGTTTCCCTTTAGAGCCAAAGTAACTCAACTTCCGTTTGGTAATATACAGTTATAACTTACAAGACAGGCGCAAAAATATACATAGCTTTCTGGGCATAATACTAATATTATAAATGCGAAAGTGTGTCTGCCTGTTTGTCTGTTAAATCGCTGAGCTGATGAGATGAACTTTGCTATGGAGATAGTTTTTGACCCTGGGAAGGACATAGGATAGTTTTTGTCCTAGTTTATTTATTTATTTATTTATTTAATGAAATAATAACACAGCATGACAGTTTATAAACCTGGTTTATCGCGGGATAGCGATAAACGAATTCTTTGGATAGAATAGAATTTATTGAATCAGGCGTTACTTTGCGGAGGTCCATATTAATGAACTAAAACAATTACTTTGCTCACCCGCGACCTTACAATAGTTACGTTTATGCAAGAAATGTGCGTTCATGCAGTTCCTCCACCTCCACTAAGTGTAGCTTGGTGGTGGTGATGGTTGGGTTTATGTGATTTGTGTGTGTTCGTACAGTGTGGAGGTGGAGGAACTGCATGAACGCACATTTCTTGCATAAACGTAACTATTGTAAGGTCGCGGGTGAGCAAAGTAATTGTTTTAGTTCATTAGAATAGAATTTATTTTATTGCCACAACATAAAGTGCAATACAGAAAACTTATTACATAGGTAATTAATAAAAAAAAAAAAACTAAACTAAAACTAACACTATTCCATCAGTTGTGGCAAAGGGGATGTACTCAGCGTATGCTATGATTGTGTATGCAGACGACATCGCGGGCAACAACTAGTGTAGTAGCTATTAGCGCGTAAAATGGTTTGGGGAAAAATGCTTTCGTATGTCAGGCAAATGTCCAGCTACATGTTCTAGGTAACCTACAGGTCGCACTTCTCTATCTATTCTCGTGAAATTTTGTGAACAGCTTCGATAATTTGGGATTTAAGTAAATAGTCGATTCGAATTTAAAACGTAATAAGTAATAAATATAATTTTTCAGCCATTTCGAAAAACTCTCAAAGTTTACAGCTCACAGACAGAGCAACTAAGTAGTAGGTATACTCACAGTGTATTAAATGTAACTGATGTCCAATACCTCTACATTTAAGAAGGTATTGGTATTACGACTATTTATTGTGCTAAAATGCTGGAACAGGAAATTGTGTTTTTCTATTGTTGACGACATAAATATTATATTTCAAACAGAACAAGAATGTATTTTTAAGTCATGTTAACACATTTTAAAAGATCGAGATCAGTACACGAAATTAAATGAAAACAAAGCTCTATTTCCTTTAAAATTTA
The DNA here is from genome assembly GCA_947859365.1 of Archips crataeganus. NCBI lineage: Eukaryota > Metazoa > Arthropoda > Insecta > Lepidoptera > Tortricidae > Archips > Archips crataeganus. Next base: position 7,140,797 of record OX402053.1, on the reverse strand, counting down.
CGCCAATTGCTTGTACTACTTCACTGACAGAATTAATTATAATTCACGTGTGTAGCAGAGGGTGGAAGCAAGGCTTTCTCTCATTTCGGCCAACTGGCACTCGTTTTGCCTTCGAATGATATCGTTCGTTGCGCTTATAGGACACCAATTTAGACAAACCCAATTCGATAAAACTTTCAGTGTTGTTTTGACAATTCCGTAATTGATACGGAGAATGTCGCTTGATAAAAAATATCCCAATACAATAAGAATGAAATAAAGAAAGTAATTATATCATTATTGTTACTTGCATAATAAAAAAATAAAAAGTGCTTAGCGGTAGCTAGCACTGTCACAGAGATGATACAATATTAAATCGCGATATTCATAAAAATATCAGAGATTTCGTTTTGTTTTGTACAAAAGGAGTACCTACATCTCCAATTTTAATTTGATTTTAACAAGTCGATCATTTACTAATTAAGTAGAAAGATGTTGTTACCAAGTGTAGATAACGAGGTGTTTATACTTATTTATTAAGAACTGACTATTAAATGGTGAACAATAATAATAGCATTTAAATTGATTTTAATCGCAGGTGGCTTACCTTTATGACGACATAATAGATGACGCTTCAGTATAAAGGTCAATCCCCAAGAACTGTCTCATTTAGCTCACACAATAGTTACAGTAGTCATTGGCCTTCGCGCCGTCGCGCTATCTGCCCCTTTTGTTTTAACCACGCGTCGTTGACAGCCGGCCATTTTGGATTTGATCCTTCCCGCCAAAACGTACGTCAACCCGTTCATGTTACGCATCCGGAGGGCGCGAGGTCATATTTAATTATCTATCGTTTTATGTAATTGTCAATTGTTTTGCAACAGTGACGCGTGTGAATGAACCTCATTACAATAACGAACTTTTCAATTATGGTTGCATATTATTATTACATTACCGTACCTTATATTGAATTTATATTACTTATTTTATTAATCTATTTGTTTCGAATAGACTTAGATAGGTACCTTCTTATCTTACGTGCCATATTTTTCTAGTGTATTTGTTAATTTCAGCTTCAACATTAGTGACAGAAGTTGATATCAGAGCTTTAATCGATTATTTCGACGGTTTAATAGAAAGCCCTTTGCTATTATTTAGCTGACCTAACGAATTCTTTGAATAATACGACTGTGTTGATTTTATATAATTACTACAAGGTTAATAGGACAGCTGTGCTCTCTACGTTAATGAAGCAAACGTTCCTATGAGCTCCAGTGGCCCAGTAAATGACAGCAATTTTATAATCAAGACTGGTTATGTCAGTACCATAGGACTGTACTTAACTTACATATGGATAGCTAGATTAATACGAAAGAGGTCATGTCATTTAATCACAGTAACCTAAGTCGAACCATGCAAAATAAATACTTACAAAATTATTATAGGCACTTACTTACTTGGGGGTTTTCAGAAAGAAATGTACTGGTTTTGCTTTTTTTTTTTTTTAATAGCCTATACAGTGTCCCACTGCTGGGCAAAGGCCTCCCCTTTCTCCTTCCACTCGTCCCTGGCTTCGGCAAAGTGTTGGCAGTCCGGCTGGAATCGCTCCAAATCGTCCCGCCACCTTCTTTTAGGCCTACCTCTGCTCCGGTGCCCGTCGCTTGGAACCCAATCAGTAGTGATTTTGGCCCAGCGATCCGGGTGCATCCGGCAGACATGACCTGCCCAGTCCCACTTGAGTTTGGCGGTCTTTGTCCCCATATCAACAATTCGGGTTTGGGGGTTCGGGTTCGGGTTTTGTTTTAATTATCCTTAATTTTCCATACAAAATTTATTAGCCAGTTTTGTGACGGTCCATACAACATTGTATGGTTAACTGCGTCACAAAACTGACAATTAAAAGAGGGACACTTTTTTATTGCTTAAATCGATAGTGCTTGTGATTCTGAGTAGAAATATCCCGAAATTTGTTAGGCTTTTAAAAAAAGTACAGGGTACACTTTTTTCTGAAAATGCCCACTTACTTACATTGTTTCATTTATATGTATTTTAAGCAATAATTGATGAAGTGTTGCTGAGTGGAGACCATTTCGGCTTCACATCCTTATTTGTTTGTTTTTGTATTCTTTTTCATTTCGTAATTTTTTTTTTGTTGTGATGTGTTGTCTGAATAAACGTTTTTCTATTCTATTCTATTCTAAGTATTGATTTTGTAGTATAATCCTTTTTTTTTGAAGTAAAGCTTCTTTTGGCACGCTTGACTTGGGGAGTAAGCTGGTGAAGAGAATGCGTTGCGAAAAGTTTGATCGGGCGAGGCGAACGGAAGTTGAGAGGGACGGCCGGATAGCCTAGTTGTTAGAGAACCTGACTACGAAGCTTGAGGTCCCGGGTTCGATCCCCAGTCGGGGCAGATATTTGTGTGAAAAATATGAATATTTGTGCTTGAGTCTGGGATGTTTAATTATGTATTTAAGTATGTAATAATATTTTATGTAATGTATTTTTACATCAGCCGTTATTCAAGATTCAAGTGTCACTCAAAGTCCCGCTAATTGTCAAATCTGAGGCAACTAATTAATTAATGTTTAGTTTTCACTGTTAATGCCATGCTTATGTCAATCTGTGTCATTACGGCGTGTTCTCAGCTGCCTACTCATTTTTTGTTCAACCAACTTGGGATCAAAATTTTCACACCATAACCGCTGTTTCGAAAAATGAAAAGACAGATGAATTTCTAAAGACAGAATTTTTAAAGACAGATTGCTTCTACTATTAAATAGTGAACGGGTAGTTCTATTGCTATCAGTTTCCTGTCGCCAGAAAGTCTGAAGAAATAACCTACAGTTAGCATAACATTTTAGTTAATTTAAAGTCAACCGCAAGCACACTAACACTTTTATGAAAAAAATCGTGTCTCATTTCTTCAATATATGCGACAGGGTCTGAAGAGCAATTGAAACGCTAGTAGAAGTACTCTCTTCTTCTTCTTGCAGTGCCCTCTCCTACCGGAGGTCGGCGATCATTAGAGCTATCTTTATTTTAGAGACTGCCGTCTGAAAGAGGGATCCGGTACTCATCCCGAACCAGTCTCTAAGGTTTCTTAACCAGGAGGTAAGTTTTCTGCCAGGTGGTCTGCGGCCTTGTATCTTCCCCTGGATAATAAGCTGAAGCAGACCTATTTATCGTTACGCATTATATGGCCCAAATACAACAGTTTCCTCTGTTTTATAATACGTATAACTTCCAAGTTTTTATTCATTCTCTGCAATACCGTTTCATTCCTTACTCGAAACTACCTACCCTAATAGAAAAATAGCCTACCCAGGTAAAGGATACGATACAACACAAATATTCTTTACTGAACAACACATATCAATAGGTACAGTGTGTTAGCAAAAATGAAAATAAAAAACTAGTAGACAGTAGGCATTCTTACAAGACAAACATTCCAGACAACCATTTGGATAAGGAAACATGTACAAACAGGCTGAAGTAGGTGGCGAAAATATACAGACACAGGAGAAATTAAAACTAATAATATTAAAATACATGTAACAAAATGTATATGAAGGTTAGGTACACGGAATGAACATGTCTAGTCGCCTAAGCAACTTTTTTAGTTATTATGTAGTATAGCGGTTCGAAAGTTAGTCACCACGAACAATTACCTACTAAATATGGTAACCATTTGTTTAGAAACGGATTTTTTTTTTGCTTTTATATCCATATTTAATCCAATGGTAAGTTATAATACTTTGCGAGCTCTACATTTTGAGATTAAAATATCATTTTTCAAACAAGGTGACATGTTCTTTCCGAGTACCATTCATATGAAATCTAATATCATATGAATAGTTAGCTTATCTAATAAGTTTTATTCTTGCCATTAAAATAGAAAAATAAGTAGCATACGCCTAATAACTACCTAGTATATAGTTCGTTTCCAACATGCCATAACCAGCAGTACCTACACTTAACCGCAACTCTACCCGCATGTAGCGTTGATTTTGCTCTCATAACTTTTTTCTTTTATTTGTAATATGATTATAAACTTTCCCACGTTACTCTGTAACTGCCTTTCAAATCTAAAAACCAGCATGTCCCGAAGTATCCTGCTGTTAAATAATAAATAAATAATTAAATCTGTCAAAATAAAACCGAAAGTGAGATACCTAACTCGACTCACTCTTTCCTTGTGCAATACCAATATCTTTTTTCAAACGCCTCAATTCGACTCGGCGATCGGTTTCCGTCGTTTTTCCCATCTTCTGTAGAAAAACTATAAAATGTTGCGATCAGTTATGAAACAGTGGATTAACACTTAACCGTTACAGTAACAGGCGTCTGACCCGTATCTGATGGTCAATGAAAAAACTTGGATGGGTTTGGGAGGCACTCAATGACTAACGTGGTATGAGCCATAAACTGTTAGTGCTGTTGAATGATTACCGCACTCAGAAATGTCAACTAATAATTAATCCTAGAGTAGTGACGGTTTCTTATGCGACAATGATTCTAAATTGTAAATAGAACGACGTGAAAATTCAAATCCTCATGTCATTGACATAAGGATTAATTTTGAATTATCCGATCCAGTATTCAGGTCAACAAATATGGGGTCGTACATTTTATTCGGATATGTCCGGACTTCTGACTTCTTGACTATGAGTAAGTTAATAATTTTAATTTTTCGTCGTGTGTCTAAAACAGTCAGGTACTGCAATTTTTTGCTGCGTTAATGATATATTTTTGCTGACTGTACATTTTATTGACCGTACGCATTTGCATTGTCATCCAATCCAATCTACATAAGCATACCTTTCAAGTCGATCCGGCCCTTGGTATTTGGTTAAATTCGACTTTTGACCCAAACAAACGGGGCAAGTTAAATAAAATCTTGTAAAAAGTAACCCTAACACATGTACCTACTGACATTACAAAACAAAACAATGAGACACGGCTGCTTAGCTAGACCCAGACACGCGCTAATTCTTGCAAGATAACCCACATGAAAACAGAGCTGGGTTAACGATCATTGAATTTGTGACACGTGTTAATGAAAGTATAATGGTGTTTGAAAAGGAATAGGTAGTGTTTAAGAGCAAATTTGTTTTTAAACGTATCATGAACGTTTTCTTAGATGGCATAGGGAACGCCGCCAAGTTGCTACACGATGCTAAGAGGATTGGAGTTGTGATTATTTTTCCATCTAAATTCATGTTTTGAACACCACGTGGTTGTGCGGTACCGTACTCGTTCATACAAGTTAGGATATTACAACCGTACAAGTTAGAATATTACAACCGTCACCGACACGCCTCCGCTGTCTGTGCGGTTGGAGCTTATACCTACCCCGTTGGTAGAAATGATAATGGTTAGACAAGAGTCTAATAAGAGTTAAGAAACTTAACTCGTTTCATGTTGGAACATTAAAGTTTGAACATTAAATAAAACGAAAAACGGGTAAATCTGAGTCGGACTCGTACCTCCGTACGTTTTAAAAATAGTTCAGTAAAAAAATTATGAAGATCGAGTTAATAACGCTGAAAAAAATCGTTTCATTATGACGACCCCCTTTAATTTGTAATTTTATTTTATTTTTAGAGTTTGTTGTACAACGGTCACATTAATACAAAATCGGTGAAAATTTCAAGTGTCTAGCTATTTCGGTTCAAGAGATAGAGCCCAACCCAGTGACAGACAGAAAGACGGACAGACAGACGGATCGACAGACAGTGGAGGCGCAGTAATAAACTCCTATTGGCACCCTTTGGGTACGGAACCCTACAAATTGTCTCTATTTATCCGTGATTCAGTAATAAGGGTTGCTGCAGACGGGCTACATTCCAAACTCAACGTAACCGCAATTCCCAATCGGAATGGAACTGCAATTAAAAATGTGTGGGCAACGGCCCTTATTCACATTCTAGGTGAGTAAGTACTTACAGCCGTTGGGGTTTGATTCGTTCTTGGAGTACCTATAACTACCTACAGCTGCATTTTACTTTTTGTTCCGAGTTAAATCATTTACAACGCTCCAAGATCTATTGACACGGTCCGCGAGTGTTACGCACACACAATTGTATTTTCAAAGTACTAACGCCTGTCTCTTTCACAGGTAAGCATTGGCACGTAAAGCAGATTAAATCGTTCGGAGTCAAGCGTGAGGTGTCAACACTTTCTACACGCCTTCCCACGGTCCAGGAGTATACAAGAGAAAATGCGAACTATCATAAGGACAAGGATCCAGTCTCTGAGATGATCGAGCTCGAAAATGCGTTCTGATTACTCAAATAGAGTCAGGTTAAAATGGATTGGCGTTTGGCTAGCGTTGGCGTCCGTGGTAGTAGCCAACCGCCCGCCAAGGTTCCTTATAGAAGGACAGTCGGAGATTGTTGTGAGACTAAAAGAAGGTGCTGATACTCCTGTCGGTGAGTACAACTTTTAATGGTTATGGCGTAACAAACTTGCGTGAACTTGATGCTTGGTATATTAGAATGACTAAACGCACAGATATTTTCCTAACCAATGTTAGGAAAAAATCTGTGCGTTTAGTCACTCTATACCAATCAATCAATTGGTGTCAATCGTCAATCAATGGGACGATTGACACCAATTGACCTAGTCCCAAACTAAGCAAAGTTTGTACTATGGGTACTAGGCAACGGATAAACATACTTAAATAGATAAATACATATGTACTTAAATACATAATTAAACACCCACGACTCGAGCACATACATTCGTATTTTTCTGCCCCGCTCCTCAAGCTTTGTAGTAGGTTCTCGAACAATGGATAGTGATCCGCCCAAATTAAAAATGAGGAACATCTTCTCAGGCTAGTTGAGCAGCTGATCGAGAAACCCTAGTCTAGGCAAAACGACAAGCTGGAAACTCTAAACCTGAAAGAAAATCAAAGTGGAACGAAATTTTATCCCATTCTTTCACGTAATGGCGTTGCAGCGCATTGCCAGTAAGGTACATTGCATCATCATCATCATCATATACGTCCACTGCTGGACAAACCCACAACGATCGGACCTGCGCTGCCAGCATGCAAGTGGTTCCTGCGACCTTTACCAGATGGTTGGTCCATCTTGTTGTACGCCACGTCTTCCGATAACTCGTTCTACGAGCAACATGCCCTGCTCACTGCCACTTGCCACTTAAGTCTGGTCTCTGAGCTATGTCAGTTATTTTTGTTCTCCTGTGAACCTCCTGATTTCTGATTAGATAACGTAGAAAACTCCGATCATAACTCGGTCCATCGCTCTTTAAGTGACTTTGAGCTTTCCTATGAAGCCCATCATAAACGCCCACGTCTTAGTTACTTACTTATGTCATCATTGGCAACACACGCTGGTCAAAGACTTTCATCCAAAGGTACATTGCGTACGGTTTTCGTATTGCCTTAGCATCACTTAGGCGTAGGGTATCACACTGTCAGATTCTGGGTGACGATTAATTTGTCTGACGTAAGTCGCGCAGTATATGCTGTCCCGCACACCTTACTGGCTCTGCAGAAAACCAGCGCCGTTGACAACGCTATAGTCGTGCCAACGGCATTGCTGAGTGGAGACCATTTCGGCTTCACATCCTTATTTGTTTGTTTTTGTATTCTTTCTCATTCTGTAATTTTTTTTTTTGTTGTGATGTGTTGTCTGAATAAACGTATTTCTATTCTATTCTATTCTACTTTACCTTTATTGAATAGAAGCCGAGACGAAGTATGAGGCATTTCGTCTATTAGTTTTTCATAATACCAATTGCAATGTTACACTTTTTGAACTGGCAAGATCTTATCAGCCTGTAAACAATTACTATTGTAGTGTAGTAATAATGCCATTGTGTTGCCTTTGTAGAGTGCGTCTAACATCAGTTGGAATTAAAGGAAAGTTCATTCAATTAGCAGTTTTTACGTCTAAGCTAGAAGATTCAAATTGTAATAAATACTTTCATAGGGTGGAGCGAATTTAGTTTCAAAGCTACTATTAATCACACATAGAGCGGATATTTGCGTCAGAATAATTGCAGAGCCAAAGCGTTATGCTCATATTTGACAGTATCCGCACAACTGAAACATGATGCAAATATTTGGAAATGTATAAAAATAAAAAAAACCGGCCAAGTGTGAGTCGGACTCGCACACAGAGGGTTCCGTAAAAAATTTTAGGTATGTCAAAATATACCCCGTAAACAGCCGTAACGTATTATATTTTTATTATTAGTTGTTGTACCGGCCACAGTAATACATAATCGGTGAAAATTTCAAGTGTCTAGTTATCGTCATTATAAAGATCGAGTTAAAATCTCTGAAAAAAACGTTTCTTTTATGACGACCCGCTTTAATTTTTAACTTTATTTTATTTTTAGTAGGTATTTCTTGTTATGGCGGCAACAGAAATTCATCATGTGTGAAAATTTCGACTGTTTAGCTATCACGGCTCATGAGATATAGCCTGGTGACAGACTGACAAACAGATAGACTGACAGATTCCCTGTGTTTCAGGCAAATGGACCCTTATCAGTACCTAATTCTTTCGAACTGCATCATTAAAATACGGCATTTCCTTTTTATTGCATTTGATCGGGTTCAAGTCCCGACTAAATGCAGTATTTTTTTGAATAATGGAAAGTCTCCTTTATGTGCTATTTCCAATATTTAAGGTAGTTTTCCTGCATGTGGCGTTCGATCTTTCCACCCATAAGTATATTATTATTATGTAGTAATGAAACAGCCAGCCGCATATTTTGACTAAAGTTTAGAGTTTGTGAAGTTAGGGCTTGTAGAGTTAAAAGCTTGGCATTGGCTTTACATGAGGTCAGATAACTTTTTGACAGTGCGGGATATGGTTTCACCCTAGCAAAATTTCACGTGAAAATGTTTTCGGTGGGATAGATATTTCGTTAAACCAGAATTTACCAAGAGCAATTAAAAAGTTCCGATAGCTTCCAACTTTAAACAGTTTGAAATGCACCCGTGCGATACTGGCAGCCGGATATTGCATCAGGTAACCGTGGTGTTGCCAGGGCAACAGAGCCAAAACATAGGGAAAGCCTGCACCCCAACGATTAGTCACGTGTGAAACCATAGTAATGAACCGTTTTTTTTTAATACGTTGCTGGTTTAGTCGGACTAAAGTAATCGTATGTAACGTCGATACGGGGTTAATCCTCACACTATAGGAACTGTTAGCGACATCCTAAGCTAATCCGATAAATTAATCGAATTAAAACATTACCTATTCGATGCTTGCTTACGCAGATAGTATGTCAACGGCTACATCAAGTTACTTTTTGCTGATGTCTTACTGTAGACAAAAAGATCTTTGGATTTTCACACGTTTTATCGATAGCAATCTTCAAGCATTGTTTTGTCAATTTGCGTGCATGTGCACCGTATTTTTTTCCATGTTGTTTTTCCATTAAGTTCTGCAAATGGTTTAGGACATAAATAGAAACTACCTGACAGTTAACATTTTTGCTTAATTGAAAAAACGTGTTATTTTCTTTTTCATACAAATAGTTAAATATTGAGTAAAAAAAGAAAATAACACGTTTTTCAATTTAATTATAAAAGGTGCTTTAAAGTTGCAAAAAGTTAAAGTCAATTATGACATTATTTTAAACTACGACAGCACAGCTTAACTTAGTCGAACATAATGTAGTATGTACCTACCGCGCATAATTAAATTGATTTAGTTCTGAATTATCTTTCAAACATAAAGAGTTAAGACACTGGTGTCTTAGAGAAATTAACTTCATTTCATCTGTTGAATATCCTCTGTAAGTTAACAAAAAAAAACAGGTACAGTCAGCAACACAGCAAAAGTACCCCCCGGCGTGGTTACCGCCAAAACATACATACATTTTCTCTGCAGCTGACTGTACTATGTGTTCCCAATACATCTCAATACGGATGTTGACACCACCAATCAACTGATGTACTTTTTATGAGCTGTCAAAACAATTCTCCCATATAGAGTTTGAATGGCTATAGCAACTTACGACGTCACTTGTTCGCCAACTCAATAAACTAACTATAAATGTAATGGTGCAGTTAATCGAAAATTAATCTGGTTTTCAGGGCTAAAATAAAGCGTTTTTTTTTTTTACTGGAGTCGTATCTTCGAATTATTTTTTAATGGCGTCAATATCTCTATTATCTTTAGATAGAGTCGAAATTGCTAACTTTATAATCGATCTTATTTTAGTAACGTACAGAACGTCTGTACAATGATTAAAATCTTGATTTAGATGCGATAAAAATTAATTTAGTGTACCACATGCGTATGCTAAACTAAAAGCTAAGTAATAATAAATTGTATTAACCGTTATTATTTTAATTTCAGGAAGTTTAATATACCGGCTCAGGGGCATTGACCCTGACGGAGATGAACTAAAATTTGGATTACGAGACCAACTCGGTAGTAATATTTTAAGAATAGAGGCCATTACAACCAACGAAGCTAATATTTATTTAGTTAAGGAATTAGATAGAGAGGTTTGTATTTTTATAAGTCCAATTATTTTAAAACATGTTTGGTTTTGGTTTACATTAGGTATGTTATATTAATTAGTGGTTTATGAAGTGAAAGCCGCTTAATAGTGAAATAAAAAGATTGAGTGCCTACTTAACTACTTTTCTATTTGCAAATCATATGAATAAACAATGTACCTACAAAGATATAAAAACTCAAATATAACTAAATAGGTTAGGTACATAATAAAATGTTTAATTTCATTAGAATTAAGACTAGCCATTTTTATTTGAAAGCCATTAAATTTAGTATTAAAAATATTTTCAATTTTCTTTTAAATGTTTTATGGCTTTTCCACCCATTTTTTTTGAGTAAAAGTAGCCAATACCTTTTTTTAGATTTGATGAACATCTAAAAAGTTTTTATTTCCTTAAATAGTTTTATAATATTTCAGGTTCGTGATGAATATTCGTTCGTCCTAACGCTTACAGACGGCCATTTAGGAGAAGGAAATTTTATCACGCAAAGTTTTTTGTTGTTAGTTGAAGATGTGAACGACAATGAACCTATCTTTAAACCATATCCCTCCGCAATCACTGTAAAAGAAGATGCTTCTTCAGGAATACTTACTACAGTAGAAGCGACCGACCTGGACGAAGGGGCTTATGGACAGGTAAAAAAGTGGATTGTATTCAGTTGATTTTTTTCTGTACTGTGACATTGACCTTATTAAGAAATTATACTTACGGTTGTATAGGCCTGGATTCTTTGTCAATCCCTAAAGCGATGAACTTAAAAAATAAAGGAACTGTCACTGTCATGTCATTTCTTATTTTGATTTGATTGAACGGAACGTGTTTGTTTACATACCAAACTTGTTAATATTAGATTAATTTGCACTTTTCTAGGTGTTATACCACTTACAAGAGCTAGACGGAGACGTAGAGAACTTCGCCATTCAAACAGTAAATGGAAAAGGCGTCATCCGTCTAACTAAACATCTAGATTACGAGCGTAAATCGTTGTACCAACTAAGGGTGTTAGCTGTTGATCGCGCGAACCAGGGTAGAGTGAATACTGGCACTGCGGCGATACTAGTGAAGGTCCAGGATGTAGAAGACCAGCCTCCAGAGTTTGTGGTGGCCAGCCCTGTCACTAGAATAAGCGAGGATGCTGAAATCGGAACATCTGTTTTGCAAGGTAGAGTTCACACTTTGATTTAGTTTTTAATATTTAATGTTACAATATACAAAACAAACTTCTTTAAAATGTGTTAGTTGGAAGGAAATTGAAAAAAGTTATTTTAAAAAAAACGGTCTTTTCTTTTCACCCCCAACATAAAAAGAGGGGTGTTATAAGTTTGACTGCTATGTGTATGTCTGTCTGTGGCATCATAGTTCTTAAACGGGTGAACCAATTTGGATGCGGTTTTTTTATTTGAGAGCGGGTTTCTTGGCAATGGTTTTTAGAAATGTTTCATCAAAATTGATTCAGCCGTTTCAAAGTTATCAGCTCTTTTGTTAGCTGACTAACTTGTGTTGGGGGTTTTTAAATTGTTTAATTTATAGTTACAGTCAAAACCGTTTATAACAACATTCAAGGGACAGCAATATTTGGTTGTTAAACACGGTTGGTCATTGTAACCAGTGTTCTTTGGTATATAAGCTCATTTTGGGTTTTTTTCTTGGTTGTTACATCCAATATGTCGTTGTAATTGGTGTTGCTATAAACGGTTTTGACTGTATTTACTTTTCAAAGTAACAATGTCTGATTTTCTATGACCCACGTTTCGAATTTGGGACTAATTGTATGAACATTTTTGTCAGTGAAAATATAAGTACAAAATTTTTCTCTTCTAATCTTAACAAATGATTACAGTGCGAGCCATTGATGGAGACCGAGGCATTAACAACCGCATCTCATACAGCATCATATCAGGTGGAGAAGAGCACTTTGACATTGACAGTAGCTCTGGCATCGTCTACACGGTCAGCCAACTCGATCGAGAAGACCCCAAGAACAGCAATGGCGCCTATATTTTGGAGATATTGGTATGTATTGTATCAACTACAGGTTCAGAAAAAGCATATTGTCACTACTTTAACCTTTTGAATGCCACACATTGTTTTTGTTACAAACAAAATTGTTTCTTATGCGGATGTGGGTAGGTTAATTTTTGTATTGCCATTTTGTCATCTATAGCCGACACTGGTGTTCAAAAGGTTAAAAAAGCTTGTAATTTAGCCAATGGCCAACTGAACTTTACTAGGTATACATTAGGGTTCTGTTTTGATTACTTATTGATTTGAGATACTAACTTTTTTTAAAGTAGTTTAATGATATTGCTCGCTCCTTCATTAATTGAGATAGCCATACCAAGCATAATAATTTCTAATTGTGGGCATATTTTTTTGTGCAGCTCTTATTGGCAGAGTCCTAAAACACTAATAGTTGGTCAAGCAGAGACTTTCTAGCTAACTTCGTAGGAATGCTGCCCTGCCCAACATAGCAACATGTAGCTGGCCTGTCTAGCCTACCACACTACCTCATCATTATCATCATCATAGCCTATATACGTACCACTGCAGAGCACAGGCCTCCTCTCAGATTAAGAGGGCTTGGGCCGTAGTTCCCACTGTAGAAATTCACACACACCATTGAATTTCTTCTCAGGTGTGTGCAGGATTCCTCTCAATGTTTTCCTTCACTGTAAAGCTCATTGTAAATTTCAAATGTAATTTCGCACATAAATTTCGCAACACTCAGAGGTGCAAGCCCGGGCTCGAACCCACAATCACTAGGTGCTTGTTAACCAAACTACCTCACCTATCTAGATTATTATGCTATAGCATGTAGCACCTTTGGCATGTCAATTGACTTATGAAATTTATTTTTTCTACTACAATTTGCATTTCTCATACCTTCAGGCAACAGAGGAGTCCCGCATGGTCTCACCAATGCCAAGTGCCACCACTGAAGTTACAGTCATCGTCACGGACGTTAACGACGAGTCGCCGCGATTTCGCAGCGATAAATACGTTGGAGAAGTGTTGGAAAACGCCCAACAGAACACCCCCATAACTTTCCTCCAGGATGCTGTTCCAGAAGTATTTGATTATGATCAGGTATGAAATTAAAACAGAAAACAAAGTTTTAATAAAAGTTAAAGTTTAAAATACATAATACATCTTATGCGGAGTAATAAGCATTTTGAAATGATCACGCTGCTAATAATTGTACTGCAAATGAACTTGGCCAAATGATCCTTCACGAGCAGCACTTGCTGCAATAAATTAATCACTAAAGTGCATTAACATAGTAAACGATCTTGACAAGTCTTTTTATTGAAAAAAGCTTTAAAAAACAGTAACTACATATTACTTATGAAACTAAAATAATATAAATGACCATTATGTCCATCTTAATTGTTACATATTTGCAGTGAATTATTTTTCAAAAGTGTTTTTCAATACAAGGTCACGTTAAGGTTGCTTACCTTCTTTCTAATGTCTAAAAAAACGAAGTAGAAAAATCCCATTGTTTTAGAAATTTTTCAATAGGTTTTGCTCTAATTACAGAACATTTATTGAAATATTAGTAATAATAAAGGATACTTACAAGAAAATCAGATCCGCAGCTCAGGCTTTGTCAGGCAAACATATTGTTATCCGCAACAAGCTTTGTTCTGGAGTTGATTATTATTTTGCTGTAATTATTATGTTTGATATGCACTTTATAGGATCCATTCTTTTAAAATTCCGTAATAAAATAGTAATATTTAGATTAATAACTCCTATGGTTAATGTAATCCTATTAAATGTTTTATTCAGGGTAAAAACGGTACCTTTGAGCTGTTCCTCCAAGGTGACAACGGCATCTTTGACGTGACGCCGTTCAAAGGGATCAATGAGGCCTCCTTCCTAATCCGGGTGAATGACCCTTCATTCTTGGACTATGAAAAGGTCACTGTCATGAACTTCAGTCTGATTGCCAAGGAAATTGTCACTAATAATCCTAAAATCAGGTAAGTAAGAATTTACTTGAACACGGTATGAATCTAGTAATAGTCCAGGGCCATATTGTCTAATGCACTAAGGCGCGCTTGCGCGGACCTGGGTTAGCTACTTACCCCGAGTTAACTGCTAACCCAGGTTTAAAAGTGTCAAAATCTATGGAACTGTGATTCTTAACCCAGGGTTACCGATTTAACCCTTAAATGCATAGCGTGTCGAAAAGGCAACGCTGTCTCTAAAGTTCATTTTCAAACATATTTTAAGTAAATTCAAAAACTTATAACTTGTGCAGTAAGGTTTGAAGTTTTGTCAATATTTAAACTAAGAAATGTACTTTAAAGCAGCATTTTTTTGGACACGCTAAGCATTAAAGGGTTCATTTTTAAATCCTGAACTGTGCAACTGTCCCTAATAATCACAATCATTTCCACCGCTTATTTCCGTAAGAGTAAAGGATTTGTCACACTGAATGCGTTCTGAGGTCGCGGTCAGGTCAAATTGACCACAGCCCGCATTATATATGAACAACATTGTCGGTCTCTATATATTATTTTGTATTGATATGCGATCTGACCGTGCGGTCCGCGCGGTCAGATCGCACGCACGCGCAATTATATAGAGACCGACCATGTTGTTCATACATAATGCGGGCTGCGGCCAATTTGACCTGACCGCGACCGCAGAACGCATTCAGTGTGACAAATCCTTGAGGCTCCACTGGTGCGCTGCGTCGCGTTGCGTCGTTGCAGGGTTGACGCAGCGATGTTTTACATATGAATATTTTTAATGACATGCCACATCGATGCGTTGCGTCGTCGCTCGTCGCACGCGACGTTTCAACGGGTTGACTGACAAGAGACGAAGCGGGCGGAGGGTGATACCGCTGCGCTGTCTCTAACTGTACATTTTTGTCGTGCGTCGACGCAACACACCAGTGGAGGCTCACCCTAAAACTGTACAGGATGAGGGTAGAAAGAGATGGTGAATGTGATTGCGAGCGTTCGCGCGTTAGACAATACGGCCGCAGGTCCCTAATTAAATTGCAGATGTGGGCCACAGCCCTAGAACCTGCACAAGTGCACAATAAAGGGCCAAAATTGCTTAATGAAATCTCGACTGAAAAAAAATTGGCCAAGAGCGTGTCGGACACGCCCAAGGTAGGGTTCCGTAGCCATTACGAAAAAATCAAGTAATATTTTTCTAAGGATTTCGTATGTGTACGGAATCATCCAAGTTTAGGTATGTTTTATACCTTAGGCTACTATTTACTCTTAAACTACAAATAATTTCCAAGAAATCTTAGCCGCTATAATTTTCCTAGTAAATTTGATATATTTACTACCCTACTGAATTTTTTCAAATTTTTCCACCCAACAGTTTAGATTTTAGAGGGGGGGGACGGCCGATTTTAATGAAAATTTTCACTTTAAAGTTGAATATTTCGCAAACAGATCACTGAATAGAAAACTCATGTTAGCAACTCCACAATGATTTTAAAAGACCTATCCAACGATACCCCACACTATAGGGTTAGCCGAGAAAAAAAAATCACCCCCACTTTACGTCTATGGGAGTTACCCTAAAAAAATTTTTTTTACTTTTTTTTATTCAATCACTTTGTCGACGTGACTGATATATATATTGATGCCAAATTACAGCTTTCTAGTACTAACAGTTTCTGAGCTTAGCCGCGGACAGACAGACAGACAGACAGACAGACGGACAGACATGGCGAAACTATAAGGGTTCCTAGTTGACTACGGAACCCTAAAAATGGTAATTTTATTTGGAAAATAAGTGGCCTTCCACTCCTTTTATACCCAGAGGCTTCCGGTCCCAGACCTCTAAATGCGGCCCTGGCTACAGATCACGAGTGATTGATATGTCAACATTTCTAACACCACATTGCTTTGTTATGATTTCAGTGTGGTGCCAATAACAGTCCATATAAAGGACGAGAACGACAATTTCCCGGAGTTCACAGAGGCATTATACACGGTGTCGGTGCCGGAAAACTGCGGGGTTGGTACTACTGTGGCCTGGGTGCAGGCGCTAGACCAAGACTCGGACAACTTCGGCACGCGCGGCATCCGGTACACTGGGCTCGGCGGGGGCATCGCTAACCTGTAAGTTCAACTCATTGTTCACTGTCGCCGGGGGGGGCGTTTTGGGTCAGTTTGCCTCTTAACAGTCGAAGTGTACCTAATAACAAGCTCTATGGATTTTTTAATAGTCAGAAATAAACAATTTTTTTTTGTTATTATCATCCCAGCCTATATACGTCCTACAGCAAGGCACAGGCCTCCTCAGAATGGAGCTTGGGCCGTAGTTCCCACGCTGGCCCAGTGCGGATTCGGAGCTTCACCACCGTTGAATTTCTTCTCATGTGTAAACTAAGAGGTGCAAGCCCGAATTCGAACTCACGAGCTGCTTGAGAGGCCATAGTAGGTGGCCACCACAGCTTTTTCAACTATTGCATCTAAGTTCAATTATTGTAAACATTCTTCTACATCAAGTTACTACATTAGGGCCGACAACGCACTGGTATCGCGTAAGGCGCTGCGAGTGTCTATGGACAGTGGTGTTCATTTAACATCAGGTGACCCACTAGTTCGTTTGTCTGGCCTCTCTAACATAAATTTTAAAAAAAAGTTACAATTACACAAAGTGACAGCGTATCGTAATAACCTAATCACTTCGAGACTAATTAATTTGTTGTCAAGTGTCCAGTAATATTTTATTTATCTATTCCAGGTTATACCTCAACCCGATATCAGGCATCATTACCGTAAAGGTGGCCGGCGGTGACAGCTTCGACCGCGAACTTATTTCGCGTCACTACCTCACTGTAGAAGCAAGGGATGACCTCGGCAAAGGCAACCGCAACACCGCCCAACTAATCATCAACATAGATGATGTAAATGACAACGCGCCGATGTTCCTAGCGAACAAGTATGAAGCGAGACTGCTGGAGAACGAGATACAGTTTGAGAACCCTTTGGTTTTGGAAGCTAGAGACATTGATCTGAACGGTAAGTTTAAGTTAAGTTTAGTTTGGTTTTTGACCGACTTCAAAAAAAGGAGGAGTTTTATTTCTATGTTTATGTATTTTATTTTACTCTTGTGGTGAGTGCAGACAAGTGGGAGCAGTTTTTGACGTGACAACGTCTAATAAATCGATGAACGCCGGCCGCCGGGTGCAAACACGAAAAAGGATGACGCATTGTAACGTTACGTAACGTTACATGTACTTACAGAGCGGCGAGGGCCAGTTGCAATAAAGCGGCGTAGGCCAGTTGCAATAGAGCGGCGAAGGCCAGTTGCAATATTAGATACGTAATACAATCATAGTACTAGCGCTCTTGTAATTTTTATTGAATGTTTTGTTATGACGTTGTCACGTTAAACTATCGTCCGTAAACCGACTTTACAGACAACCGGTTTTTGAGTATTAAAGCAGTTGTTCGCTCCAAACTAAATAATTTCCACCTTGGTTTTTGTGCTCCCATCTTTTGGTTAGAATTTAACCTTTTCAATGCCAACGATGCATAAATCCGCTCCGCAGGTTCTACGCCAACGACGGTTATATCAGTCACTGCGTGCAGAGCGATATCTACCTACATGCATTTCTATTCTTCTTCTTTTTTTAAAAATATGGCTTCTGTCCCAATTTAATGGTAGGACAATTTCGCCAGTGTCGAAGTAAGCTCTCTTGGGAGCGACGTTGTACGGTGATTGTAGTTTCTGCAACTTGATAGAAAAATTCCAGAAACCACGTGGAAACAACTTGCGCATTAAAAAACACACAGACACGAGAGCAATATAGAATTTTGTGATCACTGTTAATTAAGGTTAATCGCCGCATAAAACACTATCAAAATTATACTTCAACTAGCCAAAGAAACAGAAATACCAAAATTAGATACTGTCTACATCCGCCATGTTCGAATGCTACAAATCGAATCTCATGCATTTCTATAGAGTTCAACTTCGCGTTTGACATTCCGATGTCACGGCGTATGAGTGAGAGCTGTTGTATTCAGCTAATACAACATAAAAACTATAGATGATATTCCATTTATTGTCGATCAGATTCATACCATTAAAGACCCTCGCATCACCCGTTCAGTAAACACTGGCTGGATGCAGCTTTTTTTCTACTCACATGGAAGCTAACAACACGACTTGAATGCCAACTTAAAATAAACTTTAAGCTGTTACAAATGTGTTAGTTTTTACTGTAGCGGATATGGGTGTGAGCCATGTAATTGCGGTGTTTTGTAATATTACTCTCTGATTTTATCTTAATTTCAATGCCGTGGTGACATGGTTTAGATTAGGTGACATTGAATGTACTACTTAATAAGATTCATCTCGTCTGTAAACATGATCCTCTGGTTTCACTAAATAAATTAACTAAGTATTTCCTTAAGCTTTTAAGTGTAATGGTTCATTAAGTTTAATTTTCATTTTATTGAAATCAAACAGTCCACCCTTACACTCTCTGCACGTTTTTCACCTTTTGAACGCCAACCATCGTTTTTGTTACAAACAAAAGTGATTCTTATGCGGATGCGGGTAGGTTAATTTTTGTATCACCGTATTGTCGTCTATAGCCAACCCAACACTGACGTTCAAACAGCAAAGCATTGTTTTGTTTCATTTACCTTTGCAATGGTATTTTTTACGGTTCCGGAGCGAAAATGGGCAACAACCCTTATAGTTTCGTCATGCTTGTCTGTCCGTCCGTCCGCCGCTTATCGTAGAGACTATTAGTGCTAGAAAGCTGTAATTTTGCATGGATATATGTAGCAATTTCCCCGTCGAAGTGATAAATTAAAATGCAGAAAGTAGATTTTTTTTATGTTAGAGAGGCCAGACAAACGAACTAGTGGGTCACCTGATGTTAAATGAACACCACTGGCCATAGACACTCGCAGCGCTTTACGCGATACCAGTGCGTTGTCGGCCCTGATTTTTTTAGGATTACTCCCATAGACGTAAAGTGATGGTGATTTTTGCGAACCCGGACTCGAACCCACGACCCTCAACTTGAGAGACCATAGGTCAAACCACTAGGCCACCACACGGCTTCAAATGATAATTACTGTTGTCAAAAACATAATTCTACCATTTGTTTCTCCCTACAGGTACAAAGAACAGCCACATAGAGTACTCCATAGTGGGAGGGGATTATAAGAATAATTTCTCTATCGATCCAAACCTTGGCATCATCACACCAATAGAGGGACTAGACTTCGAGCAGATTCCTGGTGACAACACTAACATACGCCCGATACATTTGACTGTAAGACATTTGGCCATCAACTGCTTTCATTCGCTTTTGATAATATTAATTTGAACAAAAATATTAAACAAGACTATATAACGTATATAGGTAAAAGAATTACTGTACGGTGTCAAGAGAAATGCTGTCATAGATGTATAGATTTATGTACGACAAAAAAATATATAAATCAGGGTTACATTTTTAGGATTACTGAGACTGCTGTTTGTCCATCCGTCTGTCAGAGGCCTCTATCCCTTGAAGCGTAATAGATATGACATTTAAAATTTTCACCGATGTAGTAGGTATTCGTTATTGAACAATGGCCGACATCTATATATATAAAAATGAATCCCTATTTCAATTGGTCACGGCATCACGCGTGAACGGCGGGACCGATTTCGTTAATTCTTTTTTTGTTGCGTTTGTTATTGTCAGGTGAAGGTTCTTATGAAATTTTTTTTAGGAAAAACACAACGGGGGCAAAGCCGCGGGCAACAGCTAGTGTTTTATAAGTATCTTTTATTTGACACTGTCAAATTGTCTTCAATGGACAGTAAATGATTCCCTCAAAAAAAGATACGCCTCTCATACAACCTCTCCATATCGTCACTATGACCGGCCAAGTGCGAGCCCCCCTTAAATATTTGTTTTATTTTTATTTCAAAGTCAAAGTCCTGTAAAAGTTATAAATTTCAATAGCCGTATAACTTGTTCTTAGGTACGAGCGCGCGATTTTGGCGTACCACCGCTGTCCTCCACGGTGCCGGTCACAGTCTACGTCCAAGACGTGAACGATCACGCGCCTATGTTCCAGCAGATGATGTACAAGCGTTCCATACCAGAAGACATGCCTGGAGGGACCAGCGTGTTGGAGGTAGGACACTATCTACGACCGTGTTGAAATATACAATAATATGGATGATGACACCACCAATCAACTGACGTACCATGTTCATAAGTTTTGAGACGAACCTTAAAATTAAAATTTAAAAAACACTGGCAACTGGTTACTTTTTTTTTAATTTGAATTTAGAATGTTCGGATTTTATTTGAATTGTTCAAATATTGATTTTAATGTTTTGTATGAATTTTCATTTTCTGCCCATCCTAACCTACGGTGCTCAGACCTGGTCTTTGACTGAGGCCCAGAAGTCCAAACTCAAGGTTTGCCAGCGGGCTATGGAGCGCAGTATCCTAGGTGTTCGAAGAGCTGATAGAATCAGAAACACTGAACTGCGCTCCAAAACCCGAATTGTTGTTGTGGGGACAAAAACCGCCAAACTCAAGTGGGACTGGGCAGGTCATGTCTGCCGGATGCATCCGGATCGCTGGGCCAAACTCACTACTGATTGGGTTCCAAGCGACGGGCACCGGAGCAGAGGTAGGCCTAAAAGAAAGTGACGGGCCGATTTGGAGCGATTCCAGCCGGACTGCCAACACTTTGCCGAAGCCAGGGACGAGTGGAAGGAGAAAGGGGAGGCCTTTGCCCAGCAGTGGGACACTGTATAGGCAATTTTTTTTTTAAAAGTATGAATTTTCAACTACTTTTGCAACTCCCTGTCCACTGAAGATGAGCGAAGATTTTATGGAATTCAATTGTTTACATTTTTATCTCGCTCACCGCTCCGCTGCGTCGCTCTGCTCCAGTGGACAGGTAGCCTAAATAACTCAATTTTCCAGGTAAAAGCCCGCGACAGCGACGGTTCGTCGCCCAACAACCGCGTGGTGTATCGCATACAGCGCGGCGCGAGCGACAAGTTCGTGATCGATTCCCGCTCCGGCGTCGTCTCCGTTGCGAACGGCTCGTCATTGGACCCCGACAAGACTAACCCGAAGAGCAACCGATATACACTCACAGTCGTAAGTAACCAATACGGTTGTGCTGTAGCGGTACTGGGGTAATAGGGTCTTTATTGGGATCATCAACTTTGGTCATAATCTTTTGCCATAATGACGTTTGCCCTAATGTAAATGCTATAATATTTTTTACCCTAAAGGTGGGGAATGTCGTGAGCATTTGCTCGATGTGAACAGGTTACAAGTTGAATATTCGGCACGTCAGTACAGTGAGCGGAGCAGCTGCTCCAGAACAAGTGGAGCAGAACAAATGCTCGATGCGAATATTCATCGAGCAAATGCTCACGTCAGTTCCCACCTTAATATTGAATATCCTAATGCTTATTTGCACAATTATCTTAAGTACTAATGATCATGTGTCGTCATAATGACATATCCTATTTCCATAATCATCTATACACTTGGTTAGTACTATATATATGTCATAGTATATTTTGTCATAATAGTTGTTTAACTGAGAAAAATAACAGACTATGTGGAAAAATCGAGGGACCTCCGCTGCGCGGAGCTCCTATTCCGCTCTATTAAGGCGCTCCGCGCCTTGACGCAACTCTAACCTAAGCTTTGTAGGTGCTCTATTTGATCTAATCCGTTTCGATTTATAATTATTGTTACCTGTGTGGATCAACTATTTCTTGTTGTTTTTCTGTCCCGTCAGCGAGGGGACAAAAGTAGTACAGTTTAATTAGAGGAAATGTTGTGTCACATTAACTAACATGCTTATTAGATGACCAATTGTAGAAGGGGTTTAAAACTACCACAAAAATGCATGTTTGGCAAATTTTACTCAGATAAACTTACGGTTTAAAGAGTTACTCAGACGTCACTCACCTGCTATAATATTATGACTTAAAATTCGGTGCATTTTAAATAAGAGAATATTTATTTATTTGATCGAACGGGATCATCTATCTTCAGGTGGCATTAGACGGCGGCATAGGCGAGCAACAATTGAGTGCAGCGGTACTGGTCAACGTTACTATAGTAGACGTCAACAATAAACCGCCAGTCTTCGTTGAACCAGGGACTATCACGTTGAAGGAAAACACGCAAGTATGTTAAACTTTGTGTAACTTGATTGATAACGTTGGACAAAACGGCATAACTCTTGTCCTAACCACTGGGTTTATAATTCGAGCGGTTGGCCCGCATCACTTTTGTGGACACATTTATTCATAAAAAGCTAGGGTGTCCAGACCTGATTTCCGGTTTTACGGGACAATTACATTGAAAATACGGGATTCGAGGTTAAAATACGGGACAGGCCGGTTTTTTTTATAAAAAACCAACATTCAGTTCTTCGTTTCTAAAATTTGGCATTATCAAATCAAATAACCTATACAACTAGCAACTGCTAAATTTCTAATTGAAAGACTTAATAAAATATTTTTAATTTTTTTTATTTGTTTTATTTATTGGTTTTGCCAAATTACGAGACTGAAAAATTCGTGCCTGAAATACGGTACAACCCGTAACATACGGGACATCTGGTCACCCTATAAAAAGGTGTCCAGTAATCTGGTAGAAGTACAGGACCTCTAATAAATTACTGAATCGATCTGTTCACTTGGACACTAATTATCAATTATCACTGGACCTTAATAAAAATAAAATTAATTCGCGGCAGGTGGGAACCCTAATATACCGGGCGCTAGCGCACGATCCCGACGACCAACCAGTGTTGCGCTACGCGATAGACAAGGACGCCAGTATCGCGCGAGACGAGGATGGCGTGCTAGTTCCCGTTACTGAGTACGACCACACTGCTCTGTGGGACCTAAACGCTGTCGACGGGACGCTGAGGGTTGTCAGGTGAGCTAATGTTATTATTTGCTCGTCTATTAAATTAACAGACCCAGTGGAATTCTTAACTGAAAACCTTAAAATTCAAAAAATGATACCTTTAAACGACAGCCCCTTTTTTAGCCTCCTGCAGCCCACGTCAAATCTTTTTTCAATGAACTTTAAATCTTATGTTACTTATGAGTGAGTTCGATGTCAACATTACAATATGTCCTAACCTCAAGATGTTAAACCTAGAATGCAGTTTTTCTTCTCCCTAAAATCGATAACATTAATCCTAAGCATAGATCTTTGTATGTCTTATAGTTACACACTTGCCCATACTGATCGGTCTAAATTTACAACATATCGATACCGGAAATCTCAAATGGCGTAAAGGACAAAAATGCGAAAATGAGTCTTAAATGCCATCGTATATAGCTTTTTTTTCCCTATCGAATGGCATTTAAGACTTATTTTCGCATTTTTGTCCTTTACGCCATTTGAGATTTCCGGTATCGATATGTGTCAACTAAAAAAATTTCCCTAACATTGCGCTAAATTCAAGCCCCCTTCCAGATTGCTAGACAGAGAGAAACTAGAAACCATCAAACTAGTTCTGACAGTGGAAGACATGGCGGCAGTAGATGGGAATCCTCGTCAAACTGCCTCCGCCACCCTCACAATCATAGTAGAGGATGAGAACGACAACAATCCCAAGTTCCGGAAACCATTCTACAGGACCTCGATACCTGAAAACTCTAAGAACGGCGCCAATATTGCTACAGTGATCGCCGATGATGCCGATAAGAATCGGACGATGACCTATTTTCTTGAAGGTTTGTTAACTATATTTAACCTCTTGACCGCCAGTCATTCAGTTATGACAGCCAGCGAAAAAGCCCACACGCCAACGTCATCAATACATCACCAACATTCAACTCGAAATAAATCCTTCTGCAATGGGAATAAATCCCTATTTATCAAGTAGACGGTATGTTCCGTGGCGTACAGAGCACGTCATTTCGTTTGTTTTGTGGCGGTCAAGAGGTTAAAAGATAATTAGTGTGCGGTACACCAAGTTACTGTGAGGGTGATACCGCATTAATCGATCGATCGTTGATCGATGCCAACGATCGATGGCACAATGGATTGAAGGCCACACTATCCCTGATTAACACAGGCTACTTTTTATCCTGAGACAGTACAAAATTCCCTGGATAAATCAATTTTAAAAAATAGTTCAATTGCTAACCGGGAGAGCTCCTTTTAACCCTTAAACCATTCGACAGCCCTGTCAAGACATTCGATTTTGGACCGTCAGTGTTATCAATTTGAATCGCCATTGATTTCTCTATGACGGCAAATATCTTGCTATTACCCACTAAGGGCCACTTGCAGAGTTCAGGGTTAAAAAATTAAATCGGGAACCCTGGGTTAAGAATAACCGTTCCATACATTTTGACACTTGTTAACCCTGGGTTAGCAGTTAACTCGGAGTTAAGTAGCTAACCCAGATCCGCGCAAGCTGGCCTAAAGGGTTAAAGGATAAGTTCACTTTTGTGCATGGAAATGTTCTGGATGCGTGCTCTGAATCTTCCTCGGCTACATAACTTAGCATTAATGGAGATGATCACATAGTTTCGTAGCGTGGCTTTCACATCCTCGAAGCGTGGTTGCTTAGCACATCATGTGGAAAGGCACCCTTAGGCGGTCTTGCGCGGACCTGGGTTAAGTAGCTACTTAACTCCTAGTTAACTGATAACCCAGGGTTAATAAGTGTCAAAATGTATGGAACTCTCGTTCTTAACCCAGGGTTACCTATTTAATTTTTGAACCCTGGGCTGTGCAAGTGGCCCTTATTGTACCATAGTGATCTCATTATTGCCCCCAGGCCCCGAGAAGCTGCTGAGCCTGATTCACATGGAAAGCGCGACAGGGGAGGTGGTGGTGGCGAATAAGATCGACCACGAGACTCAGGCGTGGCTCAACGTCACCGTGAAAGCCGTGGACAGCGGCGTGCCGCCACGATATGCCGTCGTCGACTTGTTCATACAGGTACGTGGATTTTGTCTAAAAGTATTCCCGATGTACTTAAATCGTACGATAATCGTAACAGTCTCGATAACGACGCAACAATTACCGTCTGCGTTCATGGGTACTAGACCCGTACTAAACGATCAATAAGCAGATGAATTTGTGATAACCTCGTAAGGCCCAGTGTACTTACTTAATTTAGGACACGCGTCTTCTGATTCTGATAGTCAAAATTTGACAAGGGTCTTACGAAGTTATGCTATATAGCATACCGGCGCGTGCCGCCACCTCCAAGTATCAGTCTAATAGTCTCGTATCCGAATCTGCACGTCACATACTGTGCTATGTCGGTAGCAGGCCTGTCGACTGTGCAGGTGACGACGTACCGGAAGACGATGTGTGGTTAGGTTAGATCCACGAGGTGGACTGATGAACTTATGAAAGATGCGGCCGGTAGAGGCCCGGTCATTGCGGCATTCATTGGGAGATAGTCTAGTCAATGGATGGGCGTCTTTCAGTTGACAATGATCATGATCAGGATTACTTGTCCCTTTCCTCCCCAGGTGTTAGACGAGAACGACAACAACCCCTATTTTGAGACCAGCTCGTTTGAGTACAGAGTGCGCGAGGACGTTGAACCCGGGACCACCATCGCCAACATACTGGCTCGCGACGCCGACTCGGCCGAGTACGGCAAGATAACATATCTACTGGACCGTATGTCCACGCAGGTTGGTACGACGATGGTATTTTTTCTTTATTTCTGCACTACTGTTGCTTAAAGAAAAGAAGGAAAATATGACACAAAGGCTGAGCCTGTATCAAGATATCGGTGAGTTTCCGAACATATTTTTGTTTTCATATTTGTAACCTTTTAGGCACATCGCTCGTAGAACTGATGGCAGATGGGGCAAAAAGGTTCTCGAGTGGCGTCCACGGACCGGAAGACCGGAAGACCGCAGTGTAGGTAGGCCTCCAACAAGATGGAGATGGTCGCGGGATCGCGTTGGATGCGGATGGCACGGGACCGATCTGTTTGGCGAGCCTTGGGGGAGGCTTATGTTCAGCAGTGGACGTCTTTCGGCTGAAATGATGATGATGATGATGTAACCTTTTGCGGATTTATCCGCACCATAGGTTCAACGTCAATAACGGATATATGAAACACGGCGAGTAGAGCGATATTTACCTACATGCAGTACTGTAGGGGTAGGGTTCAACTTCGCGTTAGCGTTAGAGAGCGTATGAGTGAGAACTGTTGTATTTGACAGAGCGCTGAAAAGGTTAAGCATGCTAAAGAACCCTGTGAAAAAGTCGTAAAAATAAAAAATGTGAAAGTTTCCGAAATTGTGTTTAATCATGATCATATTCTCCGTCCTACGTACGTCCAAATCTGGGCACAGACCTCCACTCAGTGTTCTATTACGGTCCAAAAATATAGTCCTGTGACAGAGAGAATACGCTCTTTTTGGGCCCTTCAGGCACAGAACACTAAAAATTAAGTTACTGTTTGGTCCAGGGCAAGTTTTTGATCAACGCGGACACAGGCGCACTGACAGTATCAGACTGGTTGGATCGCGAGACGCGCGCTTCCTACACTCTCGTGGTAGAAGCCTGGGACAACTACCAGTTCGGGTATCTCAGCGGAGAAAGCAGGAACGCCTTCAAACAGATCGTGTGAGTATGAATTACCAAACTTTTACAGGTTAGTTTTAGAATGTAAGCAAACTTTACTGAAATTATGCCACCGATTTCCGGCGTGATTGCGCCTTTAGTACTGTTACAATAGGGATGTTGACGCCACCATTAAAAAATAATTCGAAGGCACGACTCCAGTAAAAAAACGCTTTATTTTGCCCTGAAAACCAGGTTAATTTTCGATTAACTGCAAAATTAGTTTTTTTGTTGCTTTAAAACAAAGACATAGTTGATTGGGTTGGCGAACAAGTGACGTTATAAGTTGCAATTGTCATTCACACTATGGGAGGCAGAATTGTTTTGACAGCTCATAAAAAGTACGTGAGTTGATTGGTGGTGTCAACATCCCTATTACATGCTAGCAATATCCAGTTATCTCTATACCAAATTTTAGCGTGAAAGAGGAAAAAACGCACAATATTTTCGCATTTATAATAGTAGTCGTCCTAGCCTATAAACGTCGCACTGCAGAGCACAGCCCTCCTCTCAGAATGAGAAGGCTTGGACCGTAGTTCTTATGCGGCCCCAGGGCGGATTAAAAAGTCCACACATACCATTGAATTTCTTCGCGGGTATGTTTAGGCTTCTTCACAACTTTTCCTTACTCATGGTAAATTTCAAATGTAATTTCACACAAATTCTAAAAAGCTCAGTGGTGCGAGAGCCTATAGCTAAATCGTTTAAATGAGTCCTCGTCCGCAGGGTTACAGAGGCGCGGGGATAGACGACAAAGGGGGCAGAGACAGGTGCGGGCGCCAGGCACACGAGTCATTTAAACGGTTTAGCCATAGTAATTTGACATATGGCACCTCTGCTTGAGAGGCCATATGTCAAAACTACACTACCTCGACTTACTATAATAGTAGCATTCGTTCCCAGTGTCCACATAGAAGACGTGAACGACAATCCTCCTATACTCCACCTACCGTCCGACTGCGTGACTATAAGCGAGTTCCACAAGCACCGCGAGCCCATAGTGGCTGTGTCGGCGACCGACGCAGACGACAACGCTTCGCCCAACGGACGTGTGCAGTTTAAGCTCGTGGGGGGGAAAGGATATGGTTGGTATTTTAACTTAAGAGTCATGTGGGGTAACTGTACGCAGTGGATAAGTGTACGCAAACCCATGCATTTCAGTCCGAAGTAAATGGGATTGCGTACACTTACCCACTGCGTACAGTTACCCCACATGACTCTACAATGAATGTTTGGACGTTTAGATTTAACGGAACACGATATATTATAAAGATATACCAAAGATAGATAATAAATGATCATCAAAATTAGATGTGCCATTTAAATGTCAAATTGTAACCAAAACTTTAACTATTTTGTAGAAATGACACCAAACTAAATAATTTTAACGCATATCAATAAACAAATAATCCTCCTATGAGTACAAAATCATGAGACTGAATCAACGAGCTGCTGTTCTGCCTAGTTTGACACAACTAACTCAACTTAACTCATCCATCAAAATAGAATCCCAACGCACGCAATTCGTATTAATTTGCTCCTGAGTCAAGAATCAAGATATCTCGACATGGGATCGAAACTTCGTGTAATTGTCGGAACCCAAGGGAGTGCACGTTGCCTCATCAAAAATATATTACAAATTAATGTTGCAATAATTAAAAGTATATAAGATTTAATGAAACTAAGAATATAAAATAACAATGAATAAAACTTAACTAAGTACAAACACTAACAAACTATAGAAATTAAAACTAACTATATTAAAATAAAATAAACTAAAACTAAATTAAATCTAAAAATGGCCCCTGTGGCATGGTACCGAAGACGCTGGCAGCATTTCCTCGCTGGATCGTTTGACTGATGCGTTGAGCGAGGAAGCTGCCAGCTCTTCGGTCTCTTGTGGTATCTCTGAGCCTCTTTGATAAGTCTTTGAAGAGACTCAGAGCACCAGGGCCCCACGGACCAAGGGTCTCGACGCCAAAAGGTACAAAATTATATTCGGCGCCGAGACCACTGTATTTCCCTAACTTGGCAATTTCGGCCGTTTCTGCTGCTGCCGCTGCCCTTATAGATGTTCGGTGGAGATGTGAAGGGGCCAGTGTGTCAACACAAGTTGCGTCCCACACTAGCACCCGTCCCATACTCCACGGAATCAGGGACATCCCATCCGGTCTCTTGCCGTCATTTCTAGATATTCCTGTTGGCTCCAAAATAGCCGGCACATTGACCGATGCAAGAGACCGGCGGATGATGTCATTAAGGGCAGCATGCCTTGAGAAACGACCCGCACTTCTCTGGCAGGAAAGACCGTGGTGCCCTAGTCGGTCCACGTCACTTCCACAGGGGCAACGATGTGGGGCGCAGACCGGGACCCCGAGGCGGAGGCATACAGACAGTCGGAGGGTATTTGGTTCAAGGAAGGTGCCCATGTTTCGGGAGGGGTGTGCGTGGAGCCAGTAGCCGGCTTCCTTTGTTCCTGCAGCTAATAGTCTGGCTCGACCAGCAGTGCAGCATTGGCTGAGTAGAGAGTCTTGGGTCAATTTAGATAAAATGTCGTCCCAGCTCCTTTGCAACTTTGGATTTTCAGGATTTTTTTGATTGGGGCAAGCAATTGACCAAGCGTGTTTTGCGTCTTCCAAGCCCGAGGTCTCATAGTTTGTGCGTAGGATTTTTCCTATGAGACTAAACGAGCTATGGACAGACGACAAAAAAGCTGGTAATGCGACATCAGAAATTTTGCGGATCCCTAAACCACCGTACCGGATGGGAAGGGATCCTTGAGACCACGACTGCTCGCTGAGTTGTGAATTTAGGATTGATTCTAAATTAATTTTAATCAAGTCATCTATTTGTGATAAGAGATTTTGATATTTTCAAAGAGGGGAGCAGCGTAGCACGTAAGTTAATTTAGGAACGAATAGGCAAAATTTGATGATAGACAGTGCGTAATGTGGACTTATTTCAAGGAGGCGATGGGAATGATTTTCAAATTTAGATATCGAATTTTGAATATACCCTGGGAAACTATCTTCAAAAATGGGAGATCCTAGGAGGCAAAGCGTACTCTTATCAAGTATTTTAATGTTAGGTGCCAGTTGATTGAATTTTAATTTCAGGTTGTCGATATTAGTGTGGGAATTTGGAATGTATAGTTCACATTTGTTGAAATTTAGTTCCAGGCCAATGGATTTGAATTTGTCAATTATTAAAGAAAGGTCGGATAGTACTGAGTCTGCGTCACCTCCTAAGGTCCCGTCATCCAAATACCAAACATTAAATTTTGATGCTAAATTTCGAATTACTGGATTTATTGCCAAACTGAAAATTGCTGGCCCCAGGGGATCACCTTGCTGGCAACCGACTTCGGATGATAATTCGTTTGATCGGTACATCAGTTTCGTAGGATCCGCATAGCAGTGAAGGAGATAATTGTAAATTTCGGGGATGTTCGATTTAATTTCGGATAACAAGGCGTCCCTATTTACCGAATTAAAAGCGTTTTTCACGTCAACTTTGAGCAACACTTCGCACTGGCCGTCGCTAAGGTAGGTTCTAAAAGCATGTACGGCCGCCTCGCAACCTCCTTGGACTCCAAAGCCTAACTGGACCGGTTCAAAGAGAGTTTGTAATTTAGGCAGGACATGTCGAACTGCAATTTTAGAGGCCAGTCGGCGAAGTGTTGCGCCTACAGCGATAGGCCTTACTCCTCCGTCTTTTTTTGTTAATGCGATTAGATTCGCGCCATATAAGACGGGAATGACATCTTGGTGAATGTTGCCCAAGTACATGAAATTTATTAAAATAGATTTCAACACTAACATTTGTTGATCGTTTAATAAATTTGGTAATCCTTTTAATTAATTTAATCTTTGAAAAGATAAATGGCTGGTACTGCTATAATTTAAGAAATTCTCATTGTGATCAATAATTTTTTTTTAGTCGTCGTCGTCGTTTTTGTTTTGCCTTGTAGTCGGAAATATTTTAATCGTTCCCTGAAATTAATACAGTTATTTTTTTGCTCTTTCTCAGATCTATTCCGCTTCGAGCAAGTAGGTGGCGACGCCAATACGGGTCGTCTCTTCGCGAAGCAGTCCCTCAAAGACCGTTTCGGCAACTACTCGCTCACCGTCGAGGCCAAGGATTTGGGCACCCCTCCCAACGTAGTGAGGGGGGAACTCCGGTTATGCGTCACTGACTTCAACGATCACGCGCCCGTTTTTGTACATCCACCGCAGAATGTCACCATTAAAGTGCCTGAGGTAGATTCAAATACAGTTTGTTATTTTATTTGTCTTTTGGAGGACATTCCACCAAGTGAGATATTCGAAACTCTGACAATTTATAGTCTTTAGTTTTCTTTGCAGGTGCATACAAGTTTTTTCGCTACGCTTTCCCTCGCCAAAGAGCTCATGCCAAGTTTTACATTAAGTGTTTGCACCTACGAGTTTCTGGTCAATTGTTTTGTTGTTGAAATTATGTGGAAATGACAGACTGCACCAAAAAATAAAATATTATAAAGAGTTTTTTTTTGGTTCAGCCTGTGTAGACTCTACACATCAGACAACACGTATTTGGTTAACTGATAAACTCACGAAATAAACTCGAGTACATATTTATGTAGGTAGTGCACATTTATGCACTTCTACAACGCTTCAAAAATATGCACCACACCCTCTTATTTAAACCCAACTTTGTTGTCTTGGTATATGTATATTTTTAAGTGGTATGAATAGATAAGATACATATTAGTTAACTGTACTTAGTGATTAATGGAAGTATGAACTGAAACAATTACTTTGCTCACCCGCGACCTTACGATAGTTACGTTTATGTAAGAAATGTGTGTTCATGCAGTTCCTCCACCTCCACACTGTACAAACACACACAAATCACACAAACCCAACCATCACCACCACCAAACTACACTGACGCGTTTCGAACTCAACCAGAGCTCATCCTCAGAGTAAGCACCACAACCGTATGCTATGCTACCAAATGTTAAAATGTGTGTCTGGTTGAGTTCATTAATATGGACCTCCGCAAAGTAACGCCTGATTCAATAAATTAATGGAAGTATATTTAAAGAAAGACATATTTAAAGTTCTGTATCCTTGTGTAAATCTATTTCTTTCTGTCAAACGGTATAAGTTGGTGATAGAAAGAGACGGTGAATGCGATTATGAGCCGTGCGTTACGCACCTCTAGTCACGCCACTATTTTTTGTCTCAGAACGCAACAATCGGTACAACAGTAGTGGAGGTGCGGGCGATCGACGCGGACATCGGGGCTAACGGTGCCGTCCGGTACCGGGTCCGGCGAGACGCGGGCGGCGCCTGGCGCGCGTTCAGCGTGCACGCCACCAGCGGAGCCCTGCGCACCGTGGCGCCGCTGCGACGCGACCTCTCGCCGCGACACCAGGTGAGAACAGTAGTAGAGATACATCGGGGCTAAGAGCTTGTGCAGATAAGGCGTTCTGCGTGCGAATGCATTCGCGCGCTTCAATTTATATTGCGTCCAGATAGCACGTTTTACGCTCATTTCTACGCTACGTTATCACGCTCCATTTCGAACCAACTGTAGCGACTACTAGCGCCATCTAGTCATCACATAAGGAACTAATCACTACAATCCTACATACATCACGCTATCGAAGTTTCTCAACTCGGCTGCATAAATACAACTTCCAACTTTCATCCATTGGACTTCGGTCCCTAGGCATAACATCTGCCTGGAGAGAGATCTCTCTATGGTTACCACCCCCAAATTGGTGACCCACGACATTGGACAAAAAAATCGCAACCTTCAAACACACAAGACGATGACGCAGTCTCACAGCAAGCCATACTCACCGCACTGTGCACCATTAGCATGTATCTATTATCCGCCTGGTGTCTACAGTTCGCAAAAATCCTCCTCCCACTACTTCCACTTGCCAATCAATCAACCAACGCGCGCCAACAAGGCTCCGAGCAATCACGCTACAGGCATGCATCCACAAGTAGCAGAGGAACAACAATGCTCGCCGACGAGGCTCTGAGCGACTGGCCCTTGCAAGCGCCCACATGACGCACAGACTGCACTCCACTGCAATTCGTATCGACCTCCGGTCTAAAAGGGGGGCTGATGTAGCGACTACTAGCGCCATCTAGTAAGGAACTAATCACTACAATCCTACATCACGCTATCGAAGTTTCTCAACTCGGCTGCATAAATACAACTTCCAACTTTCATCCATTGGACTTCGGTCCCCAGGCATAATATCTGCCTGGAGAGAGATCTCTCTATTGTGACTACCCCCAAACAACAAAAAAAATGAAATGTTGACAATTATTGCGCTATTTTTTATATTTAAAACAAAATTTGTATAATAACTTAATCCGTTACGCCCACAGCTAAGAATCGAAGCATACGACCTTGGTCTCCCCACACCGCTGAGCTCAGATTTAGACCTCACAATATACGTCCAAGACGTCGACAGTTACCGCCCCCGCTTCCCCGAAAAACGTCTGCATATCAATCTGACTGAAAATATGTATGACGAAGAAGTATATCTGCCCAGCGTGATAGAGAGGGATGAGATAGACAGAGGGGATGAACCGGTGCTGCCCGTGTGTTATTATGTGGTGGAAGGAAACGAGGATGGAGAGTTTGAACTCCACAGGAATACGCATAGGTAAGTTTGGTTAGACTAAGGGGCTGTTTCACCACCCATTGACTAATGGATCAATGGATGGTAAAACAGGGGGTAAGAGTTGGTTTTATTTCGAATTTCCGATACACATTTTTTACTCGAAAATTAAAATATTTAGTTAAACCCTTTGCAAATAGGAGCGTCAATTTTGTTTAAAATAGTGACACATGTACACTATACACGTCAAATTCTCTTTCAATGAACTTTAAAAAGTGATTCGTATATTTTCACTATGAACTTTAAACTTTGTCACTTATGAGTGAGTTCGATGTAACATTAGAATTATGTCCTATTATTGTCATGGGCCGCAGGAGGTCAAATCAGTATATATTGGACCTACGAATTGCATAAGTTGCTACTACTTTTTGTTTGTAATTGCGTCCGTAGGTCACTAGTTCACATGAAAATAAAGGCACTGAGCCATAAGGTCATCAAAATCCTGACCCTAGTCGTGAATCATACCAACTATACTTCATTTCATTTAGAATTGAATTAATATATTGCGGCTCGTCAACTATTTCTTACCTAGCAAATAGTACAGTACAATAGTTTGGGAGCCGCAAAATAAAATTGTTTTAATGTCACTTTATTTGCGTGTCGTCAATTGTTACTCTAGTACAAATTGTAAAGAGATTACAGTTCACGAGCCGCAATATAATGTTGTTGTGGTTTATAATTCTAAATTAAATTAAATGGAGTATAGCCAGGCCTCTTGCATGCCATGTACTTACGCGCGATATTTACCTACCGCGGGGACGATCTGCTAAGATCGAAATTTCAGTAGGTTGTCACAAGCGCACGCCGACGCACGTTCATTCGTGCTCCACGGAAAAAATATGCCGCCTGGACTTTTATAAGTGAATGGTGAAACAGGGGGCAAATTTTAATATGACTATGCTAAAATTAATAGCTAATATAACAATTTGGGAGTTCGTATCGTGCTGTCCCTCTTACTCTTCTATAAAAAGCTATAAGCGTGAGCGGGATGGCACGATGCGAAGTTCGAAAATTGACCTTCGTATCTAGTATAACGCTAGGGTACTGTGAGCATGACAATTTATTCTGCGCATTACAATAAAATATCCTTTTTGTTAGGATTCCAGAGCTAAAATGGCAAAAAGGGAACCCTTTTAGTTTCGCCATGACCGTTTGACCCTTTGTCCGTCCGTGGCTTAGCTTAGGGAATATTAGTGCTAGAAAGTTTGCATGGATATATGTATATAGCAATTATCCCGACAAAATGGTAAAACAACATGTAGAAAAA
The DNA here is from genome assembly GCA_947859365.1 of Archips crataeganus. Classification (NCBI taxonomy): domain Eukaryota; kingdom Metazoa; phylum Arthropoda; class Insecta; order Lepidoptera; family Tortricidae; genus Archips; species Archips crataeganus. The sequence goes on along the minus strand of OX402053.1, from coordinate 7,105,729 downwards.
AAAAATTATCCAAACTGCCAGCCCTTGTCACTGTCGGCACGCACACATTCTTAAGGAGACGGAATAGTATAATCTGTGGCTATAATCGCGGTAAGTACCAAGATTTTGTACGGGATGCAGTATCTGTTACGAAGTAACTATTAAGTAATCTGTGGTATAGCTCTTAACCCACTCACTATCTCTTATTTTTCACGCCACTCGGCTAACTCCTGTGCTTGTGTGTGTGGCTCCCACGAATCGATTCGCTTCATCTTTTCTAATACGAACTGCTGAGGAATGGAACATCGTCCGTATTTCCAGATAGATACAACTTAGAGCTCTTTAAGGCTAAAGCGAATCTATTACTGAATCGGTGAAATACACCATGATCTCATCTGCACTTTTCATTAGGTGAGATAGGGGTCAGTCACGGGTCAGTTTTATGTAAAAAAAATTACTTCCATAACTTTACGGCTAATCCTTACTCCTTTAATTAAAATCAAAATTAAATATAAATTCAATGTCTAAATTAAAAAAAAAATTTAATTAAGAGACAAATACAATTAAATTTCATTTTTTTTTTCCTTACTTATATATACACCGTGAAATTTTAGTGGTTGTTTTCCCGAAACGAGGTGATTTAGTTTCGATTGTACAGTCGACTACAAAAAAATCGATACGGCCAAAGTTACAAAAATATGTATACACGACCTTAATGTTAAGTCAATAAAGGTGTGTATACATATCTTTGTAACTTTGGCGGTATCGATCTTTTTGTAGTCGACTGTACAATCGATTTATAATTAATATTTTGACTAGAGTCAAAAATCCAATTGTGAAAAACGAAAGTCGAAAATGACCGCAAACCAATAGTAACGCTTCGTTGGTACCTTACCTATCGTACGATCGTACGCTACTTGTACCAACGAAGCGTTACTATTGGTTTGCGGTCATTTTCGACTTTCGTTTTTCACAATTGGATTTTTGACTCTAGTCAAATTAGTAATTATAAATCGATTGTACAATCGAAACTAAATCACCTCGTTTCGGGAAAACAACCACTAAAATTTCACGGTGTATATTATCTGATAGCCAGATAACTTGAGAGTCATCTTGAAATTCTACATTAAAATCCTTTCCCACAGATTAGCCACCCAACGCCCACTAGATCGCGAAAAGAAAGCCAACTACACCCTCACTATACTGGCCACAGAAGACTGCGTAGCTGTTCCAAAGTATCAAGAAAGCGTCGACGCTGTGAGCACTTTGAAAGTCTACGTCATTGTCAACGACCTGAATGACAACGCACCCAAGTTCGCGAGGAAAATATTCACTGGCGGTATCACTACTGAAGCTGATTTTGGAATCGAGTTCATGCATGTCAAGGTAATTTTTTTATGGGTTCAATCGGAGCCTCAAAGGTAAATAAGGAAATGGAGAGAGGAGAAACATGTGTCTCGACTTCGATTTACGGTGGTGGCGGTTCTCTTGGTTGCGGTTTTATTTTTTTCGAGCGGGAAAATCGAAGTGAAAAGCAGAGTGTAAAACTCGAGCATTAAACCATTTTCCCCCTCGACGTGTCTATCCATCCTCGCCGTACCGGATCGGCTAGCTTATATGAACGTATCGGATAAAATTGCTCGTTTTATGCTCTTGTTGTACAATCTACTATTTCCACGCAAACGTAGCTATTTTTGCATGACTTAACCTGACTACTTCGCGGAGAAGCAAAATATGTGTTCTGTTTATTTTAACTTAGAACTCGCTAAGTAACGCCTAAATCTATAAAGTATTAAAAAAAGGAACCCTTACATGATCACAGCCCTTACAGGGCCGGATCTAGGACAGGGCATCCGGGGCTACAGCTCCGGGGCCTCGACAATAGAGGGGCCCCCACAATAGAGAATTCGAAAAATCGTATCGGTCCAGTAGTTTCGGAGCCTATTCAATGCAAACAAACAAACAAACAATCAAATCTTTCCTCTTTATAATATTAGTATAGATTAGTATAGATAAGCAAGTTCCATATTGTGCACATCCATTAATAAAATGACATAAACAATTGACACACTTTTTATGAGCTTGATAGCTTGAACGCAAAAATTTCCCCTCATTGATTTTCTATGGTAAACGCTAAATACAGAACTTTGGCATCGCTTCAATTATTTATTTCAAAGGTTCCAACTAAAAATCTAATTTTACAATTAATTGAAAATAATCTGGTTTCCCGGGTTTAAATTAACTACCAATAGGAATTATTAATTAATTGTGTCCAATACCTTATTTTATTTTATACAAGCATGTCAGGCTGGCATCGTTTTCATATCCTTTCAATCTTTAAAAAATTACAAATTTAATATTTCTCACTGTTTCATGATTCACCATTCATTTTTTAGGCTATAGATCTGGACGAAGGCGACAACGCAAAAATAACCTACTATTTAATAGGTGACGTCAAGAAAACACTCACAGAAGGCCTGGAGAATCTCGCTGTATCCCCGTTCCTAGTCAACGAGGAAACCGGAGCCATTTCACTAAACTTTGACCCCCAAAAGGGGATGAAGGGGTATTTTGATTTCAAGGTAAGAAAACTGCTTATTATTTTGTAAACATGTCTCTCAGTTAAGGACGCGAAAGTGCGTCAGTTTAGTTATAACAGAGTAGGAAAATTGGTCAGGAGTCGTGACTATATAAACAAGTTTGCTCCTCCCACCATGGAGTACTTGCGCGGTCCTTGCCTAAATGGCTAGTTAGTTTTGTAAGACTAGAGTAGACTTGTTAGTTTCGACGACCAAAAGGCCCAGTGGTTAGAGAACCGACTACGAAGCTTGAGGTCCCGGGTTCGATTCCCGCGTCGAGGCAGATATTTGTATGAAAAATACGAATGTTTGTTCCCGGTCTTGGGTGTATAATATGTATTTAATTAAGTATGCAGGTATCTATACTATTGTGACATATGTGGGTAGACTCAGCTGTAGACGCCAAGTACCAGATATTTCAACTATAAGCATGTATATCCGTTGCCTAGTAGCCATAACACCAGCTTTGCTTACTTTGGGACTAGGTCAATAATTGTTGTGAATTGTCCCATGATATTTATTTATAACGCATTCACTGCCGAGAACGTATATATGCGTTTTCGCGACTTTTGCCTAGTGCCGCTGTCTTAGTTTGGCAGTCATTTGAACGTACACGTGCGTTTGTGCCACGAAAAAATCTCGAGTCTGATAGCCGGCATAGTCCATAATCTATAGCGAAGCGACGACTTGTTTAAAGTTGCAGGAACGCGTTGGTAGTGCGGATGGCGCAGGACAGATCTGTTTGGCGAGCCTTGGGGGAGGCCTATGTTCAACAGTGGACGTCTATCAGCTGAAATGATGATGATGATGATGATGATAGCCGACAGCGAATGCGTTAACCTTTTCGACGCCAACGACACATATATCAGCACCGCAGGTTCCACGCCAACGACTGATATATCAGTCACGGCGTGCAGAGTGATATCTACCTACATGCATTTCTGTAGGGTTCAACTTCGCGTTTGACATTCCGATGTCATGGCGTATGAGTGAGAGCTGTTGTATTTGAAAGAGCGTTGAAAGGATTAATAATATCCCTGTGTCTATTGCGGGAGACAATTGTACCAATATTGAGTAAAAGATAGTTTTAAAACATGTCAGCCTAAAAAGAATCGCTAATAAGAAGTGTGGTATTCCAACTGAATATTTATTGTACGTTAATGATATGTGCAATATATTCCGTGAGGGTTCTGTATACCAGTTTGCAGATGACACGTGTCTGCTGGTAGCAGACAGTGACTTGAAAACAGCTGAAACTGTAATGCAAAATAACTTCAATTTACTTTGTAAATGGGCCCATGACGTGGGACTCATTATTAATTATTCTAAAACTAAAATTATACATATCCATTCCACTCATATGAATAAGACACCTAGACCCATAATAATAGCCCATAGTCACCAGTGTATGCACAATAACCACGATAAAAATCGAAACTTGCCATGCGATTGTGAACCTTTAGAGTCAGTAACGGAACATACCTACCTGGGACTGATTATAGATACTAACTTTAATTGGGGGCCGCATATAAACTATGTGTGTAATAAACTGAGATCTATTCTTTCGAAACTTAATGTGCTGAGATATAAACTCCCATACAATGTACTAAGAATGTTATATCTATCATTGGCCCAGTCAGTTATAGATTATGGACTTACTTAACTTACTTAACTTAGTTATGGCAGAACTTATAAAACCTACATAGATAGGATATACAGATTACAGCTAAGTCTACTAAAGTCAATTATACCTAACCATGTTAGGAAAAAAATGTTTAACTCTGAGACCGACATATTTAAATATTGTAAAATAATCAATGTTCATAACAGTACCAAAATACTCATACTTAGTGACGAAATAGAAAATATTGGAAGTCTTAAAAAAACCAGTAGACCGGAAAACCTTAGAAAATTAGATTACTTACCCACATTTGTCCTGCCAAAATGTAACAATGTGTATGGAAAACGGAGATGGGAATACATGTTACCTAATATTCTCAACGAACTCGATCACAACATACTTACGAGTGTGTGTGAAACGCCACGCCACTGTAAACGTATTGTTGAAGCAATTTACCTAACGTAAACTTTGTGTTAAGATTACCTATATGGCCTAGCCTAAAGTTAAATCGTGCGTGATTGATTAATTTAATTACCTACTTAAGTATTTTTGTGAGTGATTTCAACGGCAGTTAAACCTTAGTATGGTTTTGCTCGTTGCATTATTGTAAAATGTTATATTGTTTTTCTATTTAGTAAATAAATAAAAAAAAAAATTGTGGCATTCGAACATGGCGGATGTAGACAGTATATAATTTTCATATAATTTTGGTATTTCTGTTTCTTTGGCTAGTTGAAGTATAATTTTGATAGTGTTTTATACGGCGATTAACCTTAATTAACAGTGATCACAAAATTCTATATTGCGCTCGTGTCTGACATTTTTTAATGCGCAAGTTGTCTCCACGTGGTGTCTGGAATTTTACTATCAAGTTGCAAAAACTACAATCACCGTTCAACGTCGCTCCCAAAGAGAGCTTACTTTGACACTGGCGAAATTGTCCTAAAATAGGACAGAAGCCATATTTTTAAATAAATAATAAGATCCACTAAGAAATACTTCTAAACGTTTAAATCGAAATCAATACTTGCCTTCATGCCACGACAATGACAGCTTAAACTTTTTCCAGGTGCTAGCCAACGACAAAGGCGGTCTTCAAGACGAAGCCCACGTCTTCATATACCTGCTCCGCGAAGACCAGAGGGTCCGCTTCGTACTCCGCGCCCATCCCTCCGAAGTCAGAGACAAGATAGGCATATTCAGAGACAAACTAGCGCAAGTCTCAGAGTCCGTAGTCAATATAGACGACTTACGAGTACACGAAAACAAAGATGGTTCCGTTGATAATACTAAGACAGATTTGTACTTGCATTTAGTTAACGGGCAAGATCATTCGGTTTTGGAGGTCAATCAGGTGCTACAGTTGGTTGATAAGAATATTGAACAGTTGGATGAGTTGTTCAAGGTAATTTATTTTATCTATAGAAATAGAATGGTTCCCTATCTCGTGGGAATTTCGAAAAATCCCTTCTGCACCTATGGTGCTCAAGATATTGTGGAAGATGTGGAAAAATCAGTTGTCATGTCTGCCAAATTTGCAGATACTAGCTCAATCAATCACTTTTTTTCGCACTAATTCCTTCACAAGAGATGAAGGAAGAATTGCGTTTAATTTTTCGCCTTTGTTCCTTTGCTAGAGCTTATTTTAATAAAAACAAAAGAAGTACAAATAAATAGCAGTTTGTTGGCAGAGAGTGTAGAACTTTCATTCCTTATTTTTAGGGTTCCGTACCCTATAATGCCAACGGTACCCTATTACTGAAACTCCGCCGTCCGTCTGTCTGTAAGTTCGCCACTCTGTCACAAGGCAATTGAAGCTGCTACTGCGACAAGGAACAAAAGCGAAAAATAAACGTAGTTCTTCCTTCAAATCAAATCTTGTGAAGGAACTAGTGCGAAAAAGAACGCAATAATTTCTTTACAGGACTGTTCCTGTAAAGAAATTATTAGATCCCCCCTTGGCTGTCCAAGGGATCTACCGCGAATAATCCTAACAAACGTTCTTTTGTTTAAGCTAAATAAAACAGACGCCAATACTTTTCGAATGGCAATTACATCTAATCTATCTAATCATGACAACAGAACTAGAAAAAACTGATAACTAATAGCCGAAAGGTCAGGGTATAGTCGAATACCAGACTGGAACCTTTTTGCTGCAAATGTAATATTCCATACATCTTCCAAATAAATCATCGTGAAACGGTTCTTCCCAGGTACGGTCAAGTGCAAAAATAAGTATCGATTTAATCCTCTCATTGTTACATACCTATACCTTAATTCGACGACATAAGAGCTATGGGACATATTTATGAGCAAGTTGTGTGCACCCATATTTTTACACTTGACTGTACACTATTCAGTTTCATCGACTTTGCCTATGTACAAATCAACTTGATTTGAGAGCGAGGATATACAGAGTGGAATGTTCTCACGAGGAACCAATTAACTCAAGAAGACCAATGAATCCAGGCAGCTAATATTTTAATATTAATTTTATTCCTCCAGGAATTCAACGTCCTGGACACGCAGCCAGCGGAATTCCAGCCACTGACAGCGGACACAATCACCTCGAACCAGACGGTTTTCTGGCTTGTGTGGACGACGCTCTTCCTAACCGTACTCCTGGTTCTGTCGCTCATGATGTGCCTATCACAGAGAGCGGACTACGTACGCCGGCTGAAAGCTGCTACGGCTACTGCTTACTGTAAGTGTAATGGGGCATTTATTCGAGCGTTCAACCGCCTCATTTATCTGTTCACATTTTTAAGGAAATGGCTGTATTTTTTGATGGGCTTTAGGTTATTGTTATTGTATATTAGAGGTCCAGTATGTCAATCGTATAACAGGAAACTGTATCAGAAGCTTCTGCCATTTCTTAAATAATGTGACCAGATAAATGAGGTTGAAACGCTCGAATAAACTCCCATTGGGATGACAGGCGGTAGGTACAGCCGAATTTACAAAATACAACTAGCGTTACATTGCGAGCCTGCTGACCTAACGAATTCTAAGCGGGCGATCGAGCGCCGCAGTGTAAAAGCTAGTAAAGTTGTTGGAGACATCTTATGTTGTACTGAGCTGACTGTGTCGGGAAGACTAATATTTCCATGAAACCGTAAAACCATCACAAAACAAACGGAAAAAATCTAACAATGAAGTTATTATTTTATTAGACTATTAACCTCGTAAAGCCCACGTCAAATTTTGTCTATCGTAATTTGAAACCGTTAAGACACTAGAGATCAGTTTCCATAAAACATCAAAATCCTAAAAGATCAATTTTCTACAATATTAAAATCCTAGTCCATCCCAATTCTAGTAGACGTTTCCAGTAATAACTAAATCCTAGAAGATCCGTTTCCTAATATAAATAAATATTAGTTATTGAACTAAAACAATTACTTTGCTCACCCGCGACCTTACAATAGTTACGTTTATGCAAGAAATGTGCGTTCATGCAGTTCCTCCACCTCCACACTGTACGAACACACACAAATCACATAAACCCAACCATCACCACCACCAAGCTACACTGACTCGTTTCGAACTCAACCAGAGCTCATCTTCAGAGTTACCACAACCGTATGCTATGCTACCAAATGTTAAACTAACAAACCAAAACAAATGTTTTAACTTGTCACTGTAACTTCTCAAGTACCCACTTTATTTTTCTTATTCTCAAACTACCCCACAAAAATTAACTTTTATTGACATATTTAAAACTACCTTGAATTTTTTGTTTATTTATTTATAAGGCATATTTAATTAATACTAACTGTTCAAATTCGACCCAAGCCGCAGTAAAGGAGAAGATACTAAATTTACCTGTTCATTAATAATAGACCCCATAGTGTTGTACCTAATTATTTCCATGCATTCCAGAGCATCCAGACGCAACCCCTTGCCGCAATAATGTAACACTTCATAAGAATCTGAATCTAACAGTGAATGATTTGATTCCAACAAATGCTTTGCAAAATTCGATCTATCTGGATGCTCATTCCTATATGCCGAAACATGCTCTTTAAATCTAGTATTAAAACTTCGGCCTGTCTGTCCTACGTATATCCCATTGCAGTCATTACAAGTAAGCTTGTATACCCCCGATCTAGTTCCCTTATCTACCTGTTCTTTGTGGTTACATAGCCTAGAGTACAAAGAGTTGTTAGTCTTAAAGGCAACATTAATATTGTTTGATTTTAAAATGCCATAAATCTTATCAGACAAACCCCCGACGTAAGAGATGCTAGATCTATATTTGTTAGTAGACTGAGAAGGTAACGCAGCGTAAAGCATGCTATTTACTAACCGTGCCTGCTTCTTTTGAACTAAACTATCTACCATTGATTTTGTATAACCATTTGAGATCGCTATCTGATAAATAGTACTCAACTCTAAATCAAAATGTTCCTTAGAAAGAGGTACAGTCAACAATCTATTAACATAACAATGGAAAGCAGCCAGTTTATGCTGCCACGGATGATTAGAAGATGCTGGTATAACAGCATCTGTGTACGTGGGCTTACGGTATATTTTAAATTGATGTTTACCATTTAATTTTGAAATCGTTAAATCCAAAAAGTTCAACGAACAATTTTCCTCCAATTCTTTTTTGAACCTTATCTTTACGTGCTTGTTATTCAAACCATTAATAAACACGTCAAGCTGTCTCATACTCCCTCTCCAGCATAGGATCAAATCATCAACAAACCTAAAATAGTACACAATATTACTATTACCCACAATATACTGATTCTCAAAATGATCCATAAATATATCTGCCATTAAAGGACTCAGAGGTGAACCCATAGCTAAACCATCACTCTGTAAGTAATAAAGACCATTGAACCGGAAATAATTTTGTTTCATGCATAAAGTTACCAAATCTATTAATTCACAAACTTCACCCGGATGCAACCGCTTCCTTTCTAAGTGGTCTTTTAGAATTTCTAGTGTCTCACTATATGGTACGTTAGTAAACAAACTGTCTACATCCAAAGAAAGCAACGTTGCATTCGGCGGTATGCTGATGTCCTTAATTTTACTAACCAAATCTAAACCATTTTTTAAACTATAAGAAGGTTTAAAGGAAGCCTTCACACGAATAATACTATTTAATTTCTTCGCCAATTTATATGCTGGAGCACTCACGTATGAGACAACTGGACGAACAGGCACATCATCTTTATGAATTTTAGGTAATCCATATAGAATTGGCGCTTGCGGATTCATGGGAATTACAAAATTCTTTTGTTGTTCGGTTTCAAAGGCAAACAAAGAACCCCAAAGTAACGCCTGATTCAATAAATTATTAGTTATTGTTGATTTAAATGATGGGACATTTCGGGAAGTTAATTTTATATGGTAATGGGCGTTTTGAGAAATTTATCTAATAAATAAGGAAATGGGTACCTACTTTGCCAAATTGGTGTTCTAGGAAACGAAGGTTTAGAGTACATTATTTTTTGGGGAGTAGATGTTATAGAATATGGATGTTTTGTGTACATGGGTGTCTTAGATAAGAGATGTTTTCAACTGAACGGGAATGGAAACGGTTCTCTCGTGCCTAAATGTTTGAAACTTATTGTCAATGAAGAAAAGTTGATATTTGCTTTGACGTATTTACTAAGTTTAGTACGCTGGGCCTTACGAGTATAAGGTCTATAATTCATGTACATTTTGTTAAATTTCTATTTTCATTGCATATTTAATTATTACTTACTGTGGGCGTTATCCATATCAAATGTAATAAGTTTTGTCATGGCATAATTAGGATGAAATATGTAGATACTTACCTACACCTACACAAATTATATCTACTCAGTAACACAATTATCAAATGTACTTATCTATAAGCAGACTCTCGTACATTGCACTGCCATGTCATCTAAACAGGGAGTTCACTGTAACCATGACTAATTTGTTTTGTTCAGCATCGCCAACGCCCGGCGAATCGGATATGACCATTCGCAGTTCCGGTGGCCGCGTGCCAAACACGAACAAACACAGTTCAAAAGGCTCCAACCCCATTTGGCTCCACGCATACGAAAACGAATGGTACAAGTCGGACGACCAAATCTCACACTCCGAACGAGACTCGCTTGACGAAAACGCAGTAGACCAAGACTTGTCTAACGAGAAACCATATTTCATCACAACAGGAGCATTTCCCTCCATAGATTCTAGTGGCACGGAACCGCAGACGAACCAGGCTAAATACGACTTCTACCAGCAATTGGAAAAGATGAAGAACGCAAAAAATATGGAGACTACAGAGTTGTGAACATCGGTGTTTGTACAAAATTTGTTATTTCATTACACGAGTGTGTAAATTGCTCATTCCTTTTTACAATTAGATAATTATCTACGAATCAAATATATATTTGTTTTGTGACTGGTGTGGACATTGTGGTGGTGAATTAATTACATGTATTGAAGATCACGTAGGGTAATAAAAACATCTGGGACCAAGAAAGGCCTTATTCCACCATTTTGTCTTCTATAAAACTAAAAAAAAAATGGATTATTAATTACTATTCTATCGTATTTATCTTTTGTATTTAATTTTTTTACATTGTTTTAAAAAAGTTTTAATGTGATCTTATAGGGCTTGCCCAGATCGTTGCTTCAATTCTCCTGTGCCTTTTGTAAATTATTTTCACAACTAATGTATTTACATTAGTATTAGGTGTGTTTGTACAATAGATTTCGTAGTAGGTACAAAGACTTCGGATAAAAATAATTTATAGGATAAGATTAAAGTTTTAAAACTTATCGAAAAAAGCTAGCTCATGGTAACTGTTAGTAAAGACAATGTTACCCTCGATAGAATTCAAATAGAGTAAGTAATAAAATTATAGTTTGTGAATAAATCAATTGTATTTGGATTAGTACTTTTATTTAATCCCAAAAACCAACATTAACCTACACCTATAACTATGTAGATGAGATTTCAAAGATGACGCTTGAAACGCAACTTATCTCGCTAACCGTTGAAACAATACCAATCGGAATAGTAGGCAACCTGTCTTCAAACTTAGGCTGCAATAGATATTTCACTATTCTAAAATCTTTATTATAATGTGCATGACTTAACAATTAATAAATGAATAAATTAATATGAATACTTAATCCTTTCAAACTTTGTTACTAGCGAAAGTTTGACAATTTTGCACTTCAAGACAACGCAAAAATGCAACGCAATGCAAGCCAATATTAAAGTCCTAGTGATTAAAAGATAATTTGTTTCATCAGCATTTCAGCCGAAACACGTCCACTGCTGAACACAGGTCTACCCAACATAATAATTGGTTTGCTCTAATTAAATTTCTATCGACACGAAAATATCGGAAAAACATAGCGAGGATTGGGGACCCAGCTCTTCATTTCATGACGCGTGCTTAAGAGGGTTTATACCTGCTGAGCTGGCAACGTTGCATTTTTGTTAGTTTTTCTCGATTATTCCATAAAAATTGAATGAAAATTAAAAATGTTTTGTGTACAAATTGTTCTAATATATAAGTTAATGTGTCTGTCTACTGCAATAATAATTCGTGATAGACTTTTATTTTCTTTAAAAACGAACAAATTATTACCTAACGGTTTTTAAAGAAAGTAAATGTCTTATCACGAATTATTATTGCAGTAGACACATTAACTTATATATTAGAACAATTTGTATACAAAACATTTTTAATTTTCATTCAATTTTTATGGAATAATCGAGAAAAACTAACAAAAATGCAACGTTGCCAGCTCAGCAGGTATAAACCCTCTTAACACATAAAGTGCTTAGAACCCACCAGGTACGTTCTGTGTTCGTAAGCAGTTTTCCTCTAAATTCAGCGGTTTAAGCGAGACTACTTTGGCATAAACAATATTAGTATGGATAACGAATGTCATCGCACAAACGCGATCTAAATAAACATACAACTATACAAGAAGCGAACCTCTCTAGACTGTTGTCAAGACATACACTGCCCTACAAAACAGGTTCAGCCTACATTGAAAGACATTTTAGTCCCCCTTCACAGCAATTTCTCCACAATATTTTCCATTCAGGGCCAAGTGAAACTCTTTGAAATTTGATTTATTTAGCATTCATTACTCAGAAAAAGCGGCGCGTGACCTACTTACTTCATGCAGCAAAAAAAATCTGTAAGGAAATATTTAAATAAAGAGAAACCCTGCTATTCCGTAGCTACCGAAATTACTGATTATCTATAAAAATAAATCTCAATCCGAAACGCTTCGGTGGTGTCATTACAGCATAAAGTAGGTCTCTAGTTCTTGACCTCGTTACTATTTTTTGACACTGAATAGCGATAAAACTTAATGAACGCACAAATATTGTTAGAAATTAATGCAACAGGCGCCTAATCTTAAGTTATATGACTGTGCTAATATCGACTTAGGCCTTATGCAAACGGCATTTTCTAAACGCGCCATCGACGTGCATTTTAGGAACGCGCGTTTACAGCGCGTTTTTCATTCCATAGAACAGCCAATAACCCGCGTGCGTATTGATACAAACGCGCGTCGACTGCGCGTTTAAAAAACGCCGTGTGCATATACCCTTAGAGCTTGAATCCGCAATTTCAAAACATTTAGATAACCAACCCTCCTATTGAAGTGTCTATATGTAATAGTCAGACAAAAGCCAATTTGAGATTTCAGCGCGATAAGGTCGCTCGATAAGATCTTAAAATTGAACGTGGTTTTGGACGGCGGAGTTATTTCCATCGCCAACGGTACGGTCCACCTGTCGCGAAGGACGTCACTATTTACAGCCGCAGAGGGCACACGCAGGAAGACCTAAATAAAGCTCGGCGTTATTTACATACACAATAATTTATTGTTTCTTACAATTTAGTGAAGCTAAAATACAACTTGTTGATTGATTACAATTTGAAAAGCTTTAAATTTTAATCTCCCTGTGTTGAACCCAGCGAACAAAAGCTTCCTCTTGTAGCTGTAGCCGTACGTAACACATCACCATGAATGCCACTCGCCGGCGCGGCGGCGGCGGCGGCCGGCCGCGTTTGTTCGATCGTGTCGTCCCAAGGAACATAGGATGGTACGTGGATAGGATCATTCGTGGAAATCACAACGCAAGTATCCTTACAACCACAATATATATTAGATAAAATTATAAAGAACGCCATATTGAAAAAATCTAGATTAATCGTAACTTATGATCTTATGAGATACACTGTAATTTATACTGGATGTTGTAGCTATTGGAGCGCTTTCCTTCCTTTGAAAATATTGTGGATGAAAGAAAACTGACCATTTCAACGGATGTCAGACTGGTCTGTAGCACGCTACATTAACTAACTTAAAAAAAGTGTTTCTCTAATAAAAAAATTAACACCCACTCGACTCCGTCTACGAGCTCGTATTGTAATACCACTTATTTATATTACGCAAAATGTTCTGAACACTTACGAGACTTTCATACATTTCATCGTCAAATTCCTGAGTGAATTGGACAGTGGTAAGCCATGAACGCTCCATTTCCTAATCATATGGCTATTGTACAGTTTCACAATGCAATTTAGATCTAGTTAAAGTACAAATTCTTTAGGAATACAATTATTCAAATCATGTAAATTTAACTAATGTTTAACTTCAACTAAATGAGAATATGCAATAAGACATCTACTGACACATCAATGTTGAACGGAATAGAATTTTGCTCTTATGTAGAAAATGTTTCTTATTAGATAAACAGAAACTATATTTGCACATGTGTGACGTGTTTACTTAGGATGCGATTATTGGCATTAAATTATTGGACAAAACAGAAATTAGGCAGACCCTAGTTACTGTTGACAATTTATACAAGAGTTAATTTAGGTCATTGATAAAGATTTCAGACGAACAAGGTTTTGGAGTAGGGAACTGGGATGGGATGGGAACGGGAGGGGAGGGGGAGCCCGGGCTGTGGCGATGTGTGTGTGTATGTGTTGCTGACGTCACGCCTGACTCATCACATGGCATACTTCCTCGTCCACTCACGGGCTAGTTCATTGTACTTTTCTCTGTCCGTTTTGTAGATCCTAGCAATTTCTGGCACCAACGGGTCGTCAGGGTTTGGATCACATAACAGTGAGCAGATTGAGAGCAACACTGAAATCAAACAAAATATTCTATTTAACTTGCGAATCATAAGAAATTAAAGTATGGTTCAGGGAGAATAAAAGGTAACCTAAAAAATCCCGTAAGAAATATCAGCCACGCGATTTATCGACGTTTTATTAAGTTCCCACTCCAAACTTATGTAGGTAAAAACTTCAATCAACAAAAACAACAAAAAAACCTTAAACAAAAGAAAAATATCAACTTTTATTTCGAGGACAAATGCAAACTATCCTTTAAAGCTATCTCTACCAGTCAACCCATATAAATTACTATTTATCGTTCTCAAATAGAAACCATCTTTTACATTGGTGGAAGATTGGTAAGTATGTTTTATTATTTTCCCACAAATAGATCAACATTAGGGCAGTAGGTACTTTGTATAGATAAAAAAACAAATAAGGAAAACAAATCTACGAAGGAAATTATATTATCTGATATGATAAGGATAAAATAGGGTCATTCATTGTATACTAACAGATGCGAAATAACGTAAATATAAAAGACCACGAGATTTCAATAAAAAAAATATTATAAAATGTGAAATTCCTGGTAATCATGAAATAAACAGATACCAATGACATAGCTAAACAATAGCTGATAAGATTGATGGTGATATACCTATTGAAATTCCACAAAATGTAATAAAATGTATCTTTGAACTGAAACAGTTTTTAATGGGATCAAAAGCCATGAATATTAATTTACACATTGAGCTCATTGGTAATTGTTAAGCAAATAAACAATCTCTCACTGGAGCTGAGGTGGCATAGTTATGCACTAATGACAAGAGATCAGTAATTGCTTTGTCATGTTTTTAAATCACAACCCATTAAATATTACTTTTTGTTAATGCAGACCTTTGTCTGGCAGACATGCAAAATGTGCATCTAAAAAAAATAAAATGTATACTTTACAATTTTCTAGTGAAATCAGCAAGGTAATTGTGTAACTTTTTTGACACTTTGCATTGGAGTGAATGATAGTTTTTGTATGGCTGTGACAGCTGGCTGTTTCCAATACCAATTGTCAGCCCATACAAGAACAGTCAAAATGAACGCAATGGCGATTGCGAGGGAGTTAGACAATTAGCATGCAGTTACCTACTACCATATGCTGATGTCTTTGAAGACATCAACCTTTACTATACAATTAAACTCATTTAAGTATCAAATTCTTGTACAGACAATAAAATTGCTAGTAATGATTCAATACCAACAGCTGTCTCTTGAGTATGTTAATGTTACATCTCTGCCAATGGACAAGATAAAAAATGCTGATAATAATTATTATACTGTAGAAAAAAAGAGTAGGCATAATGCTGCCACATTAAACTAGTACACAAGCATAATATTCACTAGAATATATTGAACTAGAACTAGGGAACACAAAACTTAGTGTTTACAATATAAAATATTTATAAATTACTAGCTGACCCGGCAAACATTTACCAAATATAGAAAAAAATCTAACAATCTCATGTCACAGACCACAGTGTTTGTTATAAACTCCTCCAACAGATTGACTGATTTTTATGAAACTTTTTTGCTTGTATTTGGTAGGTCTGAGAATAGGTTGTAGGCTATTTTAATAGCCCTATTCTTCACGGATGGAGTTGCGGGCAACAGCTAGCAAATAATAAGAGGCCAAATGCTACATGCCTCTCTGCCTTCAACCTATTAACTTTCTAGCAACCATCTGCTACAGTTGGTCAAAAGTGTCCTAATTATAGATATTCTAAGGCCGACTTGCACAGACCCGAGTTAACTGTCCCCAAGTTAGGAGCTAACCCAGGGTTAAGAAGTGTCCAAATGTATGGAACTGTCATCTTTAACTTAAATTTTTAACCCTAGACTATGCAAGTGGCCCTAATAGGATTATCATTATTAGTATGTTTCCTTACACAATTCCAAATCCCTAATAGCAAGTGACAGCATTCAGCAATCATTTTACAATCTGCATCCCGCAGCAAGGTTAAAACAAAAAATGGATGAGCTGATTGGACTGCAGGACTCGGAATGCATCCAGTGTGCAAGTCCTTTTCTATCAGTTGGTTTTCCATAAAGAGATATTATCAAAATAAAGGAAAAACTGCATAAGGAACATGTATTAGTATAGCAGAAATAAGTTTATGAGCTGTTGCTCAATATCATGTTTGATGTTGCATACGTTTTCCTTTATATTGTTACAATGCCCTTAGGGTCCTTTTCCTTTCACCCATTGGTATTTTAAGTGAGGTTACCTTTAGATATGGTGAGCGCTGGTGACCACTGTGCGCGCAGGATGTCCAGACAGATAGATCCATTACTGTTTATGTTGGGATGATAGATGCGTGTTGTAAATGCAACTTTCGGTGGCTTGAATGGATAATCTGTAGGGAAATGTATAGTCAGGAAGAATACACCTCCTTGATAGGGACTGTCGACCTGGAATATGAATAATAGAATGATTTAATGTTTTATCTCCAGCCATATAATTGATAATAATTGTCAAGTTGTACCAAAAAAACTACTTACTGGACCCATAATTGTGGCTTGCCAGTGGAACACTAAAAACAAAAAGCATTATGTTATCAAAAAATTTCAGACCATATTAAAAATACTTCACTGATGGTAAAGTAATTTATGAATCATCAATGTGAACACCAATAAGTGGGAGCAACAAAAGGAACATTTACAACTATTTTAAATTCACTGCAGTCAAATGTAGAACATTCTTTCCAAGCTATTACTAGGTTTTTGTACACTGTTCACAGTTACTACAGCCTTTATTAAACTGTAACCATTCAATATTTCTCACTATTATTGTAATGCGACAATGAGTCACAAAAACGATAGGTACCTAGATCAATAAGAATAATACTCACAATCTTCGCCGTGTGGACCTGCAGAACATTGTGCCGGGGGATCTCTGCCGAGGTCTTGTAATTCCTGAAAGTGAAACCACAAGACGTGTACACAGTGTCACAACACGGCCAGAAACAATACCAAAATCAGTGAAGACATGTCATCATTTACAAAATAAACCGATGGTCGATCATTGCTCGAAACACCACCAGTGTGGCAGACATTTTCTCATAACAAAGCATGCTTGCAAGATGCTTCTATGATATTTTCACGTTGCGGACTTCATGTAAAGACAAGAAAACCTCAAAATTGGCACATAATTCCGACATTTTATGTACGCCGTGTGCACAGGATTGTCACCTACGTAGAACACTGATTCACCGTTATCATATAGAAAAGACATTGTAACGTGTTAAATATGAAAGTTCACACTTTTTTAGCGAAACAATCACACACAAGGAATTATCCAGAAGGAATTTCGATAATAGGTATTCACAATGACGAAACGTTCACTTCCAAGTCTGGATACATATTTTACGACACTCGGTTTACAACGATTTGATCATAGTAAATATAAAACTCAATTATGAATACGTACCCTATTAATTCGTTTTAACGCCATTTGATTATTTTATGATGGAATAAACTGACTTTCAACTAGACAACGAAACTGTGAGCCAAGGACCTTTGATTAGAGATTGCAAGATGGCTCCCGTCTCAACGCAAAAGTACCACCAAGTCGTTTTATGCAGTAATATTCATTTATGCACAATTACACTTGCTTTGAGAGTCATAAATAAAAATTAAAAATAACAAATATTAAGAAATAATAATATTTAGAACAGAGCACGGTTTAGAACAAAATTAACACACTCTCAGCGAGTGGAGACCAGCAAACAGGAAAATCGACCATTTCTAGAGGAAGATCAGAGTTGCTAACTGTGAATTTTAATTATTTGATGTAAAAAGTTCTCTTTTTTTACATTTTTAATTTCAAAATAACTTCAAATTACTTCCAACTGATGTAAAACTCAACATAAGAGCAACTGCGATGTGATTTGTTATCAGTAATCCTTTAAAAATGTACTTAAATGGCCTTTAAGTTTAACTTTAAGCTACGTCATTTCAGTTTTTTGAACAAGCAACACACAGATTCCGGAAATGACGATTGGCCTGAAAGAGGAATTCACGGCGCTATTTTTGGATTGCGAGTAGCTATTTTCAAACACATTTTTGCAATATGAAACTTTCCCTGTTCCCAGGTAGTAATGTTGGATTTTCTACGCAAAGAACAAACCGAAATGGAGATAGTTCACAAATTAGTTGAATTTTACACAGGAACAAAAACCAATACCCTCTTTTTATTTATTAATGTAATTAATAACGATCGAGCTTACAATTTAAAGTTTGTAAGACCATAATTAAATTACCTAGGCATTAACATAAATAACTACTTCGCTTCGCACTAGAGCTCAATATGTATATTATTATTATTAACTAAAATCAAATCTCAGCGTGAAAGCAAATAGAATGATACCATAGTACATACCTACAAATTTATTTCCAGGTTATTTCTAGCCATGCTTGGCCTTATAAGAAATTTGGTCTTGTGTACCTACCTAACCTTAATTTTTATTTAAGGCCGTGGTATTTGTGCGATCATTAAAAACTTTTTGCCCAGAAATCCAACAAGTCAAGAGAGAGTCAAGTTTGATCAAGTGGAAGTCGTCTTGGTGCAAAGCTCTAAAACTTTCAAGGTTCCGTAGAAACAAAACCTGGCTAAATAACGGCTATTAACGAAGGGTTCCGTAGTCTCCATAGCCGAAAAAAAACATAAAATGGTTAGCACTATATTGCAAGAGTATGGAAGTTTTTCGTCGTGCGAACATCACAGAAACCCAGAAAACATAATTGTGACGTATCTTCCACTAGTTTGGCAGATTTTCCGATTTGGCAGACGGCGAGATCTACATGTCTACACCATATCGGATAGATATCATACGACAGATAGTATAATACGAAATTCGATTAGTTTCGTCCCGCTCCGTTCACGCTATTAGTATTAAACATAAGAGTGAAAGGGACGGCACGATATGAACTGCGAATTTAGAATCTCGTAGTAGATCCCCCTCCCCCGACCATAGTCGGTATCCGACTAAGGCTGGCCGCACACACACACGGTTTCCTGATAAGGTTTCCGAATTGCCTAAGTAAAGTTTTTTGAAGAGGTACTAATTATATTTTTTTCGACAGTCAGCGTTCTGGAGATCGAGAAACTGCAGCTTTTTTATTTTTATCTCCTTTTGTTTACTGGAAATATTTTTTTGAGTGTTTGAGATGACATTTGTGAGATTATATGGTTGACATGACAAGCCGTTCGTGCTCAGAACTTAGTAGAAACAGAAAAAAAACCGAAGTGAACTGTCACTGCTGTCAATGTCAAATCGTTTGCGTTTCGTTTGCTTTGCGTTTTGGTGTGCTCAGTGTGATTTTTTGACTATTTTTATCGACCTCCGCATAAAATCCGGACTTTCAATTTTACCGCATTTTTCCACGACCTATGCACAATAATTGGATCACGATTGAATACTTTCGATCACTATTTTGGAACTGCTTCTTGGACAACGCAAAGCAAACGAAACGCAAACGGTTAGATTTCATTTGACATTGACAGAAGCGACAGGAATTCGTTTTTTTTTTCATTTCTTCTTAGTACTGAGCACGAACCGCTTGTCAGCCATAAAATCTCACAAATGTCATCTCGAACACTTAAAAAAATATTTCCCATAAATAAAAGGAGATAAAAATAAAACAGCTGCAGTTTCTTGGTGTAGAAGTCGGCCACTGTCCAAAAAAAATATAATTAGCATCTCTTCAAAAAACTTTACTTAGCCACTGAATGCGCATTTTTCATAGTAATGTTAGATGAAGGCGCACACGTTCTTAAAATTTCCGAATGGAAAAAAAACCCGACGTTCGTTCCGTGCCACAGCCGTGCGTTTGGGTAGTAAGAACGGGAAAAAACCGAATGACGTCATCCCGAACGCAGTCCCTTCCCTGCATACATTTTGTTTTACTAGCCGCACACGAACGGAAATTTCAAGTCAGAAATGCGCGAGCGCCGTACCGTACGAAGTGGACGTATAAGTCTTTTTTGTGATAGACTGTAATCAACATGGGTGACGTCGAAAATTTAATAATGACTGTCGAAAAATATCCCTGTATATGGGATGATATTGGACATGAAGATTACCACAATAGCGCAATTAAAAGCAATAACTCATCGTCCATGTTTATACGTGCTCTCTCAAGAACCGTCGCTCTAGAACTGGCAGAAAAAAACCTAATACTAAAAAACGAACGTGTGCGCTTTGCTTACAGGTTTCCGAATCTGAATTCCGTATTCGGAAACCTTAACCTAAGGCCGGCCGCATACATGCTGAATTTTCCTTCGGTTTCCGTACGGAATGACGCGTGCAAACGAGACAGGGCTACGAAAGTATATAGCGTTGTCTCGCTCGCACACGTCATTCCGTACGGAAACCGAAGAAAAATTCCGCGTGTATATGGCCGGCCTTAGGCCTCAACCACACGGCAGCTTTTTTAACGCCCGTTAAAAAAGCGTTCAAATAGAACAAAATACTGAAATTGCCTTTAAAGCCTAACGCCCAGCGTTCAAAATACAACACTGCTCCATAAAAAACGTCGCGTTTTAAAAGCGCTGTCGTATGAACATATTATGTACTTGAAAATGCATTTGTTCTATTTGAACGCTTTTTAACGGGCGTTAAAAAAGCTCCCGTGCGAATGTGGCCTTAGTAGGCGTCTGCCGTACGTCGGTTGCTCATTTCTTATACGGTTTACACTCGCGTACGAGTGGCGAGACGAACTGCGGGACGAGCCAAGAGACGAGAGTGTGAACAGGCGTGCCTCGCGCCTCGTCTCGTGATTTGCCTTGATTTTGAGGCTCGCGTCCGGAGCGAGACGACGAGGCGAGGCGCGAGGCGCGAGTGTAAATCAGGTATTAGCGTATGCGCGCACGAGCAACTTTTGTCTCCGCGACTATTTTATCAAGTCTATGGGTTAGTATGGAAGTACGCACACTTAGCGCCGCGACTCCCGGGATACAAATACACATAACTCATAAAAAATCGCCTTGCGACTAAGTTGTTCGTGCGCGCATACCCTTATGTGTACTTCGAATACCTGGTTTACACTCGCGTACGAGTGGCGAGACGAACTGCGGGACGAGCCACGAGACGAGAGTGTGAACAGGCGCGCCTCGCGTCCGGAACGAGACGACGAGGCGAGGCGCGAGGCGAGGTGAAGAGGCGAGAGTGTAAATCAGGTAGAACACATATTGTAGAACTATGTGTTATGCTGGCACTTCACTTGGCGTGTTTCACGAAATAGTTGCGTGTGCGAGAGAGGAGCACTATGCCGATTCTAGCGTGAAAGACGGAGATGACAATAGCGCAACGCGAACACGCAACTATTTCGTGAAATACGCCAAGTGAAGTGCCAGCATAACGAGACGAACCGAATGAACGAACGACGAACGAACCGAAAGCAAAAATGTTCGAGGCGATATGGTCCCGAACCTTAGCCTATCCGAACGGACTAATCAAGAAAAAAAAGCAAAAATTTTTTTTGTTTTTTTAAAGATAAGAAGTTAAGCCCATACAGCTTATTTATTCATTAAAAATGTTCAACCACATCTTTTTATTGCGTTTGCGTTTGATAGTGCGTAATGCTTCGTTGGTACGTTTTTTTATTTAATGCTTACTGTGATTTTTTTGGACAGAATCGCTCTTAGCTTAACGTATTTCTATTAAATAATAAAAAGTCACTTTGATATGTCAGACTATGTGCCAATTTTGAAATTTGAAACTTTAACTCCAAAATATAATTTAATTACAGTAATATTCAATTACCAAGACTATGAAATATTATTTTAAATGTAATGTGCTCTTTTGACGGGAAAACTCTCCACTTCTCCGATATGATGAATGAATGACGACCATGACGACGCACCGAGAATCAACAAATCAGAGGCGCTACTACGAAATTCGAAAATCGAAGTTCGTGTCGTTTTACCCCTCTCATTCTCGTGTCAAATCATATTAGCGTGAGCGGGACGGCACGGAACGAAGTTCGAATTATGCACTTCGTGGTAGGGCCTCAGAAACTTTGATTTGAAGGAGGTGGTCACTGGTCAGTCAGTCAGACGTCACGTCAACGTCAACGTCTAGTGCTACTATAGTCGGAAGGTGGTCGGAAGTTTTTTAAAATTGTTATCACATTTATTCGAATTTAAAATGGTTTAAGTAATTTTGAAATCAAAAAATATTAAATTAAAAAAAATCGTGTTGTGATTGTTTACGGCTGTGGTTTTATAGACAACATTTAAAACATGTACGTTTTGTAATTAGCACTGTACGTAAACTAAGTGTGAATTTACGTAAAAAATTGTGTTTCCACACAAAATCATAAGTAAAATGACGTTAACTATGACAAGAAAAGTTAGCGAGTGTCAAGCGGAAACCGTGCAATTTATGTCATTAGAAAAAGTAAGTACAACTTTGTAATTAAAAAAATCAGTGCTCATTCAATTTTAATAGTAGGTATTCTTAAGTTTCATTATCTACTACATTATATTTATGCTTTGTTTTTTAATTCTTTCCGCTAGGTATATTTATGCATTCTATTTATAATGAAAGCTAAAAATAGGATATTGTTTTAGCAAAACATACATTATTTAACTGGCTGTGGCAAACCACAAAAAGAGGGTTTGTGTTTGATAAAATTCATTATTATTTTTCAATTTCATTCATCAAGCTTTCCTAGCTTACTTTGGGACTGGGTCAATTGGTGTGAATTGTCCTGTGATATTTATTTATTTATTATTTATTTATTTATTCATGAATTTTCCCTGGAAATCATGATGAGATGCCATAATTACAGGCTTTTCATTAACTTGCAATGTTACAATAATGCAACATATGTATGGGAAAAATCTTGAAAGTTGAATTTGACCCACTTCCAGTGGTTGGATTAACTTGAAATTTGGTATACTTATGTAGATTGGATGACAATACAAGTACAGTCAACAAAAAGTACAGTCAGCTAAAAAGATTACTTTAAAAACTAAATTTTTTAACAAAAACTTATCATTTACTGTTTTTTTAAACACATTCCATGTTGTTTATCCTGTTATCAGATCTTAATTAAATAAATCAATCCAATCTTAATTAAAAAAAATGAACCTAGACCTAGGTGTCATGAACTTTCCCCGGGCCCGGGTACACGTTTAGTGTTTCCACTTCGTTAAAAAAAAAAGGTGTCATGAACTTTACATCTTTAAGTAACAAAAAAATTTCACAGGTAGATGAAGAATGTCGGCAAGATGCGGATTACCGTTCAGGCTCCACTCTGCTCCGTCGGGGTAAGAAACTGGAAGACAACAATAACTTGACCAAAGAAGACATTGAATATGTCAATTATCGGCAACTGCTCAAGTTCGAACAGGCACCGGAGTACCTCCAGCATAATCCATACATCCGTGATGGATACAGAAAACTACTGCCCACACGGTTGTGTTGGGAAAGGTAAGATTTTATGTTTTCTAAGGCGGGCTTGCGCGGACCTGGGTTAGCTACTTAACTGCGAGTTAACTGCTAACCCAGGGTTAACAAGTGTCAAAATGTACGGAACTGTCATTCTTGGGTTACCTGTTACAAATTTAATTTTTTATCCCTGAACTGTGCAAGTGGCACTTATGCACAAAAGAAAAAAAGAAAAAAAAAGAAAGAAAACCGAAAGATTCCAGTTTGAATTTATTTAAAGCATTCTAATGGGTTTGCATGGGAACTACGGCCCGAGCCCTCTCATTCTGAGAGGAGGCCTGTACCCTGCTGTGGGATGTTTATAGGCTAGGATGACACGATAATGATGATGAGATTCTAATGGCATATATTCATGAGCAATGTTCAAGAAAAACAAGTGGAAAGAACCTAACCTAACTAACTACCAGGGCGCAGTGACCCAAAGTGGGTCTTGGCCTCCAACACCAGATTACGCCAGTCCTCGACCCCGAGGTCCAAAAGATCTTTCAGGACCTCATCCCTCCTGCGGTATCTGGGACGACCAACCGGCCTATGTCCACTCGGTCGTCCCAAGTACGCTCTCTTCATGGCTCGATCCTCTCCCAACCTTTCTACGTGTCCGAGCCACCGGAGTCTGGACGCCTTGGTCTCTCCTATAACATTGGACTCAGACACCAAGTCCTCAATTTCCTTGTTCCTCCTTACCCTCCAGCTACCGTCCTCCCTCTGAGTCGGCCCCAGAATCTTCCGCAGAATCCTCCGTTCTGCCACTAGCAGCTTATTCTCTTCTTTGAGTGTTAGTGTCTAAGCTTCGCAACCGTACATCAGGATCGGTCTAATGACAGTTTTGTAGACGCGAATCTTGGTTCTCCTGCATAGTAGCCTGGACACCAGAATCTTGTGAAGAGCAGCTGTACATCTGAGGGCACTCTGAACACGGATATCAATCTCCTCCTCTCTGTGGTTAGTGTCTGTCACAGTGCACCCAAGATACTTAAATTTATTGACTCTATAGATGGAGTCACCCACCTTTAGGTCTACGTTTCTCTCTTGGATTACTGTACCTCCTCATGTGGAAATATTCTGTCTTCTCGCGGCTGATTCTGAGTCCAACTTTTCCTCCCTCCTCTTCCAATACTCGTGCCATGGCTTGCACCTCACTCTCGCGCTGTCCCAGCAGTGCCAAGTCGTCGGCGTACCCAATAACCCGGTGCGTGCCATTCAACTCAACTCCCCCGTTAACATTCAGCACCTTCCTAATGACGCTTTCAAGCACAAAGTTGAATAGCATCGGAGACAACGCATCCCCCTGCTTAAGGCCTGTCGCTACTTCAAGCTCCTCGGTTAAGCTTGAACCTACCTAGTCTTAGCGGCAACCTCAATCATTCTTATCAACTTCAGAGGTATTCCAAAAGATCTTAAAACCCTAAAAAGAACCCCCTGGTCTACACTATCATAAGCCCTGGAAAAATCTACGAAGAGAGAGTGAACATTCTGTGTGTGTGTGAGATGGAGCAGACTTTTTACCCTAGAGGGTCCATACAATAGAACTATTGCTAATAAAAAAATATAGAAACTTATTGTACCTACTGGACAGATAAAGCTTTATTAATAAATAATAATAATAATGGCATATATTTAATGTTATGCAAAAGAAAATTCTGCTTTCAATCAACTTGTTTGAAATCAGGCAGATTCTAAAAAATCTTCTAAATAAAGTGAGTCAAAATTTTGCATTTACAAAAAAAAAACTATGCTAGACAACATTATTTTATATATTGATTCCATAATATATTTTTCTCTGTGTTGCCCTTCTAAACTGCCTATATGGTTTAGCATATGTAGAGGCCATACAACTGAAAAACAACTGTAGGAAAATTGGTTACCATTCAGTCTGCTGCAACCTAGAAACACAAAAATTGTGGTTGGCTTTGCGGTTTGGTGGCGACCTATTTTTAGTAGAGGCGATAGAGGGTGCAGGGTGGGCCATGCCGTGGTGCATTGTTTAATCAAATAAAAACAATAGTACATTACTGCAGCGGCCGCGAAATAGGGGATTGCCGGCCGAGTAGTAATAGATGGCCGAGTGTTAACGAGGCCATCTAGAGATACGAGGCCGGCAATCCCTGTTCGTGGCCAAGGCTTGTATAGTGCTTTTCTCAAATAAATCCAAGGAAATGACACGAATGTTCAACTTATATATTCATATTTAATTCAAATTGTTTTTTTTTTTGATTCCCGCCAAAATATTTTTTTTCCAGCAATTTATTTGTAAGCTGTTCCAGTTAATGTTTTTGACGCAAAATCTTGAGATGATTTATATTTATTAAAAAATTACGACCTTATTAATTGGTTATTTTAATAAATTGTTAACAATAAACGCCAATCCTTATTTATTTTATTAAATCTAGCCAAGTAAGATATTAAAAAGTAAATTCACAAACTAAATTTTTCTTAATTGGCAGTATGTCATTGATAGTCAATAAAAGAAAATACGACCCACTAAAACAAAAGACAATCTCTTTGCTGGCCTTGGCCAGCAATGTTTGTATGAAATTCCATTATTGTCGTCTAATTTGAAATTAGAACGAATCTTCCTCAACTGCTATACAATGGCATACTTCGTGTTCTATTGTCACGACTATAAGGACCACATTTCCTTGGATGTTTGAGAAAAAGACATATACATACCAGAAATGCTTATCTTCATAGGCTACTGCCAAACTGTATAGCAGTGTCGTGTAATTCTTTGCAGACGTTGTTGTGGGTAATGGCTTGTATGAAATAAAACCTGTTCTTAGCTTGCTTTTAAGTTAGTATAGAATCCTCAGTGGGTTGAGTCGAGCTTGCCCGGTTTTTATTTAGATTATCTATTTTATGACTAATTATAAAAATAAATAAAAAATAGAAATAAAAATTGTTTATTTTCAGGCAACATAGCCCATAGTACATAATTAGTAGGAACATTTTCTTAGCCTATATTAGTAAGTATATAGTATAAAATAAAAACATGTCACATTATTTAGCAATTAATTAACAATGCACTCAAATAACTATCACAGATGTCGACCAACAATTAATTAATTTAAATTTTGGATACATTAATATTTAATTCACAATTATATAGCTATTAAAAATGTCATGAGTTCCACAAAATTATATTTAAAAACACTAATAAATAAACAATAATTTAATAATCAATCAGATAGTTAATTAACTCTTAGTCCACATGCAATCCCACCCATGTTTTCAGGATGGAACAATCTAGTTTGTCAGCAATGACCTTCAGGATGATATTGCCACTGCTCCGCACCCACCCCAATAGACATAATAAGTAGTAGTAATTATGACACTTTATTTAAAATCCAAACAAATGAGTACAATTCATCATCCCAGCCTATATACGTCCCACAGCAGGGCACAGGCCTCCTCTCAGAATGCGAGGGGTTGGGTCAAAGTAGGTCCCACGCGGGCCCAGTGCCGATTGGGAACTTCACACATATCATTGAATTTCTTTGCAGATGTATACAGGTTTCCTCACGACGTTTTCCTTCACCGTAAAGCTCATGGTAATTTTCAAATGTAATTTTATTAGGGATGCATCGATACGCCTTTTTTCCGATACGATACCGACCGATACCGATACTCTTATAAAATTATCGTCGATACCGATACCGACACAAACGCTTAGTTAGCGACTTAAAATTAAATTAAGGTAAAATATATAAAACACACAATTTTGGTTAAATATTTTTAATTTCTATTGATATATATAAACAATTACAGACTTTGAATAAGATTATTAAAATTAAGAATTAAGGGTAATAATTAAAATGAAATCAATAACTGTTAATAATTAAAATTAACATTAATAAGATTTAATGTTATCCCCGTTTGCAACGAACTACACTGACAAGCAAAAATAAAGGGTCGGTTACAAAAATGACGATAACTACAAAACCCGCTGTGATAGCTTCATCGAGCAAAATGAGTTTAGTAAAGAGTTTTAATCTCAATTAAACTTTATCTTCTTAAGAATAACACTCTTTACTAAACTCATTTTACTTCAAGAAGCTATCACAGCGGGTTTTGTAGTTATCGTCATTTCTGTAACCGACCCTTTATTTTTGCTTGTCAGTGTAGATCAAACAACACATTACTACATTACTTTTTTAAAGCGCGAAATTTGAAAAGTATCGTTGTATCGGCAGTAAAAATATCGCCGATGCCGATATATCGGCAAACCCAAAATATTGCCGATATATCGGTATCGGTATCGGTATCGGATGCATCCCTAAATTTTATATAAGGCCGCCTCTATAAAAATCTAATATAAGCAGAGCCCTGTTTCGAACAATAGGTATAATGCACGCTATTCGGGGTCATTTTTAACCCCCGACACAAAAAGAGGGGTGTTATAAGTTTGACCGCTATGTGTGTGTGTCTGTCTGTGGCATCATAGCTCTTAAGCGGGTGCACCGATTTGGATGCGGTTTTTTTTTAATAGAAAGCAGGTTTCTTGGCAATGGTTCTTAGATATGTTTCATCAAAATCGGTGCAGCGGTTTCAAAGTTATCAGCTCTTTTGTTAGCTGCGGAAGAGATCTAAGACGCATAACGGGCATTGACAGTGACATAATTGCGTTGGGGGTTTTTAAAATTTTTAATTTATAGTTATCAAATGGTTGGTTGGGATCCTTCTTGATTTTTAATTTAATTTTTATTATCTGTTGTTGTAGTGGCAATAGCAGTTACACATTATGTGTAAATTTCAGTTGGCTATCTATTACGGTTCTTGAGACACAACCCTAACGGGGTCGCAAAAACCCATGTTCAACGCTTTCTTGCAAAAAAAAAAACGTAATTAATTTCAAGTAAATGGAACATTAACCCGTCATAAGTCACAATAAACCACTGTTATTGTGATAAATATCAGCTATTAGTGTTCATATAACATGTTAACATGCAAAGTACAAGAACTTTAAGCCTTTATAACTTAATGTGAGAAGGATGGCCGGATAGGCGTCATTATGATAAATGATAGAATGCATACTTAAATTATTTATTTTTTATTATGTATAAATAATCTAAGAACGCATACTATACTATCACAGCTGTGTTAACCAGAGTGGATAACCCGTTCAGAATTGCATGATAGTTATGTACTTAGGTACGTAGTTAATTATGTGTATGTGTAGGTATGTAGGGCGGCGTTGCTTGATAGGCACAGATATGAATTGGTGTGTACAGAGAATTCACGCCGATTTCCTAATGCGAATTAAATAGGGGTACTGAGTATTTTAATAGTAGTCATCGATTAGTATGGTTTCATACAAACTGCGTGAAACTGGACTTTTGTATGAAGCTGATTTACGCGATTCGCCACTCAGTAAATTAAGCTCATTGACCTCAGCATTAGCAGCTCTATACACGATGAGAGCGAAATCCCGACGCTATATATAGATAAAATAGAAGGAACAAGCACTTTTGAGGCATTCACATTTAATCATTTTAAAGCTTATTTATTTATATGGGTACAACTATTTTAAACTAAAAGAAGGTAAATTACGAAAAGAAAAAAAATAACATTAACTAAATCATATCATGAAAAGGCCATTAGGCAAGATTACGAAGTTACTGGTGGCTGTCCCTTTTTGAATAGCTGAGCTAATTCGTTGTCCGAGGTAGCTGCCAGCTCTTCGGTCTCCTGTGACTTTGACTAACCTAAGTTACCAAGCTCTATAAGGAAATAGCAAAGAGCTTTGCTATTTCCTATTACAGCCCATAACGCTTGAACCCCATGTACCAAGGGAAGGGTCTCACCGAATGGGACAAAGGTACCCCTCTATTTGGGTTAAACAATTCCAAAAAGTTGAATGACCCTGCACTCACATTTTTTTAAACTAAATATTTCATTGCAGTATATTCTGGTGGACCAACGAAACTATGAACATATGGACGCATCTGTTCGGCTTCTTCCTTGTCGTCGGGCTCACCATCAACGATCTAGTGATAATCAACATCCACGCGACCGTAACCGACAAAGTGGTCGCCGCCATATTGCTCTCTTGCTTCATGGTGAGTCTCTAACTTGTTATCTTAATTATTATACCAACTAGTTATTATCCGTGGGTTCGATAGCGTTAGGGCCGGCGTTCACTGACGGCATGGCACGGCAGGTTACATACGAATTTTACCGCGGCACGTCGCGGCATCGTGGTATCGAAATAAAGTAACATGAATTCTAAACTCATTGAAATAAGATTCAAAATAACTTGGTAGTAATAAAATCCTTTGCCGTGCCATGCCGTCAGTGAGCGCCGGCCCTTAGAAATACTTGCACGACAAACAATCCTGAAGTTTTTGGACCCATGCCCAATAGTTGCTCAGATCCCCAAATTCACGAGGCCTTAGAAAGTGAGATATTCGCACGCTTAGAATGAAACTGACCCAATTGGAAATACTCTAATTTCAAAAATAAAAAATTGTATAAACAAAATAAGGTTTAGTTTTGAAATGAGAATAATTCGGATTGAGCCAGTTTCATTCTAAGTTATGATATACGATGATGACTTTTTGTAGTCAATAATCTTTAAACATGAAACTATCGTGAGACTCACTCATAGTGAAAATAAACGAAAACGACGAGTATGAAAAAGCAAGACAGCAAGGGGTCTGCGGTGGCCGAACACTCAATGGACTCGGGCTCGACGCACTGTTTTGATAAGGCTTCCGTACTTGCGAGAGAAAAGTTTTTCATTCCGCGGAAGGTGCGTGAAGCCATCGAGATTGGTCGTTATCCAAATTTTAACCGGGATAGTGGTTGGTCAGTACCCCCGAGTTGGAAAACAGTGTTGAATGTTCGTACTGCGTCAACGGTGAGTGTGAGCGAACCTTTACAAAGTGATGTGGTTAGTGTTGTGTGCTACCCTACATTTGACAATGACAATAAAAGGGATGATGAAAACGGGGGTAGTTGTGTGTCGCTGTCAGTTGCGTCGAGTAGCCGCGCGACCAGGGCGTTAGCACGCAGTGCACGTTTGGCAGCCGCCGTGACGTGCGACTCCGAGAGGAAGGGCTACGGATTAGCCCGAAACATGTCGAGTTAAACTCGTTTTAAGACGTGAGTGATCCGTTTATTTTCACTATAGTCAATAATCTATACATATAATAAATCTGTAACAAGTCGGTGTCTGTACATTGAAGATATTTGAGAAAAACTGTCACTAGGGCTATTTATTAGCGCAATAGAACCCAAAACAATGATTTTTAGAATTATTGTCTGTTTGTCTGTTTGTCTGTTTGTCTGTTTATCTGTTTGTCTGTTTGTCTGTGCGTTTGTGCGCGCTAATCTCAGAAACGGCTTAACCTAGAAGGATGCGGTTTTCACTGATAAGTTGGTATTTTCTTGGATTAACATTTAGTGTTTGTTTCATTTGAATCGGTTCACAAATAAGAAAGATACGTTTATTTTAAGAATTTATCGAACAGTTTTTAGAAGAATTGACTGACAATCGCGACTTCAAGAACTACTGCACCGATTTGAAAAATTCTTTCAGTGTTAGATAGCCCATTTATCGAGGAAGGCTATAGGCTATATATCATCACGCTAACACCAATAGGAGCGGAGCGGAGCGGAAGAATGTTTCAAAATCGGGGGTTTTTGAAGTAAAACTTCTATAGGCACGCTTTTGGTGGTGAATGAATGTGAACGCGGGTGTGCGGGTGGGGTTCGGTGGAGGGGGGGGGGGGGGGTACTTTTTTATATCGAGGAACTAAGGAGAGCCATAATTGAAGGAAAAGCAAATTGGATAAAAAAATAAGCTGCCCAAATTACTAATTCCACGCGAACGGAGTCGCGGGCAAAAGCTAGTATTAGCTTAAAAATTTCCAACGTGGACTATTTGTTTGTGCTCAAGGGCACGCCTTAAGACAGCTCTCGGCACGTGTGAAAAGCTACTTACGTTTGAGTGAGATTGACAGCGAGAGAGACACCAACGTACCTTTGACCGGATCTCTCAGTTTGGCCATCGATGGCCCAACATGTAATCAGTCAATATCAAAATCAAAGCGTTTATTTTTTATTGGGACAGAATAGGCTAGTAGTAATAATAATAATTATTCTGTAAGTGACCGTAAAGGGATGTTTTACTTGTCCCTGTTTTGTAGTACTAGCGTTTCCGGAAAGACCATCAATGACAAAAAGAATACGCCGCAAGAAACTTGGCAGAAAGTTTTATTTTTCCAAAGTAAAATTATAAAACAATTCGCTTAACTATTACCTACAACAAACAGACAAAGAAAATCAAAAATAGAACTGGCTTAAGAAAATAAGCCTGTAGGCTTTTAGGAAAGGGATAAGAGAGTTTTTCAAAAAACGCTTCGAAGGTTTCGATTCGGTGACCTCTTTTGATAAATCTAGAACTACAATACAGCACAATCTATACCTAAGTACTATAGCCAGGCGAAAGAACGCGCGAAGGGCGCGTTGTTATTGTAAATCGTAGATAATTATAATATTGTAATGTACCTACACCAGTTTTAATCACAAGTGTTTAAAATACTAATTATCTGTTTCGAACCGTTATTGTGGTATACATCTACAGATGCTTATAGTGAAAGCTAATTTTATACTTATTATACCGACTATTATTTAGAAAGATCACTTGGCCGGCAAGAAATGTTATCTACTTATGACTTAAAGTACAAACCAATTTTATTACTGTAGTCTTACAGCTGAAAGTGGGAAGGCATGTTGCCTGTGACTTGTGTTATTTAATACACTGACGAGCAAAAATAAAGGGTCGGTTACAAAAATGACGATAACTACAAAACCCGCTGTGATAGCTTCTTCGAGCAAAATGAGTTTAGTAAAGAGTTTTATTCTCAATTAAACTTTATCTTCTTAAGAATAAAACTCTTTACTAAACTCATTTTACTCGAAGAAGCTATCACAGCGGGTTTTGTAGTTATCGTCATTTCTGTAACCGACCCTTTATTTTTGCTCGTCAGTGTAGTTATTAACTTCACACCTCGATGATGACAGGATGAGACAGTAAAATTGCTTATATTATAACGGTAGATAAAAAGGAAATGTTAGAAATGAGCAATTAGCAATTAAAATGCTACGTAGCTTAAGTATGAGCAGAAGCCAGTAAAATTATAAGTTCCCTCGAAAGAAGCACAACTATGTAATGTAAAAAAAAGATTTTTAAGCAAATATGCAAGCATTTTTAACTTAGGTACCTACTTTACTTATCTAGTTTTTGGACTCGGCTTCAGCTAAAATTTAATCGCCTCCTTTGCCGGTGTGAAATTCAATGCGACTGTAGGAAATATCTCTTTGAGTCAAAATAAAAGTATGTACTACTACTTATTGATAATTAAGATTAACCTTTTATTATTGCCTTATTATGTATGATTGTGTGCTAATGAACTCGTGCGCGGACGTAGGTCAGACGCACAAGTACGAATACTACTTTTTGTGCGTAGACTAAATGTAAAATCACGCCAACAATTTTGCTGTAAAATTTTGTCTCCAAACCGCGACTAAGTCATTCTTTTGTTAAGGCCCATACTACACGGGCGGTTTCCCGCCGCGGGAAACCGCTCGGCGGAGCTGCGCAGTGTAGTTTGTACCATACAACCTACATATAAAATTGTGTCTAGTGGCGGTTCAGAAGCGGTTTCCCGCGGCGGGAGAACCGCCCGTGTAGTATGGGCCTTAGTCAAAGAAAGTGAATCGCTCCGCTTACCATGGTAGATCCTTTTCAGAATTAGTTAGCTTTTTTAACCCTTAACCCCTCGTATGCTTAAGACACGGATCCGTGCTCAATTTAAGGCATTCTTTTAGTATTTTTTTTAAATCATAAAATTTAAATAATAATTTTTTAAAAAATTTTTTGTATCATTGGATTTATATGAAACCGTTGAGACTAGAATGCACGATTTTTTCTACGAATATCATACGAATTCTAATGGTAGCTTTAAGGTGTCCAACTTTTTTAATTCTACTCATCTATTGGATTATTACTGATTTTTTCGAGAGGCACGATAGTTTTGCGACTAAAACAAGACGTCTGTCTGTGGACATTGTGGTCCAATAAACGAGACTGCGACAACTAGACCAGAGCATAACATAATCGGTCGTTTTCTCCACATTTTCTTTTGCCACGGCTTTGGTTACTGGCTCGCATTGCGTACGTGCACCATAATTTCGTCGCCGTGCAGATTATTACGAAATATGAGCTACCCGCCGATTGGTCCGACACTCGAAAGCCGAGATGCGACCTGCTTTTCTCTAGTGAAAGTATGCGCGTAGACGCCTGCCTCTTTATAAATTAATAAAAAATCAACTGACTGACTCTTGACTACTTCACAGTAGCTTTTGTTTTTGTTGACACAAACACTTGTTTGAAGCTGATGTTTTTGATTAGCTAATCATGATAATACGCAGTAATTTCGTGTTGTTCTTACAATTTGATAGAATATCTCATGACCTTAAATAAAATAAATATATAAATATCACGGGACAATGCACACCAATTGACCTAGTCCCAAAGTAAGCTAAGCATAGCTTGTGTTATGGGTACAAGGCAACGGATAAACATACTTATATAGATAGATACATACTTAAATACACATTAAACACCCAAGACCCGAGAACAAATATTCGTATTATTCATACAAATATCTGCCCCGACGCGGGAATCGAACCCGGGACCTCAAGCTTCGTAGTCAGGTTCTCTAACCACTAGGCCATCTGGTCGTCTTAACTAAACCCTCCCTCCTCCCTGCTCCTTCGTAAACTTTTATCTTAATCATTTTAATTCTTTTGCATATCTCTCTTCCTTTAATAATTGTACGGAAGCATATCTTAATCTTATTAGAAAGATTACGTTACATAATAAAACTGAGTACCTATGACATGTTGCAAAGCTAACAAAGCTCAAGAGAGACCATTCAGCTTTTAGGACAGATATCAAAAACTTTCGCTGCAGCGTTGTTCAGAAAATGCTTTCACTGTCGTGTTCTTACTTAGTACTTCTGAACAAAATTGGTCGTAAAACAACTTTGAGTTGAGCTCGTAAATTCTTGACCTCCTGTCCTAATACAATAATAATGATTTGTTTTATTTTTTGCTAGCCTATAATAGCGTCCGACTACTGGGCAAAGGCCTCCCCTCTGGTCCTCCATTGGTCCCATTGCAATATTAATAATCAACTAAAATCGGATGCTAAGATCTATATTTATTTACTAGCTATTGACCGCGACTCCGTCCGCGAAGAATAGGGGTATAAAAAATAGCCTACGACCTATTCTCAGACATACCAAATACAGAGAAAAAGGTTTCATAAAAATCCATCAAGCCGTTTCGGAGGAGTTTGATAACAAACACCGTGACAGGAGATTTTTATATAAGTATTAGAGAAGATAAAGCTTTGATGCATAAATTGCTCAATCCAAGTTCAAATTGTCTTCGATGAAAGTGCGGTTATAAAATTTTATTCCACTATAGTTATACGAGAACTACTTAAATATATATAGTTGGTATACTGGTATCTAATTGATTAAAGAGTATAAAATAAAATCACGTCGCTTTCGCCCAGGCCGCTATCATAATTTTGCAACGATTTGAACGCAAATGTGCGATCGCGGCATCTGAAGAACTCTAAGGGTTTGACAACATACACCGAATGTGTGAAAGAATCTTGATAAGATTTCACTGATTCACCTCCTGACTATTTGCGAATTTCGGACTTCAAATTCGTATGTGACACGTCAGCGTGTTCAATGCGCTAGGTACATGAAGGACGTGAGTAGCTGGGTATAAAACTCCGCTTAACAACATGTCAGATCGATATGAAAGCCATCATTAATAAATTACCCGCAAATGGTTCCAACGGCGAGCCTTCAATTATACTACGATTATTGGTTAGGCCTAGGCTACACTAACTAGCGTTAGCTAAGCTACTGAAAATTAATGTATTCGTAGAAACGCAGTAAAAAGAGAATGTCATTGACAACAAAGACTCAGCTCAGTTTCGTCTAAGTGTGTATAGCGGTCTTTCGGGTTCCCCTTGAGGTTTGCGACCCTAGACATGTCCGTATGTTGTTACGGGAAAGTCAAATTTTTTTATAAGTACTTGACTTATAGTGTCAATTGCTTCGGTTGATTAAAAATTATTAGAAGAGAGTGTTCTAATTACCTCTAACCTACGGAAGAAAGCGACCTACAAATGTTGTACAATCGATATAATTATCTTATCTAATAACTTATTTAAGCTTAACGAATATTGCTTCCTTTCTGTGTAAAAGGTTGCCTGGAAGAGATCGCTTCGAAGCGATAAGGCCGCTAATTGCTTACCTTATATATTTTTTTCCATGTACTTATTTTTGTGTTTTTCTGTTTTGTTTTCTTTGTGGTGTATAGAGTCGTTGTACAGTATGGTAAATTATGTGGTCTTATTTATCAGAGATCTCACGTTGAATAGAAGAAGTATGGGAGGTAACAAATCAAATGATAATCTATAGAACCGGATTTTCTAAACTAGAGTTGTTTTTAAAGGTAGTCTTGCTGGCGTTGGCCTTCCATTAATTATTACCTTATTAGGGTGGAGTTCAAAAAGTTAGAGATCTTAAACGCTGTTAGTTAGTATGAAAGTTTTCCGTTGTGAAATGAAAATAATTCACACAATTGTATACTTAGTTGATTTTCGTGTCAACTTTTTCCAGTCAATCGTTTTGCATGGTTAACTAATATTAGACGTGGTCCATCTTTTTGGTCTCCACCAGTTAATAAGTTAACTGGAACAAAAACGTGTCAAAATCTGGAAGCCAACATGATGCCATGTTATTGGATAATTTAGGATAGTTTTTCTATGGAGAGATGTAGAAGTCTTTGTCCAGTAGAGACTTATGGACTAACAAAATAAAATAAAATTGAGTATTGTGATTTACTGTTCAACATAACTATTCTTTTTGCTTCACGAATAGTGCGCATCACAACAATCAAATCAAACCTTGCATGCTTGCGTGTGGCTAATAGTCGTGCACACTACAAGTGTGCCATTTACTTCGTTGCATGGCAGCACTTCGCCGCTGTCCGCTAACCGTTATGATTGAGATGAACCGGTACTGTCGGACTTTCTTTTGGCAAAAAGACGTTCGATTCCCGACGGAGTTTTTGAATACTAGGTATTGAAAGTTAATCAAGCTATGTTACAGCTATGTTTTGTTAAAACATCCTGCAGTAAAATGTTTCACAAATTATTCTGGGATGACCACATCATCATCATGATCATCATCATCATCATCATCATCATCATCATCATCATCATCATCATCATCATCATCATCATCATCATCATCATCATCATCCCAGCCTATATACGTCCCACTGCAGGGCACAGGCCTCCTCTCAGAATGGGAGGGCTTGGGCCGTAGTTCCCACGCGGGCCCAGTGCGGATTGGGAACTTCGGACACACCATTGAATTTCTTCTCTGGTGTGTGCAGGTTTCCTCACTATGTTTTCCTGCACCGTAAAGCTCATGGTAAATTTGAATTACAATTCTAATATATGTTGGTGGATGTCTTGTTCAGGAGATAGGTGAGAAGATCAAACACTTGTTAAGTCCATGATTGTCGTATAATGAATGTTCATAATCTAATACAATTATGCTTAATGTTACTTAAAGCTACGTCACTATTATATGCCCAAATGCGGAGTAAGCGGGCCGTTGCCCTAATTGCAGCGTTATTTCGTAATACTAACTACATACTACACAATTTTCGCACATGAATTCCGAAAAACTCAGAGGTGCGAGCCCACGACCACCGTGGTGGTGGTGGATGACCACGTTCACATGCAAAGATTGCTCGGAAAAGGGCCCGCTAATTCGGGATTCAAATTATGTTAAACTAGCTGTTGTTGCCCACGACGTCATCTAGTCAGAATTCATTTCTTACTATCCCGCGGGAACAATACAATATTAGCTTGATTAGGGCCTGCAAACTGTTATGTATATGAAAATACTTTTTTTTACATAAAACTAACCCGTGATTGACCTCTATCTCACGTGATGAAAAGTGCAGATGACGCCACAGGTGTATCACACCCACTGGTTCAGTAACAGCCTATGCACTCTAGCCTTGAAGAGCCTTAGGTTGTATTTATCTGGAATTACAGACGAGGGGTGCGAAGTCCATTCCTTAGCACTTCGTATTAGGAAAGATGAAGCGAACCGCTATATGGATGAAGACGGTAAATCGTTGTCTTTAAAATTGAGTTTTTCGTTAAAGAAAATTCATGTTTGCATACTCCCTTATAGCCTCTGTTATTATGGCATGTGGGTTACATCTTCCATATCCTCTCTCTTCTCTATCCTCTAACATTATAAATTTTCTCGTTCCAGGTATGCATGGCCCTGTCAGCACTGTACCACACATTCTCCTGTCGGTCAGAGTGCGACTACAACACGTTCCTAATGTATGATCTATTCGGCATCGCGCTCTCACTGCTCGCCATATACACGTCCGGCGTCTACTACGCCTTTTGGTGTCACTATGTGAGTTATGTAATGTTTAGTGCGCGTGTACTTAATAGGGTTTATACCTGCTGAGCTGGCAACGTTGCATTTTTGTTAGTTTTTCTCGATTATTCCATAAAAATTTAATGAAAATTAAAAATGTTTTGTGTATTTGTGTTTGTGTGTGTAGTGTTTTGTAGACGACCAGATGGCCTAGTGGTTAGAGAACCTGACTATGAAGCTTGAGGTCCCGGGTTCGATTCCCGTGTCGGGGCAGATATTTGTATGAAAAATACGAATGTTTGTTCTCGGGTCTTGGGTGTTTAATATGTATTTAAGTATGTATCTATCTATATAAGTATGTTTATCCGTTGCCTAGTACCCATAACACAAGCTTTCCTAGCTTACTTTGGGACTAGGGCAATTGGTGTGAATTGTCCCGTGGTATTTATTTATTTATTTATACAAATTGTTCTAATATATAAGTTAATGTGTCTACTGCAATAATAATTCGTGATAAGACTTTTATTTTCTTTAAAAACCGTTAGGTAATAATTTGTTCGTTTTTAAAGAAAATAAAAGTCTATTACGAATTATTATTGCAGTAGACACATTAACTTATATATTAGAACAATTTTTATACAAAACATTTTTAATTTTCATTAATTTTTTATGGAATAATCGAGAAAAACTAACAAAAATGCAACGTTGCCAGCTCAGCAGGTATAAACCCTCTTAACAAGTTACGTCACAAATAGACGACAACTGTATTTGTTAGGAACCAATTATGATTGCGAACCTATTTGCCGATTACGTGCATTTTAAAGATTTTTAGGTGATTTTTATTAGGTGCATTTTAAAGTTAACTGGTTGTTTGGGTTTTATGTTCCTTTCCTAAATTCACCAGACTGAAGATTGAAACTGGCACATACGTGTTAGCAATTTAACATGCCCAATCGGTCATGGATGGCAAATACACGACAACTATATGAACGTAAAAGTTGAAAACTAGATGTCACAATTTTAGAAAAAACAGGTTAGGGGTACCTCTTTGATTTATTAATTATTATTCGGTCTACTGGGACAAAACGTTCCATCTAATTCCATTAATGAAATTGGTAAATAGATCTAGTGGGAATAAACCGGTCATGTTTCGCCTGGCCCCAACTATGGCCATACGGGCAACTATAGCCATAAGCATTGCGGCTAGCGCAGTGGTGGGCAAAATTTTTTCATGGGCCAGATTAATAAATTTCAGAGAAGGTGCAGAATCGAGGCAAAAACGCATTTTGATTTGAAACCGGTAACTAATCATGTAATGTTTAAATAAATATCATGGGACAATTCACACCAATTGACCTAGTCCCAAAGTAAGCTAAGCAAAACTTGTGTTATGGGTACTAAGCAAAACTTGTGTTATGGGTACTAAGCAACGGATAAACATACTTATATAGATAGATACATCCTTAAATACATTAAACAGCCAAGAGCCGAGAACAAAAATTCGTATTTTTCATACAAATATCTGCCCCGACTCGGGAATCGAACCCAGGACCTCAAGCTTCGTAGTCAGGTTCTCTAACCACTAGGCCATCTGGTCGTCCAATGTTATGTCTTATGTTTAATGTTTATTTTAGCAAGTCGTATCTGAACTTGATTCTGTCTTGATTCCAGGAGCTGAAAACCTTCTACATGGTGTCGGTGACCCTGATCTTCGTGCTGGCGATGACGCTGCAGATCCCACGGCTGGGCGTGCCGTACCCCGTCAAAATGTGCGTGTTCATAGGCTGGGCGGCCTACGGGGTGCTGCCCACGCTGCACTGGATATACGCCATGGGCGGGCTGGAGAACCCAATGGTGCAAGTAAGTGTACATTAATTTAAAACTACAACCTTTTTATAGTGAAAAAAATAATGATAACTCTCTTATTTATTGAATCAGGCGTTACTTTGTCGTCGTCCATATAATGAACTGAAACAATTACTTTGCTCACCCGCCTTATGATAGCTATACTCCATTTAATTTAGAATTATAAACCACAACAACATTATATTGCGGATCGTGAACTGTAATCTCTTTACAATTTGTACTAGAGTAACAATTGACGACACGCAAATAAAGTGACATTAAAACAATTGTATTTTGCGGCTTCCATACTATTGTACTGTACTATTTGCTAGGTAAGAAATAGTTGACGAGCCGCAATATAATGATGTTGTGGTTTTAAATTCTAAATTAAATGAAGTATACGTTTATGCAGGAAATGTGTGTTTATGCAGTTCCTCCACCTCCACACTGTACAAACACACAAATCACACAAACCCATCTATCACCACCACTACACTAACTGACGCTCTAGAGATAAGCTCTGGTTGAGTTCGAAACGCTTTTCGTTGCATAACGTAGTTATCGTAGCTATCGTGAGCAAAGTAATTTTTTCAGTTCATTTAAACATTCGAGAATATTTTTTTCTAAGTCTTATCACCAAACTACACTGACGCGTTTCAAACTCAATCAGAGCTCATCCTCAGAGTTTGTTCTCAAAGTTACGGTGATCAGAACGCACAACCGTTCCTGAATAAATCGAATAAGTTGTGATTTGTAGCTTGTGGTGATATTTCTCTAAATAAACCTCGTGTGTGAATTCAGCGCTGCGGTCGACAGACAGGCTTAACGTGAACCATTCGCTCGTCGATTTTACTCAAGATTCAATATGTAATGAAGTTTCATAGCTATACTAATGAAAACTTACCTACCGTCATTCCAGATGTTCTACCCTAGAGTAATTGGGATGTACATCATCAGTGGCGGAGCGTTCCTCATTTACGCCTTCAAGGTGAGCGTTTAATTTTATATTTATGCATAACAAATATGAGGATGGGTATAGTAGCGGAATGAAAAGGTTCGTCACTTTTCGACCTTAGCTCGTTGACATAGAGTCGAAAATTGACGAACCTTTTCATTCCAAGACTGTACAAGGTGTCATAATATTTATGATCGTTCTTGTATTTTTTGTCTGTTTCTTTTTCTTACTTCTTGCCGCCGTGTCTTATCCAACCTCGACATTGTTGAATTATCATAAAGCTGATGGAGCCACCATTTTCTAAATTTGAACTGAATTATTTCTTGGAAAATAAATAATATTGTTGTAGATTTTTAAGTGGTCTAATTTATTCGTATTAAATGGATTTAAATGAACACTTCCGTTCAGTTCATTTATCGCTACCCCGCGATAATTATGCATTTTCCGGGATAAAACTACTTATCTTATGA
The DNA here is from genome assembly GCA_947859365.1 of Archips crataeganus. Taxonomy (NCBI): domain Eukaryota; kingdom Metazoa; phylum Arthropoda; class Insecta; order Lepidoptera; family Tortricidae; genus Archips; species Archips crataeganus. The sequence continues at coordinate 7,064,158 of OX402053.1, read as the reverse complement.
CCTTCCCTGGGCATCAAACTATTTCCACACCAAATTTCGTCTAAATTGGTTAAGCGTTACTGTCGCATTTATAATATTAGTATTATTAGAAATTAGTTAGCAATATTAACATGTCTTTTTATTGAAAAACGCTTTTACAAATTACTTTTCTTTACATGTGAATCATCATCAACGACCTCTTTAGCCTAGTTGGTAGTGACCCTGCCTACGAAGCAAGAGGTCCTGGGTTCGAATCCCGGTAAGGGCATTTATTTGTGTGATGAGCACGAATATTTGTTCCTGAGTTATGGATGTTTCTATGTATTTAAGTATTTATTTATCTATATAAGTATGTTTATCGTCGTCTAGTACCCATAGTACAAGCTTTGCTTAGTTTGGGACTAGGTCGATTTGTGTAAGATTGTCCCCTAATATTTATTTATTTATTATAATTTAATTGTTACTTGCTGGAAATATTTTTTAAAAGTATGTATTTCCAATTAAAATTAAAAATTTAAGTTTGATTGATTATTTCAGATTAAACAAGTTAGCTATGAAGTATCTTTTTTTTGTATTTATTTTTTCAGATTTTTAAGTCTTTTCTATTGCTAAAATAACCGAAGCATATTGCCATGCAAAATCTATTGAGGAATAACGTTTTGATAGCCTGGTGGTGTTATTTACCCTATCGTTTATCATTATTACTTTTAGATCCCAGAACGCTGGTTCCCGGGTCGAGTGGACTACATCGGACATTCCCACCAGTGGTGGCACGTTCTCGTCATGGGGGCTCTTTACTACTGGCACAACTCTGGTATGATGTACGTCCAGTACAGGATGAACCACGGTTGCGCTAACACTATGAGAATATTCTAGAAGCGTCGCCTTAAAATAACAATAGGGCGCTTTTCGTCTTGAGGTCATGTTGGGTGACAGAAAAATAGGTCTTCTCCAAAAGTATTCTTGCAAAGCGTTTCGGTTGAAGCCGGGGTTTTAACAGGATTAAAGAAAATTAACCTGACTTAATGTAGTCGAAGAAACTGAATCACTTACAGTTGAGTCAAAGATATGTTTACATTTTATTACTTTAACACCGTGACTTGATGTATGAATTTTTATATAAAATCATTAGATGGCCTACATTGACAAAATATTAAAGTGTAAAGATATCTTTGACCTCAACTTTATCGCTGTGGTTTTTTATAACTACTTTCGCTCACGTGACTAAATTGCGTAATGAAATATTGTTTAAATAACGTCATTAAGTCTTTACAGTTGCCATGAGCAAAATCGTGAAAGCTTAAAACTGTAGAACCTTTTTGCTATAAATATAGTATTAACGTAGGTAGCATATTTACATATTTACCCTAGCCTATTATATATATATATATTTATAACACAAGCTTTCCTAGCTTACTTTGGGACTGGGTCAATTGGTGTGAATTGTCCGTGATATATATATATATTTTTTATTTGTATGCAAAAGAAGACCTCGTGAAATTAATTGTGAAAAGGTTCTATGGAGGTACGCCATTCAGTTTCATCGACTGTAAACTGCATGGATAAATGAGATATCTTGAGAAGTAACTAGTCTAGACTAGCACAGGAAAACTTTGCGGTGCGGTTTACAGAAAACCTGATGCGTAGAGTACGTCCGTTATCCCGATACAGGAACGCAACTATCCATTAGCAAGCAGAAACAGTAGTAGATAAGTGCGTCCTTGTTTGTCCGCCGCACCGTTCGATGGTTTGTTACGGCTTTTAAAACATAATAGACTATGACCTCAAAAATAGAAGAGTCCAATCCATTCGCATTTGACATCTGCTTGAGACTTAGTGCTTGTTGTTTGATCAGTAATTAAAGATACTAATAGTCAAGTTTCCTTTGAAATGCGTTAACTATTGTTATGTTTGCCATATATTTTAACTATTAGTTTGTTTAACTGTTGATCAAACAACGGGCTCTAAAGCCATATTTACATTAGATAAATATGGTGTGAGTTGCGCTACATTATAGATTATTACATTTATTCATTCATGCCTCTGCGGCTCTGTAATGTAATGAGACCCGCATGACATTCTCGCGCCGTCTAAATGTCGATTCATTTCTACAGACACCGAGCGCGTCAGACACGTGCCGTGGCAGACAAAATAATATTCTTCTATAATCTATATTATAGTGAAACTGTGGAATCAACTTCCGGCAGCAGTGTCCAGACAACTATGGCTTTCAAGAAAAGGGTTTATACTTCCTTTAAAGGCCGGCAAAAGATTTGTGACTCTCTTTGAGATGTTGATATTTATGGGCAGTGATCATTTCCCATCAGGTGACACGCTTGCTCGTGTTTCTCCCCCTCATAATAATAATACAGTTTCTATTCATATCAATAAGACGATCGCGCAGACACAGGCCGTGCCCGGCCATTATGCGCAAAGAATATGTTGTGGGATCTGATACGGCACGCGTCTGATAGGTACGCTCGGTGTCTGAAGATATGAATCGACCTTAAATGAAGATGAAAAGCGCCCTTAGAATTTAGAAACAAAAGAACCACGCCCGATCGTAACTTAATTCATCTGCAGTTGTGAAACGCAAGGAAAGCTCCAAACCTTATACTACGCAATTCGATTTTCGAACTTTATTTCGTGCCATTCCGTTCACGTTAATAGTATTAAACAAAAGAGTGAAAGGGATGGCACAAAACGAACTTTGAATTTCGTAGTACAGTAAAATTACATAAAGTTTACCATTGACAGATGGTTTGCCTTCATTTCATATTCAACTTTAACGACCTACAAATAAAGCCAATTTTAGAATACTGTTACCCACGTTTGCAGATTTTGTTATAACTACTTTATTTGTATGGTGTTAAAGTTGGAAATGAAATGAAGGCAAGCAATCTGTCTGTGGTATAAAAGTAAACGTATTGTAACATGTATTGTGAAAATAATAGCGACTTTGCTACGGGCATAAGGAAGTAACATCGTAAGTTGTAAAAGCATAGTGCGAATGCTCGTGCTGAAAGTGTCTGACGTCTGACAAGGTAGTTCAATTATATCTCTCTATTTCCTCTCTCCTTTTCTCTCGTTGCGTTAACAATCTGCGGATAATATTTGCGTCTCAAAATAATATATCCGCAAGCGAAGTCGAAACTGGTATAATAATAATTTATTTTACACCAAAATATCCTTAAAATCTCTGATGACCCCCCGACCCTTTATGAAGTTGTATAAGTAACAGCGCACCTTTCAATATGTTCATTGTAGAACCAACTATTAGAATTGTACTCACACGAGGATATGATTCTCTGTAGAATATAAGTTATGCGTATAGCTCAACTAAATATTGTAACCAATCCCAATATTCTAAACATTCCTTTGGATAGCCTTAAAAGATTGTGATTTTATATTATTATGTAGATGGAATCTCTTTGGTAGAAATAAAATAAATGTTGCTTATTGGCATTTTTACTTATTAGTTAGGCTTATTAGAAAAAAATGGTAGTTCTTGGAGATGTATGAGTTACTCATAGTACTACGACTCTCAGGGGTCAATCACGTTAGCTAAGCAATATTTTATTGTTTAGATTACTTCGACTTCCGTAACACTAACAGCCGTTGCACTGATGAAGATTGAAGTGTAGGGTATCACCATTTTTTATTGATTGTTAATCAAGCCCTATGGATCGTAGTAATATGAGTAAAATTCGCGACAGTTTTTAGATATTAACCAAATTACTCATTCATAAAATGTACGTTTTCTCTATTGAATTCTGCAATAGGTACGTAATTTTTGATCGTAATCTGCCTGACAGTTGTTTTTTGTTTCAACTGTGATTAGGCGTATTATTTACGTCTACTTAAGTAACATTATTTATTTTTCTAATTATTTTTTTTGTATAATTTTACTCGGAATGGGGTCGGTTTAAGGCTATGTTATTAAATCATTGAAACACTATTTGACTTTTATTTAATTTATTATTGTATTTGCGATGACCCTTGGCTTTGGGATAAAATATTTAGTAATCCATTGAACATCGAGAACACAGATATTAACGTGAATAGTGATGATTACTGCCAAAGAAAAATAATGTCCGCCATTTCTACCAATTTTATAACAATCGCATGCCAATTCTACTCATCACTAGATGCCAGTACTAGTACTAGATGATACTAGTGAAATCTTGTGATGAGTAGCAGTAGCAGTGTAAAGTTTAGTGCTAATCTACAACAGATGGCGCTTAAATCTTTAATTCCATATTCTATCACTAGATAGCATAACGCTTTTGCATAGACTAACTTCTTCTAAATCATTTTCATCTGCCTGCCCGCGTGTGTACCAACAAAATTTTTCTAAACTAAATTAGTGCAATGAAAGTCTCGTTGAATGCTAACAAAGTTGGAGGGTCGTATATTTTCATCCTAATGCCCGTCATTCCACTTTGAGCGGAGCGGACTCCGCTTAACTTGCAATGATGGATTTCATTCAAGTTTAGTGGAAGCACTTCTATAAAGTCGATTATTGCGGTGTTAAGAAGTAGGTATCTGTATGAACTGGAATCCGCTCCGCTCGATGTGGAAGACGGAGATACCTGACAGTTATTTCTGTATCTAATTTAGAGAACGCGCAGTTATGTAATTATGCCAACTTAAAACATCCTAATAACTTGCAAGTGGATTAAAAAAGAGTGAAATGTTTTTACAGTGTCCTGGGTAGGTATACCTACTGTAAATTATATCAGTACACTGCAAAAACATTTCACTCAGAAAACCCATTACAAAAAATTGACTGCCGACACGAAAAAAATGTGATTGCACATATCGCTGAGCCGAAATCCATTTTAGTTGTTGCAAAAATGGATTCTGCCAGTGCACACACATTCGGGCGGGAGCAGTTAAACCGAACAAAAAGATAAAGGGTAATATTTTCATTGCGTCGATGAATGGGACGTGTGTTGACTCAACGCGGCGGAAAATATGAGTGGAGTTCCGCCGAGGGCGCCGGGCGGCCTGTGGGACAGCGACGTGGTCGGTATCAACGATCAGTTTACCTAATTGAGTTTTGAATGATCTTCGAAGTTTATTTTCAGAGAATGTAAAGCCGTTTTAAAGTTATAATTACTTAGGTACACATAATAAAGCATACTCTTTCAAATTGCAATTTTGACGGGGTTTTCAACTTTAACGAGTATGCACCTTTTTGTTATAAGGCAAGGTTATACTTTCACGTAAGTACTTACCTTAATATTCATGTGGACAAGATCACTTCGAAACGGCTGCATCTTTTTTATTTAACTATTTTTGTTGTGTTTGTAATTGACGGGGCAAGAAAATGTTTGAAAAATTGTGCAGAAAAGTAAAAATTTGGGCAAAAAAATTCATTTAAAAGTGAGTGAATAACACAGTAGGTATTTAGTACAAAGAAGTCAGTAGGTACATAGATCTTCAAAAATATTGACAGATTGACGTTCTGGGCCCAATCGCATAACAAATTACAAGCTAGCTATTTTGTAGGTATTGAAATTCACTAATACCAACTAATACCTACTATTTGATTGTATTTTGTTATGCTATTGGGCCCTGTTCTTCAGTTTCCTTGTTTTATCTCTTGTAAAAAAAAACTTACGCAGTTTTGTGACAAAATTAGTGAAATACTTAGTAAGTAAGTAAGTAGGTAGGTACTGTAGGCAAAAGGAAAATTTTGGTATCGTTTTCTACATTAGTACATCCGAATGAAGCGAGCTAGGTATTCTATAATAATAACAACTTTCATTTCAATACTAGATGAAATAAAAACCCGCCTGTATTATTCCCATTCCCATGGGAATTCCGGGATAATAATACCCATGTCACTCTCGGAATTGAGACGAATCTAATGAGACCTCACACTTCAAAATCCATTGAGCCGTTTAGGCTGCAGAGCGTGCCAAAGAATGATACATACATAAATACATAATGCTCGAAAAACATAACCCTCCTTCGACAGTCGGGTGAAAACTAGCATTGTAGCATCTCTCCTGCGGATCCCTCGACCATCTGCGCGATCGTACCTGACCATTATGTAGTGCGTCGGTGTTCGCAGGTAATCCCGGCTGAATGAGCGATGTATAAAAAGTTCGCTCGTTAAATTGAGTAACTGCTGCGCGGGCTATTTCATGACATACTAATTATTCTGATAACGAATGGCAGGCCGTAGTGGATTGGAAGCATTACATCTCAGGACATGAGATCCAAGGCCAGAGTGAGTTCAGGGGCATTTCCAAAAAGAATGTAAGTAACCTTTACTTTTTTTTTATAATGAGGGAATTTAAGATTTTCTTATTCTAAATCACGAGTGCAATTCATTTTCATAAAATGTGTCATTATTTTTTTGGTCGCGTTTGTGACGGTTTCTTTATAAACTGACAGAAAAAAATGTATTATGGAAAATTAGGGGTATTTTTTTAACCATCAAAATCAATATTAATAATATTAATTAGCCTGGAGAAGTGTCCCACTGCTGGGCAAAGGCCTCGCCCTATTCTCTCCATGTATCCCGATTTTGAGCGGTGTCCTTCCAGTTTTCAAGGTACACGTCTAGGTAGTCAACGCCTCCTGGGCCTACCTCGTCGCCGCCATCCGTCTTGTGGCATCCAGTTTGTGGCTGTTTTAGCCCACCGATTCGGATCCATGCGGCTGACGTGGCCTGCCCAGTCCCACTTCAACTTGGCAGCCTTGGTACCCACAACAGTAATGCGTGTTTTTTGAGCGCAGCGTGGTGTTCCGGATCCGGCCAATCCGCCTCACCGCGAGCATACTACGCTCCATTGCTCTTTGGCAAACCTTCAGTTTAGTCTTCTGTAACTCCATCAATGACCATGTTTGAGCACCGTAAGTTAGGACAGGCAGTATACACATATGTATGTATGTATGTAAACTCTTTATTGTACAAAAATAAGGAAAAAAAACCGGCCAAGTGCGAGTCGGACTCGCGCACCGAGGGTTCCGTACAAATTTATATGTATCTATGAAGATCCAGTCTTAGCAGACCCCTGCTCCTAAGCAAAATGTGCGCAGAGTGGGATCATTGTAGATTGGGTACTGATATAGACAGACAGACAAAAAAATTTATGTTATAAGACCTTGCTTCGTGCCAAATTTCAAGATTCTGAGTTCACGGGAAGTACCCTGTAGGTTTTGATTCCCTTGCGAGTGTCGACAATTTGCGGAAAATTGCGGCATAAAAGGATCTTTTGATTGCGTTAAAAATTTATGCTTTTCGCAATTTTTCCTTAATCTGTGCTATAATACGTTGTTTCGTACCAAATTTCAAGATTCTGAGTTCACGGGAAGTACCCTGTAGGTTTTGATTCCCTTGCGAGTTTCGAAAATTTGCGGAAATTTGCGGCATAAACGGCTGTATCTTTTGATTGCGTTGGCTTAGAAGTTTGATTTTTTACAGCTCCAAGGGACCTAACCCCTGTTACCTGAGTATTTGATATAAATTTCAGCTTGATACCTCCACGCGTTCCTGAGAAAAAGGGTCTTGACAGACAGACGGACGGACAACAAAGTGATCCTATAAGGGTTCCGCTACGCATTATTGACAACCGTTGAAATGCATGTACAAAGGCGAACTTATCCCTTTAAGGGATCTCTACCAGTCAAACTTTTACATATCAATGAGTCTCCGTTTTAAAATCAATAGAATTCTTAATTCTGAGTAAGAAAACTCAAGTGAGGGGTAGGTACACTTTTTAGGATGTTACTGAACCAGTGAGTTACATCTTTGGCCTAATCTGTACTTAGGTACAATCAGGTGAGATAGAGGTCAATCGCTGGTCAGTCATCATCCCAGCCTATGTATAGTCGACCAAGAAACTCCTTTACCACCCTAAAGTTCAATGTCAGTTGTTTGACTTAAGACATCAAAGGCTATTTTCACTTACAAGTCAATGTGACAATCAGCCTTATTGTTTTTATTCTGATGTAGGAACTGTCACAAAAAATGGTAAAGCACTTACTTGGTCGACTATACATCCTACTGCAGGGCACTGGCCTCCTCTCAGCATGAGAGGGCTTGGGCTGTTTTTACCACGCGGGCGCAGTGCGGATTGGGGATCACATACACCATTGAATTTCTTCGCAGGTTTGTGCAGCTCGTGGTAAATTCCAAACGTAATTTCATACGTAAATTCCGAAAAACTCAAGACGTACTAGCCCGGGCTGAACCCACGAGCCTCTGCTTGTGAGACCGTAGGTCACACCACATGATTGTGATTGCTACCACAGAATAGTACTTACAAGTACTGCTACTTGATATTATAAATGTGAGGGAAATTAAATTAGAAACTAGCTTTAATTAGTGCTGCATGCTTAGTATAAGTTTTACTTCACCAAATACTTCTCGATCGCGTTTACGTAAAAATTTCAATTCTATGGAAACATGGACACGCGCGCGCGAAGGCGCTGTCCATGTTTTCATAGTAACATTGTAGTATTATAGTGCTAGTGCATAGTGTTTATTTTAGCATTGAAAAACCGGCCAAGAGCGTGTCGGACACGCCCAAGGTAGGGTTCCGTAGCCATTAAGAAAAAATCAAGTAATATTTTTCTAAGGATTTTGTATGTGTTGTGTACGGAATCATGTTTTATACCTTAGGCTACTATTTACTCTTAAACTACAAATAATTTCCAAGCAATCTTAGCCGCTATAATTTTCCTAGTAAATTTGATATATTTACTACCATTCTGAATTTTTTCAAATTTTTCTACCCAACAGTTTAGATTTTAGAGGGGGACGGGACGGTCGATTTTAATGAAAATTTTCACTTTAAAGTTGAATATTTCGCAAACAGATCACTGAATAGAAAAATCATGTTAGCAACCTCACAATGGTTTTAAAAGACCTATCCAACGATACCCCACACTATAGGGTTAATCGAGAAAAAAAATCACCCCCACTTTACGTCTATGGGAGGTACCCTAAAAAATATTTTTTTAGTTTTTTTTATTTAACCACTTTGTCGGCGTGACTGATATATATATTCATGCCAAATTACAGCCTTCTAGTACTAAAAGTCTCTGAGCATAGCCGCGGACAGACATGGCGAAACTATAAGGGTTCCTAGTTGACTACGGAACCCTAAAACGATTACATAGGCCGATCACAGTAAGTTTGAAATTGATAAGTGCTTATAAAATTTATAAAGGGCGAACAAACTTTCGCATTCTTCTAAGTTTCTAAGTCGGAACGAATAATATTTATACTATCGTTTTTCGTTCGCATTACCAGTCAAATTAGCCAGTTGAGTTGAGCGGGCGTCAATCGACTTCGTCCCCAGAGACTGACGTTTTCTGACGCCCGCTGACGCTCACTGACGTTTGCTGACGGATTGGTTCGCGATTGCGAGCGACGCGCACGCGCCCGTCGCCTGCTGTTCCGTGATAAACGTTTGATGTTGTTTGACACGATTCACTTTTGTTTTTAGGCCCAATTGGTATCTGAATTGGGGTTAACACACGCTTTTTTGCCGAAGATATTTTATTATTTGGATAACTAAACGGGAAGTATACCCAAACAAAAAGAGTTAGCAAGTCTGTTGATATACGTATGACGGAGTTCTAAAGTACCTACATAATATATACTTCGTTTTTAGGGTTCCGTAGTCAACTAGGAACCCTTATAGTTCCACCATGTCTGTCCGTCTGTCTGTCCGTCCGCAGCTAAGCTCAGTTGGGACCAAAAACAACCACATTAATAAAGTATGCAATGATTTTTTCGTACCTGCTACGGAACCCTATCTTGGGCGTGTCCGACACGCTCTTGGCCGGTTTTTTTTAGGATTAGAAATAAGGTAAGCGATCTTGACGGGTCTTTTTATTGAAAAACATTTTTGAAAAATAATTCAAAGCAAATATGTAACAATTAGAATGGACATATGGTCATTTGGTTTCATATAGGTAATAGTTACTATTTTTAAAGCGTTTTTCAGTAAAAAGACTTCAAGATTACTCTATTTCTAATTCTAAAAAAACGAAGTAGGTATAGCAAACTTTAAAAAATACAACCACTTCGTTTGTTGAAGTCTCCTAAACGTTAGGTTGCAAGATTCTTTACTTATAATATAAGTACTTCTCGTATTCTTATTTACCTATTTGTTACGAGTACATACGAAACTGTACCTATTCGGTAAATCGATATTTTTGAAAGCACTGGCTTACCCTAAAGAATCAAAGAAATAAATGGGCTTGTTCAAAAGACATGTTAGTTAGTTTGCCTCACCAATTTTTTTTGCAATGTGTGCGATATAGGCACAGCTAAGTTATTAGCATAAACCCATACGTTTCGCGTCCGCCCACCGACAGATGGAGGTATTATACGTATTATGCGATTTTTAATATGCATTCTGTATGCTAATATATTTTTTACATTTCATCGAAAACTTTACGGTGACATTGTAAACTATTTTTTTATGGAAGTAATAAAAAACTGTGGGCACGCGTCGCGGTCATAAATCTTTTTTCTTATTTTGAATGTTTTTTGTTGTTTCATAATAGACCGTGTTAAAAAGTGACTATTAGTAGGAAGGATTATTTGTTCTTTCATGGTCGTTTGAAACCACGTTGACATCGTCGTTCATTAAACCACATAATTTATTACGATTTAAGAACCCCAGTTTTAGTGAAAAGGTACCTAACATTTTTATAATCTTGTAACGCCTCGCGCACTTTTTGAAGTACAAATACAATCGTAAGAATTACTGCCATATGTATTTTGTGGAGTGAAAATTTTGCAATGAAATGAGAACTTTGAATTTGTAGAAATAATTTCCAAAATCACAAAACTGGGTACTCTCGGTTCGGTCTGTAGCACTAAGTCAGGCTGTTAAAAAAAGTCAGGACGTAACGAGGTTAAAAAAATACTTAGTTCATGATTGAAATCTCACTTTTAGAGAAGGTATATAGTCTTATACCATATGCCACCGTAATGCACAGTGTATACTTTCCATAAATACTTAAATCTGAAAAATTATAATTTTAATACAAACTTAGCTATTTATTCACAAAACTTAAACTCCTTTAAGACGGGCCCAAATACCCTTACACACCTAATATACCATATACGCATAACTAATTTCTCTGGTAAATTTTCTTAATTTCGGTACCGTTTACCAGGAGAAGAGCAACTTGTAGGTAGCTGTGTGATTAATCGCTTGCATGAATATGTATGAGGATAGGGTTGGCAGGTGGGCACCTTTAAATTATATTAAATGAAACATATAGCCACAACTATAGTATATGCGGTCTTTTGTTGCTGAAATTGGTGTTGTATACCGTGCTATGGTACGTATCTACGGTCTGATGCTGCTTATATAATTATCAGAATAACGCTGCGTATTTTAAGATACCTATTCAAAAACGATCTTAATAAACCATTAGGTAGTCATGTAGGTTTGATAAGTAACTAGGTATATGGAGGGAAAATAATATTTAGTAGGTAAAGTATTTATATCGGCGTGATAGATGAGTATCTACTTTATTTTTTTTAAGGTTTCGGGTCTTACCCCAAACGGTGCCAATGAGACTGGATTGCTAAGGTTTTGCTATCTATTCCTGACTGTGACACTACCAGTCTTTTGATCATTTCAATCACATTGTTATAGGAAATAATTAAACATTTATTTATTACTTAACTTCTTGCGTATTATTTATAATCCGCGCAAGACCTAAAGTCACCGACATAGCTCGGAGAATCGCCAGACTCAAGTGGCAGTGGGCAGGGCACATCGCTCGTAGAACTGATGGCCGATGGGGCAAAAAGGTTCTCGAGTTGCGTCCACGGATCGGAAGACGCAGTGTAGGTAGGCCTCCAACAAGATGGAGCGACGACCTGGTTAAGGTTGCGGGATCGAGTTGGATGCGGATGGCACAGGACCGATCTGCTTGGTGAGCCTTGGGGGAAGCCTATGTTCAGCAGTGGACGTCTTTCGGCTGAAATGATGATGATGAAATGATATACGATGATACGAAACTCTTCGTGTGCTTATCTGACTTGCACTGGGACAGTTTTCAATATGCTATCTGATGTCTAAATTCATATCATAAATTAGATTCTCATTGTACAACAATTTTCTCAGCGACGACCCTTAGAAAAACCAATACAAAAAATCAGTGCGGCCACCGAGTAAACAAGCAGACGCCCATTATTATTTCTGGTGTAGCATTATCCAAATCGCATCTCCTATAGTGTCTAGGTATTTGCGCACTATTGTTACGGCGTTGTGTATAAAATCAACATTTGTTATGGAGGGCACAATATCGCGCGGCATTACCATTAGAATAGAGGCTGACGCATGGCCGGCGCTATACGGTTTTAATGGCTTTATGCGAAATCATTGTGGGTGTCTGGGTGGAAGGTGAGGGTACGATGTTCGGAAATGCGTGTTGTGGATTTGGGAATTTTTGGAGCTTGTTAAAAACCGGTTGAGAGTTTACCGTTTGTTTTTATATTTGTACACTTGTGACTTAGTATAAAATCAAATAAGTTTTTGGCAAGGAATTCATTTTTGATTCAAGCGTTTTTTGTTCTTATCTACATATTATTATCTTTCTCAAATTTCAAGTCAATCCGATCAGTGAGTGGAAGTGGGCAATATTCGACTTGATGGATGTAAAAACAAAATTAAAAAATACAATAATCTGAATTGTTTAATATGTGGCGTTCAATAAAAAGTCGTTGTATTTTATTACTTTTAACAGAAAAGTGATATTCGTTGAGCAGAAACCCGACTAATCTTACATCATACTTGCAGAAAAACAAGTTATCATTTGTCTCTACATTCAGGTGCCGCACGCTGGCTTTGATAACTAGATTCAACGTAGCAATAGTTAAATGCTCAGTTCGGAATTTATGTGCGAAATTACATTTGAAATTTACCATGAGCTTTATGGTGAAGGAGAACATCGTGAGAAAACCTGCTTACACCTGCGAAGAAATTCAATGGTGTGTGTGAAGTTCCCAATCCGCACTGGGCCCGCGTGAAAACTACGGCCCAAGCCCTCTCATTCTGAGAGGAGGCATGTGCCCAGCAGTGAGACATATATAGGCTGGGATGATGAATGACAAGTAGGTAGAGTAATAGGATCATAGAGCGATTTTAAAAAAACGTTTCTTTTTTCATTGAATTTCAATATTATCAGTGTACAATTTTTTTCTTCTACTAAGCGACGAACATTCACCCCGAATCGCACGAATAAAAAAACTGTTTGATCAATTAAAAAACAATGCAATCGAGTATTTGCTTTACGATGCGAACTGATGAAATCTAAACTGAATTAGCGGGGGCGTTGGTCCGACGACACGGGTTCCAACATCCTCACGTTAAATAAACCTAGGGTTCCGTCCTCGGGGGTCCGTCGCGTGGCGGTCGCGCGCCGGCCGCGTGCCGGATAGAACCCTGTCCCATCTCTAGTCGTCCTCATAGTATTTTGGCGGGAAAAGAGGGCGTTCATAATTCGAACAGGGATATTACACGCTAATTTTGTCACATTTGTGGATAGATTGATTTTGTGTGGTGCGCGGGATTAGCGTAATATATGGTCTTGTGGCTGTTTTGATTTATTATTCGGTTTATTTGATAGTTTATTCTTAATCGAAAAGAGCTAATAGTCAACCGGCCACCGCCAGCTTGTGTGAAGGTTATCAAATTAATATTTAAACGTTGTAATCAATTTTATCGTCCCAAAATCTTAAATATTTAATGCTCGGTAGTTGTCAGGTGCACTATAGTCTCCTATCTTCTATCAACTGCTACATTTTTCGATCAATAATACTTAAAAGAATACCAGAAATCTTTAAAAAATACTAAGTAGTCAATAGCAACACTTGATATCATTTGTAAAATGGAAATAAAAAGAAATATGACTTAATTATTTCTAATACCTATTTCTTATCTAAAATGGGATTTTATTAATATCTGTTGTATAAGGTAAGCGTTCCTGTGCTCGAGTCTGACCCAATACATGGCACTTTCAATCTTATGTCATAGTAAGAGAGGTGACAGATAGATGGGTGTCATCTACTGGGCGTTGAGGTGTCTAGCATTGGTACGTTTCATAAATGATTATAGTAACATTATTATTAATATTATTATATTAAGTTCTTACATAACTGCCGCTTTTAAAAACGTCAATAAAATTATTTAAATTTTGTAAAACTATAATCCTTCTATCCACACTTTTTTAAATACGCAGTGTGGTACAAAGAACAAGGTAAAGGGCTTTTAATTCGTTGATCACCTCCACAAAGTAACGCCCGAATCAATCAAATTTTAATTTGTTTAGCTATTATCATCGCTTGTTAATAGACGGCTCTGTGTACGGCAGTAAGACCTAATCCTTAATTTGACTGAACTATTAAGTCTGCTACCAACACTGCCTCAACAATAACATGGGTAATAAATTGAACGTAATTATATGTAGCGGAAGTAACTAAACAACTATCGGGGTTTACGAGCCGTGTGATTGTCTCCAACCGGGGACTTTATTGATTGTTCACAATTAAATGGCGGGTGATTTGATTACAGACACGGTTAGAAAAGGATAGTCAAAGAAAGTTCAAGGGAATTAAAGGAGTCAAAGGAAAGGACAGTTTCGTTATCATTAACATCGGAGCATTCAAGATAAAATATAAATAATAAATAAATATCACGGGACAATTCACACCAATTGACCTAGTCCCAAACTAAGCTAAGCATAGCTTGTGTTGTGGGTACAAGGCAACGGATAAACATACTTATATAGATAGACACATACTTAAATACATATCAAACACCCAAGACCCGAGAACAAACATTCGTATTATTCATACAAATATCTGCCCCGACACGGGAATCGAACCCGGGACCTCAAGTTTCGTAGTCAGGTTCTCTAACCACTAGGCCATCTGGTCGTCAAGATGGTAAAAAATATCTGAACACGACCTTATTGTCAATTGCGTACGTGCGTGTTTAGATATTTTTGAGCACCTTGACTGCTCCGATGTTAATGATGGCGACTGTACTAAGAAATCAGCGCCGTATGTTTATGTCTAAGTAAGTACCTACCAAGGTTCAGATAGCACAGAATAAGAAACAAAATTTATCTAATCTTCCTAAAATTTTCTCTATCTTGTGGGAATTTCAAAAATTTCCTTCAAGTATACACTTTTATTTTATTTATTTATTTATTTAGCAGTTAGGTACAATATATCAGTTAGTCAGGACTTTAAATTTTATATATATAGATCTGATGTAAAATCATGCACGTTTTACGTAGCGTTTATTATCACATACCTACATAATAAATTAATTAATAAATTTAAAAACCCCGTCTAAGCGCAGTTAACCATCAACAAAAAACAAAAATCAAATTCAAACAAAAATAAAAAAACCGCATCCATTTCGCGTCACCCGTTTAAGAGCTACGATGCCACTGACAGACACATACACACACGCGCACGCACACACGCACGCACGCACGCACACACGCACGCACACACGCACACACATAGCGTTCAAACTTATAACATCCCTCTTTTTGTGTCGGGGGTTAGTAAAATAACCAAGCGCTATAAAAATATAACGCATGAGACACTTGCGTTTACAGTGCATCAATGCATTTAGAGCAGTTATCCTTTACTCCTTACGTGTTTTGTCTCTGTCTGGTGAAGGCAATCACCACAAAATGACAGATAAAGACAAACAACCATTAAGTTAACATAAGCTTAAAAGAGGGTTAGAGAAATCAAGTGCCCATGTTTTGTTAGCCTAAAGTTGGCCAGGAGCCAGTACTTGCGGATGTGCAGAACATACCTGAAAAAATGGCTTTTGTAACTTTTTAGTGTCTGATGTAGCATTTTCATTAATGTTCCGGGATTTCATTAAATTAATAAATTCCCATGGGAATCCCCAATAATTACGTCGTCTTCAGTATCGTTACACGAAGAAAACCCGTGTCCAATTTCATGTCTCTAGATACCGTTAACATTGTTGTTGGTAGTTGTTGATCACTGTTGCGATAAAAAGTAGCCTGCGTGTTATTCCTGAGATTCAGCTATCTACAAACTTTATTATAGATAATATAGCTATAGCTTTATTATAGCTTTAGCCTAGTTGGTAGTGACCCTGCCTACGAAGCAAGAGGTCCTGGGTTCAAATCCCGGTAAGGGCATTTATTTGTGTGATGAGCACGAATATTTGTTCCTGAGTTATGGATGTTTCTATGTATTTAAGTATTTATTTATCTATATAAGTATGTTTATCGTCGTCTAGTACCCATAGTACAAGCTTTGCTTAGTTTGGGACTAGGTCGATTTGTGTAAGATTATCCCCTAATATTTATTTATTTATTTATTTATTACATTCAAATCGTTTAACGTGAAAAAACAATAAATAGGTACACATACATATTATGTATCTACCTACATGCAAAATACAAACAAACACTCACAAACTTTTTAATGTTAGCAGGACAATACGTAATATGGAAATGGAAGTTACTTGAACGGACAAGGTGCTTAATGACTTTACTAAAAATCTTAACCTTTCAATCTTGCAGTTTTCGTCTTTGAGGTCACGAGATAATGAGACCTCAAAAGAGTTCAAGGTACTTTGACCCAATAGAGAGTAACTGTGGCCCCATAAATTACCACATTCGCACGTTTAAAAGGAAACTGACACAATCCGCCTAATATTTATTTAAGTAAAATTTATTTTTGATATGAAAATAGTCCTACCTATAGTAAAAGTTGCTGATTGCGAATCTCCCCATCACTCCCTCCGCCCCTGCTCATGACTCCTGAATCATCCTGTATAATAATAAAATCTATACTTCGTTTTTTTAGCATTAGAAATAAGGTAAACAATCTAAATATGTCATTTTATTGAAAAACGCTTTTAAAAAAATACTTAGTAACAACTATTAACTTATGAAACCAAAAGAATATAAATGATTATATTTCCTTGTTAATTGTTGCATATTTGCCGTGATTTATTTTTCAAAAGTGTTTTTCAATAAAAAGACACGTTAAGATCGCTTACCTTCTTTCTAATGCTAAAAAAACGAAGTATAGACCGAGTTACTCCCAATGGCCAAAGATACCGGCTCATTATTCGGGCGACTCAACCGCCTCACTTTGGTGGTCACATTTTTTAAGAATTGGTTGCAGACTTTAACTAACTGCATAACATAGCATAACTGGGGCTAAATTCAGGAATGGGCCTTCACTTCACGGTTTGGTAGCGGTAATTCAATCGTTTGGGTTGGGTTTGGTTTGAACTGCTATTCTGGAACGTCAAAAATCACTGGTTTGCGAGAGGTTTGGGCTGAGTTTGGGATGAGCCTTATTTATTTGTATATTTATTTATTTACAAAGCGATTAACAGGAAAATAAGGCTCATCCCAAGCTCAACCCATTCCTATCCTCTCCCAAACGATTGAATTACCGCTCGCAAACCGTGTCGGGCCGTTCCTGAATCCCCGTCCCCCGGAAACTGTATCAGAATCTTCTAGCATATCTACAAAAATATATCCACGAAAGTGATTCCGAGCTAACGCTCAAATAATGACCTACCCTAGAGGGCCAAATTTATGACTTTACGGTAGTTTAATTTATTGTAACTTTTTATTTTAAATGTTAAGCAACGCCTTATACGTGTTAGTGTTTAGTTCAACTAGGTAGATAAGCGCATTGATCCTTGCAATCACGTCGGTTAGTACCCGGAGATTAACTTGCAGTAAAACTTACAGGAACTCCTAAATGTCAAGTTGTTAATTACTTAAATGAAGAATAGCAAAGTACTTCTTAGACTAATAGAACTTGACTTACCTATTTAAAAAATCTATTAGGTAGCTACTATACTATTCCTATGCTGTTAGGAAGAACTTATCTAAAAAATAAATAATTTGTCATAGTAATGCATAAAATAACGATGAAAAATACAGCAATATCATTCTAAAGGTCAAAAATATTTTTTTTATTCAGTTAAGGCTTCAATAAGCTCTAATGAACGTCGAAGAATCTGCCACCGGTTCGGAAATGTGTGTAATTTTAATTAAGTATACTGAAAATATGTGAATGAGTGTGAGTGTCGGTTACTCTTCTACGTTAAAACGGTTTGAAGGATTTGGATGAAATAAAGTATCTAGATAGCTGGGTCTTAACACTCATAAGCTATTTTTTACTGTGATATATCCACGGGTTCAAGTTGTAACGCATACAAAATTTGTACAAAATACCAAAATCTCAATCGCTAAATACAACAACATGAGACAACAACAACGATAGCAAACTTCGCACTAGTAATCTCCATAAAGCGTAAAATGAAGAACACAATCTATTTTTTGGGGATTCCAATAGGTGGCTAGGTTAGGATAGTCACGTAATCACGGAGTTTTACTATAACCACCAGATTTAATGGTTTACGGGCGAAGCCACCGTAACGCTACTATGTGAAAAAGTCAATATCACGAGACTATTTCTATTTATTCTTAGATACTAAATATCGTGGATGTCATGGTAGCCTAGTGGTTTGACCTATGGCCTCTCAAGCAAAAGGTCGTGGGTTCGAGCCGGCTCGCACCTCTGAGTTTTTCGGAATTTATGTGCGAAATTATATTTGAAATTTATCACGAGCTTTGCGGTGAAGGAAAACATAGTGAGGAAACTGCACACACTAAGAAGAAATTAAATGGTGTGTGTGAATTTCCCAATCCGCACTGGGCCCGCGTGGGAACTATAGCCCAATCCCTCTCATTCTGAGAGGAAACCCTGTGTCCGCAGTGGGACGTATGTAGGCTGGGATGATAATTATGATATATAGATTAGGAATATATCAACGGACCCTCTTCATCTAGCGCACAGGTAGGTATAAAGGGTGCCTGTTTAAATGGACCAAATCTAATTTTAGCAGAGAAAAGCTCAAGATGACAAACATTTAGCGAACCTTACCTGTCCTGCGGCATTTTGTTAATTAATTTGGATTCAGATCGCCGCTCAGCAGTTTGTTCGCGTTTGGGGCTTAGAGCCTCATAATTACGGGAACGAACTCAAAAACATGGACGGGAATTTCTAAATTTGGTCAATTAGTCTTCTACTTATATAGGACAGTTTAAGGAAATAAAGAGTCAATATTAAGGTGATCGTGATCGTCTCCTGCCTGGCTCGCTGCTGGGCACATGCCTCCTCTCAGATTGAGAAGGTTCACATTGCTGCCTATCCGGGCCCAGTGCGGATTAGGAACTTCCATATACCACACACTTAACTATAATACTTAATCATCGGAAGACGCGTTGGAGCGATGTTGAACGAACAAGTTGGAGCGATGACCTGGTTGAGGTAACGGGAACGCGTTGGATGTGGATGGCCTATTCAGTATAGGTATTTATAAAATCGCAACATTTCTTACAAAAAATTGTACAATAAAACCTCCTTCAAAAAACCCCCAAAAAAACATAAAATAATAATTGATTGAACCGACCACAATAAGCATGAAAATATCTTTCTACTAATCTGTTTGAAGTTGGTGCCTCAGCACGAGCCAGCAGGAGTGTAGAAGCCCTATAATAGGTATGTAGGTAAGTTAGATTACTAGGTCCACTCCTGCTGGCTCGTGCTGAGGCACCAACTTCAAACAGATTAGTAGAAAGATATTTTCATGCTTATTGTGGTCGGTTCAATCAATTATTATTTTATGTTTTTTTGGGGGTTTTTTGAAGGAGGTTTTATTTTTTATTTAATTTTTTTTTATTTCCAAGTTTTTTTGGGTGTTTTTTGAAGGCGGTTTTATTTTTTATTTAAAATTTTTTATTTTTTTCTTTTTAGTTGTTGCTAATGGCCTGGACTGGCACTCTTTACTGACTGTACTTTTTGCCTCTGGTTACCAAAGTACTTATCAAGACGAATCAAACGAGACCAAACTTGATGGGGTTATGTCGTTTTACTACGGAGTTCTTATGGTCACCATCCAACTTCATTGTCAGACCCTGGTTACCATCTAGGACCAAAGTACTCGTTGAGACGAGTCAAATGAGTCCGTACTCGATGGGGTAAGTGCCGTTACTTTATGGAGTAACTTTGGCCACCTTCCAGCTCCATCATCAGACCCTGGTTACCATCTGGGATCAAAGTGCTCGTCAAGACGTTTCAAATGAACCCAAACTCGACGGGGTTGTGTTGTTTTATTACAGAGTTTCTATGGCCACCTTCCAACTCCATCATCAGATTAGCTCCATGTCACAATAATATTGCATTGTCACCTGATTTACACATGCATGTAAAATATGAAATCAATCAGAAACCGGGAAGTGAGTCAAATTCAACTTGCAAGATTTGACCCGTTGAGGAGTTCCGTTGGCCATCTGCGGTCTTCTTCATCAGATCTAGTTTACCAAATGACACTTTATGAATGCAAATGCTCGATTTGTCACTGAAAATACTAAAATCGTTTTACATTTCCCTTGAACTTTTGAAGAGTTCCTTCAATTCCTCATGGATCCCATCATCAGAACTGGATTCCGGTAACAACGGGACCAACCTTGAAGCATATGCTTTCAAACAACGAAAGAATTTTCCAAATCGGTTCATAAATGACGGAGTTCTGAGGTAACACACGTTAAAAAAAAAAAAAAAAAAGAACATACAACCGAATTGAGAACCTCCTCCTTTTTTGAAGTCGGTTAAAAAAATGATGAGTATCGGTCTGTCTAAAACCGAGCCCGCATTGCACGGTGTCGACCAGAGGAACCCCATCCTGGGGGGCTACTCCGAAATTCTAAAATCGAAGTTCGCATCGTACCGTCTCGCTCGCTCTCGTATTAAATGCTATTAGCGTGAGCGGAACGGCACGATACGAAGTTCGAATTTTGCACTTCGTAGTATAAGGCCTGGAGCGGCCAGTGGGGGCCGCAGTGTCTACGTGTTCGTGTGGCGTTCACAACACAATGGCGACGAGGGAACCGATAAACCTATACGCACAATCGTGCGCGATTATGTCTTTGAAGTCTTTTAAGCTAACGTTCTTTCGCGCGTGATTACACGTACAAGTTTTTGTTAAACGGAAAGAGCGAACGTGTAAAGGCTAATCGTGCAGGATAATAATAATAAATAATAATAAATCTTTATTCAAAATAGGTTTTTACGATATAGAACTTAAGTCTAAGCAAATTAAAAGTGAAGAATGACACATGCCTGAACTAGGAAGATCCTGTGTCTCAGCCGAAAAAAGAACTTACACAACTAGACTTAACTACATGAATTAAGTTAAATTTAATTAAACTAACACTTGCAGAAAAAAGAAACCGCTATGTAGGTAATCTTAGTACTAAGGTAAATTAGGAAACATTATTAACAATAACATAATAAGTACCTATTATCAAAACCATGTTTATATAAATAAGGTCAATAATTTAAACATATATTAGATAGGTACTTATAAATCCGTGTATGATGTGTTTTCCAATATTGCTTGTTATACATTTTTAATTAGGTACGACAATCAAGTATCAGTGTCATCAAAAATTGCGAACTGGGTTAAAGTCTAAACTTAAGAGTAATTATAGCGTAGGAGTAAATTTTCAACCTCACATATTACTGACTCAGATACACAGAAAAGATCTAGGTCATCGATTAAATTTTCATTCATACAAATAAAACGAACATAAAATAAGTAAAAGAATAGTTCTGAAAGTAAACTTGGAAATGGCGTTCTTAGGCGTCTTCATAGTCTATTGAATTAATGTACCGTAATTCTGCAGATTTCTTAGCGGGACAGTTGGAATCACCAGTTGTGTGATTACACGGCTTCTTAAAGTGCAGGCAAGTAGCACACTTAGGTGGATTAGACTTCTTCGCACACTCCTTCAACAATATGACCTATTTCATGGATAGACTGTGCGAAACTGGCGTGTGTTGGAGTGTGGGCAATTCGCACAGTTTTACTGAAGTAACGCGCGCCCACGCGGTTATACCAGTCGGCCATCTTGCGTGCGCGAATGAACTGTAGATACCAGTCAAGGAAACTGACTGAATGCGTAGCAGGGCGGAACCTTTTCACAACCAATTTCACGATGATTTCTTTGGCAGATGTATGGAATGTCAAGATGACATTTGTAATGAAAAGGGTTCTCCTGGTACGTGATTTAGTTTTCTTGACTGTGCGTGTAAAGGCACCCTCGAACCACGCGTGGTATATCTTTTCAACCGACGAAAACAAAAGGAGGAGGTTCTCAATTCGACATTTTTTTTTTTTATGTATGATCACGCATAACTTTTTACAGAGTAGTCCGATTTTGATGATTCTTTTGTTATTGGAAAGCGTATACCCCGAGGGTGGTCCCATTTAAATTTGGAAACAATATTCCTACCCTAAGGGTAGAAAAACAGGGGATGATTGACTAACTTTTTACAGAGTAGTATGATTTCCATAATTCTTTTTTATTGGATAGATATGGACCTTGAAGTTGGTATTATAAATTTGGAAAAAAAATTACCCCAAGGATGGAAAAAAAGTATAAAATAAAAACTTTTTAACAAAAAATTAAACCGCCGAAAAAACTGAAAAGCAAAAAATAATACCTTTTTTGTTTGACCTTAATCTAGGTACCAGTTTGAAGTCGGTGCCTCAGCACGAGCCAGGAGGAGTGATAGAAGCCAATCAGGTAGACGATTATAGGTCCACTATCTATATCTATAGATAGGTATAGGTATATCTTTTACTCTTTCGAGATCTTTACGGGCATTCTTTCGCACACGGTTGCTGTTTCACGCGCGATAGAGCGACTGTATAAAGTCGGCTAATAGCATAAAACCTCGTGTGGGTTCAAATGATCAAAATAATTTTAATAATTCACAATTGAGACGACCAGATGGCCTAGTGGTTAGAGAACCTAACTATGAAGCTTGAGGTCCAGGGTTCGATTCCCGTGTCGGAGCAGATATTTCTATGAAAAATACGAATGTTTGTTCTCGGGTCTTGGGTGTTTAATATGTATTTAAGTATGTATCTATCTATATAAGTATGTTTATCCGTTGCCTAGTACCCATAACACAAGCTTTTCCTAGCTTACTTTGGGACTAGGTCAATTGGTATGAATTGTCCCGTGAATTTTTTTATTTTTTTTTTATTTTACAATAGATCTACAGTCTATGCTCCAAATATTTACCGGAGGAGCAAAGAAAATAAGGTTGTATTGCTGAACTGAAACAATTACTTTGCTCACCCGCGACCTTACGATAGTTAAGTTTATGTAAGAAATGCGTGTTCATGCAGTTCCTCCACCTCCACACTGTACGAACACACACAAATCACACAAACCCAACCATCACCACCACCAAACTACACTGACGCGTTTCGAACTCAACCAGAGCTGGCACTACAACCGTACGCTATGCTACCAAATGTTAATGTTGGTGAGTTTAAGTAGTGGAGGTCTTTTGACTGATAAGATGACGATGGTGTTTTTTTAATGTTTAATGCGTGAAATGGACGAAATAGTACATTATTGTCGTGGCCTGGAAGTAGGCAATTACTGGCTGAGTATGAGTATTAGGCGGACGAGCTTGCGAGTCCGTTTAACTAATACAAAGTCAGCAATTGCTATTCCATCCGAGACTAATATAAAGCTTTTCTCAAAAATGGTGAAGGAAAAAAAATTAGAATAAACTTTTAGTAACTTAAATAGGTATGTCGGGGTAAGAAAAGGTTCGTCACTTTTCGACTCAACGAGTTAAGGTTGAAAAGTGACGAACCTTTTCTTACCCCGACTATAAAAAGAATTGCAAATCACTTAAAATTAAATGTCATTTAACCCTTTCCCGTCTTTTTTAATTATAAAGAAACTGCATGTGTATTTTTCCACCGAAAACAACACAAGCTGTTTCAAACACAATAAAAAAAGTCCGGAGTTCCAACAAAACAACTGATAGGTATATACCGGTTATTTGAGTTGGCTGTATACGAATAGTGCCAATTTATTACCATGCCCGTTTTAACTTTTTAATTTTTTTTTTAAATTTGTATGCGACATTGTTGTCGAGTTAATCGAGCCTGCAATGTTTTTAACTTTTTAATTTTTTACTGACCATAAACTATGCACTTCGCGTTCTGATATGTAAAGTTAAGAATAATGTCAACTTTTACGGATATTTTGGAGCAAAATTTAATAATTGTTAAGTTTCCAGTTTTCGCAGACCGATTTTTAACCGGCGCGACCTTTAAAAACCCAGTGGCCTTACCTAAGCCCCACCCAAGTTAGCCTACAATAGGTTTATACAATAAAACGAGTCGTCTAAGAGTGGGCATTAACGCAAAGCCTTTATCTTAGCGCCGAGCCCCGCAAAGATGCCCATTGTGCGAACAATAACTGCGAATCTGCATAATTTCACCTCGTTAAGGCAATGAAATGATTAATAATAGGGATCATATAGCCCCCGGGTAAGGTGACCATAGGACTACTTATAACAGGAATTTAAATGGCGTAGTGTTTATTTCCTTCGATAATCGTTGACGCCAGTTTTATGCCTCTCCCGCTGTCAATATCATTTTTGCCTTTTACATATACTTAATAGTTAAGTGAATTGTAATATAATTTTTCCTCGAAAAAAATTATTTTCTATGGAGTTTCGATGGCAATGATAGTCTTTCCGAAAGCGCTGATAATCTATAAGATAGACATGTAAAAAACCCTTTGTGGCCAACCTACAGAATACAGGTTTTGATATTAAATGTGCACAAGTTTTTTTTGTTTTCATATGTTTTAGTAGATCACGGTACTCGCCAATGGAATGTACTTAATCCTTTTTGAACTGCATTTTATAATTGCATTAAATTTTGAAAGACTGCTATCGACGTGTTTTAAATTCGTTTAAAATGTTTAGTTTTTTTTCGATTTCTTTCGTTGAGTTCAGTTAGCTTTTTATTGTTATTGAAAATTTTATCTTGTTTTCACCTTTCAGTATTTCTGCAGGCGGGTTTTTGATTTTTATAATTTACTAGCTTTTGCCCGCGACTTCGTCCGCGTAGAATTCCAATTTGTGGTAAAGCTTCTTCATCTCTTTCATTGTATAAAACAAAAAACCGGCAACGGCAACATCCATTATTATTATCATTTCATCATCATCAGTATCAGTTAGTGAATATTATAAATCCCGTTTATTCACTATCCCGTGGGAATTTTAACAAAGTTGTCCTTATTCTATGCAAATTTTCGCTTATATTTATCCCGCGGGAATTTTGCATTTTCCCCGAGAAAAAGTAGTCTATGTCCTTAAAGGTGTAGCTTTCTACCGGTAAAAGAAGTTTTAAAACTTGAATTGACTTATTTTTTTCCCGTGTGAATTTTGCTTTTTCACGGAGAAAAGTAGTCTATGTAAATAATGGTTGGTGTTGACTTCCTATTGGTGAACGAAATTTTCAAATCAGCCCTCAAGTGTTGTTCACTTCTTTCTATCCCACGGGAATTTTGCATTTTACCGAATAAATAGTAGGTAGCCTAGCCTATACCAACAAAGGATAGTGTAGCTTTCTATTGGTCATTTTTTTTAAACTCAGCCCCGAAGTTATATTTACTATTTTCTATACCGCGGGAATTTTGCATTTATCCGGAAAATAGCATCCTATGTTAATCAAGGACACTGTATCTTTTCTATTAGTGAAAGACATTTTAAAATGAGCTCCGAAGTTGAATTTTTAAATCGGCTCGGAAGTTTCAGAGACTATCTATCCCACAGGAATTTCCAAAAATCCTGCAATAAGTTTTTTTGCTGTTATGTATGACCATTTACGTTTATACTGAATTTGAAAAGTTTAGTACTTAATTGTAGTTACGGAGATAGGATCCAGTTGATTTGAGTATATAAATCCTGATTTATCCTTATCCCGTGGATATTTTCAAAAGTATTGAAATTAGCTTTATGTTCTAATAGTCTACTTTGCATGCCCAATTGGAACAGTTTAGTAATCTTCGTTATGGGGATAGGGTCACTCTCGATTGATGAAATATATACATCCCGTATATTCCTTATCCCGTGGGAATTCCGGAAAATTATTTCTTATCGGATGCCTACGTCATACAAGGACACATCCTCCAAGTTTCAGGTCTCTACATACAGCGGTTTAGGCTGTGCGTTAATCCGCCAGTCAGTCATTTAGGACTTCAGGACAAAGCATTTTATATGTATTTGCATAGCACCAAGCGTTTATGCGAGTTCAACAATGATGTTTGAATACTCAATTCGATTTTATTCGAAAAAGGTTGAACTCACATAAAAGCTTCATCATCATCATCATCATTTCAGCCGTAGGACGTCCACTGCTGGACATAGGCCTCCCTCATTGACGCCCAATCATTACGGTTGGAAGCGACTTGCATCCACCCTGAACCTGCGTCCTTCACCAAAACGTCCGTCCATCTCGTTGGTGGACGTCCCACGCTGCGCTTGTAAAAGCAAAAGCTTCAAGTATATAACACCGAGCCACCGAGCAAATCCGACGGTTTTTAAGTCCGCAAATGGATCACCCCCTTTATTATCAGAGATCAGATCAGGAAGTGGTTGACAAACGTAGACAAATGGTTTGCAAAATTTGAAGTTTCGTTTCGTTTACATTGTGTCAAAATAAAAAGTAATTTAAATCAAAAGCACTAAGGAGTATTGATATCAACTTCGAAGCAAGTCACCCCCAAAATAACTTTCTACTCCTTTTGAACCCCGTCAAGGGATGAATTTCAATAAAATACGAAACACGTCTTCCATCAATTCTGTTATAGAATGTTTATGCAAAATTTGAAGTAGATTGGACCAAGGAATCACGTTGTCCCATACAAACTTTGCCCCCCTTTTTTACCCCCTTAGGAGTAGAACTACGAAAAATCCTTTCTTATCGGATGCCTACGTCATACAAAGAACACACCCTCCAAGTTTCAGGTCTCTACGATCAGCGGTTTAGGCTGTGCGTTGATCCGTCAGTCAGGACAAAGGATTTTATATGTATAGATTATTTTTTAATTTTTGGGTTGTAACTTAAAATTTTTGCTTTTGTACTATCGATCCAGAGTTTTCCGGGAAAAATCGTTGCCACCCTAACCCGAGACGTTACAATAGGCGCGATTTTACAAAATATTAGCAAGCGACTTCCTATATTAGAAAATTAAATGAGTATTGGAGGAGCAAAGCGTTGAATATTCAAAGAGAATAAATTAAGTACCGACGCCAAACAGAATTTCGAAGACAAATTATAGTACGCACGTACGCCGTTGCGTTAAATAAATAATAACACCCCGTTTTCAATCTTAGCGTACTAATTCATACTTAAAGGTATTAATGCTTCGTTACGCGTTAAACGTTATGCGAGCTCACACTCGTTTATTTAGCCCCTAACGGGGAAATGTCCGGGGGTATATTTAACAAGTTTGAAGCCTTTGTGGTTAGGTATGTCTGATAAGTGATAACTTGCAATAATGACTGTGGGTATGGAAAGGCAGTCAATTCAATTTTACACCCGGAATTGGAAGCTACCAACTGCAATGACAAAAAGGACATAATCATCTCGAAGTTGTACACTGTGAATCCAATACACTGTGTCTTCAGTACACTGTCTATCGGAGTTACAGTGTATAGGATTCACAGGGTACAGTTAAGTAACCTCTTGACCGCCACAAAACAAAGGAAGTGACGCCACGGTCTGTTATGTGCGCTACGGTCTAATCGATAAATAGGGCTTTATTCCATTGCAGAAGGATTTATTTCGAGTTAAATGTTGGTCATGTTTGATGTCATTTCACTGGCTGTCATGACTGGATGACTGTGGCAGTCAAGAGCATGGGGGGGGGGGCTTCCAAATTCGAAGTTCGTATGGTGTCGTCCCTTTTACTCTTCTGTTTAATACTATTAGCGTGAATGGAACGACACTATACGAAGTTCGAAAATCGAATTTCATACATAGTATAAGGCCAGGCCCCTTTAAAAGCCGCGCGCCTAGTGCTGATTCAGAACTTCACACACACACCATTGAACTAAGTACTTCGTAATGTTGATCTCCTCGCAGTGTTATCTTTCATCAAAAAACTCATTGTACTCATCAGCAAGTTGCACGAAACTCGGTGATGCAAGCTGGAGTTTGAACCTACGATTTTTTCCTTGAGACCCTATATTTCACGCAAAAAAACACGTTGGCACACTCTGTTGTAAACCTTGGCTTGGTTATAAAACGTCATATTCGGCACCGATTGATTCTTATCAATGACAGCATTGCAATCGAAAACGGTGGCAGCTATATCAGTTTAGATTTCATTATTTATGGCTCAGATAGCATTTAATATTACTGCCTAAAGTCACTGTTTACGTATATTTGCGTGATTTTTACTTGCGTAGGTTTACATAACTGTATGTTTAGGACTTAGATACTAGGTAAATAGCGGAGAGCTTAAAAGATTAGGTGACGTGAAAAACATTATCTATTAATAACTTTCTTGGATACACAATAGAAAGTAAAAATATAGACCTACGTTTTATTTGGCTCTACATTCTCTTAACAACTATTTTGTACGGTCTAATTAATAGAATTTCGCCTGATTCGATGATAGCTGTAAGAATCACCAGACTCAAGTGGCAGTGGGCACTGGGCAAGGCACATCGCTCGTAGAACTGATTGCCGATGGGACCCAAAGGTTCTCGAATGGCATCCACGGGCTGCTAGATGCAGTGTAGGTAGACCTCCAACGAGATGGAGCGACGACCTGGTTACTGGTGGTTGTGGGGATGCGGATGGCGCTGGACCGATCTGTTTGGCGAACCTTGGGGAGGCCGTCTTTCGGCTGAAATGATGATTTTAAAACCATTGTATGGTTATTTCGGAGATTTTTTCCCAAAAACGGACCTCATCTCATCTGAAATGTAGATGGTATCTAGGTATAAGGTATCTAGGTATAAGTGAACACTAGTAATATATGAGTATTTGTGTTGCTTAAAGTGATCACACATTCACACTTTCATCACTTTAACTTGAAAACCTCTTACAAGGCTATTCAGTCGAACTTACTTATACTGCCTGAAATACTTTGATATAATTTTGTGATACCTTGGATAGACTGGAGATGAAAGGCATGCTTCCACTGAGGCGGAGCAGCGTGGCGATGTGCAGAACCAAACAATCGCATTAGTTACGAGGAAATCCACATAATTGTAATGTGATAAAGTGTGTTAGTATGTTGCTTAATATCTATTTATATACATAAATATTTTATAATGTAACGTGTTTGTTTTGTATTGATTGTTTTTATATAGATAATGTTTTTTATGCTACTATTCGTTTTACATTGCACTGTCTGCTAAAATCCATTCCTTATTTTTCTTTCCGTTGGAAAAGCTTGCTTGGAAGAGATCGCTCTGAAGCAATAACACATACAAATCACACAAACCCAACTATCACCACCACCAAACTAAGTACTCTGAGGACTGTCTGACTGACGGTTGTGTTGCTCTGAGGATGAGCTCTGGTTGAGTTCGAAATGGTCAGTGTAGTTTGGTGAAGTAGAAATAGAAATAGTTTATTTGTTCAACAGGGGTAGAATTGTACATAAGCACAGATCTTAAATGTTACAGTTAATCACCATGTTAGGCCGCAAGGCATACTTACAAAAATTTATAGCTATTAATGGAGCTATCACAATGGGAGGTGCAGTTACCATTAATTGCAGTCTGACAAGAATTCATTAACAGTATATATTATTTTCTTCACTAAAAATTTAAATAGGTAATTTGGTTTTGAAATTTGTTACATTTTCTTTGTTTCTTATGGTGGTGGTGACAGTTGGGTTTGTGTGATTTGTGTGTGTTCGTACAGTGTGGAGATGGAAAAACTGCATGAACATACATTTCTTGCATAAACGTAGCTATCATAAGGTCGCGGGTGAGCAAAGTAATTGTTTCAGTTCATTGATACGGACCTCCGCAAATTAACGCCTCAATGCAAGCGTACCCTAAAGGTCGGTCAAGTTCACTCACGACGGCCAGGCTTACGCGCCTTACCGGTAATCTGGTTAATCTTTACAGCCCGTTACAGCATGTGCTGTGTATACAATACATGTCATATCACCGTCGGGTATACATTGAGAGCATTGTACTGTTTGGCTTCTTGTTAGGTCATGGTTAGGTCATATTGTTTGCATTTGCGGGCTTAGCTTGCTTGACTTTGGTCTACTTTGTCCTACTAATCCATACTTAATATTATAAATGTGAAAATGCGCCTATCTGTTACCTCGTCACGCTTAAATTTGTTATAGAGATAGTTTGAAACCCTGGGAAGGACATAGGATAGTTTTTATCCGTGAAAACTGCGTAGTTCTTGAGGGATGGCGATAAACGAATTCTTCGCAGACGGAGAGAGCAGAGCACAACGACTAAAAAGATTTATATAAAATTTCGTATGTAACTAGATAGCTGAACCTCTGGAATGGCATTATATTAGGCTACTTTTTTTTATCCCGATACGAGTATTAGACAAAATGTGGGAACTACGCTCCAAGCCCTCTCATTCTGTGAGGAGGCATGTTCCTACAGTGGGACGTATATAGGTTGGAATCCCCAGGTAAAGACTATTACGGCAATGTATAGTCGAATTAGTTGACCAAGACAAGTGTGCTTTTCCATTTTTTAATAACCAGTCTAAATAATAATAAGTCAAAAAAGGCTGATTTTCCCTTTGATTTGTAACTGAAAATTGCCTTTGATGTTTTAAGTCGTATAACTGACATTAAACCTTAAGGTATTTCTTGGTCTACTATACTGCTGATTATCCTCAATCAGTCGAAAGACTTTTATTGGATTTGGTGAGGGTGGTTTAAGACTCGTAAGACTTGCCCTATTCTCCTTTTAATAAAACTTGGCGTCTTTTCAGCCTTTTGGTGTTATTGGTGGCATCCAGTAGATGCACTACCAGTGGGTTAGGGTGTCCAGCTAAGCGAGCTGCATGAGATTCTTTGTATCGCTCGATTTCTTCAGCAACTGTTGGTAGTTGCAAGTAACGCACTATATTTTAACGCACTATCTTAAATGAGGCTTTACTATGTTCAATGATTACCCTGTAAATCACATCTCAAGCTCTCAACGACAACGAGTTCTTACGCTGGCTATCCCGTCTAGTAATATTGTCGCGAGTATATTCGTTATGACGAGAGAAAGGGACGTCGCGACGCGGGCGGCATGCGGTATTAGCTAGAGGCTCGGGAAATGCATGCTTGTCGTGTATTGATGGCAATGGTTACGAAATGTCAGTTTGGTGCGCGGATGTTAATAATAATGTGAATCATTGCCCGAGCGAGGGTGAAGCGTCTCCGTTTCAGTTTGGGCAAAAATGCTTTCGTATGTACGGCGGATGTCCGGCTGTTATCTTCTCATCATGTCAGTCACAAGAGCCTCAGTCCTCAATTAAATTGATATTCTTGAAAAACTCGAACTTACTCAGTCGCTCGGTGAAATATTCGGGACTTTAATTCTTCGCGATACCTTGTAAGTATAATAACTATTAAGTAAATTAAGTCTTATTGTAAAAATTGTAAGTACGCAGTCTACTGAATATCTAAATATGTAACAAAGAAAGTATCAGTATATGTAAGACAGTATATAGTAGGTGTACAGTAGGCAAACCAAATCGTTTGATTGTAGAGTGTAAGCTAAAAGGTTTTAGTACCTAAATTGATACGGAATTTAACAATGACGACTCACTGTCCAGTTATAGAACTGATCGATCTTCATTTTTCAGACTTATTAAATATAGATCTACATCTACATTTGTGGAATGCGGAAAAGAGAACTTCACGGTATGAATTTAACTTAATTTAAGCCTAGACAAAAATAATTATAGCGTAAACCGATTTAAATATTTAAATTTAATATTCAGATACAATGCAAATCGGTCGCTAAAATTGCATAAACACTATACATTACGATATCGTATTACTAGGGGTACCACCCTCATTCTTTTGCCCTCTACAACGAAACGTGCAAAAATATCAACCCTATTTCTATTCGCTTTACATTGCGTTCAAGCTATTATTCCTCAGCAAAAACTGCCTAACGACATCAGCAAGTTAACACAATAGCGATGTTATATTGCCGAGTGATGAATGTCGTGGTACAGGGGCGAATAGTCTTTTTTGAGAGGCATCTGTTACGCTCGATTAGTTTGACAAATTGTTGTGGGACGTGTCGATTAAAATATCGAGTTAGTTGACGGGTTAATACGGGGGCATTTGTGATCTCATTTAGTGAGGAAACACTGTGCATATAGGTAAGCTGAACATATGAGAAGATTATGCGAGCTACTTTAGATTTAGACGAATAAAATAAGAAATGTGTAAATATTGTGGCATCCTTCAAATAAATTACGCGGCGAACTGGACTTAAGCGGGTAGCTGGGCGGGCAGCGGCGTGGCGAGCATTTTCATTGTTCATTGCGTATGCTGCTTGGTCACCACTTTGCAGTGAGCGTCTTGGCCGCACTATGAACAGTGAATAGGTACGCTCGCCGCTCCGCCGCCTTCCCCGCTGCCCGCTGGCATTCAATCCGTGGCCTAGAGTTGTTTGGGGCGGTGGTTAGTCTAGTAGCGTTAAACATTAGTGCAAGGAGAAATAGTTTGTATTTGTTTACTGCACTCGTACTTAGTTGTCGAGTTTCATTTAGTTAGAAATGTCTATAGTATATTGAGATGCAACTCTATCTCTTACTTCAAGCTTTGTAACTCTGTACATAGTAACATCATAGATTACTAACAGATGCGACGTTTGCGTTTTATGGACGCTAATTCACCTCCTAGCCGGCTGACTGCCGACGGAGTTAGTAGAACATATACGAGTAGGTAGAGTAAATATTTAAGTGACAACTTCCAAAGAGAATAGAATCGCTCTACGAGTCAACGGTTGTGGAGGAGAAATTTTGTATTGTATGGAAAGACAGAGTACCTACTGGTAATGTATTCAAACTCGCGGAATTTCTAGGTAACTAGCTGTAACCCGTGGCCTTGCTTGTGTTAGAAAACCATAAAAAAGGTTACGGTACCTAGGATAACTTTCGCTCAGACAACGCCAGACAGCATAGCCCACCATACAAGCAAATATGTATGTCAGTGAAATGTGAATCAACTGTAAATAGGAAAAAGATTTTTCACCTCACTAGCTCGGAAAGCCCTTTTTGTTTGTTTGACATCTATTGAGAAAATCGTTTTTTATCCACAAGTGAAGAAAGAGTTTTGACATTTGAAGGCAGCTTAAGTGATATTTGACAGCTAACAAAACGTAAAATGTTAAAAGTGCTGAATTTTTAACATCACAATTAATGAATTGCATCGAGTAAAAAACAGTAAATACAGTCTTACAACTTTATTTTAATTCATAAATATCAGCATTCAACATTAAACTTCATTCTTGTTGTAAAAACGGATAAAATGTTCTGACAGTCCAAGTAAGTCGATGTGCGAACAAAACGCATCCGAAATAATAAAAAAAAACTTAAGTCAAAACGGTATACAATTTAACAGTAATACAGTTTGCTCGTATCTCAAAATCGATAATCTGGCTAATTGAACTTTACGCGATGTGCAATAAAGTTCAGTTTGGTTTATTCATTGATTGGAGATACGAGTTTTTTCAAAGTAGTGACGATATGTCGGTATTGGAATAGTTCCATAAAGACTGGATTTGCTTAGGCTATTTTGCATTATTTTTGATTTTACCAATATTTCTATAAGTACTTCAAAATTATTGTATTGACAAAGAGGTAAATAAATAATAATTGATAGTACAAACCCTTTTTCTTATTTTCCTCGCTGTAGTGAGGTGAAAAGTTTTGTGTTATACACGGGTGAATAGTTATTTTACGTCTCGTGTGTTGAAGCACTCGCTATCGAAAGAATTCTATTTTTGAACCACTCGCTTCGCTCGTGGTCAATCATAGAATCCTTTCGATAGCTCGTGTTTCAAAATGAACACTCGCAGTTAAAATACAACTTTCCCCCCTTGTATAACAAATAACTATGAATTTGTTTTCTTTTCAGATCGAATGAAATAAAACAAATGCAACTCTGTCTCAATTTAGAATGATATAATTCCTTTGAAATGGAGATGTCCTTATCAAGCACATTTTGCAGGACGAGGATAGACAAAGTTAGCACATGTTAACAGCAGAAATACTCCTTCATTTTTGGACTGCGTCCTTTATTCTTGTTTAAAATTAAAATATTATCCCACGGAAACTTATTACTATGGTAAGTATTCGTGTCTCTAACCAAATCTTTGTCTATCTATACGCCAAGTTTCATCTAAATCCGTTGAGCCGTTATCGCGTGATTGACTAACAAATATTAAGATATCCAAACATCTAAACATCTTGACAAACTTTCTCGTTTGTAATATTAGAAGGAAGTAGGATAGAAAATAGAGTAAGTGCCAGGTTATAATATCAAATCAGGAATGTAACGAAATTGAACAACCGAAACCTCGGTTATTCGGAATGTTTAAATCATAACTAAGTAATCAAAATGAAATAAGTTTATTTGCTATTTAGAATACAGATATTAAGGTATTACAAGATATAAAGTGGTACAGTGTAAGTAAGTGGTTAAGAGTACTAGGTAAGTAATTAAAATCAGTTACCGTCTCGTTATCCTTGTGGAGTAGCAAGATGTCATTTTGCATATGAAATTTACAAAGTAAATAATGCTAGATTCAAATTAAACACTTTATGGATCAACCACCACCTGCTACTTTGCATAAAAGCGAATCATACTAATAATATGAATGAGAAATATTGTGAAGTTATTTGTTACTCAATCTTCTTGTAATAACGTCTTAACCGATTTAGGCGAAATTTGATATGGATATAGTTTAAGTCCAGAGAAACGACATTGAATAAGCCATTTTTATTTTGGAAAATTGCGTAGTTAATTCCCGCAGAATAGCAATAAATGAATTCTTCGCAGACGAAGTCGCGGGCAACAGCTGTAGGTCGTAGGTATAATGTTGTATGGTATATTTTCTAATATTCGGCTCTTATAATTTGCTATAGGGACTTATGTTTAATTACATTTAATAATTGTATGTGTATTCTACCAACAGGGGCTAAATTCGAAGAACCGAATTTGTCTAAGGTTATTTACGGTGGGCCTCAAAAGTTGCTGAACACTTTAGTACTTTGTCAGTTTCACTAAATGTGACATATTTCAAATTTCACAGTATACTCTTGCCACATTGTTCTCATAAGACATTCATAAAATAAATAATGCTGGTTTAATTAAATAAAAAGACCGAATAGTCATTAAAAACATTTATTATAAAAAACAGTTTATTTTCTAAAATTAAGTATAGATAGTTACCTATTATTAACAAAATCTAAAATAGTGTACTCTATACAATGGTTATAATTGACCACATTTCATATTTCTAAGACTGTACTTTGATTCGTTCTCTGTATTCTGTTTGGAAAGAGAAAGACGCTGATAGTTTTAAATTTTCACTAGGTTTATTAATTAATTTGTTACAATTTTTTAAAGATGTGTTTATTCTAAAAGAGCGTAACGATAGAATAGATCCATTACTTTTGTCAAGTCTCTATTAAAAAAAAGTGATGACGTAAATTTGACGTTAAGGTTGTTATCAAATTTAATATTATGACAGCTCATTTTTCTACTGAAAAGGGTAAAGGAAACATATCTATTCTGTGGCACTATTTGGAAGTACATATACGTTTTTAAATTTGTTGTATTTTTTTAAATATAGAGAAATAAATTATAATAAATATTTTTCCGTGTTCAGGAGACGAAACTCTTTCGATTCCTGCAGTAAATTTCAGGTGTTAAAATAATGAAAGGTTGTCAATTAATAGGTATGCATATTACTTAATTATTGCATACATAGGTACTTATATCAATCATTTTTTGACTGGATAATAATGGTCGTTTTAAGTATTTTTATTTATTTAATTTTCGTCTTATGGCAATGTAATTCAATTATGAAAGTAATACCTACACTTTATCTTAATGCCTCACCTGCATACTTACTATTATTATTATTACTTACTTCTAATATTTTGTGTTTGTTCCTTGGCACAACAATTTTCTTTTCTTTCTTTGTATATGTATACATACCTAAATTGTTATTATGTAGACGGCCGGATAGCCTAGTTGTTAGAGAACCTGACTACGAAGCTTGAGGTCCCGGGTTCGATTCCCGGTCGGGGCAGATATGTGTGTGAAAAATACGAATGTTTGTGCTCGAGTCTTGGATGTTTAATATGTACTTAAGTATGTATTTATCTATATAAGTATGTTTATCCGTTGTCTACTACCCATAGTACAAGCTTTGCTTAGTTTGGGACTAGGTTCAAATAAATAACCTAATTATGACAAGGATTTAAGGTAAAGGTTACTATGTACTACGTACCTAACTTCAAAAGAATCACGTTTTTTTTTATTTTGCTCTCCGTCTTAGTAGGTATAGGCATTTGTTAAGTTTCAGTAATTACGCACCTACAAACAGGTGTCTAATATAAATATCAAAACGTAGAAGGTACTAAAATTTTACTGACGTTAATTACGCACATTAAAAATACGCAATATTTTATAAATTGATTGTTTTCTTATTATTTGGAAAGTATTACTTGAGATGACAATTAGATATGTAACCCTAAAATTGACTGATTGACACTCGCATTTATCTATTTCATAACTAGGTACTTCTTATCTAGAAAATACCAACTCATATTAATATTAAGGTTATGCTTAATTGCAGGAAAATAGATAACAGATAAAATTGATAGAAAATGCTTAAAAATAGCAACTTACCTACTTAATCTACGTGTTTTAATTAACACAGGAATAAGACCATTAATGTATATTATTATATGTATCTGAAACGGTAAATCTACCTTAAGGTCCGTTTACAACTAACACAACATTCACATTTCGGAGCGTGCGGTGCCGTCGGGCGCTGCCGCTCGGTCCGCCGGCGGCGCGTAGCGCGCTCGTAGCTCGTAGCGCCCCGTAGCACCCGCACGCCGCGTAGCACCCACCATCAACTCTTTTACCCGCTCATTAATAATTTACCGGTTTGAATTATTGAAACTGAAACACCTCAAACATGACACACGTAGAACAAACCGATCAGAGAAGCGTCGGCAAGTAACGGACGCGGCGGAGGTTGCGACGACGCTTCGCCGCCATATTGTTTCGCGCCCCGCCCCCCACTCCACCGGGCCCCGTGATTGGCTCATAAGCCGACGGAGGCGGGGCGTAACTCGCCAAAATGTTGCCAGCTTTTTGAATAAATAATTTCAGTAATTTAAGTAATGAAGGCAATTATGGCGTTGTTTAGCTAAGTTCGCGCGGTAGCGAGTGGGAACTTTATATTTATATCGGTCTCTTTATGTACGCCGACGCGGTTAATGCGCGCGATCTGTTTGCGTGGCTGCCTTATTTATGGCGGAGGACGGTGCAGCCGGCCTGCGATTTAAACTGCAATTATTCTGTACGCTATAAGGAAAACATATTGCACAGTTAAAATGAGCTAGGGAAATAAAAATGCTAAGAAGACATTGCTATAACAAGACTACCTCCAAAGATGGTTTTCATTTCTAGTGAGCCAAATAGAGACTTTTCTGACTGAACTTACGGAACGGCTCAAGTAAGGTACTTGCACCCAATAGGCAATACCCGTACAAAACTACGAACTACAAATAAATTCGCCAGCAAGCCATGAATCGCAATGACGTTGCGTGACGGGTGTCCGCAGGCCGAGTAAACAGTGACGTCACGGAGCGTCACGACAAAAAGTCGATTTTCGCGAGTTCGGTCGCGGCCAGCTGACTGCCCGCGCCCCGCGCCCGCACCCCCCGCAAGAGAGATTTCGGCACGAGCGAGAGAGAAGTGGGCGCACGTAGCGCGAGTGAGCGAGAGCACCGTATGTGTGCGTGCGCGCGCGGTGGGCGGCGGCGGATGATGTATAGAGTGGTGGAGTTAGGTTCAAATTGTGCCGGGAAGTGGCCGAGATTAGAGCCCGGCCCGCACCGCCGCTAAAGCCCACTTAAGACTGTTTTTAATACTAGTATTTTTTACGCGATCCCGACAGGATTTAGCGGATAAACGTCGCGATCGTGCGCTTTGATTTATCGGTTTCGAATTCGGTTTCGGTTTCTGGTGTTTACGCTAGTGGTGACCGGCGAAGTAATCTCGCGGCTTGTACCAGATTATGACGGATATCATCGGATTTCGTGCTCGTATGCTGTGACGGCCGCGGCTCGGCTAGCCCCGCAACGCGTTAATTGTGAGTACCATCTTAATTCAGTGGGTGTTCCATAAACAACGACACGCAGCGTTACTGAAAATTGTAATCCCCTGGATGAAGCTTGCGTTGTTTATGTCTTCGATGTGACCGAGAAATCTGGTTGATACAAGACGATGAATTGGACAGGGTCAATGTTCTCACAAGACACAGCGACTGGTCTAATTTCGGAACTAAGAAAAAGAATGTCATCTATGTATAAGTTATCAGTCAGAACAAAAAACTGCTCATTTAGCAACTAGGTATTTACCCCGACATTATTAGAATCATACTATCTAGACTCAAGATGTCTTTTTGAACGAAATAAAAATGACACGTCATTTAGGTACACATAGTCATTTTCAGTCAGGTTTTGAGTATCAGGTACTTAAGCAGGTAAAACTAGGCCGACGGTAGAGTTATGCTCTACATAAATTTGTCAAATATATTACGTAGTCGTATATTAAACCTAGGTATAGATTCAGTAAAAAATAATGATTATCTATTGATCAATAAGTTAAAAAAAAACAAAAGACGAACGGTTCTACCTAATGTATAATATATTGGCCGATTTCTACCATAGCAAAATGTACACTGAATTGTGAAAAAAAAAATAGAATAAGTAACTGTCACGGAATATAGCAAATAATTTAGAATAATTGACCATTTTTTATGTACTTAGGAAGGGGTATTTTACTACATTTTATTTAATTGTCTAAGTATTTATTTACACACTATCTAAGTATATACACAAGAATTAACAAAAAGGATTAAAAAAAACTTAACCTAACTATTAATCTAAACTTAAAAACCCATTTTCACAAATAATAAGTAAATAGAAATTAATTTCATTCTAGAGCAAAAGTACAATGACATAACATACACAAAAAGTTTTTTTTTATAAAATTGTGTACCTAGGTAAATTTATTCAGACTGTGAACAAAAATATAACGAAAATTTTCAATTAGGTTAGGTTAGGTTAGTTGCTTATCAAATTAGTTGGTAATTTTATGACGACCATTAAACTATTGCTGTTTCAGATATAAAAGAAAGAAAGAAAGAAAGAATGTGTTTCAGATATGAGTAAATTTCTTGATTTTTTTTATTTGTGTTTTTACTCTTACATTAGATAAGTGCCTATCTGTCTACAGGAGTAGAAACAGGTAGGTACATGGTATTTCAGTTTTTCAGTAAAAACTTGTAGGCCTTGACTTTATTATAAATATGGCAGAGAGAGCATTAAAAACTTGGGTCCATATTGAGTTGCATAAAATTTGGCAGAGAAAGCATTAAAAACTTGGGTTCATATTGAGTTGCATAAAATTTAAAGTACGTATTCATCATTTGTCAGAATTCATCATTTCGCTGAACTCTTTTTAGTCAGATTGCATTTCATTCATCAACCCAGCCTGTATACGTCCCACTGTAGGAACACGCTACCTCTCAGAATGAGAGGGCTTGGGCCGTATTTCCCACGCGGGCCCAGTGTGGATTGGGAACTTCACACACACCATTGAATTTCTTCGCAGGTGTATGCAGGTTTCCTCACGATGTTTTCTTTCACCGTAAAGCTCATGGTAAATTACAAATCCGTAATTTACCATGATCCGGGAATCTGAATCCATTAATTGTAGACCAGGTACAGAATTGTTATATAAAAACCTAACCTAACCTATAGAGTCCTACAGGATAATCATTTAAAAATTCCTGAGTAATTAATGGTTTCTGAGAAAAAAGAATTCGGCGAAATGATGAATTTGGACAAATGATGAATTCGGACTTTAAATTTTATGCCAATAGAGGCGCCCGCTAAAAACTTCGGGTGACACAAATTAGGTACTTTACTGAATTTAGGTCTAGTCGACCAAGTAAGTGCTTTTCCATTTTAAGGACAGTTCTTACACCAGAAAAAAAACAATAAGGCTGATTGTCACATTGATTGAGCTAAAAGTGAATATAGCCTTTGATATTTTAAGCCATACAACTGACATTAAACTTTATGGTGGTAAAACAATTGCTTGGTCGACATTATAAGTAGGTTATACCTAGGTGCCTCCAACAAACAAACAAACACGTTCCAATCGTTTTCTTAATGTGAAAAACAGTCCAAAAAGCTTAATTTTTGGAATACTTTAAGGGTCACTATTACAGAGTGCTGTCAAAAAATATTATTTCCGAATTATCAAATATTTAACAATATAATGCTCATTTAGAACGATAGTGACACAATTCGAATATAGTAATTTAAAAACTAAACCTTTCTTTCTTTCAACATAAAGTTTATTTTTGAAATGACAATAATTCGAATGGTGTTAGTGTCGTTCTAAAGGAGCGATAAGTAATTATATATTATATGATCATCAGAATTCATCATTTCGCTGAACTAATGACTGTCAAAGACAGAATTTTGAACCGGTCAGAAATTTTAACCACTTAATATAACTAATATTTCGATTTAACTTTTTAACTATTTGGCGGAGGTTATCTTTGAACTAAAATCAATTAGGTTATAGCCTGTTTTCAACCGACGAAAACAAAAGGAGGAGGTTCTCAAGTCGACGTGTATATATATATATATATATATATATATATATTTTGATATAAGATCACGCATAACTTTTTACAGAGTAGTCCGATTTTGATGATTCTTTTTTTATTGGAAAGCGTATACCTCGAGGGTGGTCCCATTTAAATTTGGAAATAATATACTTACCCTAAGGGTAGGAAAACAGGGCATGATTGACTAACTATTTACAGAGTAGTCTGATTTTCATAATTCTTTTTTATTGGAGATGGGAAAAAAGTATAAAATAAAACTTTTTAACAAAAAAATTAAACCGCCGAAAAAACTGAAAAGTAAAAAATAATACCTTTTTTGATTGACCTTAATCTAGGTACCAGTTTGAAGTCGGTGCCTCAGCACTTAGCCAGGAGGAGTGGACCTATAATCGTCTACCTGATTGGCTTCTATCACTCCTCCTGGCTCGTGCTGAGGCACCGACTTCAAACTGGTACCTAGATTAAGGTCAAACAAAAAAGGTATTATTTTTTACTTTTCAGTTTTTTCGGCGGTTTAATTTTTTTGTTAAAAAGTTTTTTCCACGACCACTCTACTTGAGTATCCTATTTTGACAAGAAGCAAGGTACTGGCAAATATACAAGTGATAAATAAACATGAAGGTCTAAGAAACGCTACCTACGATTTGTTTGCAAATGTTTTTGGCTAATGAAAAATATTTAAAATAGAAAAATAAAATGTAACGTAGTGGTTAGACGTTTACTTATAGGCGTAGCAGGAAATACTTTAATGGCCAAAATGTAATGAGTAAAGTAAGGTTATATGTACACTGTAACGTTGTCTTTTGTTTCAGTTAATTTCTAACCCCTTATATTAAGTCCAGAATCCATGGAGTCGCAGTTTGTTAAAAATGTTTTTCGTAGTCAAAATATTTAGGGCAAATGTAAATTATCATTATATAAAAATGTGCACCGCGTAAATACTGCGTACTATCGTAATATACCACATAAAGATAGTTAAAATTGATTATTGATGCTCTTTATATTTTCCAATTACCATGTGGTAATAATGCAAAACAATACTTTTCAAAATATTCTTAACACGTAACGACTTCGTGGATTCTAGGGTCCATGGCGTATAACCAAATATCCTAACCTTTTTTTATGAATAACATTTTACGTATGATACACAGTGAAAACAGCATTTTAACAGCAGCAGCAACATTTTTCGTTATGGAAAAAGTTACTTACCTACTCATTTTGTTACTTACGACATTTCGTTATGTGAGACCCAATAGATGTGTTACCATTTACAGAAACTTTTAGGAAAAAACTATTTCTATAAAATGTTTCGAATGTGATAGAGCTTCATGTAAAAAGTATGGGGTCGATGCAAAATCATTTGCTTTTAACATGCCTCGTCACCTTAGTTATACGCATCATATAAATCATAAATTAAAACTAAATCCGTCCACCACTCATAAAACGTGTTTTTCAAATAATTCTGATTATCATTCTTAGAAAAAAATACAGCACTGCAGTGAAATAAACTCTACAAGTGTTATATTTTTTTATCAATTATTAAGGAAGTTTCCCAAGACCAACAAATTACTGTTCATTTGATTTTAAAAAAGTTTTTTTGCTGACATGACTGTAATCTACAAAATATGCCAGTGTATTCTCTCAGTTACAGCTACTTTATTTAAAAATAAAAATAATGCTCTCAAGATTGCACCTAACCGTTTCTTTTTGTGTCGAACACTATCAGATCATTGACAACGCGATAGCCTATCTGATACCAGACACGGATGATGTCAATGTTGAAGTACCAGGGGACTATTTTTAAATCGGTCGATATGCGCATGTATGTAAATACGGATTAGAAAGTTAAACGGTTCGTACGATTGGTCTGAGTTTGAAGCTAGAGGTTTTTAGTTATTATAATAATACTTCATAGTTAGATTTTTTTTATTGAGATCAAACAAATATTTATTAAATACGGGTAATAAATTGCTTTTAATTAAATTTGGTTTGAACAATAAATAAATAAATATCACGGGACATTTCATACCAATTGACCTAGTCCCAAAGTAAGCTAGAAAAGCTTGTGTTATGGGTACTAGGCAACGGATAAACATACTTATATAGATAGATATATACTTAAATACATATTAAACACCCAAGACCCGAGAACAAACATTCGTATTTTTCATACAAATATCTGCCCCGACACGGGAATCGAACCCGGGACCTCAAGCTTCATAGTCAGGTTCTCTAACCACTAGGCTATCTAGTCGTCAATGTAGATAATATTAGAAAATCGACGATACATAATTATACTTTCATTAAAGTAGGTCTGTACGAACACACCACGATGCTCCTACGAGGATCATGCTCTTTTGTGCCGAGTTTTCGGTCATGGAACCATTTATTATGTGCGTTCCGACACGCACTAGGCCAGTTTCTGTGATGTTAATAGTTATGTCGTTTGTGAATGTCTATTTTAATTGCTAATTAGACGATAGATGACATGATAAATGTGTCA
Organism: Archips crataeganus; assembly: GCA_947859365.1. Taxonomy (NCBI): domain Eukaryota; kingdom Metazoa; phylum Arthropoda; class Insecta; order Lepidoptera; family Tortricidae; genus Archips; species Archips crataeganus. The sequence goes on along the minus strand of OX402053.1, from coordinate 7,020,794 downwards.
TATTATTATGACACTGATCATTAATTTTATTCAATTAAAAATAAGTTCGCGCAAAATATACTGTTATAAAGGTCTTCCGCACAAGGACATGATGAATAACGAAAAAAAAGGTTATCTATTATTTTAGAATAGATCCCTTGTTTAAGCCATCACATGTAATATCACTTGTAATGTGTGTAACACGTTGTTGTGAAGAATTTAGAGATATTAAGTTTAGTGAATGTCTAGAAAAGTAATGTTTACAGGTTAAACAGAGTGCTTTAGTGAGTTTTTGACACTAAAACGTATCATATGCGTTTGCGTTAACCGCTTTGCTATAAACCAATTTAGTGGCGCCTCTAGTGACGTATAATGTCTGAAAATTGTTACTAATATTTGACACTTATGGCACATTAGTTTGACGTTAGTGATGTGTAGTGAACATTTTCGTTAGGCAACCTCTGGAGAGTGAGGGAAGCGACTTAGGTATGTCTTCTATCCTTCGCAGTTAGCGCACAGTCGCCATAAACATCGGAGCATTTAAGGCGGTCAAAAATATCTGAACATGATCTTATTGTCAATTGCGTAGTACGTGCGTGTTCAGATATTTTTGATGGCGACTGTACACAACCTTTGCTATGCCATTACTGACGTCACGTAAATAATTTGGGCAATCCAATGAGAATCCAGTTATTAATGACGGCAGACAATGCCATCTATTGATTTCAGATGAAGTTAACGTATCATTTTGAAAGACAAAGTAAGGTCGCGTGCTTTAATTTGGGTGGGACCCATTTCGAAAAAAATATCCTTTGAATTCCCGTATAACATGACAGGACTGTCAACCTTAAGTGGGTCTCAAATTAAAGCTCGTGACTGTACACCTCAACGTTTTTGTACAGCGCCCTATATTCCTTTTTAAAGTTAAAATATTTTGCCAGAGGAACGCATTAATCTCAATCTAGATTATTGTTTATCTTTACGCCAAATCCATTCAGCCGTTATTGTGTGATTCACTTGAAACTTTCTCTACAGCCCAAGCCCTGTCACTGAGAGTTAAGTAGTCCTGTGCCCAGTTATTCAAACAAATCAACTGTAAGAATAACTATCTAATGTACTTCATATAGGACAAATTATTCAATGAATAAAGAACTTTCAATATGCTTAATTTCCTAAATTACGAAGCTAATGACTCTCATCAAGCTCTTAAGGATTCGACCGGCTAATACGGAACGTTCTAAATGTGCTTTTTTGGACCATATTTTAAAGTCATCGTCTTCAGAAAATTCGCACCTATTTCTGAACTTCTAGTAATTCGACTTTTTTCTCAATCCTGTATAAAAATCGAAGTTGACTAAAGAGTTACTCGCATGTCGGAACTGCACTCGATTAAATAAAAAGAGTGTTATTGAAGATTCTTTATCGCTCGGCAATGGATCCGAATGAATGCCGAATAAAATCCGAATGAGATCGCGTTTTAATAGAGCGAGCCACTTTCGCCAACTTAAATCTTTGGCTTAAAAAAGGCTTTGCGTTGGTTTAAAGGGATAAGAGAGGCTCAGTAAGCTCGATTGCTGCCTTTGGCTTTGCTCAATTACTCACCGACGAGTCAAGATTAGTGCTTCAGGCGCCAGAGCGTTTTCAATTCAACTCGGAGAAAATAGGAATCGTATTTGCGTAGTGAGTTTGGATGCGACACTTCCTTGTTTTAAGGGAGGTCTTTGACCTTCGGCGATGTTTCGATTATTGGATGTTTGGGAGCTACGGCGTTCTTTGGTTGCGGTTGTATCATTTTAAAGAGATTTGTAACTATGGAAGGAAAGTTCTGTTGTATTCATTGTTACAGTCATTTAGCTTCCATTGGCCGTGGTAGCTTAGTGGTTTGACCAATGGGCTCTCGAGCAGAGGGGCGTGGGTTCGAGCCCGTCTTTGCACCTTCTCGAAATTTATATGCGAAATAACATTTGAAATTTACCATGACCTTTACCGTGAAGGAAATAATAGTGAGAAAGCACACACCCGCGAAGATATTCAACGGTGTTTGCGAAGTTCCCAGTCCGCACTGGGCCCACGTGGAAACTACGGCCCATGCCCTCTAATTCTGAAAGAAGGCATGTGCCATGCAATGGGGCGTATATAGGCTGGGATGACGTTAAATCAGGGTCAAATCTTCCAAGTAGAATTACACCCACTTTCATTGATGTTTTTGGACAATTTGGACTGTTTCGCCAGCAGTTGTAAAACTTTTACAACTATCACACGTTTTTAAACTTTTTTAATGAATAAACATTATTAAAGTGTTCATTAGAGGTTTTGCGGGGGAGTATAGATCCCTCTTCTGTTTAATTTTTATAAATTATGATAAGGTGTATTTAAATAATTTTAATATTATATTCATGTAGCTTCACAGTGCTTTGGTTTTACTGTTATGCTGTGTAATTGTTTGGAATAAATAAAAAAATAAAAATACTTTGTCTATTACTTGGCGATCAAATTTAATTTTCTTCCTTCTTTGGTTTTAACGTGCTAATAACCGAAACTAATTCATGACGACAACATCTTGGCATAAAGGCAGTATTATTACATTGCAACTCTAAAGTTCAAGCAGTAAAGCACTATTCTACTAAATCTAAGTTGCGAAAGCCATTAGAAGCTTGGTTTTAATTAACTCTTGCTTTATTACTTAGCAGGCTGGTTCATTTCAGTTACGCTCTATGCGAAAATAAATACTAGCGTATATAAGTTAAGTATGAAGTATCTTTTTCTATTTATTTTATTATTTTCTTCAACTTCATTTTTTATTACTTTTACTTGTAAAAGTTGGCCTAGTAGCGCCATCTCATGGTCCAGGTGAGCGGGTAGCTCCGAAGGAGTGTTGAAGTCTCTCGGTAGAGGGCATAACATAGATGCGCTTTATCACTGCCTAATGTGATTATAACAGACTGAAGTGTACGATGTATGGGAAAGATTCGTCGCTAACTTCTAGACCAGTGATGGTGTAGGGGTAAGCACGCAGCACGGAACGCTGAGGACCTGGGTTCGATTCCCAGCATTGGTCTTTTTTCTGGGGTTTTTTCTGTGCATCTATGTTTCAGTTTGTATTTAGTTTGAAATATAGATAACTACATATGTCACAATGACAAAAGTTTATTCAAATATTTGTAGCTTTGTATTAAATGACTCACTCAATTACGCACGCGGTATTTTTATGTACATAAAGAATATGAGAAACAAATCAAAACATAACTTAAGTTTGCATCTGCCGTGTAGAATCGTAAAACATCCCCCCTCCCATCCTAAGTGTGACTAGCAGGTACACCTTTGGGCGAAAGCTTAAAGGCTATTTGTTGTCATTGCAAAATCCTTAATTTCCTCTCCTTTCCAGCACTATTTCACAAAACTTCTTTGATTTTTATTGTCTTGGTTATTTCATTTTTCGTTTTAGTCCGCGCAGGGTTGTATACTTGGCAAGTGAGATATACTAATTATGTTCAAGAAATTTTCTTATTATTATTTGCTTTTACAATTTACAAATTATTTATTTACGCATGTACCTAGTCTTATGTATGTAGCTATTAGTGTGCAGTTTATTTATTTATTTATCTATCTAAACAGCGATCCGGGTGTCACCAACGGTACTGGCTGAAAATCAGCGCTGGGGTACTTTAAACGCCTCAGCATTATGCTGAGCCAGTGTCCGATTTGCAACCGCAATGACACATTCTATCTTTAGCTTTAGTATTGCCTTTTTGTTTTGTATAATATTGTGTCTTGTGATGTTGTAAATAAATGTATTTTCTTTCTTTCTTTCTTTCTTTAAAAGGAGAATCAATAGATGTTAATGGATGATTATTTTAAACAAAATAAATATATGTGTGGTGTGCGAAACTTAAAATATAATTTTTAACAGACACCAAAATAAGACGAGATTCTCAATTCTACTGCGTATTACTCTTGTAAGAATCTGTATCTTCCACAGAGTAACGTCTGAATCAGTCAGTTATTTAATAAAGTGACATTAGTAATATTGCCCCCAAGGAGAAAACAGGGAGCTGCACATCACTAGTTCAAGAACTCGTGGTGAAATTACAGAAAAAAAAAATCAAAAGACACCAATTCAAAACGTTAAAAAAGAGCCAGCTTTAATATCCATTCAATGGGTCAGTCAACACGTAGCGCAGCGCTCTCTCTTTGCTGAATATTGAATATCCGCTGCAGATACGTAAAAAAGGCCGTTAAGGCCGTAAATCACTTAACAGCCTTCTGTTCTATCTACGCCATTATACGAGTGAATTTTATACGGTCTGACGTATGAAATATGAAAGTTGTATATCCACGAGACCTTTTGTTTATGACGCCATATATCTGCGCTGTGTACCGCTTTAAATCAACCCGATAGTTTACTTGATGAGCGTAAACCGTGTCATGTATGGGACTTTCTCTTTGTTTTTTTAAGCTAAACTTTAAAGCCAGTGGTGGCTAGATTATTAAGATAATAAAACTTAGATAATAAAACTACTTAATTAGGAAGAATTACAAATTATAACTATTTATGGTATGGTAAGTACATATATTAATACAACAACAACTAAAGACCAATGGAATGGACTAAATTTTGTTGCAGAACGGCTACTTGGGCTATTTGCTCAATATTATTTTGAGTTATCATGTATCGAAGTGCTTAGGTTCAAATGAAAAATAGAAGAAGATTTTATTGTATTGTAAATTATAAAATATTCACGTTAATAACATAAATAGTTTTAATTTGTAATTCCTATGAGTTTTTGCAATGGAATGGTGACGTGTAGAATTGAACGATCGTTGTTTTAAACGCTATAAGTAACGTCAGACGTGGCAACTTTACCGTAGTCTAATTTTAGTAACAATTAATGTTGTTATTGAATTAAATTAGCTAATACTCCGCTAAAACCGGTTTCATTAAGTAATAACACATTTTGCCACTTATAGAAGCAACTTTGCCCATGTCAGTTGGCTTTAAGTTACATTATTCCAGTAAAATCATTCCAGTAGGACGACATAGCAGGGCTGCGATGCTAACGAGTTACAGGTCGATCGAGCACCGCAGTGTAAAGGTACTGGAACGATTTTACTGGAATAATGTAAATAGGACCTAAGAGATTGTCAGATTCTACTGACATGAACTTTAACCGCCTTAACTGTCCCTTGACGCTTGAATGTACACGGTGCTCTTTGTTCCAGTATGCGCCACGCATAACCGTTCCCCCCGTTGCGACTTCCGGCCTCACCATTCACCTCCGCGTGTACAAAGAGGCTCTGGCGGCCGGCATGGAGCCGCTGGGCGAGGGCCTGTGCCTCTCCGAGCTGGAGCTCCACGGGGGCCACTTGCACGAGTCGGTGGCGGCGTCCGTCGGCTCGGCGATATCGAGCCTGATGGCGCCGCTGCACCACGAGCCGCAGCACACACCGTTGCACGCCCACGCGCCGCCGCTGCATCACGAGCCGCTCGAGAAGCTTAAACGTAAGTAGTTATAAATGGGTGGATAAACTATTTCTTATTGTTATTCGGTCCCGTCAGCGAGGGGACAAAAGTAATACAGTTTAATTAGAAGAAATGTTGTGTCACATTAACTAACATGCTTATTAGATGACCAATTGTAGAAGGGGTTTAAAACTACCACAAAAATGCATGTTTGGCAAATTTTAATCAGATAAACTTACGGTTTAAAGAGTGACCCAGGAGCCCGTCACTATAGCAACGAGTGACAAAAAAAAGTTGATCGACCCAAATACACATAACGTCGTTGAGAATGCCAAATCCGCTAGGTGTTCGATTTTAATCAAATCAATTAATACCTATTATGTTATGTTGCTAGGTACCTATTTGTCAATCAAAAATCGAACAAATAGCGGATTTGGCATTCTCAATGACGATAATACACTCAGGTATACAGGGTAATTTTAAACGGTGATTAGGAGTTGAAAAGTAATAATCCCTAGCGAAAGTGGAATTTAATACCTAGATGAGATCTCAAGCAAATGAGTCTCTGTTCAATTGAAAAAAAAAGTTGTTGTTATACTTAACTTCCTCCATTAACCGAATGCATGGTCATCCTAAATTTTTTGAAGTTAAGTAGTTTCGTCTAGTGTCATCGTTTTGGTGGGAAATTTGACAGGTCTCACGTCAAACTTTGTTTAAGAAACTGACTTGTCAAAGAGGTTTTAGGCTCATAGACTAAACCATTTAAAGGGCGACAATGAGTTTATGTACTTAAAAAGTGATTATCCAAATAATTATTATTGTCTTTCTAAAATATATCTAGAAAAATTGGTTCCTGATCACCAATTTAGAAATCATCGTGTATACCTCGGTATCACAAAATGAATTTAAAATAGATATTTCGTCCACTGATTGAGCAAGTCTGAATGAACATCCCTGCAAATATATTACGCTGGAAGTTTTCATTCACTTTGACGCATTATACTTTGAACATCGGTTAAATGGGGGTCATACCCATTTTTATTTTGTTGGCGTCTCTCCTGCAGATATGGCAAAAGTTAAGGGTCTATAGCCAATATTTTTTAGTCAAGTCTACATCGGTGTGTGGGACGCCTGGCCAACTTTCGACTCATTTAAACAAATCTTAAGTTTGCTGAGTCGGAGTCGTTAATTTTAAGCCCACAGGAGAGACAAGTTTTGTTTCTTACGCTATAAATAACTCTATATACAATGTGTATTTGACATCTTGGCTTTTCAGAAAAGGGTTTATACTTCCTTTAAAAGCCGACAACAGACCAGTGACACTCCGAGTTGTTGGTATTCATGAGCGCTGGTGATCATTTTCCATCAGATGATCTACTTGCTCGTTCGCGACGCCCTAATAAAAAAAAATGTGGCTCAAAATTTATCCGGAACATTTTATCAGGGTGGTTGGGTTAAGTTAATTTGAAAATTTAGAAGGCACACGAGGCGCGCCCGCTTCCCGCACCTCTCCCGGCCCCCTTTGTCGTCTTACCCCACAGCCCCTGTACCGCGCGGGCGAGGACTAAATTAAACGGTTTAGCTATAATGTGGAGTCCCATGAGAAAGGCTTATGTCCAATAGTGACGGATCTATGAGGCGAGACGGTGCCGATTCGGTGCCAAACTACGCGTATGAGTGAGCACTAAATATGAAACTTATAAATATTAAACATTTATTTTGCTATTGATAGGCCTTGTTTTTGGCAGTATAAAATACCGTAGGAAAATCTTTTATGGTGTCTATTACAATAAGCCGACCGAAGAGCTACAATGGATTATGAGATTGCCAGAGGATTATTACAAGCTTTTATATCAAGTATGACATACTTTTACTGTTATGTAAATAATACAGGGATTTTATGACGCTTATAGTAAAATAAACTCAAGATAATACATAACCTTACCTAACAAAAAGCGTATAATAGCTACAATCAGAGCATTGAAACATACAAACAATAAATATATATATATTAAAACTGAAAGAACCTGTGTATATCCTGCATTATATCTGTCTATACATATAAATAAAAAAAAAATTTAGAAAATGTTCTTTGTACCCGCATATCTTCAGAACGGTTGCGTTTTGTCTAATTCTTTTTTAATCGTGTTAGTAACTATTGAGGGAAGGTTTACATGAAAGATTTTTTTTTTATTATTATTAGCACACGCGTGCGAAGACGGGGCTTGCAGCTAGTTACAATATAATTTATTCTTTACATAACTGGATACACTTAATAAAACAGATCCTAGGTACCTAAATCACATTCGATGATTTACAAAGTGCTTATCAAACGGAGAAATAAGTATACCTCGTCTACTCGTGACCACGGTGTTTTAATTTGAAATCTAAGGTTGAGCCAGAGTTATTGTCACTCCGCTCCTGGTTAACCTAAAAAGTTAACATAGCAATAGGAGCTTGTTCTTAAACCAATTCCTAATCTAAATCGAGATAAACTTTTTACTATTTCTTACATTATTATGACGAATTGTCAAATGAATGCCAAAGTCGCCCGTGCCTAAAACACCATGCTCCCAAAATACCAGATTTTTCAAAGTACTACCTACCTATTTACCACATTCCTAGCTTACCACATTCTCGTTGCATCATAATATTCATATTACGAAACCGAAGACTCGAGTGATTTTTTTGGTGGAATGTCTTATTTTGCACATCGGGTATAATGGGAATGCTTTGATGGGAATGTAATAAATAGGTGATGTAGTATTTTGGAAAATCTGGTGTTTTGGGAACGTTATAGGCACGAGCGGCCAAAGTTCCCCTTCAGGGTCAAAGTGACCCGGCCCTACGTATTCATTTAATTTTCCAATTAAGTGAGCAACACAAACGTTTAGTTAACTTTTATTTTGTCTAGTAAGTAGTAATAAAATTTGGTTTCTATATACGAATACAAATGTACCTACTCTGTATAAACGACGCGACGCCTCACACCGAGCGTGAAATGGAAATCGCCAGTAAGCTCCGATAGAGGAATTTTAGTGAAATACAACGCAATTGAACGATCCATCCCGAAACGTTCTATATTGGCAAATAAATCCCGTTTTAAACTCCATCGGGCTTGTAAATAAAATAAAGGGGACTTTCCATGTTTGATTCGCGGCAAGTCCATGGACTGGTTGCACACGACGACTTTTAGCAGCGATTATAACGCGATGCAGCAGCGATACAGCATCGACGCAGTCGTTAAGGGTGAGGCTCTACTAGTGCGCTGCGTTGCGTTGTGTCGCGTCATCGCAACGAATCAATGCATCTCTTGTCCGTCAATCCGTTGACGTTTGCGTGCGACGAAACGCATCAATGTGGCATGACATAAAAATGTATGTAAAACGTCGCAGCGTCAACGTTGCGTCACTCTATTAAGGCTGCCTGCCAACTGGAACGAAGCGAGGGAGTAATGTGGAGCGGACTTACAGACTGTGTCTGTCCATACACGTGGAACTAGATAGCGGAGCGGAGCGAAAAATTAATGTGGACTGTATTTTTCCATAAGCAGAGCTAGTCCACGCTCTTTTCTTCGCTCCTCTTCCTCGCTCCGCTTCCAGGTTTTGTATGAATTTTTGAACTACTTTTGCAACCCCTTATCCACTGAAGAGGAGCGGAGATTTTATGCAATTCTATTGGTGGTTTTTTATCTTGCTCACCGCTCCGCAGCCTCGGCACTCCTGGACAGGCAGCCTAATCGTCTACATTTGCAGGGCCGGATTTAGAGGTCTAGAGGCCTCGGGGCATAAAAGGAGTTTAGGCCCCTTAGCCACAAATTATTTTTTAAATAAATTACCATTTTTATATCAGTCGAGATTTCATTAAACTATTTTTAGAAGTCTCTACTGTGAAGGCCCCGGGGCTGTGGTCCCGGATGCCCTCCCCTAAATCCGGCCCTGTTAACATTTGCACTCACACCCGACCCAAAGTAGCTATACAAACGCGACGTAGTCTCGACACAGTCGCTGAAAATGGTATCTGCAGCGATTTGATCGCGATAAAAACGCGAGGCAGTATTGAGACAAATACGATACTATCGATCGACGAAAACGCGATATCGCTGCGGTGCAAGCAACGCCCACTCTTGCGTCAATCTGTCGAGGCAAATCGAACTAAAAGTGCTTATAAATCGATTTGACAGTGCATTTGTATCGTTATGACAGCACGTTTGTATTAATACTAGCTTTTGCCCGCGACTCCATCTGCGAAGAATTCATTTATCGCTATCCCGCGGGAACTATACAATTTTCCGGGATTAAAAGTATCCTACATGTTAATCCAGGTTATAAACTATCTCAGTGGCAAATTTCATTAGAATCCGTTATAACGTTTTAGCGTGAAACAGTAACAAATCCATCCATTCATCCATCCATACTAACTTTCACGTTTTAAAATAAAAATAAAAAATAAATATCACGGGACAATTCACACCAATTGAACTAGTCCCAAAGTAAGCCAAGTTTATGTTATGGGTACTAGATAACAGATAAACATACTTACTCGTATATAGATTGATACACACTTATTTAATACAAACACACACACACCCAAGACTCGAGAACATTCCTATTATTCATACAAATCCGAACGACACGGGAATCGAACCCGGGACCTCAAGCTTCGTTGTCAGGTTCTTTAACCACTAGGCCATTTGGTCGACATAATATTAGTGGGATGACCACAGCACACGTTCTTATTGATTCATAAGAGCGACTTTATCGATACAATCGCACGTCTACCAACCCTTGGTGACGCGATATATTTAGTCGCACGTTCATGGAACGCGCGTCTGTATCGGTTCTAAAAGTCGCCGCGTGTAACCGGCCACAGTCTCTCCTACAGTATACAGTCGTTTGTTCGTATACGCTTTATTTTTATGAAGATGTGTGGCGCCTCCAAGATGGGAGGATTTGCGAGGGTAAATAAATAGGGTGCTTTCGATTTTACGTAAAAAAAAGTAATTGGGTTCTTGGCGCTGGTTGAATTAGTTTCACTCACGCGCGAGAGGATTCCGTATTAGTAGAGATATATGTTTGTGGCCAGGAAAAGGTGGCCGTATCTTCGAAACTATGCTTATCATTACCCGTTATAACTTTATTGGCTTCCTTCATAACTGACCAATATGTTGGATTTAAATACAACAATAATAGAGTTGTTTTACATTGCAAACGTGTAATATGTACCGAACAAACATTATATTAAGGTCTCTATATTGAAGATTACGTTTGCGGCAAACCTAATAACCTGTCAAGCGTTACTTCTTAAGCCTCGCTTCTTCCAGTGTTTTTCCTGTCAGATTTTTGTGCTTTCCTGTTCTTATCATACTGGCCTAGCTGGCTTTACGGTTGCTTATTAGTCCGTTAGCCTGCAAATATGTAGGCGTATTCAACCATGTCTGAGTCCAGTAAACTGGATTAACGGAGTCCAGGCCTCGCTAAAGAAATGTCTTATTCCCGACATCCAGCTACCTACAAAGCAAATTTCATCCAAATTCATGTTGTCATATTAGCTCAAGCTAATAATGACAACACTGTTTGTTACTCCTTCAAAGGAGTAACAAACAAAACACACAAACCTTCAAATTTACAACATTAGTAGGGTTATTAAAGTATTAGCCAAGTACATAATTATATATAGGTAGATAACTAGAGTTTTAATTTATATTTACCTAACAATTGGCCCTCGTATTTGGAGTAATTTTATCTTCATAACCATGAAAAATCTATTATTTATTACGTATCGATACTTTTTATAAAAATTTCATAGCAGTAATCGTCAATTGTTACAAAACACGTGTTAGATGGCTTTATTCACGTTGTATGACACAAGTGACATGATTTTTTTTAAATAGCTTATGTCCACGGACGTAGCAGATTGAATTTAGACTTTGTGTACAAGTTTTTATGGTTCAAACTTGGTTTGGCGTTTTATGACACAATTGTGACTAAATTGAGAGCGTGACGTCATCAGCGTGACGGAGCGTGATAATCCGTGACGCGATGCACTTGCAACGTTTGTATACAAAATTAGACATTATTCTGTTTCGATGACACACAATTTTTGGTCTATTATTTTTTACTATAGATATGGAAAATGAATTATTAAAAACCCATGTGGGCAAAGAAATAATTAGGTAAATTATATAATATATATTTATTAGGTACAGTCACCCAATTTGATTCCTAGGCCACTATAGAACCATGTCATAATGAATCAAATTGTTTATCTTCTACGACAGTGATTATTGCATGAAGTATGCCATGACTACATCACGATTTTGAGAACATGTGTCAACAATAATAAATAGGAAAGGAGTTTGCTTATGTATTAATAACTTGGATTGTCACTGGCCGTCTGTCAAAACTTCTTTTTCTTCTCATGTCATAGAGCGAAAACGTTATAAGTAATATAATAAACTCTTTAAGTTTATTGCATGTTGTGATCGGAAAGTTGATAATCCTTTGACATGCATGATGTTGTAATTATGTAGTATGTAGTTAACAGTGCGATAAGAAACAAGTTTCTATAGTGGCTTGGGAACCAAATTGGTTGACTGTACAAGCATTAAATTAACTTGCAATGTATATACCTATGTAACTATGTACGTGCGGGTCAAATCTTGCAAGTTAAACCTAATTCATGGTTTCCGATTCAGCTGAAATTTTACATGCACGTATAAATTGGATGACAATGCAATGTTATTATGACATGGAGCTATATGGTGATGGAGCTGGAAGGTGGCCACAGGAATTATGTAATAAAACGACCCGACCGTAACGAGTTTGCTGGGCTCGTTTAATTCGTCTTGACGAATAGGTACTTTGGTGGCCAGGGGCAAAAAGTACAGTCCGCAAAAAAAATTTTTATCCTACTAGGAGCCTAAGCTCACAGCGTTACTAAACGCCCAGACGACGCGCAGATGACGAGATTCAGTCACTTCTACACTAGCTTTTTAAGAATTTGCGGCATAAAGGCACGATCACGAACCGTGCGTCGTCTGCGCTTAAGCAATACGCCGTGTGCTTAGGCCCTAATATTAAGACCCCCTAATAATAATAATAATAATAAATATTAGGGGACCATCTTACACAAATCGACCTAGTCCCAAACTAAGCAAAGCTTGTACTATGGGTACTAGACGACGATAAACATACTTATATAGATAAATAAATACTTAAATACATAGAAAACATCCATAACGCAGGAACAAATATTCGTGCTCATCACACAAATAAAAGCCCTTACCGGGATTCGAAACCAGGACCTCTTGCTTCGTAGGCAGGGTCACTACCAACTAGGCTAAAGCGGTCGTAATATTACTTTGCAAAGTTTTATTGCGTGATAAGTCCCGTTTAGTATAAACAAAAAATAAATAAAAATATCACGGGACAATTCACGCCAATTGTCCTAGTCCCAAAGTAAGCTAAGCAAAGCTTGTGTTATGGGTACTAAGCAACGGATGAACATACTTATATAGATAGATACATACTTAAATACATATTAAACACCCAAGACCCGAGAACAAACATTCTTATTTCTCATACAAATATCTGCCCGACACGGGAATCGAACCCGGGACCTCAAGCTTCGTATTCAGGTTCTCTAACCACTAGCCATCTGGTCGTCAGTATAGTAATTATACATTGTAAAGCTTTTGAATATTTGCGTGCGTATGGGAAGACACGCAAAGGTAAGAAATATCTTTGAGAAACGAATCTTAGGATATAGCAAAATGGAGAAAGATCATAAATAATACCTTAGGATATAGCAAAATGGAGAAAGATCATAAATAATACCTTAGGATATAGCAAAATGGAGAAAGATCATAAATAATACCTTAGGATATAGCAAAATGGAGAAAGATCATAAATAATACCTTAGGATATAGCAAAATGGAGAAAGATCATAAATAATACCTTAGGATATAGCAAAATGGAGAAAGATCATAAATAATACCTTAGGATATAGCAAAATGGAGAAAGATCATAAATAATACCTTACTTACCCGGGACCATTATGATAGACATAATTATTTAAATAAGTACATCTCTAAGATGTTTCGAATTAGGCCTCTAATTAATTAAGGGACGCCATAAAATTCTGTAAAAACCAGATACTTAGGTAATAACGATAATGAAATATGTTTCAACCCACGTCATTTTTGTCTTTTATGTATTTTTAATTTACTTGCTTGTACTTATTAATAGTGAAGTGAAATTTAATATAATTTTTGTGCAGAAAAATGTCTTTCTGAAACGTCTCTTGCAGCGCTCTCTTGATGGTCGTTCCGTAAGTGCTGGTAGGTAGTATAATAAAATAGACATGTAAAAGAGCCATTTGCGCCATTTACAGAATAAATAAACGTTTTGATTTTGATAAATTCTCAGGTAGAAATTATGAATGAAAATTGCGTATCTTTAGAATATTACGGAGGAAGAGCGTTAAGGAGGCCAACACCCATAAAAGGTTAACGCGCCGCAAGAAAGTAAGAGAGACAGAGAGAGAGAGAGAGATGATGATGAGAGAGATGTTAAAAAATTGTTAAATTTGAAATATTAAACTGTCCAAAAAAAGCAAAGTAAGTAAAAATAACAAAACGCTCTGCACCTGTACCCTGCATTAGCTAGGGCTGCTAATCGGATAGTTTTTACAGACGCATCAATATCGGATTACGCACCCCCGGATGTTTAGTTGCGCAATTAGTCATGCCGAGGGCAGCCCTGACTGACTGGCTGGGTGGATGCTCTGCTTGCTATTATTTTAATTATTAGTGGCCGGAATTTTCGTGGCACTTTTGAGGCTGTCAAAAGTGCCACAAGAGTTTCGGCCTCTAATAATTATACTCCGCTATCAAGCGGGCAGTTTGGTGGCTACCTAACATTAGTGATGATCTGAAGCTCTAGTGAAAAAGGGGTTAATTCTGCAGAAGTTGAACAGCTGATTTCGACTTAACCCCCTTTACACATAAAATAGAAAATAGCTGTTTAATTTTTGCAGACTTAACCCCTTTTTCACTAGAGCCCCAGAATTTGCTTAAAGCTATTCTGCGGAAATAATTTTTTTTTTGGAAATAAGAAAGTATTCTTTGTCGATGTTAATGCCGGTTAAATTTCATCGAAATCCGTTGAACTATTTGTGCGTAATGGAGTAACAAACATACATATATCCAAACTTTCACATTTATAATATTAGTAGGGAAATGATCATTATTATTATTAGACATATTAAAGGTGATCACGGTCATTATCCAATAAAGTCACTAGCTGTTGTCCACGATTATGTTTTTGAAGAATTCGTTAATAGCTATCCTGCGGTAACTATGCAATCCTGATATAAAAAATTATGCTGCGTTAATCCAAAATAAAAAACTTATCATGCTGAATTTCATAAAAATCATTCACTTTAAACATGAAACTACCGTGAGACTCACTCATACACTCATAGTGAAAATAAACGGATCACTCACGTCTCAAAACGAGTTTAACTCGACATGTTTCGGGAGTGCACGTTTGGCAGCCGCCGTGACGTGCGACTCCGAGAGGAAGGGCTACGGATTAGCCCGAAACATGTCGAGTTAAACTCGTTTTGAGACGTGAGTGATCCGTTTATTTTCACTAAAAATCATTCAGTACCTTTTGCGTGAAAGAGTAACAAACTAAAAAAAAATAATAAAATGAGCAAATATCAAACAACATTTAAACGCGGTATTTCATAATTAATTTAATTAATTTCAATTTAATTTAGTTTTATTAATTCAAAAAATATTATTTGTACCTAATTATAAATTGCAGGGTAGAGTAGTACACCATAAGCACCATCCTCACAGTGAACCTGGCGTAAACGCAATGATTTGCAATCCATCACCGACGAACAAAAAAGGGCAGCGGGGGCAATCATTTAAAGTCAATTCCAATGAATCGAGTGCTGCGTCCCGTTCCTTCCAACGTTTTCCATACAGAAAATATCATCGTCTCGCTCGCACCTTAAAAAACAACCCCTCGAGATCGGCGAAGCATTATATTGCGATGATTAGCTTGCACTTGCCGCTTTTGTCATTGAATTTAAATGGGGGATTAAAATGCACAGCGCATTTTATTAATGCCATTGTGTGTTTTGTTCATTAAGCAACTGTGAATAGTTAGACTGTAATTTTTTAGATTTTTGGACATTTTCTCGTTTTATTATATTATAACGACCGCTTTAGCCTAGTTGGTAGTGACCCTGCCTACGAAGCAAGAGGTCCTGGGTTCAAATCCCGGTAAGGGCATTTATTTGTGTGATGAGCACGAATATTTGTTCCTGAGTTATGGATGTTTTCTATGTATTTAAGTATTTATTTGTCTATATAAGTATGTTTATCGTCGTCTAGTACCCATAGTACAAGCTTTGCTTAGTTTGGGACTAGGTCGATTTGTGTAAGATTGTCCCCTAATACTTATTTATTTATTTATTTATTTATGTTTGTTACAGGCTATTTAAACTTGCAATGTTTGTTCATTACAAAAAACAAATCGAAAAAGCGTGCGTACAAAAGTATATTTTGTACAAAAACTTAATTATATTAATTAAAATTGCGTATAGGTTAGGCAGTGGTATTTCAAAAAATATTCACTAAAAAAGGTGCATCTCTCATATTCGATGTCAGTCCTGTCAGTTTTCTTATTTTTCTTAAAATATGAACCACAAGCGGAACATAATTAATAAGTAATTGTTTCAGTTTATTGATATGAACCTCTTTTCTAAAAAAAATCTTTAATTTAAGGTTAATCTTTATTTTATTTTTATTCCTGTTATAAGTGTTAAAATAGTGAATTCTCCAAAACTTTAGAAAGTAAGTGTAAACAAAAACAACTACGTCGTCTCTGTTGCCACCCAATTTCCCCAACTTATTCGTAATCGTATTGGCTCTGCGTGTGATAGATACCGCGGTAGGTTATCCCCGAAGATTGCTTCATATCCCGCGATTTTTACAAAATAGGCGAAAAACACGTTTCATGGCTTTAATTTTAAATTGAGCAGGTTCTGCGGAATCTTACCTTAAGCCTTCCGACCGTTGATTTTGTCGTCGTGTGCGATTTTTTTCACCACCCGCGCCAAATCTCATTATTTTACTGGAAAAAATATGGAAAACTAATTACGTGGGATTTGTGTTCGATTATGAGGGCTTTGCCTTTTTTAAATTATGCTGAGACGTGTAGAAATGTATTTGGGTACAGCGATCGGCTAACTCATTCACGAAGGTGTTCTGCCTAGCTTGCAGGAGCTTAGTGAAAAACTAATATTTTGAACCGACTTTAAAAAATCGTTCAAGAGCAGAATGGAACGGATTAAACTATCAATATCGCGGATTCCAAAACATTCGGGATTTCACTTCAGTTTTATTATGATACTGCGATACAAGTCAATACTTTTGTGATACGGATCGTGATATGCGTGTATGACGTGAAATTATGGATAGTCTAATCTGCACCAATTTTAGAGGGCTTGGTCCGTTGTTCCCACGCGGGTCCAGTGTGAACTAGGAACTTCGTAAAGATCATTGACTGTCTTCGCTGGCGCGTGCAGGTTTCACGATATTTCCCTTCAACATAAAGCTCACGGTAAATTTCAAATGTAATTCATTTCGCACACAAATTACGAAATTTAATCGACGTCACAGGAGACCGAAGAGCTGGCAGCTTCCTCGGACAAAGAATTAGCTTAGCTATTCAAAGAAGAAACGCTGCCAGTATCCTCGGAACCTTGCCTCAGGGTCACCTTTCGTAACATATTTGAGTTATAATTATCGTTATTTTATATATTTTTTGTTTTTTTTTTCTTATTGTACTTATTTTTAGTCAATTTTATTACAAAAAACTCAGAGGTGCGAGCTCTGGCTCGAATACATAATCATCTGAATGGCCATACGTCAAACTAATGGGCAACCACAACGTTTTTAACTATTAAGTATATAATATATATTCCCATTCCACATGAAATGGATAACGCTAGGCTAGTTTAAGGGTAAGGAAGGAAACTTCGTGAAGCCAGGTTAACATCGAGATAGTGGTAATCTCGAGTGACGGCCCGAGTTACAAATATTTGTCCAGGTTCCTCGCAACAGGAGATGTGTGGCTTATATCTTGTATGTATTGCTATGTGGTTGTACATAGTTCAACATTATTACGTATCCATTAGAGTAAGACATATCCAAGAGCAACGGACACGGTGGTATTTCTTAGAAAGTAGTGTAGAATCTGAACAGTTTTCGTTACGACTCGAGTTTTTAATATATTAGATTTAAAGATTATTCACATTAAATTTCTTAAGTTTCATAATAGGGAATGACTGCATCAAAAATGGTTTGTATAGTAGGTTCCAGTTAAAATGACGAAAAGTACTTAAAACCAACATCTATTGTTTAATTGTTATCTTCAAGTGGGGTTGTAAAACAATTACATAATTGTACACCTACATAGGTGTATCGGTCGGTAGGCCATACTTCGGTCAGTTTTATTAAGTCTCATTGTTATCTTTTCCTTTCATATTCAGCAACAAAAGAAGTTTTAAAATCCCATGTTAAGTGCATTTTCGTCATTTTAACTGGAACATACTATAATACCGCTGAATGTTTGTACACTTAGGTCAACTGCCGTAATGTACTAACTATTTACTAATTAAGTAAAACTACTACTAGGTACTATTATTATTACTACTCTCTTACTTGGCGAAACATGGTTGCGTTTAAATATTCGTTGGTTTTATTTATTTTAACCTCGGAACCCAAAAAAAAACTCGTATCAATTTGATTTTTTCCAACCGTAATAAACAAAAGGAAAATTCTCAATCGTGATTGGTCGAAACGTGCAACGCGACTCGGTGCCGCGGTCGCCAGTTGTAATCCTTCTGTCGCAAATGGTCGATAACGCGATCTGTGTAATCGCAAACTTGGCGCTTGGCAAACTTCCCTTGCAGCTTTGTTATTATTTTTGTTATAAAAGTACGCGGACTTTAAGATAAATCAAGAATGTTTATTTTCTGGTCTTTCAGTAAAGTTTCGTGGGTTGAATTGGTAACTTTTGTATCCGGACGCGATGGCAGTCTCATTTAATTTGACATTAAGACAACAAAGTTTTGTTTGTGTTATAATATAGGTCACATACTTTTCTAGCTCAAAGTTTTGAGTGAGCGACTGACTTATTTATATTCCTTGGACCTAAGAAGATAAAATTTTACATAAATAAAACTTCCCTTTATGGTGTAGACAGGGAAGGATGGATTTTAGGAAATTCCCACGGGATAAAAAGTTCTGTAACATTCAGTTATATCTTAACATTGGAGATTGCGGAAAAGTTTGTTGTTAGTGAAATAATTAATAAAATCTATAATAACTTATGCACATTGCAACTCACTATTCAATAACTATCATCTGACAATAATAAATTGTCGATGTCTGGATATTGTGACAAAAAATTGGTGCCGCACCGTCTGGCCCGCTCGGCGATACAACAAAGTACTTTTTATGACAAAAAAATTGCACCCTCTGTCATTTTATGCTAACATGAGGTACAATGTTGCCGCTTCTGATCTCCGGTTCAATTTATTATTTTTTGTGCCATTTTTTCTTTACCTTATTTTTTTTACAAAATTAGTAAAACGTCATATTCGTGTTCAGAGTTGATGTATATGATTGAGCATCGTGTGATGAATTTAGACATACATTAAAAGTTCTGAATCTAGTGGAACAAAAGCGCATTTAAGGGGTTTAATAAATTTTGTAATTTACCAGAACATCTTGACTACAAAAATAGTAAAATAATGCTGTACCCATACATAATGAAACGATTACATTATAAGTAGGTAGTCTTACAGAAAACTCATAGGTACAAAATTCACTAGTAAATTACATCTAATCGGTAATTAACGTACTATGTATCGAATTGTGGTCAAATTGTGTTGTTAAAATTAAATACGGAAAACCAACGATTTGTGATGATTTTGTGACGCTTCAATACCTTTTTGCCAGTGCATCTACGACTTTTCGTCCCATCGAGAACCGTCAACATTTTCAAAATCCAGAGCGCTGGGCGTGACCGCGCCGCGCGACAGATGCCATTCCCCAGAAAAAGCCGTCGAGGAGGCGTGGTAGCAATAAATTTTGTCAAAATATGCTCGACACAAACACTTCCCATACCTCCCTATTAGAATAACAGAACGAATCGGTTTAATTTGTTAACAGGCGTTCGGAATGGGTGTCACATGTCTACCGTGCCGCCGCGACTAAATTATTTAGTTTCGACTTCACTAATTGCCGATGACAAAGTTTAATAGCCTGTGCACATGTTAATCGGTGTTTCTTTTTGGTTTTGAAGCGGGTGTGCGGCTGGAATGTGAGCGCCGTTATTTCATGCGTGAAATTTGGCTTTACGTGTAAAGTTTGGAAATCTTGTGCGAAAGGATGGATCCTGCTAAGGCTATGCTTGTTTTTTTTTTCATGTTTATCAATTTATTGTGCCTTATTAGGTACTTAATTGTAATTTACTACCAAAGTAAAATGAATGAAATCTGTCCTAAACGAATGAGAGTCCCTACCTTATTTAGTCCTGAGTTATAACAGGTATAAATCTGTTTGCAAAATTTGGATCACTGGCTAAGCTTGATAAAAAGATAGATAAGTTTGTTGTGGCTGTATCGTAATTTGATAATGAATGTAATAATATGTGTTTTTAATCGCAACAAAAATAAACTGTTAAGTGACAGAATTGATGAATGATTTACTGACTCGTAGCGACATCTACCTCTAATAGGTGACAACACAAACAATTACTTAATTGATATTGATAGATCCCTGTTCGAAGCAAAGTCAAGTAATGACGGAACACAGCGTGAAATCGGGAGTATTGGCAGACAAACAATGTTTACTGGGTGTGATTGATAGTGTGACAGATGTGTAACCCTTGCACTGCCGCATCTGTCGCCGAATGGTCAGCGAGGAACTGACACCAGAAGGGTTATGTTGCCAAAATAACGGTTTCATACTTCCGCAGTAGCATAATTTTTTCGGTACTTTTGTAATTACAGAAAGTTATCTTTATCTTAATGGTGAAATCGCGTAACTGAGCATTAGGACTCGCCACTTTTGCAAGTAATACCTCTATGTAATTGTTTAAGTGCTTATAAAATTGTGATTGTAATTTTTACTAACCTAGTGACTAACACTTATACGGGGTCATGTCCCGAATTAAATATATTTGAATTTGAATTAAACACGGTTCTTTTTTATAGACCTAAAGATTAAAAATATACCTGTGGTGTTATATATGTGTATCAACCAGTTTAATTCCTGGGTGAGGCAAGCGTAATTTCAAGAATCTGTGAATGTTTGTTTTGTTTCATTTTAAAAATAACGTAGGTTAGCTTTCAGTAAATTTTCAGTACCTCCACTCTATGTAGCGTTAAATAATTCCAACCCAAACCCAAATTTTGTATAGTAGGTATACTTACGTATAGTGATGCATTACTTATACTTACCTAATGGTATTTCTCCTTAGCAACTACCACATTTATTTGTATCTTACGGCAGATTAATAATAAAAGTCCGTAATCTTTTTCAAGTATTAAGATAACATACTCAGAGAGATGATCTAATTAAAACATAATTCAAATCTGGTGGATGTTGATTTATCATGTTGCATAATTTTATGGTTTCTAATATAACATTGTGTTCGCTTTTATTTCATTTGATACGTCGCTATAAAAACAGATAACGGCTGTTAAAGAGCGCATTGTACCCGCGTCCATAAATCTCTTTATTTTATGACAAATTGTCTGTCTGTACGTAGTCACCCCAAGAACAAATAACAACATAATGGCCAGAGATGGGCAAACACCAAAATAATGGAACAGTTGTAACGTAAACACAATAGTGGGCCACTAATATCGGTTTCAGTTCACAAAATATTGTCATTGTATCCGTAATTTATTATTTAGGGTAGCTGACGTTGGTTCGACAAAAAATACGTCAGTATTAGATTCTGCTATTTATATCCTGATAGGTGGTGGACTAGAGGCCGTATTATCTAACGCGCGGGCGCTTGCCTTCGCTTTCACCATCTCTTTCTGTCACCACCTTATACCGTTTGACAGAAAGAAATAATGAATGTGAATAATTTTGGTTGATACAAAAATTTTGAAATGCTGTGAATTGACTGTTTCGGCGGTACCTACACAGTTTGCCAGGACAGCTATTTTATAATATTAGTAAGATTCTGTGGTTCATCAATCATCATCATTATAATGTGCTTGCTATAAACATAATATTAGCAAGAGCAGTTCCGCTGTTCCGTTCTCGTCAACATAAGGCTAAGGTTCAGACGACGCGAGCGTGTAAAGTGATGAGATGACACACGTAAAATGTGACGGCGCTACAATGGCGCGTGACGCCGCTTTATGAAGCTCCCGCCCCATAATTGTATAATGTTATGACTTCACATTATTCTCGAAATAATGCACCTCATCCCCGAATTTTAACATGTAAAAGATTAAAGTGACGGTTTTTGGGAAAGACAGTAACCGAGGATAGTACGGTTAGCAACTAATCATCACTGCCCCTTTTTAACCGTGGTAAGTATGGTTGTGTAGTCCGGCCAGCCAGACTATGGAAATTTTGATTTTCCATGATACAGTTAATCGGTCCAAGAATAAAATTTTTTTTTCAGCTTTCCCGTCAACCGGACCATGGAAAATTTGTATTTTTCGTTTGTCGGTGGCGATACGAGCGGACCAAGGTACAGTGCACAGATGTATGTACAATCGACCAAATGGTATCGCCACGGAAAGAAAATCGAAAAACAAATTTTCCATATATACACAACCGTACCACGGTTAAGAAGGAACCATTATCATCATCCCAACCTATATAAATCACACCAAAAACACAAGAACATCAACTAATGTTTAATTTTTTCAGTCAGTCGCTTTGCAAATTTAATTGCCATTTAACGTGGTGCAACTTTTTGGTCTCCGCCCAGTTTTGACCATGTTATAACAGGCGTGAGTAACTCCGCGATTACGTTTCCCGCTACAAGTAGATGTCGAGCGCCACTCCGTAGTAGCCTGTTCAGTGGTTGCCTACCTAGTTAGCCTCAGATCGCCCGCGTACCGCGTATTTAACGCGCTCGCTTTTATTTTGTTTACATCGGAAGCGAAACGGATGCGTTAATTATTACAGTGTCATCATCATTTCTGTCATAGGACGTCCACTGCTGGATGTAGACCTCCCTCATTGATACCCAATCATTACGGTTGGAAGCGACTTGCATCCACCTTGAACCTGCGCCCCTTACAAAATCGTCCGTCCATGTCGTTAGTGGACGTCCCACACTGCGCTGGCCAGTCCGTGGTCTCCATTCGAGAACTATTCGGCCCCAGCGGCCAACTGTTCTGCATACTGTATGAACTGCCCATTGCCATTTTAACGAGCTTAGCTGTTTCGCGACGTCGGTGACCCTTGTTCTTCTACGGATCTCCTCAATCCTGATTCGATCGCCCGTAGAGAAACCCCGAGCATAGCCCTCTCCATAGTGAGCCTATTCATCAGGCCTATAGTGAAGCACCACGTGTTTGATTTTTATGTCATCACTGGCAACAGTGGCAACACACACTGGTTAAAGACTTTCGTCTTAAGGTACTGAGATATTTTGGACGAAAATATTAAAGTATATAATACGTGTATATGTATGTATGGAGAAAGACTCGCGGAGGGTTGTAAAACCCACGGCAAGGCCTGGTTTCAGAGTTGAGTTTAGCACAGAAACGGGCGAGCCGTTCTCTGATCGGACTTTATAGTCACGGTACGAGCGGCGTTGCCTTTCTTGAACAGACGCAGTTTGAATTACTGTCAAGATGTAATGGTGGGCATACACCATCCTTCCTATCGTCCAATCGGCATGACGCTACCGATTGGATCAGTTAGAACTGACTGTGTGTGGGAGTGGATTGGCATAACAGTTATTCTTGACGGCCCAATCGAATTTCGATTCTTTTGGCTTGATCATAGCGATTGGATCATGCCAATTGGACCGTGTATGGCGGTCGGCGATCGTCAGTTCATTCAGGTCAAGATTTTTGTCGGTGATAGAGTAGGAGTAACTAACGTTAGAGTTTAATTTCAGTAATCTTTTGGCGTAATCCTCAATTCTTTTAATAAATTTGTATGAGTAAACTGTTTTCTTTTCATTAACCACTGTTTGCACTACTCTGCTCGATTTTTTTTATTTAGCCTATTTTTGTGTCCCACTGCTGGGCAAAGGCCTCTTCTCTCTTGCTCCACTCCTGCCTATCAAAGGCGAGCTCCCGCCATCTCAAAAAAAATATATACTCGTACTAATTTAATTCTTTACTGGAGTACTTCCATACCCTTCAGTTATTACGGGTAATTTTGTAACACCCTGTATACAGACGAACTGCAGATTGGATCAAGCCGGCAGCGTCATGCCGATTGGACGATAGGAAGGATGGTGTATGGCCACTATTAGAGACCTTGTGTGTGTGTGTGTGTGTAAAGGCGGACTGTAAAATGAATAAAAATAGAGCATTGCGATAAAATTGTGAGATAAAACTCAAAATAATAAATTATTTTATAGATAAATAATGAAATAGAGAGTATGAATATACTGCTTTCTATGGTAAATGCAAGAAATAAATACGCACCACGTTGTTATTTTATTTACAAAACGTTGCAAGTGAACCAAACCATTTCCACCGTCATTACACAGCCATTACGTTCCGTTTGGCTTGCGCTTGAGTCGAAAACATCGGAACGACGATAAACCATTTATTCGTAGGCTTTCGTACAGATCAAAGGAGAGGGTCTTCTGTACTGTATTGTTTATTCTGTGACATAAGTACTTTACGACTAGACTAGAAACAATAGTTTTTTTATTATCATTACCTCTATAATGTTAGTCGTGCCTGACAATGTTTTTTTTTATGTTAGAGAGGCCAGACAAACGAACTAGTGGGTCACCTGATGTTAAATGAACATCACTGTCCATAGACACTCGCAGCGCCTTACGCGATACCAGTGCGTTGTCAGCCCTGCAGAAAATTGTACACTCTCCTCGTAAAGGCACCCAGGTCGTAACTCGATGGGAAGACCCCAGCGGGAAGCTCGTTCCAGATTCTGCAAATTCGTGGCAAAAAAACCGCTTAAAACGCACCGTCGAAGACTGCCGTTCATCAACATGATGACGATGAAATGAACGCTTACGACGGGTGGATCTGTAATGGAACCCCGCAGCTGGAATGTGGTCAAAGAGTTCCTCAGAGCATTCCCCGTTGTAGATCTTATAGAACACGCAAAGGGTATAGGTAATAGTTGTTTTTTATGCAAGGCTAGAAATTTATTGTTTAGCGCGAATGGTTGTAGTTAATTGAACGACGAACAAAGCGATTGGTAAAAGCTAAAAAATAATAAATCTTTTTGATTTAACCTTAATAACTAAGTTCTTAAACTAATGTAAGTCTTATACCTAAGTAATTTTGTGCCGGTGCCAAACAATCACGTGTCACGTGTGTGCCCGTTCGGGTTGCTGTCTCGCTGACACTCAAAATTACTTAGGTATACTTAAATTAGTTTAAGAACTTAGTTATTAAGGTTAAATAAAAAGGGTTTATTATTTTTTGCTTTTCAGTTCTTTCAGCGGTTTAATTTTTTGTTAAAAAGTTTTTATTTTATGCTTTTTAGTTTTTTCGTATTACAGACAGAACTGAAGCTCATTCATAGTAAGGTTTTTGTAATACACAACTCAACATTAAAATCTGTGAGTGAACAATAAGTCACTCCTATTTTTCCACCTTTATTTCAAGGTATACCCTATCCAATAAAAAAGAATTATCAAAATCGGACTGAGTACTCTGTAAAAAGTTATGCATGGTCATACATTACAATCAGTGAGTGAACCATTAATCATCCAATGTCTTCCTAACCTTAGAGTTGGATTTTTTTTCAAATTCATATGGAACCAACTTTAAAATATACACTTTTCAATAAATAAGAATTATCAAAATCGGACTACACTGTAAAAAGATATGCGTGATCATACATAAACGCGCGTCCACTTGAGTACCTCCTCCGTTTTTTCGTCGGTTGAAAAGATCCGAACTCTGAGCGTAGTAAGGGTTTCAAGGTACGAGACGCTAAATAACTTTCCTGCCGAGTGAAACTCGCACATCCTCATTACAGAGAAAAAAATAGTAGATAAAGAAAAATAGTCCAACAGCTTTAAATCGGTTTTCGAAATAATTTATAATCCTCACTGCGGCTTCGCCTGCGTGGCAGAACTTCTATTTCCTGACCGTATTTTTTTTAATCTAATATTAAGAAAACGTCAGGTGCACCAGAGTTCATTGTCACGTTCGAATTCCTGAAAACTATTCCACGTAGATTTCAAAGAAGAAAGAAAATCATTTCAAGCTGGTGTAAAGGTCAAATGAAATCGATTAACTGAGTCTGTTTCCGCTCGTTACTTAGCATTGAAACGTAAGGCCACCCGGTTATCAATAGATGCTTAAAAACGAAATATGATAATTAGGTTTAATTGATGCACAATTGATTTTTAATTACCTATTGACATTGTGCTCTTTTTTACTTAACTACGGGTATTTAATTATAATTACAAATAAATAAATATAGAGTCTCTTTTACGTATTACAAAATTAGCGGTTGAATAAAGAAAGAAGCAAATTATTGAATTTAAGAATATTGGATTGTATGAACGTACTATTAACTTTAAAAGTTTTACCCCCTGTTTCACCATCCATTGATCAAATTTATTTGACGGATAAATGTGATGCCGTCTCTGTTTGTTTTGTTCGAATAGACGGAGACGGCATCACATTTATCCGTCAGTTAAAATTAATCAATGGGTGGTGAAACAGCCCCTTAATGTATTATCTTTACAATTTGGGTAGAAACACAAGGTTATCAAGGTTGTAATGGGTTATCCAGAGGGGAACCTATCGATGTTTAGAAACTCCTTTACTCGAATTTCATTTATCCGAAAACGGTTCACCGACTTTTTAAAATCCATATGTTTTGTTTTTCCATAACTTCATAATGCCACGGATTCATTTAACCACAGTTTTATTTGCCAACAAATTCAAAATCCTGAATTACATTAATCCATTTTTTATTTGCCAACCTAATCAGATATCATATTTTCATAATCTAAATGTAACGAAAAGCCGAAAGTATGTTTTTATTATCTACCTAACCTAACATCAGAGTAAGACAATATTAATTAATTTTTAGCGAGCGAGCGAAGCGAGCGAGCAAGACGGTTCGGAGCGGAAGCGACTCGGATAGATTAGGTTCAAAGGCTAATGCGGGAGCGTAGCGGAGCGAAGCTCCCGCATTAGCCTTTGGTGTTAGTTATTTTTTTTATAACCACCAACAAAACCCCCTACCAACATAACAAACTCAATAAAATATTTGGGCAACATTAAACAACAAAATGAATGTTACGCTCCACACATAATTGTATGGTCGCCTTTTGTACCCCTGACCTTTGCGGAATAATAATTTTGCGGAATAAATATATATTTGGCAAATGATCCTACGGAATTTCATGCAGTTGGATTTTGAATCATTTGACAAATAAAAAAATGGATTTTAAAACATTTGGCAAAAGAAAATATGGTAAATAAAACTTCGGACAAACAATAATTTGGAAAATGAAAAAAAGAGTTTCGTTTTCGGAATTTTAACATTCGGAAATGAGCTTTTCGAGAATATGATAGGTAACCTATCCAGAGGAATAAACAATACATACATACATACATACGAGTACACAAATAAAATATACGTAAAATCAGGCGTATTCTTCATTCTTCATCTCACATGTAAAATAGTTATTTGTTATACAAGGGGGAAAGTTGTATTTTAACTGCGAGTGTTCATTTTGAAACACGAGCTATCGACAGGATTCTATGATTGACCACGAGCGAAGCGAATGGTTCAAAAATAGAATTCTTTCGATAGCGAGTGCTTCAACACACGAGACGTAAAATAACTTTTCACCCGTGTATAACACAAAACTTTTCACCTCACTACAGCGAGGAAAATAAGAAAAAGGGTTTGTACTATCAATTATTATTTATTTACCTCTTTGTCAATACAATAATTTTGAAGTACTTATAGAAATATTGGTAAAATCAAAAATAATGCAAAATAGCCTAAGCAAATCCAGTCTTTATGGAACTATTCCAATACCGACATATCGTCACTACTTTGAAAAAACTCGTATCTCCAATCAATGAATAAACCAAACTGAACTTTATTGCACATCGCGTAAAGTTCAATTAGCCAGATTATCGATTTTGAGATACGAGCAAACTGTATTACTGTTAAATTGTATACCGTTTTGACTTAAGTTTTTTTTTATTATTTCGGATGCGTTTTGATCGCACATCGACTTACTTGGACTGTCAGAACATTTTATCCGTTTTTACAACAAGAATGAAGGTTAATGTTGAATGCTGATATTTATGAATTAAAATAAAGTTGTAAGACTGTATTTAGTGTTTTTTACTCGATGCAATTCATTAATTGTGATGTTAAAAATTCAGCACTTTTAACGTTTTACGTTTTGTTAGCTGTCAAATATCACTTAAGCTGCCTTCAAATGTCAAAAATCTTTCTTCACTTGTGGATAAAAAGCGATCAAACAAACAAAAAGGGCTTTCCGAGCTAGTGAGGTGAAAAAAAAATATCACGGCACAATTACTTACTGGTCAGTAAGTAATTGACCTATTCCCAAAATATGCAAAGCTTGTGTTCTGACAGTAGCTACCTATATACTTAGATGGTTTAAATATTACTACATTATTTAAGAATTTCAGTAATTTTAGGTTCACCAAAGGCCAACTCAATTTATTTCCATTTGTTTATATTTCAACGTTCATCTTTACTCGCAGTGCTCATGTCGTATTTTTGCTATCGCGAACGCTTGGCAAATTTAAGCCGTACTAGAAGATAAATAAAAGTGTAAACATGGACGCGGCAAGTATAGATAAGATTATTGCGCTACTAAAATTAACACATGACGTTGTTGATATATCATTCGAAGTTCCAAGTTGTTACTGAGCGGTTGATATGGCGAAAGTCAGAATTAGTGATGGTGTTTTGGAAGGAGAAGTCCTGGATAATGTACTCGGGGGGAAGTACTATAGTTTCAAGGGAGTACCTTATGCCGCCCCTCCTGTTGGAGATTTGAGGTTTAAGGTTAGTAGAAGCAGTATAATTTTATTATTAGGTAAAACATTTTTTATGATTATCTTTATTGAGATAAACAGTTGAACAACTTTTATAAAACCGTTTTGTGTAGGTATTTTGTGTTCTTACGGCAACAAAATGAAAATCTATAAACAATAATTGTATTTTATCTTTATGTCACGATTCTGAGGCCGTATTTTCAATCGCGTGGACGCTTGCTATCGCATTCACTATTTCTTCCTGTCAAACGGTATAAGATGGTGACAGAAAGAGATGGTGAAGGTGAAGGCAAGCGCCCATGCGTTAGGCCGGGGCCGCACTGGTAAGGCGACCGGCGACGCGACGCGACGGCTACTAAATCAAACATAGTTCGAGTTATGTGAGCGGCCGCAGCGGCCGCAGCGGCGACAGCGACTAAATCAACTATGTTTGATTTAGTCGCCGTCGCGTCGCGTCGCCGGTCACCTTACCAGTGCGGCCCCGGCCTTAGAACCTTATCACACTGGCGAATTGCGAAAGTTTTAAAAGCGAGGCGAGCTCGCAGCGAGTTCGCCGCGGGCGCGCAACGATATCGCTGCGAATGCGTAACGATTTCGTCGCAGAGCTGGGACGCCATGGTGCACTCACGTACGTCAGCTAACATCTATTCTACCTACCCATTTCAGTTTCTGTATAGTCAGTTGCCGAGAAAAGGTATCCTCCTAAAGTCGAAAGCATAAATGTGTATACAATCATCGCGTCAAAATATGTAAACATCAACCATATGGTTAATGACATTGAGTTATATAGATATTTTTAACACCTTGCTAACGTATAAGTATATTATATTTTTGCACGTGACCGTACCTTTTCTCTGCAGCTGACCGTACATCATGGCGTCCTAGCCCTGTAGGCGCGACAAACTCGCTCGCGCTCACCTCACTTATAAAACGTTCGCAAATCGCCAGTGTGATAAGGCTTTTAGAAATATAGCCTCTGGTGTCATTAGATTAACATTCTCATGATTTTCGTTAAAGGCGCCTCAACCAGTCAAATCTTGGGATGGGATCCGCAGTGCCACAGCCCACGGGCCAATTTGCTGCCAGCGAGATATATTTTTAGCAACGTTGAGACCGGTAGTGAAGACTGTCTTTATCTAAACGTGTATACGCCATCGCTGGAACCCACAAAACCCCTGCCCGTCATGTTCTGGATACATGGAGGTGGTTTCTTATGTGGCAGTGGCAACAGCCAAGTTTACGGTCCAGATTTTCTCGTCAACCAGAACGTAGTTCTGGTAACTATAAATTACAGACTAGAAGTTCTCGGGTTTCTGTGTCTAGATACAGAAGATGTCCCAGGGAATGCTGGTATGAAAGACCAAGTGGCTGCTCTTAGATGGGTACAAAAAAATGTAGAACATTTCGGTGGTGATGCTAACAACGTCACTATCTTTGGAGAAAGTGCCGGTGGTGCGAGTGTTGCTTACCACCTGGTGTCGCCCATGACGAAAGGATTATTTAAACGAGCTATACTTCAGAGTGGTCAGAATTTGAGCAACTGGTCTCGAAGCTTTGAACCGCGACTGAGAGCTGAAGCGATTGCGGGATCACTCGGCAAAGAAACTACAGATGATAAAGAGCTGTATGACTTTTTCAAATCTCAACCAGTTGATAAATTAGTAGGAATTACTGCACCAGTGACAGTTGAGGAAGAACTTGGAATACGTATAAATGTATTTCTAAATGTCACTGATGAGATACAGTTTGGTAAGAATGAGAGATATTTTTACGGTGACGTATACGAAAGATTACGTAACGGAATCCATGAGGGAGTTGAAGTCATGATTGGCTACACTACACATGAAGGCGCCATTCAATTCAACTATTTGAAAGAAGAAGGTACTTTTGATAAATTTAATAAGTTCTTGCAATGTTTTGTGCCGATAGAGTTATTGTTGCAATGTTCAGTGAAAGATCAGATGGTTATTGGTAAAAAAGTCAAAAACCATTATTTCGGAAATAAAAAAGTGTCAATTGAAACTGTTGATCCATTCATCAAATACATCTCAATGCAGCTGCTTCAGTACGATATATTGCAATACGCAAAAATCTTGGCACGGTCGAATACTAATAGATTATATTTATATCATTTTGATATTGATACAGAGAGAAACAAGAGCGCAGATCATTTTAAAGCAAGGCCTTATATAAAAGGGAAATGTGTTTGTCACTGCGACGACTTGGTGTACTTGTTTAATGATGAAGATGTGCCTGTAAACATAAATGCCGACAGTTACAAAAATATCAAAAATGTAACAGCATTGTGGACTGACTTCGCCAAATTTGGGTATGTATCTAATATTATGTACACAAATCCTGCTTTAATTTTGATCACCTGGTTAAATTATATTTTGATTGACGACATTAAAAGATAATCGACTTCATACAGATATAAAAGTCGACGTAAAATATATTATTAAACAAAAGGTAGATAGATAAATTATGTACAGTTAAATAAACAATATAATATTAATTTAATTTAATTGTGACATATAATATTGTAATGAGTAATTTAATTTAAATGATGTATTGTAATATTTGTAATGTTATAGATTTTAATTTACTAACATAGTTGTACAACATTTAATATTACTAACCATCTATGGACATGTGTTTGAAATAAATAAATTATTATTATTATATTTTACACGACTCTATTGTTGGTCACTAAGAAATAAATAAAATTATCAGTCTCAAAAACTATGCTTAAACTCCAATTATTGAGTTATTCAGACCAACCGTACATGTTTTGTTTTCCAATATGATGCTAAAAAAATCATTGCTCAAACTTTTTTTTCAGTAATCCAACTACTGACGATAGTCTGGGCGTGAAGTGGCCCACATTTAATATGCAGCATCAGAAGTATTTAATAATCGGGAACGAATTGACCGTCGCAGAATATCCGGAAAAAGAAGAATTGGAATTCTGGGAGCAACTACACCAAGATTACTTACCTATGAAGTCATAATTATATAAAAATGAAGAAATGAGACACCTCTAAATAAAAATTTGTAATAACGTACTGCTTACAACTTAATATAAATAAGGTCCTCCATGGCATGGTACCAAAAAAGGACGGCAGCGTTCCCTCATTGGATGATGATGCCAAACCTATGATCACTAGTTATGTCGTCATTATTATTTTAATGAATCAGTTGTGGCTTCTGTAAAGTTTTTAAGTACAGTTGCGGAACGACAAGGTTCGTCAGTTTTCAAATATTTTAATTTAACACTGCAATTCACTCCAGACTGTTCCATAGACAAAATTATGCCTAACTGTTTGACAACAGGTCTTAAATTTAATCGAACTAATGTTCCTTTGACTATGAATAGTCATTTCATTATACTCTGACAGACGAAGTGATAAAACCTATTCGTTTACGATGATGTTTTAACTAAATGCAAACAGCTTCTGTCAATATCATCATTGCAATCTCGTGTCATTCCTGCACGTCAACTACTTGTCTACAAGCAAAAGTGGACTTTTAGATGACTAACCTTTTCATTCTACGATTGTACAAGGCATAGAAAATATTAACGTATATTAAAACAAAATACCGAGACTCTTCACGTCATTACGAAACCCTGTGACATCATCGCATCCATAACACGAGCGCCCCTAAGCGAGCACCCACAAAGTTGACTATAATTCTGTAATCACCATAAAATCTGTATCACAGTAATATATTTATAACGTGATAGCTCCCACTAATATTTATGCAAATAGAAAACGAACGGAATGGCATCGTTTACGGCACCCTAATGCGGGGAGCGAGATCATATGTTCACATTGTAGTGATTCTGTACAATCTGTCGATATTGTACCCAGATTGGTATTGAACAGACATGTAAGATATATTTTGTACTATATGTAGATTGCAATTACGTTTATTTCGCACAACTATGAAGTTTCTGAAATTGACAATGTTAAATGAAAACAAATCAAATCTTATACACATACTAATTGCGTTCGACAGAATGGTAAGTATAGCATATTGTTCCTATGGATTGTCAATAAATTTTTGAAAATATACGTAATACCAAATATAATTAAAAACTATTAAATACGAAAGACGGGAACAGGGGAATTTTGTAACTAACATGATAAGGAAATCATAAAATATTTTTAGAATAATTGGGAAGTTCACGTCACAGTAGCGAAGTAAGAAGTTCCTGTCCAAAAAACAGAAAAAATACAAGAAATTTTATAATTGTAGTAGAATACTTACTTAACAGTAAATAGTTAAGCGAATGTAGCTTTTATCACCAGCTAGTTTAAAAACCGCCAATCTTCACACTTTCAACCAAAAGTCCGTAATTCAAATCCCTTCATTCACCACGGATTTCATTCAGATCATTACAATAAACAACGCTCGTCCCCACGAGTTGTCATCGTAGAAAAGTAATTTGTGCCCATATGGCCGCTGTGATTGCCTGATGGTCTTTTTGCCATTTCAACCCCTATTTCATTTTCTTATGCCAGTTTTAATACAATGGTGGTTGAAAGTTTTGTAAGGGCTGAAGAAGGGTTGCTGCTGGTTTTGAGTTCAAGTTTTTGTTTGATAAATAATGGTTCTTTAATCACGAATCGTGATGTGATGCAGATCACCGTCAAGACAGTTTCTGGACATCATACATACTTAATATCAGAAATAAACGGTTTCTTTCAGAACTATTTAAGACATTGACTTACTAACTTCCTGCTAAATGGCGCTTTAAAAACAAAATTTACTTACTATAGTAAATTACACTGTAGGTACAGTCAGCAACAAAAATATGAATACACTTAAAGTACCATAGATATGTATACACGCCTTTATGCCCTGGTCATGGATGCATATTTTTGGTACTTTGAGTGTATTCATATTTTTGTTGCTGACTGTACCTACTGGGTAGGGCACTAGCTAATATTGGTTTCTAAATGAAGTTCGTAACTAATTATAACAAAAAAAAATGAGTTTTGCCAGTAACAGTGTTTGTCTGTATTTGTATTCATCATCATCATCATCATTTCAGCCCAAAGACGTCTACCGCTGAATATAGGCCTCCCCCTAGGCTCACCAAACAGATCGGCCCTGCGCCATCCGCATCCAATGCGTTCCCGCTACCTTAACCAGGTCGTCGCTCCATCTTGTTGGAGGCCTACCTACACTGCGTCTTCCGGTCCGCGGACGCCACTCGATAACCTTTCGCCCCATCGGCCGTCAGTTCTACGAGCGATGTACCCTGCCCACTGCCACTTAAGTCTAGCGATTCTTCGAGCCATGTCCGTGAGTTTAGTTCTTGCACGGATCTCATCATTTATAATGCGATCCCGCAGAGAAACTCCAAGCATAGCCCTCTCCATCGCCCTCTGAGTGACTTTGAGCTTTCTTATGAGGTCCATGTAGCCATTGTAACGGCGTAAAAAAAAGAAAAAAAAAGAAAAAAGAACTCTCGGGTTCTGATCGGTGATGTTAATTAAGAAGCAAGTAAGGGTTTACGCCGTAACAGTTAGTTAGATATGAATTAGAATAAACCGGAATGGTCTCGGAAGAGCAACGGGCTTTTGTGTCAAGGACCGTGTATGCTTATGCTAAAGGGTCATTCTTCGGAATCGGATTCTCCGTCTGATTCCCTTGGCGTTTTTTACTTTTACTTTTTTCAACCTATGTACTATAAAATATGAAATTGTATTTAATTATAAGCAGATTTATCGAATAGGCATTAATTATGGTCAGTTTGGTATTGAAATATACTACTTTAAGTTTTCAGTGCCAGGGGAATAAGAAAAATGATAGGTGAATAAGATAATACGCCAAGGGAATAAGAAAAACGCCAAGGGAATCATACAAAAGGACAGGGAATAATAAAGTAGAACATTGAAGAGAATGTAATATTTGAGACCTACTATCAATTGAATACATTTTTAAATGAATAAATCAGCGAATTAAAAGAAAACTATTTTTTTTACAAGAAAACACAAGAAAACTATGATTCCCTTGTTCAAAACCCAAGGGAATAAGAACCAGGGGAATAAGAATATGTATGTTTCTTGTCGATTCTGCCGAAACTGTTATTGTTATAATAATTACTACTAATTCAACATATGCAGGCAGTAATGTAGTTTTCTTTTTACTTAACACTATGTACCAATTGCATGCACAAAATTTTATATGTAAGTCCAAGAGAATCAGAATCACAGTGAACCAAAGCCAAGGTAATCATATATTTACCTCCATAGCTAATAATTCCAGCGTCGAGTCACGACCTCTCCCGGCCATGCTGGAAGCGTTACTGACGTTTGTCGAGCCCCGCGATCACAACGCGTCATATGACGTTTAAGTAGGGATCAGCAGGATGTTGAATGAGGCACCAAGGGAATCATAGCGTAGCTCTGGACAAAGATTTAAGATCGTTTTTTTTAAAAACTGCGATAAATTAAGGAACCATATTTTTTCTTTTAAACCAATGACTTATATTGTAATTATTTAACTAAATACAATAATTGATTTCAATACATAACATGTTCTTTTCGGGGTAGTTTGTTCATAAAATGGGCAATGGACGCACCAAGGGAATAAGGTTTTAGAGGTTTGATAATTATTTACAGTTAATTATACTTACTTTAAACAAAAAAGGAATCGTGCCCCAGTTAGGTTAAGTGCTAAAGTAATGTATAAAAAATATTCTAGCCAATTATTTGTACATTGCGGGTACTTTTTCTGCCTGGACGCTGTAATTTGGCCCTCCGAAGAATGACCCTAAAGGACTAGGATTCCTCACCAATAATACCACCATTTGGCATGCTACATACATATATTGGCATGTAGCAGGAGGCGCTGCCCCCTTCATTCCTACCCCGCACCTGCTGAAGACTTGGACGATCTGACTCCTGACGTAGCTGCCTGGCTTAGCAACCTCAAAGCTGTTCTCTGATTGCCCTCATATTTCTAATGCCATACGATTAATAATAATAATATGAGGCCCATCGTTAGCGGCCACGTCTCAGTGCCATAATGTCATCACTGGCAACACACACGTATTTGTATTAAATACAACTAAATACAAACGGCTAATAGAACAGATATAAGTATTCGTTTCCGCCCGACCACTCTTATCAGTTGTAACCACTTCCGTGAACGTTAAACATTACTGCCCTACCTTAGGTGGCTGTCAGAACGATTTCCTTGTCAAAGTCTAACAGTAAACGTTTTCAGTCCACCTTTTCGATGCATAAGCATCACTGGCACCTGCTTCTTTCAATATATTATAACATCGTATAAACTCTCCTGATGATAGAAGTTAGAACCATGGTCTTGTATTTTTGAACACCTCGCCTGATCGGATGTCTATTTAAGGGGGTTTACACACACTTGTACCTAAAAAAAAACTACAGTCACCTACAGTGGAATAAATTAAGCAAGCAAAATATTTGTTTTTTTTTACATTTGTCATTCTACAATGTGTTTCAATTACTATTTATTTGTGTAGAAAAAACAAAACACTCGCGCTTCGAATAAGACAGCGCTAACCCCACTAACTCAGCCCACTCCGCACTAGTAACGACTCCGCGTTTTTACAAGTCTCAGGTGGTCGGTAATTTGCTTGCGGTGGAAGGGTTGCTCTTGATTTATCTCATGATTCGCGTCTGGGGACCACTAGCCCGCCCCGCGGCCTCCTGCGGCCTGTAAACACTAATTTATCTAGGTATTAGTTGCCATTTAGTATTGTTTTTATGCTTACGGGTTTCAGTATAGGGTTGTTGTAAATTTAAATCGCAGCAGGCGGAGTCCTCATAAAAAATCGCATTCTGGGATAGTAGGTAGGTAGGTACTCTTATGGTTATCAGCTCAATGAAACAGGAACTTTCTTAATTGAGTAATGTCTGGAATTAGGTACTGGGCCGATTTGAAAAAAATATTTCACATTGGAAGAACTATTTCTCTATTTCAAATTAAAGAGGTTAGTCTCGAGAGGAGGTCTCGGGAAAATGAATAGTTGGCACGGCCACAGATTACTTAATAGTTGCTTTGTCCACGGCACGCAGACGAAGTTTCAGGAAATAGGTAAATAGGTATAATTACGACAATTATTAAAAAAAGTCAAGAGCTAAACAGCTTTACCTAATACTTGTACTGTAAGGTAAGAACTTATGGATGATGTAATAACGAAACGAATGTGTAATCAAAACTCCGTAAGAACTGAGTGGTGTACAAAAAGCCAACACTCCGCTCGCTCGAAGACCATAAACGTCCCATCCGCAAACTCGCAATAGATAGTGGCGACCTTGAGACCCAACGTGGCCAATAAACAGCAGCATTCCTCGTACGTGTCATGTCGCACCGCTACAATAACGAAACATGAAAAATTTCCAGACGCCCACATCAGACTGATAAATGGCTTCCGAAAATCCAAAAGGAAGTTACAGCTTACTCGGGATTTGGTCTAGAACCTCTCACGTCCCATAACTGCTGCACTCCGCTTTATTACAATTACCATAAGCCTCAAAGTCCCGCACTCCACGCCCGATGGTTGCGACTTCATCATTTTGAACCTACCTACGAGCACGGTAAGACTGTTATTGCTTCGGTGAAATAGAAACCGCGTCTGGGGCCAAGTCTCGGTGGTGTAGCGGACTAGTATGAGACCTACTGCTGACGGTTTAAGTCTCAGATTGGTTGAGAGCGCCGCTTTCGCAAAAGTTATGCCCCGTTCGTGCCTCGGGACCGGTCCACTCTTTACATTTATGTACATACGTGTACGATGTCGGGGCTATTTGGAATACTAATTGAGGCTGTCTACGGACTTCAACTGAATGCTATTTACTTTTGCCGATATGAAGTATCTTCGTAACACGTGTTAAGGGTTTCAATTAAATTACGATACGAGAGCCGCGATATTGAATTTTTCGCTTATCCGATTAATTAATTGTGTTTTAATAATATCCAGAAATAGCTGTTGTGTTAAACGGAACCACGGCTAATAAGTTTAGTAGCATAGATGACGGCAAGATAAAACTATAAAGCGGAAAAAATAAAAATAAAAGAGGAGTAAAATTTTTCTCATAAGCACGAAATTGTTGAAAAACATGTATAATATTTATCTATGGCATGATAAGTAAAGATCTATATGCTAACAAACGAAGCAAAAAACATGATCCGAACGCAGCGGCAGAACGACGAAGACACGCTTCCCGTTATGAAATAATACGGTTGTCCTTTTCTTCGACTTCATGTGAAGGCAGAGATTATAATTGCCGCCTTTTTTACGCCTCATTTTCTACTTATTTTAATGTTACACAATATCATGGCGTAACGCGTATTAAAGGCGTATTTAGTATTTATATATATTAACGCCAAAAGTACGACAATTAAAAAAGGCGCTGATTTGATATATCTGCCTTTTCTGACGCAGTTGTGACTATAAAGATACCTCTATAGTAGGTAGGTATCGTATAAATCTTCCCAGGTGAATTTTTCGCTTCGAGCCCTTATCTTTCAAAACAAACGGTATCGTCATAGTATTAAGGTTCATATTTAATGTAATGGCTCGAAGCGAAAAATTCACCTGGGAAGTTTTATACTATACCATAAACGTATTTTCCCGCTTATGGTCAAAACTGAAGTTGGAACTGCCACCATACGTGCACACCAATGTCCATTTAAGTAACTCTAAGTTCACACAGAGTCTGATAAGTTAGTGGCAGTGGTCAGGCAGTGGATTTATCGCATTCCAAATTCAATCCTGACATTAAAATTCAAAGCTGATAGGCAGATACACTTATAAGCCTATGTATACATTATTAAAGCAATAAATCTAATCAGGTCGGTAGGTACAGCGCAAAACGGAGTTTCCCCGAGCCTCCTACAGGAGGCGAACGTGAATGGGAAGGCAGCAAACCGCGAAACGATGATGAATCGAGCGCGAGAAAAGGGTCGGTCGGAGTGAAACAGCACTATTCAAACCCCACGAGCTAAACGGAGATAGATGAGAGGAAAATTAGCGGATGCTCCCGTGAATTTGTGTAGGTTTTCAATGAACCTTCACGGTAGGTAAAATAGGAATAAAACGGATCGGCCCTAATCCCTCGCCCATTTATAACTTACAGGCCATTAATTTGAGTGATAATTCATGAATAGGGAAGCGATTGGCCGAAGATATTGGGTCCCGGACGATGCCCGGCCCGACCTGCGCGTTAAATTAGATTAGATAATGGTTTATTGGCAAATATTAATAGGTAGACTGATCAATCAAGTGGTTTAATAAAAAAACTGCCATACGCGTTTCCAGTTAATATATCTTCTCTGAAATACACTAAACTAATAATATTACACTTTGTTGATATTCGGCGTCACTCAAATACTTACGCATCTCTTAACTAAATTTTAACATTATGTAGGTATTTGGTATTATGCACAATAAGAAATATTAGTTATAAATTTAATAACATAAGTGGTGACAGCGATAATCTCAATTCTTGTCTGCTCGAATAGAAGAAGACAAGTCCAAATTTATCCAGCTAAATTTTAACTCTTTAATAATCACTTTTTCAATGCCCTCAACATCTATTTTTGGAGCGTTCATTTCACGCTGCTTAGCTGTTCGTGTATATACATTTTATTTAATTTCTTCCCAAGATAAGACCAAAGATAACACCGAAACTGATATGATTATGCTCAGCTCCACCTGTAATTCAACATTATCACGTATACATGTACTTCAGCACGGGTTGCATAACCCTTGATTGTAGGCACATTTACCAGAACTAGCGTGGCTAGATTACAACAACTTTTATGTTAGCTGGGTCAATATTTAGCGTTTTACGACGTTTTTAGGGTTCCGTAGTCAACTAGGAACCCTTATAGTTTCGCCATGTCTGTCCGTCTGTCTGTCTGTCTGTCTGTCTGTCTGTCCGCGGCTAAGCTCAGAGACTGTTAGTACTAGAAAGCTGTAATTTGGCATGAATATATATATATTAGTCACGCCGACAAAGTGATTGAATAAAAAAAAGTAAAAAAATTTTTTTTAGGGTACATAGACGTAAAGTGGGGGTGATTTTTTTTTCTCGGCTGATCCTATAGTGTGGGGTATCGTTGGATAGGTCTTTTAAAATCATTGCGGAGTTGCTAACATGATTTTTCTATTCAGTGATCTATTTGCGAAATATTTAACTTTAAAATGAAAATTTTCATTAAAATCGGCCCCCCCCCCTCTAAAATCTAAACTGTAGGGTAGAAAAATTTGAAAAAATTCAGAAGGGTAGTAAATATATCAAATTTACTAGGAAAATTATAGCGGCTAAGATTGCTTGGAAATTATTTGTAGTTTAAGAGTAAATAGTAGCCTAAGGTAACACATGATTCCGTACACATACGAAATCCTTAGAAAAATATTACTTGATTTTTTCGTAATAGCTACGAAACCCTACCTTGGGCGTGTCCACACGCTCTTGGCCGGTTTTTTTCTCATTACCATCTCAGCAAATATTATTAAAAAGGATGATGCTTAGGGTTAACTTTTTATGAAAACTTAAGACGGTACCGATGCTTAATTTAGTTTGATCGTATTTCGTGCATTTGTATTTCGGTTGTGATAATAATGATGGGATGGTACTGAGTTTTAACCGAGCGGTGGTCAAAACGCTCGAATATTCACCCAGTTAATCGTCGTTACATCTCAAAGATCTGACTAATCGTATGGTTTCTTTAGTGAGATGGTAAAGAAGGGTTTGTGTCAGATCTAGTCAATTTTATCAAGTCAGTCAGACAAAAGAACTTTTAATAAACGATACATAAGCTAGATAAATGTCACATGATCGATCGTAACTAATTGTAATAGTTCTGTTAGCGTTTCTAGAACAGCTTCAGTTCATTCAGTGTTTGCCCCTAACTGTTTTTAATGATTCTCGAATAATTACATTTCATACATTGGTTGTTTGTTCTTCACTCTGTCCTTGATCATGAATCATGTCATGATGCATGAAACTGCATTGAAATATTGGAAACTCAATAAAGATAATCAGGGTCCCCATCCCGTAGTAAATATGTCTAATGTTTGCCACTAGTTCAGGCTCGCCGGTGGTTGAGAC
The DNA here is from genome assembly GCA_947859365.1 of Archips crataeganus. Classification (NCBI taxonomy): domain Eukaryota; kingdom Metazoa; phylum Arthropoda; class Insecta; order Lepidoptera; family Tortricidae; genus Archips; species Archips crataeganus. The sequence goes on along the minus strand of OX402053.1, from coordinate 6,979,946 downwards.
GAACTATGCTTATGCGAATCTTTATGTTACTATGAACCCAAATTTTTAAATTTTAAGTACTTAGTAATCGAAATTTTGTATTTGTAGAAATCGCTTAGATTAGACCACTATAGCGCTAATCATTCAAAAATATCAAGCAGGTTAAACACTTCATTCGGCAAGACTCCTTTTTTTGCTATTGATTTATTAACTTTTTGAAAAAGTTACAAAACTAACCTAACCTAGCCTAATGTTAGCCACATTATTAGGTTTACAGTTTTCTAAATAAGTTAAAAAAAATAAATGATACGAGCGTTTTTGCTGATTGTAGGTACAATTTGTTGACTGTATTTGGATTATCATCTGACCTAAATACCAAATTTCGAGTCAATCCGACTACTGAAAGATACTTTTTGATATAAAAAAAACACGGCAAAGTAAATAAAAGCTCATAAAAGTTCACATATTAGCAAAATTAAGTGTTGTTGAATGAGACATTTGATCGTACGATATTCGGTCAAATGGTTGAATCCTATTATAGCGTAAGTAGTCTTAATTGATTTGAGTACAGTAAAGCAACTTACAAAACAAGCTCATTATGACGTCACTTCCTGACCACCTCAGGACCAGGTAGCGGAAACAGGCACTCGACCGTTATCAGAGACGCTGCGCAGGCGCAGACGCTTGTGGTGGTCCACTCGCAGCTTAACACTGGATTTATTTAACTCTTGTTTGATAAGGAAGTTGGGCATGAGTCGAGGTGGAATTTGGTAAACGAAACTTGAAGTGGTACACAGCACTACATGGTAAAGAGCAGGGACACTAAGTGTAGTCACTATAGGTACTGCAACGTAACACTTCATACTCTTGAGCATTACTCAGTGATGGAAATAAATTGTGTAGGTAAAAGTATTTAGCAAAGATTTTTCACATTCAATAATGAAAATTCTAGTGACAATAAGAGTGTTAGTTCATTTATTTATTTATAATAGCAGCCGTTGCCTGCGACTCCGTCGGCGAAGAATTCATTTTGAGGTTACAAACTATTTGTGTGCCAAATTTCATCAGGATCCATCAAACGGTTTTAGCGCATTAATAATATTAGTAAAATGATTGGTTATGATTATGAAGAACTGAGGAAATTATACGGTTAGTCCGAAAAAAAAATATTCAAATTACTTTGTTACTTGATATTTTTTCCTAACAAATTTTTGTGAACTATCATCCCTTTAAACGAATACTAACTCTCAACTTTGTAGGTCTCGTATACCATAGTTAATTAAGTAAACATTCCAATTTAACAACGAGTAAGAAAGCAACATCAGAAACATAATTTAGTACTAGGCAAAACAGTGTACAATATTTCTTAGACAACTAATGGGCCACAATTAGTTATGCTTATTCCTGCAGAACAAAATGAGTGTTGTTGATACAGCGTGACAAAAGATATGAATTACTCGATATTTCATGAAGGATTTAAAACAATTATCTAGAAGACAACACAAGGATTACCGAGCTACAATTCAAATCCTTTAAATGAGTTTGATTGATATTGCCTTAGACCGTTTATTTGGAATAGTTATAAATACACATTAGTGTTGTATGTAATTATCATTGCATATTAAGATATGCCAAATGTTCAGTAACAAGCAGGTGTGTTTTACTATAAGCCTAAGTGTCATTGAAAAATATGTTGCAGTAAAAAATCGACCAAGTGTGAGTTGAATTCGCGCAACAAGAAGGGTTCCGTCCGAATGATGCACAGTATTTAGAGATATACTCTTTAACGTAACATAAAGATGAGTGAACAAGAGAACGCTGAGCAATATGTAAACGTAGACGTAAAAATTCGTTATTACATTATTTTCGGAGATAAGGTGGGCAATGGACAATTTTCATCTATCTCTTTAATAAACTATAATAATATGTATAAGCACGAAACCAATAGCACGAAACCTAAGGTGGTGGTAGATGGGCAGGTAATACAATATGTTGACGAGTATATCTATTTGGGCCAGATAGTCTCTTTCAGTAATAGACAAGACAAGGAAGTCGAAAGACGCATCGAAAACACCTGGAAGAGCTACTGGTCCATGAAAGAGCTTATGAAGGGAAACCTTCCGTTAACACTTAAGCGAAAACTCGTCGACATGTGTATCCTGCCCGTCCTAACCTACGGTGGCCAAACATGGTCTCTGACCGAATTCAAAAGTCCAAGCTTAAGGTTTGCCAAAGAGCAATAGAGCGCAGCATATTAGGTGTGAAAAGGCTAGATAAAATCCGGAACACCACGCTGCGCTCAAAAACACGCATAACCGACGTTGGGAAAAAGACTGCTAAGCTAAAATCGGACTGGGCCGGACATGTCTGTCGCATGCACCCACAAAGATGGGCTCACACAGTCCCTTGGTGGGTGCCAGAGAACGGCCAGCGACGACGAGGCAGACCAAGAAGGAGATGGCGGGACGATTTAGACGTGTACGCAAAGGACTGGCCTGACATTGCGTCGGACAGGGAGTTGTGGAGGTCAAGAGGCCTTTGCCCAGCAGTGGGACACTATAACACGTTAACAAAAAAAAATATGTATATACATAAAATATTTTGGAGACCTTTAGAGCAAATTCTTTCACTTGATGTGTCATCTCGACCGTGATGACACATCAAGTGAAAATTTGAACATAAAACTACCGTGAGACTTACTATAGTGAAAAAAATACGGATAACTCACGTCTATGATCGAGTTTAGCATGGTGCTGACAGCGCCTACGCGCGCGCGCGTCCTTGTTTCCATAGAATTGAAATTTTAACGTAAACGCGATCGAGAAGTATTTGGTGAAGTAAAACTTATACTCCGTGATGCGTTGCGATGCGTTTACTTGTGCTCCGTGATGAAGGGGTACGTATCAGGGTCATGATACGCTTGTACAGTTCAATACTAAGTACTAAAAATAAATATATCCTGACACTGTACTAGAATGGGCTGTTCCCATCTCTTTTCTGCTCTTAGTATAGAGAGGTAACAATCGAACTGAATCGTTCTGAAGTATTCCGAATGGCTCCGATGAACCAATCAACCAAGCCAAGCGCCTACCGAATCAAATGAACAGGGTGGACCTAGTGAACTAGAGTTTGCGTGACTACCTACTAAAAGAACTGAAAGAGTGAAATAGGATATTTGCGCGATTGTACTCGCAGAAAGCAATCCGTTTAGTGAATGAGGATGCACGACTCTAGGTCATGAAGATACATCATTTGTAGGTATAATATTTTAAATTCATCGGCCCAATGGATTCGGAGGAAACTGGCGTAAGAGACAGAAACACGAGAAATCCTACAATCGTTCTGTTTTTCTTTTTGAGTCAATAAACCCTAAAGACATGAAAGAACACTCGTGTTCCGGCGCTCTGTGTTGTTTTGGATCAAATGCAGCTACAAGTCAACCAGCAAATAAATATTGTTAAAGAAAATGACCTCAATACATTTATCAGTTTGTATTTTCTTTGCAATATAGTATTTTCGTCGCACGTGTAACGTTTAGTGACAAAAATAACACGCATTATTTTCTTTTCTCAACAAGGTCGTCTTTTTATTTATTGCAACGTGAATTTGTATTAATAAACAGTCCTGAGCTCATGATTATAAATCACTTGAGTCATATTATTGCATGTAGTTTTTAGGTACACACATGTACACTTTAGAGTTTTTTTGTCACCTTTTTTATTGCATTTCTTCGCTTTATCGCGATAAGATATACTGGATACGGCAAGGTTAGGTACTATCAGAAGGAAGGGTAAAATCGAGGGTAAACGAAACAGTATTTAGAAAATATTATGCATTTTAATTCTAATAGCAGCTCCTGAGTAACGAGGCATATAGAAAACGATTTTCATTAATTTTTTATACCATATGGGCTGGCTGAAATGAGTTGGATATTGTTACTTGAAATAAAAGCGTGTTAAAAAGAAAAGTCAATCGCGTATTTAGTAAATACGGCGGTTCAACAAACTTTACAAAACGAATGTAAGTACTTAGATAGTAGCTTAATAAAGATTATATTAATGCTACGGTGGCACTATTTATTGCAATAGTATTTACTGGTACAGATTCTTTTCACTTTATCTTAATATTAGTAATGCCACATAAGCTTCGGGATTTGACGATAGCTTCCATTCATGTGATTTTATCTTTTACGAGACAGTGCTAGTGCCAAGCGTTAGAGTGCGAGTAGATGAGACACAAGTACACAAATATAGGATGACTAATATTTTTTGTCATAAGTAGTCATTGGTTTTACAATGTTATAATGCAAGTTATGAGGTATCCGTAAATTAGTGTAATATTTTTGCCGCTGTCGCAACAAGGAGATTTTAAACGAGGGGCTTCTTTGTACATACATACATTAGGACACGTCAAGAACTAATTTTAGTGGCAAACTCCTCATTTTGTTTCTATGTACTTACGATATTTTTATTTAATCAGAGCGTGACAAAATGCTACTAACGTAAACTACAAGCAACCCGTGCCCATAAACAAGAGTGCGATAGATTAACTTTCGCCTTTTCTACAAGCATTGATATGAAAAAGATGCACGATTTAACTAGCCATACAACACTAGTCGGTGTACGTAACTATCTAAGAGTTCAGTAATGATAATGAATTAAAAAAAAACAACCATGCTTTTCCAAACGAAATCGGTTACTTACTGGCGTCACTTGTATATCCTTATTAAATCCATACTAAATCCATACTTAATCTATACTTAATATTATAAATGTAAAAGTGTGTCCGTCTGTCTGTCCATCTGTCAGTCTGCCTGTCTGTCTGTTACATCTTCACGCTTAAGCCGCTTAACCGATTTAAATGAAATTCGGTATGGAAATAGTTTGAGATCCTGGGAAGGACACGAGGGTAGTTTCATCCCGGAAAACTGCATAGCACCGCGGGATAGCGATAAACTTATTCTTTGCATAAGGAGTCGTGGGCAACAGATAGTTTATGATAAAAGCGAAAGTAATTCTGTTTGTCTGTTACCTCTTCACGCTTGAACCTCTGAATCGATTTAGATGAGATCGGTATAGAGATAGAAGGACATAGGATAATTTTATCCCGGAAAAATGCATAGTTCTCGCTGGATATAAATGTAATCTTCGCAGAGGAGTCGCCGGCAACGGCTAATACTAAATATTTATTAGTAGTCAAAAATAAATGAACTCGCACTTACGTGGTTGACAATACGGTCGTATTTCGTTATTATTGACCACCAGAAAACCAGATGGCCTAGTGGTTAGAGAACCTGACTATGAAGCTTGAGGTTCCGGGTTCGATTCCCGTGTCGGGGCAGATATTTGTATGAAAAATACGAATGTTTGCTCTCGGGTCTTGGGTGTTTAATATGTATTTAAGTATTTATGTATCTATATTAAGTATGTTTATCCGTTACCTGGTACCCTGGTACCTAGACAGTCCTGATGTATATTATGGTGGCGGTCCTTCAAATAATAACATGTCAGTACCTCATGAGCTGGGTCTACACTAAGCGAGTCGCTTCGCGAGGCAAGCGCATGAGATATAAATTTGTTCCCATAGCTCAAAATCGCACCGAAAATGGCTGCCTCGCGAGGCGGCTCGCGCACAGTGGAGATCCGACTATGGAATTGCGCAAAGGACTTGACTAATTACTATTTTGTCGCGTCAACATTTACGTAAACACAATCAATTTTCCATTGTGTTACGAGTAGGTATTTGTTTTTACAATAAAACAGTATAATGGGCGCCATAAAGGTTATGACTCGTCGTATAATGGCGGTGATACAATTGTGACAGGTGTTGGGTACAGTCGCGGACGGAAGTGATATATCCCTTGATAATGTTTAGCACATTGGTTGACTATGTAATGGAAACTTTAAGAATATAGTGAAGTAGACAACAATCTCATCTATACATATAATAAATCTGTAACAAGTCGGTGTCTGTACATTGAAGATATTTGAGAAAAACTGTCACTAGGGCTATTAGCACAATAGAACCCAAAACAATGACTTTTAGAATTATAGTCTGTTTGTCTGTTTGTCTGTTTGTCTGTGCGTTTGTGCGCGCTAATCTCAGAAACGGCTTAAACTAGAAGGATGCGGTTTTCACTGATATGTTGGTATTTTCTTGGATTAACATTTAGTGTTTGTTTCATTTGAATCGGTTCACAAATAAGAAAGATACGTCTATTTTAAGAATTTATCGAACAGGTTTTTTTGTTTGAACGCGCTAATCTCAGGAACTACTGCTCCGATTAGAAAAATTCTTTCAGTGTTAGATAGCACATTTATCGAGGAAGGCTATATATCATCACGCTAACACCAATAAGAGCGGAGCGGAGCGGAAGAATGTTTCAAAATCGGGGGTTTTTGAAGTAAAACTTCTATAGGCACGCTTGACTTGGGAGTACGGTGCACGGTGTTGAATGTGAACGCTAGTGTGCGGGGGGGTGCGGGGGCGGGTAATTTTTTTTACATCAAGGAACTAAGGAGAGCCATAATTGATGAAAAAGCAAATTGGATAAAAAAAAAATAAGCTGCCCAAATTACTAATTCCACGCGGACGGACTCGCGGGCAAAAGCTAGTGTTTTAATATTTACTTACCTACTCGTACTTATTTCTTATTTTGTAATATATACTTATAAAAATAGCTATATACGGATAATCCAGGAACAAACATTCTCATTGATAATATTTATAGTATAGACGGCAATGAGCAAGGAAGGAACAGATATAGTTAGGTATTCTATGGAATTACGTCATAATATAATATTATGAAATGACAGATTATTTAATGGTATTCACGGCACGGTTTTATAATACAACCCCCTGTTCAAACTTCATAGTCAGTTTTATAAATCAGTAGGCAGTCTGTCAGTAAAGAAACCAAATATCCATATATTCTATACTATTTTTTTTTTCACTTTAGCTTCCAATACTCGTACAGTATTTATATTTATATTTCTGTCTATTATCTATCTGTATATTTTTAATGGCGATAGAAACATTAAAACCCCTAATTACCTAATTACCAATTCGCGCTGGGGATAACAGTTTCCAATTACATTAGACATATCTTATCTTATACGGGGTGTTCACAGTGATTACCTTTGATGAGCTCCTAATATTTCGACGCATTTGTAAGTTGCATATTACATCATGATGTAAGCAGCATCGAAATATGGGGAGCGCATTAAAAATAATCACGGTCTACCTCCTACGTCTCATGCTCGCTCAGGGTATCTATACACTTTCTCCCGCGGCTGTACCCAGTTCATCACTGTAAACCAGTCGAGAGGTTTACAGCCGCAATAAAACAATGAACGTACGCTTATCAGCCTTATCAGACCAAACACAATTTATTTGAGCGCACACGTTTGTACCTCCCGACATTTGTCCGTGATAACACATCATTATAAAATATCATGTACTATTTGCTTACGGATTTAATCAAATTTTACATTAATAATGCATCGTCAGAAGACTTTTGTTTTGTTTTTTGCGGGTGTAAAAGAAGTATTTGAAAGCTACGAGCAGATTTCTGTCTTTAGATTGTGAATAGGCACAAAAACTGTTATGTGTTTGATATTTCAGCTTTGTAACAAACTTTTACCACTTTACTTTTACAACCACTTTTATTCACTACTCACTCTCCCAACTATTTTTGATCGAATGAACATTTTAAATGTAAGGAAAATCAAATTTAAATTGTGAACTTTAATAATTATTAATAAAAAAATGCTGCCATACATCGACAATAAATAAGCTGTTTCAAAACGTGACTTTATTTATCAATCAAAGTTCATCGTTCAAAGGTTGACTGGAAGAGATCCCTTTAAGGAATAAGTTTTCCCTTGTACATCTGTTTCACTTGTTATCTGTGAATTTCATGTTTTTATGGACAATAAAAATAGTTTAACATTCACACATCCATATTCTATATACAGGCAAACAGGGAAGAGCAAAAATAAAAATAAGGACACCACTGTCTATAGATATGTAAGAGTAATAACCAACTCGTGACCACGGCCGCTCCAACGTGGCCGAAATGTCGTGGTAAATATTGTTTGCGTGGTAAGTCCAGTTTAGCATAATAGTTATGAGTATTTTTTTTATCGTGAAATGCTTGAATATGGCTACCATTTTGTAGATAACTCAAACGTTACTTCCATTTTCATTCGATTCCTATTTTTCATTGTCCAACTCTACGTATACCTAATGTAGTGATGATTTTTTACTCTGCCTGTTGCTGTCATCATCATTATCATTTAAATCTTTTGCTAGTTAGGGCCGATTTTTCAATCATTGAAAAATTGGCCCTTAGTTTAACAACTAACTTTTAATAAAATCAAAATTCTATATTTTACTAGCTGACCCGGCAAACCGTTGTTTTGCCATATAAATTATAGCCTATTCTCAGACCTAACGAATATAGACAAAATATTTCATAACAATCGGTCAAGCCGTTTCTGAGGAGTTCGATAACAAACACCATGACACGAGAATTTTATATATTAGACTAGCTGTTGCCCCCGACTACGTCTGCGAAGATATAGAGTAATAGTACCTACGTATACAAAAAATAGCCTACGACCTATTCTCAGACCTACCGAGTATAGAGAAAAAATTTCATAAAAATCGGTCAAGCCGTTTCGGAGGAGATTTTTATGTATTAGATTTAATGTCATTTATTGTATCATACGTGAATCATAACACGTACGTCATTTAGTTATCAAATATTGTCTGGAATCAGTTGGAACTTTTGGCAGTTATTTATAACTCATTAAATTCAATTGATAAGAGAGACTACTGCTTTTCTCTTTACTTAAGAAAAAATCGGCTTCGCTAATTCCACGACTTAGCGTGTGCTTCCATAAAAACGGAGCGGACGGGAAACTTGAAGATACGACCAAACACGTTAGTTAAAATCACAATAGGGAATTTCACGTAGGTTTCTTTCTTGTTAATAATATTTTCAAATTAATGAGGAAAAGCGTTGTCGAGCTACAAATACGCGTACTTGTTAGATGGGTCTATCTGGCACTAAAAAATTCAACTACTTTTTAAGTAATGTTTTTAATTTGAAGTGTTATACAGGGTTATTTGTAATTCACTAGCATCCTTTTAACCCTAAACTCCTACCACTTAAACAAATGTTTTTTGTTTTACGGCTTTTGTCATAACATAATATTTTTGGTGTGATAACGTTTTGAAAATTTGAGACTACCTCTTATTTTTACGATACTGTGTGTATTTGTATGGGGAAAAAAGTGCTTCATTTTAAAAAGTCGTAAAACAAAAAACAATTGTTTGAGTGATAGGAATTCAGGGTTAAGAGGATGTCAGTGAAGTGACAAATAACCCTGTATTTATTAGGTTTGACCAAATTTTGTAATACTTTAAGATAGAGTGATAGAGTGTATATTTTGTGGTACGGGAAGTCCAATTCTGCATCACATTAGTGCTTTGTTAAGTTTACATTATGTTAGCCTGTATGTATTTGTAAGTCGGTTAATTTTGCTACATTTAATAATCTGTGGCAGCTAGGTGTATCGTAATAACGACATTACGACACAAGTGCTCTTATGGGGAATAGAGCATAGACTTTTCTGAAGTCATATTATCTATATATTATTATTTAATTGTTCGCGACAATGTAAAAAACAGATAAAAGTACAGAAGTAGAAAAAAAAATATTAACCGAGTTCAAAAAGGAGGAGGTCCTATGTTCGACTGTATGATTTTTTTTTATTTATACAAACAAGTGAGCTTTGACAAAACATTTGCGTGCTGTATCGATATCAGTCATAATATCTGCTTACCAAACTCTAGTGTTCTGCTTGAAAATGGGCCGAGTACGTTGAAAAAGAAAACTACTACATTTCCACTCAATCGGTTAATTTATCTGGATTAATAAAAACTATGTTTACGACAAGATAAACTAGGGTGAGTAGCTAGCATTCGAGTTATTTAGGACTGTTTGTCATGTACCTCAGGCACGCACGTGCATCCTTTGTTTGACAAAGAACAACACCAGACACATTTACTACACAATCCTCTACAATACCGAGTTTTAGAAAGTTTTGTTATACATCTCGCTCTGGCGACGGATTAAAGTCAGATAACGCTTTAAATAGGAGCAATGTATAAGGTTTTAGGCTTGTCACTGTTCCTTGGTAAAGTTAATGGGTTAGGGGTGGTGTGATACCATTGATAAATCATACAAACGAGGTGTGAAACATGATACTGGATCTGCGTCATAGTTTTCAAGGTTCCGTAGCGAAAGGGATGGGAGCCTATTACTAGCCTTCAGTGTCTCTCTCTCCGTCTGCTAAAAGTATATATTTGTATCTTAGAACCGTAAGGCCGCAAACGGAACGCTAGCGGACAACGGAGCGGCTTGACCATTCTGCGGCCTCATAGAGCCACTTAAAATTTTCATAGCTTATGTATTACTATGGCCGCTAGAACAACAAGTAATATAATGAAATTTAAGTTGAAAATCAAAGGTGTTTCTAATCGAATAATTGCGTTTTTTCGGCACGTTCCGGTCACTTATGTAGTTTTGTGTGCGGACCGATTCGGACTTCGACGGTTTTTATGATTACTTTATTTCTTTGGTTTTGTTTACCGTATGAATACATAATTCCCCAAATGTGATTACAAAATCATTTCATCCAGTTAAAAAAAATGAGAAATATAAATGTAGTTTTCATCTCTCATACGGAAAGTGAGTCAAATCATATCTGACATACGGGAGGATAACTATTATTTTCTTCCCAAGGGCAGAAAAAAAAAAAATAAAGGCATTGGCTGTCAATGGAACACATACGCATTCAGTCAAGTATTACGGCATATACATCGAATAATTAAGTATTGAGTTTTTTTTCTTAATTAGTCATTATTACAAATTTTATAATGCCAGTGAAATATTTTTTATTTTTTTAATTTTATTATTTAGTGACTTAAACCAGAAAAGTTAGAAAATGTTAAGAAAAAAAACCACGGTAAACGACAATATTATTGTCCACACAGCCTATCTCTATACAGCTTAACTCCTTGGTTCAAATTGGTTACTTACATATTTTATAAATAAATTTACTAAAATACCTACTTTATCTACTGTTTTCATTGATTATTATATTGAACATTCTTAATTTTGTTAAATTAATTATTCCTTAACAATAAACTCCATTGAAATATTTTACAACGATCATATTGACCAGTTTAGACATTTTCAACCGACGAAAACAAAAGGAGGAGGTTCTCAATTCGACGTGTATATATTTTTTTTTTTATGTATGATCACGCATAACTTTTTACAGAGTAGTCCGATTTTGATGATTATTTTTTTATTGGAAAGCGTATACCCCGAGGGTGGTCCCATTTAAACTTGGAAACAATATTCTTACCCTAAGGGTAGAAAAACAGGGGATGATTGATTGTTCAGTTACTGATTGTACTATATGACCACGCATAACTTATTACAGAGTAGTCGGATTTTGATGATTCTTTTTTTATTGGAAAGTGTATACCCCAAGGGTGGTCCCATTTAAATTTGGAAATAATATTCCTACCCTAAGGGTAGGAAAACAGGGGATGATTGACGAACTTTTTACAGAGTAGTCTGATTTTCATAATTCTTTTTTATTTTATAGATAGGGTATACCTTGAAGTTGGTATTATAAATTTGGGAAAAAAATTACCCCAAGGATGGAAAAAAAGTATAAAATAAAAACTTTTTAACAAAAAATTAAACCGCCGAAAAAACTGAGAAGCAATAAATAATACCTTTTTTGTTTGACCTTAATCTAGGTACCAGTTTGAAGTCGGTGCCTTAGCACGAGCCAGGAGGAGTGATAGAAGCCAATCAGGTAGACGATTATAGGAACAATCTACTATTCTGTCTGAATTATAGCGTAGTTAAATAATGGTAACAGATAGTAGGAGTAGATTTAAATTTCTCAATAATATTAATGGATTTAAAAGACGGGCTTCGCAGAGAATTAAAATAAAATCCAATGAAATCCGTTTGGCTTTTTTTCGTGGAGTCAAGAAATTGATGCCACTTGAAAAAACGTTTGTATGTCGCAATAAAGATCTATTCTATAATATTAATTAAAAGGAACGTTTCTGCATCAATTTTTTATTGTAATTTATCAGAGCTATCAATTGCGCGGGGCGTGACTTTGCTCAAAACAATGGGATCAAGCGGGCGCGAAGACGACTTTGAATAAACATTCGAAAAAACGACAAATTAACAATTGTAACGAGCTTTTTAATAGGTGAGAACGGAATGTCGCAACGGTATCAAAAGGTCTTAGTAGGTTTTGAATGTTTTTACAGCGTGACCGACTTTTTCTCATCAATCTTTTGATGTTTTCAAAACTGGTTTTTGTCTTGTTAAATAAACGTACTCCACTACTTCTCCTTTTCTGTTCGTCTGTGTAAAGAAAACCATAGATTAACTTTTTATGCATGGACGGTACACTTGTTATGGACACAAATACCATACTATTCGATGAATTTTTTTGTATCCTTTCCTGTCAACTGTATTTCCTGTGTATCGAATATGTGTAAATAAACATCTCTCTCTCTCTCTCTCTCTCTCAAATTAAACGTGCATCTATTAGTATAGGATTACCTATTCTAGATTCATATTAATGAACGATGATAATAAGCAAGTTAGCTATGAAGTATCTTTTTTTTTTTTTTTTTGTACTTATTTTTTCAACTTCATTTTTTTATTACTTTTACGGTCATCCCGTGAAATCATATATTTCGTACTAAATACAAACTGAAATATAGATGCACAGAAAAAACCCCAGAAAAAAGACCAATGCTGGGAATCGAACCCAGGTCCTCAGCATTCCGTGCCGCGTGCCATACCCCTACACCACCACTGGTCTAGAGATTAGACACGAATCTTTCCTATACACCATACATTTCAATCTGCTAAATCATCACCTTATGCAGTGACAAGCGCACATCTATGTTACACCCTCATCGAGAGATTTTAACACTCCTTCGGAACTAACCGCTCACCTGGACAAGAGATTCGATTCGATTCCCAGCATTGGTCTTTTTTCTGGGGTTTTTTCTGTGCATCTATATTTCAGTTTGTATTTAGTACGAAATAGATGATAATAAGACACTCTTTGTTATGTAATAAGTTAATAATTTGAATCCTTCGAGTTTATTTAGCTGGCATTAAGGACCTTTCTCTAGATACAAACTACTAGCAAGCGCTAATCACTTACACTGTGGCATGTAGGTACAGTACAGTGAAACTACCTAGAGACACGCAAGAAAATGGCTTTTCTGGTTTAATTGATCAGTACATTAAAGACGTTCGCTGAAGCCTAATGTGTGTTATTACTTAACAAGTTTTTGTTTTGCTGACTGCACTTGCTAGCTGTTCTTGAATTGTTATCCTGTCTACCATTTCCGTACCTATACTTAATTTAAAGTCAATCAGAACGCTTATAGTGGGTGAAATTCAACTTGCAAGGTTTGAAGATAACTTACTTACATATATGTATACCAACAATGCAAGTCAAAACAGTTAAAGAATGCTTAAGTCATAGTGAAAATGTACGGATCACTCACGTCTTAAAACATACGAAAAATATACTTAATATGCTTAAGCTTAAGTTTTTCGGGTGCTTCCTTCCCTATTTCAGACTAGCTGCTGCCCGCGACTCCGTCTGCAAAGATTTCGTTTATCATTATAACTGAACTAACTGAAGCAAGAGTTCCGCTTGTAATATTAGTTGTACTTTGTTATGCAACAGACAGTAATTATAAAACGCTTGTAAAAAAAACCTGACTGGGTTAAAAAAATCAAAGATTATTTTTTTACTTGCAAGTGAACGTCAGCCTTATTATTTTTGGGTGATTCTTCAAGGTCGTGATTTTTGTTTTATTCCTCTGTCGTATTTTTTTTTACTTAGTACAGAAAAAATCATGCTCCCATGAAAATAGATTTGTTCAGTAACATAAATTTATGGTACTGAACAAATCTATTTTCATGGGAGCATGATTTTTTCTGTACTAAGTAAAAAAAAATACGACAGAGGAATAAAACAAAAATCACGACCTTGAAGAATCACCCTTTTATTCTGTGTAGAAACTGTCACTACAAATGGTCAAAGACTTACCTTAGTCGACTATATAATATATATGTTATACGCAATAAGTTACACAACAAACACGCAAAATATTACTGGTCGCTCAACCCGTTGTCATTTAACAATTTTATAGGTAAACGTAACGCGCTCATCTGTGCTATAAATAAGGGCGAGCGCACACTCGTGTCTCTAGTGACTAATTTGTTAACAAGTGTTCGTAGACACTTAATTACCTCGTAATCGGCGCAGTGTCATCGTCGCTCGACGAACACATTACTTTAGAACCCTTGTTTAATAACGTGAAGTTAATTTATGGTTTCAAGTGTTTTAGTGTTCGGCTATTTATGGTATTTAAATTCCATGTTGGTAATAAATACGTGGATACATATTTGTGAGCGCTCAAAAGCGTATACGCAGGTGTGTACTGTTGGTATGTAGGCGACCGTTTACAATTACTTATAGGCAACAAATAATAGTTATTATTACACTCGGGAGTTCAATGAGACAATTTATTGCTAAAAAAAATACCTCGACGTTTCGACCACATTGCAGTGGTCATTGCAAGTCCCGGATAGAAAGTTTAAAACAATACAAGGTGAAATTTTAAACGTGATACTTAATATAATGCATTAACTCAGTTGTTTTAATTAGTATGTATTACTTACCTAATTTGAGGTAACCACACGTTAAGTCAGTGATTTAATGTCAACAAAATATGAACATCTTACTTTATCAGGCATATTTTGACAATTGAATTTTAAAGAACTAAGCTTTGCCGCGGACAGATAGACAGATAGACAGATGTCCCGTTTTGCCACTCTGTCTGCCGAATCCTATAGAGCGCGCGCAGACAGAGAGCGGTCTGGAGTTCCACGTTCCGCGTTCAGAGTTCTGTACCTCTACCATGAGCTTACACTAGTTTACAGTGACCGTACTCGCTAGCGACGGCGTAAATGATTTGTATGGAGAATTGTACTTCCGTAAGTGACCGCTAGAGGCGCTGTACAATTCTTCATACAAATAAATACGCCGTCGCTAGCGAGTACGGTCACGTAAACTAGTGTAAACTCATGGTAGAGGTACTGTGTTTTGACCGCTCGAGAGTTCCGATCGCCTGCTGTGTGCGTTATCGTAAGGGACTCAGTACATTCGAAAGAACGCAGAACTCGGAACTCGGAACGCGGAACTCCAGACCGCTCTCTGTCTGCGCGCGCTCTTAAAGCTACATACCTAGGTGCCTAAACTAGCTTTAGATAATCAATAATAGGCGGTCTTGGTATAATACTTTGTGGTGATTACGGCACTTGAAATGATGAAAACTATCTCTGAAGCTACCCTGGGACTTAGGCACTGAAGTATTGTCTGCAGATATTTGCTTGTTGTAAAGAATTAAAACACTTATATATAAAGTAATGGAACCTTATCTCAAATTCAAGAGCAGACGTTGATTACCATAAGGATACAGATAAAATGATGTTGTAAATTTGATTTGTTTATTTAACAAGGATTCCGTATTTGATATTAGCTTGAGTAAGGTTACGCTTTCAATTTAATTAACGACCGCTTTAGCCTAGTTGGTAGTGACCCTGCCTACGAAGCAAGAGGTCCTGGGTTCGAATCTCGGTAAGGGATTTATTTGTGTGATGAGCACGAATATTTGTTCCTGAGTTATGGATGTTTTCTATGTATTTAAGTATTTATTTATCTATATAAGTATGTTTATCGTCGTCTAGTACCCATAGTACAAGCTTTGCTTACTTTGGGAATACGTCGATTTGTGTAAGATTGTCCCCTAATATTTATTTATATTTATTTAATGTGGTGGTTCGGAGCAGAGACGTTCAGTATCCGAGCAATTAAGAGGGTTTATACCTGCTGAGCTGGCAACGTTGCATTTTTGTTAGTTTTTCTCGATTATTCCATAAAATTAGAATGAAAATTAAAAATGTTTTGTATACAAATTGTTCTAATATATAAGTTAATGTGTCTACTGCAATAATAATTCGTGATAGACTTTTATTTTCTTTAAAAACGAACAAATTATTACCTAAGGGTTTTAAAGAAAATAAAAGTCTTATCACGAATTATTATTGCAATAGACACATTAACTTATATATTAGAACAATTTGTATTTGAATTTTTCCGTTTTCTTAGACAGCAAAATCAAAAACCTGAACGAAGTTTCGGAGCGCTTGACCAAAATAAATGCTCACGTAGCGTACACAGTTATAAGATATTGCCTTTTCGTACCCAAATTTACCTATGTCTTAAGGTGCAGCCACTTTTGGAAATTTCCCACCCTTTTGGAGAAAATTGACCAAATTATTCAGAACCTTTTAGTTTCGATCATTAACATAAATTTGGATGAACACTCTTGGACACAGGCTTCCCTTCCTATTAGGCATGGTGGTCTGGGTATTAGAAAAATTTCCAGTGTTTCGCTCCCCGCATATCTGTCTTCAGTTTACAGTTCACTGGAACTTACCTCCCGAATTCTAAAGTCGCCAGTACAACATTTGGACATGCCTTTTTATCTGAGGCCAGAACTGCGTGGACCAACGCCTGCCCAAGCACCGATCTGCCCGAAAACCTCACTTCTCAGCGGCTTTGGGATGAGCCACTCTGTAGACTGGTACGGGATAATTTGTACCAAACGTCAACCAGTCTTTCAGAGCGTGCTCGGCTCCTCGCCGTTGCTGAGTGGGAATCCGGGCAGTGGCTCCAAGCTCTGCCATCTTCACCGATCGGGACACTTTTAGATAACTCATCTTTCCGCATCTGCGTCGCTCTCCGCCTGGGAGTGACCTACGTTGCCCCACATCGTTGCCGCTGTGGTGACTCAGTTGAAAAACTGGGTCACCATGGTTTATCCTGCGTCAGAAGCGCAGGGCGTGCTCCTCGCCATGCCAGCCTTAACGACGTCATCCGTCGGGCTCTAGTCAGCGCGGGAGCGCCGGCCATTTTAGAACCGACCGGCCTTGCCCGCGATGATGGCAAGAGACCCGACGGCATGACCCTCGTGCCATGGAGGATGGGTCGGCCGCTGGTTTGGGACGCGACGTGTAGCGATACTCTGGCGCCGTCCCATCTTAATGGCACCGCATCAAAGGCTGGCTTTGCCGCAAACTCGGCCGAGCTCCTCAAACGGCGCAAATACGCAACTATTAATAGTGGCTACCTATTTGAGCCGTTTGGGGTTGAGACTCTGGGGCCCTGGGGAGAAAGCGCCCACAGAGTCTACAGGGAATGCTCCAAGCGGTTGGTCGAGGCGACGCGTGACCAGAAGGCTGCGTTATACTTGGCACAGAGGATCAGCATTGCCATCCAACGTGGCAATGCTGCCAGCCTTCTGGGCACGCTACCCATAGGCAGCAATCTGGGGCAAATTTTTTATTTATAATTTTTATTTTTAAGTCTAGTTTTTAATTTTAGTTTTAATTTTTATAATTACTGTATAAAGCAAAGCTTATATTATGGATGCTAGACGATTAATAAAATTGATAGTAATTACTGTACCTATTGTAAATTACATTTGTATACAAAACATTTTTAATTTTCATTCAATTTTTATGGAATAATCGAGGAAAAGTAACAAAAAAGCAACGTTGCCAGATCAGCAGGTATAAACCCTCTTAAATTAGTTGATATTGACGCCTCGTCCTTCCCCCCTTGTAACCTTCTTATGTCTATAAAAGAGTAACATGAGAACGTGACTCATTGACTTACTGATAATTCACAGCCTAAAATACTGGAGCAAGAGGTTTAAAAATTGGCAAATAGGATAGAGAATTTTTTATTCTTCCACTGGAGCGATCCTGCGGTATAAAGCTAGTTAGTGCCATAATATGGCTTAGGTCTCATGTATCGTAATTGTGCATGGTGCATGGTTTCACTCCTGTAGGTTTCAATGAAAGCACAAAACGAGCTGCTCATAGGAAAGGACGCATAATGTTTTTTGTTAGATTTGTTTTTCATGCTTTTAGAATAGTATCGACCCACAATGTAACGTTTTGCTCTGTCTATAACAAGATTGTTAAATATGAAGATTCGATTACATTGTCGGTACAGTAAAGGTGAGATTTACTAGTCATGACACATATTTGCGTCAGGGCCGTCAGGTTCATCATAAACTGTGGAATGTAATGATACTTTTTAGACGACCAGATGGCCTAGTGGTTAGAGAACCTGACTATGAAGCTTGAGGTTCCGGGTTCGATTCCCGTGTCGGGGCAGATATTTGTATGAAAAATACGAATGTTTGTTCTCGGGTCTTGGGTGTTTAATATGTATTTAAGTATGTATTTATCTATATAAGTATGTTTATCCGTTGCCTAGTACCCATAACACAAGCTTTCCTAGCTTACTTTGGGACTTGGTCAATTGGTGTGAATTGTCCCGTGATATTTATTATTATTTATTTTGCAATCTAATAACGCTCTGCCTGGCAGGTGATAAGATCGCGGGTGAGCAAAGCAATTGTTTGAGTTCATTTAAATCTTCGAGACTTTTCTTCTCTAAGACAAAAATATTGAGCCGAATTTGCCACCCTAGGCTCCAGCATATTACTCAGCCTGCTGGTAAATCCGCCGCTGACTCTAGCCTAGGGCCGGGTGTGGCCGTCACAACTTTTTCTAATTAAGATGCTATAGCAAATTCTGTCCATGTTCCAGTATGGGCGGAGACGGGCGAGTTCCGGGACAGCGGGCACTCCTCACTGGCGTCGGGCGGGTCGGGCGTCGAGCAGTCGCTGTACGCGCCGCCGCGCCCGCGCCGCGATCGTAAGCACAACGACGACAGTGAGTAATACTAGGCAGTGTTAAGGTGAACGTCCCTGTGCTCGACATTGACCCAAAACACCTATGTTACACGTTACATTATGTCATAGTGAGAGATGAGTGTCATCTACTGAACGTTGAGGTGTCGAACATTGGTACGTTTACCTTTCATAGCTATCGATAGTTTGACTAGCAAGTTTATCTTGCAAGTGTGTAAATCTAGCATAAATACCTATGCTGCAATCTTGGTAATTCGAGGTAACGAGATGTATCGATTTCATCATAAATAATTTTCAATTCAACTTAAAATTTGTTGCTTACGAATGATAAATGTAGATTAGGTGATATGATATAATACGTTTCCGTATAATTATGACGTGCGCAAAATCACAAATGAAAACAGTAAGTGCATACCTCTTTTCACACGCTACAACAAAAACCTTTTCTAAAGAGCGTTTTAACTGTTGAATGAAATTATATTTCTATGGTTGCCATGTATGCGCTCATTTCTCAATAATTCAATGAACAATAATTGGATTTGAATTGAAGTTGTGATTTATGAATTAGCAGTTTTAAATCGTGATAGGTACCTACAAAGAGTTCATAAGTGTTTCGTGCGAAATCATGTAGTTATATGGGAAATGTGATCTAATACTAACTTACAGTTTATTTAATATTAGTATAACTGATAGTTTACTTAGAATATTTAAATAAAAATGAAGCTAAATAAGAATTAAATAAAATGCTTATGCCAAACAAGCAAGTCAAAAAACCGACCCATTACGCTTTAACGAAGTTTCTAAGCCCGTAGGCTTAGAAAGTTGTCGATTAATTACGATCCGGCGCAAAATTCTAACTTACGTTAAAGCGACCACACAAAGTGACAAACTTAAAACTGAAAGCAAACTGAGCGGGCGCCGGAAAATCTATGGCAAATAACGTAGCGTTTATTCTAATGCCATCACAAACACGCCGGGAGCGCGCGGCTTTCGCTTATTATGCCATTTTTTATGATTTTTACTCTGTGACCATTTTATTTGTATTCGATTTGGCATTCACTGGAATTACTTATTAATAAAGTTCGATTGGTGGGAACTTTACATTTGCGTGTGCGAGTGTGGATTTGATTAACGTGCAATGTTTGTTTGTATGTTTGTAAAGATTTGGCAATCTTGCAAATCGCATTTAACCCATTTCTAGATATCTAGTTTGAATGAAAATGCAAGTACACTCACTAAAAAAGCTAGTATTAAAAATGTATTAAACTTTTAACGTTTCCCCAAAAAATTAAGTAAATTGTATGTGAATCGTTAAATGACATCGTTAAATCAGGCTTCAAATATTATTTGAACTCATAGAATGGACATTAAGTGTAAGGAGTCGCGTCCGTGTCCAATAAAAATATTAGCCGCTAGTATTTTCAGACGAACATATCTCGTATAATATGTTTTAAACAGATTTATGAATGAACACGTAGCTTCATGACCCATTCAATAAACACGGCATCTGATTAGTATACATATACCTTTTTGACAAGTTGCCAAACAGATGTAAGTATACTTGCTCATTACATTACAACATTTTTATTGATTTTGACACCCTGATTGACATGAAATCAACAGTCTGTTGAGTCTTGTACTTACTTAACAAATTGGCAGATACATATAAATAAGTATGAATAAATTTATCCACACAAAATATACATATTAATATTGTGAAAAAAACTTAAACAAACATAATCTAAACCTAAAAAACCTATATTTACAAATATCGCCTAGATTGCTGCTAATGGGTACGGTCCCCATACGGCTGGTTGCGTTTTCATGTTGTTTACCGAATACCAATACGTTTACCGAAGACAGAGTCAGCCCTAAATTTATTGATTTTGACGTTCTGATCAAAATAACATTAAAAATATATAGTAATAGTTTTAACCAAGTAAAAAGTAGAGTTACTTAATTCACATGCAGTACATACGTAACAGTTCGGAATAGATATCAATGAGTAGTAGTCAGATTGTGAAGCGGGTAACGGATTGTTGAAAAATGCGAACTATCTTTAGTCGTTCATGTCTTGTTCCATCGGCTCGTACACCAATAAGTGTCATCAAACACGACATGACTATCTAGTACCAGGTACATTAAAGGAATCGTTATCAAATGGAGTGTCCACCGTTGAAGTGGCCGTGTTCCGATATCGCTAACACATGTTCCTGCGGTATTTACACGTTGTGTCGTGTCGGTGCGCCGCAAAGGTTGGCCGCGGTTGATGGATGGGTCGGCGAGTCACAAAGCGTATCGGCGATAGCCGCTATCGCTCGCTATCGGCTCTATCGCCCTCTATCGCTATCGCGCGAGTTCCACCGGTAGCGCTCCGCCTAAACCCTGAGACCATAATCCTACCTTGTTCATTATACGCCAATGAGATTGCCAAACGAACAGATTGATGGTTTTAATAAAGTTGTCGAAATTAACGCGATACGCGCGGCGCTAATCCTCCGCAAACGTTTTGATTGGAGCGCAGGCGGGGGTTTATTAGAAATTCATATTAGATACGGCTGTACGCCATCCGCGTGTTTAAACATACTATACCTTGTTGTGATGCCCTGGTACTTCCTCATAAAGAGTTATTACTTGTAGCTACTTTGAACACTATTACTTGCAGATTATTATAGGGATCATAGATCAAAAAGCTCCGAATATCACGTTGGCCGTAAGTGCATTAATAACATACGACCTCAATTTCTAAATGAACTATTTATTGAGTCTTCAATCAAGATAAGCAGCACAATAAATTTGTAACCCTTAATCCGATAAGACGTAATAAATAATAGATAGGTATTATTATATATGAAAACAAAGTTCAGATACAATATCATAGATATCTGTGGGTTTTTCAGCAGTTGATTTATTTACAAATGGTATTAGCGAATGATGTTGTTTTAATCTTAGTTGCAAGATCAGGGGTTGGTTAATTTTATCACGTTTTATTTAACAATTGACCTTAGTTACTTAATACGTAGATACCCGTATCCCGTTCTAAGTTTTTAACAACCTACGTAGAGCGCAGTAGGCGTAAACTCAATGTTGATAAAACTATTTATTCGGTAATAAATACTTTCGTTCAGTCTAAATACGTCCCAGTGCAGGGCACATGCCTCCTCTCAGAATGAGAGAGCTTGGGCCGTAGTCCCCACGCGGGCCCAGTGCGGATTGGGAACTTCACTCACACCATTGAATTTCTTCGCAGGTGTACCTATGCAGGTTTTCCTCACGATGTGTTCCTTCACCGTAAAGCTCATGGTAGATTTCTAATGTAATTTCGCAACATAAATTCCGAATAACACAGAGGTGCGAGCCGGGATTTGAACCCACGGCCCTCTGCTTGAGAGGCCATAGGTCAAACCGCTAGGCCACCACGGCTAAGTATACTTTATTTAATTGTTAATTAATTTAATTAGTTAATGTTGTTTAAATATCTTTATGTTACTGCATTATTTTTACATTTTACTTCGGTTGTCTCCCACAGGAACTTTCCCGGGATAAAATTTGGGTTGAACGGGGACAGTGTAGCGTTCTTGTAAATACGAGTTTTTAGAAACGGTTCAGTAGTTCCTTATAGACTTAGATTATAAAAAGTTCATACAGGAGAAATATCCATCAGAATCAAAACTAGACTACCCCCAACTCCCAACATATAAACAAACAGAGTAGTTAGTATAGGTATTATGTGCATATTATAGTACCTATGGAATGTCTGTTTTGTAGGTAATTATACTGCTGTAATATTTTAACGACCTCTTTAGCCTAGTTGGTAGTGACCCTGCCTACGAAGCAAAGGTCCTGGGTTCGAATCCCGGTAAGGGCATTTATTTGTGTGAAGAGCACGAATATTTTGTTCCTGAGTTATGGATGTTTTCTATGTATTTATCTATATAAGTATGTTTATCGTCGTCTAGTACCCATAGTACAAGCTTTGCTTAGTTTGGGACTGGGTTGATTTGTGTAAGATTGTCCCAAAAAAAAAATAAAAAAATTGTAGAACTTATAGGCGACGGCGCACATTTGCAAAACAAAACGCTTAACTAGATAGTAACAATTCGTGTTTATAATTTAGAATGTATCCCACAATAATACTATTTAAATGTTACGGCCCAGCCACGACTACGTGCGACCAGAAGAGCGGCGAGCATTTCCTCTCTTCATTACATTAGACGACCAGATGGCCTAGTGGTTAGAGAACCTGACTATGAAGCTTGAGGTCCCGGGTTCGATTCCCGTGTCGGGGCAGATATTTGTATGAAAAATACGAATGTTTGTTCTCGGGTCTTGGGTGTTTAATATGTATTAAAGTATGTATCTATCTATATAAGTATGTTTATCCGTTGCCTAGTACCCATACCATAACACAAGCTTTCCTAGCTTACTTTGGGACTAGGTCAATTGGAGTGAATTGTCCCGTGATATTAGGTAAGGTATGCTGTTAGGTAATCAATATCAAATATGGCGAGCGCTTTCTTTAACCCAAGTCGGTGGCAATCGTAAGGATCACTTGGGGGGGGGGGGGGGGGGGCTATCACGAAATTCGAAATTAGAAGTACGTGTCGTATCGTCCCTTTCACTCTTCTTTTATGTAATAAGCGTGATCGGAACGGCATGATACGAAGTCGAAAATTGAAGTTCGTAAGTAAATATAAGGCCTGATGGTAAGCTTTATCTGTAACCTAGGCACGATTGCAACTCCAGGAGATTCGTATTTAAAAACCCTTAAAATCTGTACGCTCTTTTCTTGAAGAGCCCCTGTAGGGAAATAAACGGATAACTCATGTCATTAATCGAGTTTATCTCGACCAGTTTTAGGTTAATTCGTAGCTCTTCCTCTAGTACACGTCACTGCGGCTGCTGTAAAAAGCGCACTACAAGCATGCGAAACAACGAAAATGTCGAGCTAAACTCAAATAAAGACGTGAGTTATCCGTTTATTTCACTACAGGGGCTCTTCACTCTATTGTGAGTCTCACAATAGTTTTATGATCAAAACCTCTGTAGTCTCGGGAAATCCTCGGCAGACTCATTCACCGCCCGCCGGTCGCTTGTAGTAGTGGCCGGGCCTTTAGCCCTCTAAACATCCGCACAGGAAAGCATATCGACCTCCTTCCGAAGGGGAGTGATAGGTTATTACATTAACAGATAGCGATGGCAATCAGTCCGCATATTAGGTTTAGCGTAATGTCGTGCGATAAGGTCAGCGCTGCGTGTGGGTAATTATTATATACGTGTAATTGTGTACAACTAAAGCATAAAGAGGGCAACATTGCTTTTAAAAAGGATAAGGTTGAGAATTATTGTTGGATACTTCATCCGAAAATTTTGAAACGGATGCACCGATTTTATGTTCTGTCTATAATGTATTGACAAAATGAGTAAATTTAAACTTACTGTGCATTTGTATAATTTTAATATACAGGTACCAACATAGTTCTTGCGATAAAACAGAAAAAAGGTTGCAGTATGGCTTAAATCGCTTTTACGCTGTAAAATTCACATAACGTATTCAAGAATAATAAACTACTACCTACTCTACTAGGACTAGGTAAAGTATTACCTGTTAGATGATGGTATATTTTCAAAAACTAATTGAAAAACTATTTAGTTTACGTATAGTCGACTGCATACACATAAGAAAGTACAATTTTAGAGAGTCAACATCTTAACACATACCTACTCCCGCGATTGATAATAAGATCCAGTCACAGATTGTACAAAATAAAGGAGTAGATAATAAAAAGGAGAAATAATCCCTTGAAGGACCTCTACTGAATGCTTTATGTAACTTTAAAGCGTCAAAGCGTTTTTTTTATTAAAAGCTATTTAGATTTATTTTTTCTGTTTAACTGGCTTTGAATAGTAATTAAAGCCGGATTCGTTTCCCAATTTTTCGACTTCATTGCCACCGCAATCTCTGCACTCGGCTATAGCAGACTATAGATACATGTTGCGTTCAAATCACAAAAGTCTTGAGATAAAGTGAAACAAGCGCATTGTTTGTCAGAAAAAATAGATTTTATTATACATAAATAAAGCACGTGACGCCCATTTAGGCTCGAATTTACGGCGTCGTAAATGTATTAGACGAATAAGCCGCGCATTAGGACGGCTACCGACGATTACTGTAATCGTTGATAATGTCAGTTATTTTAATATTTTATTACTATTTATTTATCTTGTTGCTGCAAGATTTTATCTTGTAGAAAATGAGAGCAGTGTGTTCATTAGTGATTTTTAAAACGGATAGTTAAAACTTCAACTTATTAGGGCCCGTTGTCTGATCAATAGTTAAACAAACTAACTAACACTAGTAACTAATAACTAGTAACTAGTAACTAATAGTTAAAATATATGGCATAACAATAGTTAACGCATTTCAAACGCAATTTGACTATTAGTTAGTTTAACTATTGATCAAACAACGGGCCGTAAATCTAATCTACTTAATAGGGATGTTGACACCCACCAATCAACTGACATACTTTTTATGAGCTGTAAAAACACAATTCTCCCATAGAGTTTTAATGGCAATAACAACTTATGACGTCACTTGTTCGCCAACTCTCAACTTTACTAACTATTTATTCGTTTTATAGCAACAAAAAATCTAATTTTCCAGTTAATCGAACATTAATCTGGTTTTCAGGGCTAAATTAAAGCGTTTTTTTTTACTGGAGTCGTGTCTTCAAAATGTATTTTAATGGCGCCAACAACCCTATCTTAATTTACGGGTCGAAAGCTTATTGTTTTATTTATACAAAACCAGCTCCGGGAATCGAACCCGGGTCTTCAGCATACCGATTTCCAGAGCTGGTCTTTTTCTGTGTTTTTTCTGTGCATGTTTCAGTTCGTATTTAGTATGATATATATTATATGGATTTCACGGGATAACCGTAAAAGTAAAAAATGGAGTTGAAAAATAAAAAAATACAAAACATTTTTATTATTAGGTATTATTTATTTATTATAATCAGATATGATGATCAAAGATTTTTTTACTAGATATATTCTATTTAAATAAGCGTACTTCAGCAAGTAGCATATTAAATACTTATACCAGATACCACTGAAATGTAAGATTTTAACAGTTTTTTTTATATTTCTTGTTTCTTTCAGGGAACATTCAACAGGATAAATTAAATAAATAATCTTTAAATCCCGATATCTAACCGCTAACCCTTTCGGGAAATTCCATAGGAAGTTAGTGACAATTTGGAGGATCAATTCAACTGCCAGATCTAATAGTTCACGCGAGCGAAGCCGCGGGTAAAGCCTAGTGATTTGTTACTCCATTGTTTCACATTTCTTTATGAATATCCTCATTTTTTAATAGGCTATTAGACGTCACACTTCTGAGCAAAGTTCCCTTTTTCTTCACAAAATCTTGCCGATATGATTGATTTTCATCATCATTTCAGTTGAAGGACGTCCCTGCTGAACATAGACCTCCCCCAAGGTTTGCCAAACAGACCGGTCCTGCGCCATCCGCATCAACGCGTTCCCGCAACCTTAATCAGGTCGTCCATCTTGTTGGAGGTCTACGTACACTACGTCTTCCGGCGACGCCATTTAAGCACATTTGGTTCAAAACGGTCCAAAACATTCCACCATATCCGTTGTCTCGTTCGTTTGTCTTCTTATCCTTCATTACACAGTTCTTTTGCCCACAGGCTCCCGAGCCCTCACGGAAGCGACTATCAAAACGGAATCAACGACACCGGGAGTTGGGCCTGACGACCAATCCTTGGACGATAAAGGCGACAAAAAGAACAAGCGGCAACGGCGCCAAAGAACACACTTCACCAGCCAACAACTACAAGAGTTAGAAGCCACGTTCGCCAGGAACCGGTATCCCGACATGTCGACGAGGGAAGAGATAGCGATGTGGACTAATTTGACGGAAGCGAGAGTTAGGGTAAGTGTTGTTTTGTTTTGACTTGATATTTAGGAAACATTTGAAGGGTACACGGAAGAAACTTTTTGAGTTGTATAGCGGTTTGAAAGTTAGTCTCCACGAATAATTACTAGGGTATCCATTTCTTTAAAAGTAAATAAATATTAGGTATATATTAATCCAACCTTAAATTGAAAATGTTACTATGTAATTCAATTAAAAATATTTAAACATTTTACTTTATCGACACCGAATTACATAGGTATCAAAATGTGAATTGTAACTAAAACGCTTTGCAGAACTTAATTAAAATCAACGCCAGCATGTGCAAAAATTAAAGAAAGGGAAATGAATTAGCAATAATAATAGCTTCCTAGACAAGTAATGTATGAACAATATTTTTTTAGATCTGCACGTCCTTAGAGTATAAGTATAACTTGCTTATTTTATACTCTAAGAGCACGTCATATCCGCCGACTATCGATATAGTCAAACTAAACGCGACAAACTACATTTTTTGTGTCGCGACAAGGTACAGCGAGCCGCGTGTTTAGACTAATCGCCGCATCCGGCGCGCCTCCGGTATTTTTGTGCCGTCCGACGGAACACGGGATCCCTTAATCCGTGAGCATTTGAACCGTCTATTTCGGTCTTCTCATAATCCCCGGCTTAAGACTGATCGCACCCACACTCACTGTCAATAGTTCCGAAGGCCTGTTACAGATTCTGCGGTCGAGACTGTTCTATTTACAATGTTTTCTGGGATTCAAGGAATATTTGACGGTTTCTTCGGCATGCGGAGGTTTAGCGCGTGTTGATATTAAAACGTTTGCTTTCGTTGTAATGTTACATGGGCCAGGATCGTAAAACAAAAGACGGACGACGACAACTCTATCCCGCCGAGATTTGTTACGAAAAACATTAATGAATACTGGCAGCTTAAGCTGTTGCTAGTGAAGAATTTTTTACAGATTTTATGTTACGCTAAAAACAGATTATTAAATTCGAAACTATACAGAGGTATAGGTAAAAATAGAAATTAAGCAAGCAAATATCGTAATTAGAACGATAAAAAAAATTGATGCGAGGTGCGATCGATTCTTTAAAAGTAAACGTTTCAAGGTTCGCTTCGTTTAAACGTTTCGCTTGTTCCCATGACAATTATAGAGTACCATGTGTGATTTAAAGCGTCCTTTCTATTATTGGAAACAACGACAGTTATTATTATTACCTTGTTACAATCGATGCTTAATATATCACTTACCTTCGAGCTCTTTATAGGTGTAAATTGATACTTTCGGATCGGATCCCAGTCCAGACTTAACTTCAAGTAGATAATTATGAATGCAATCGGCTGCGTGTGTTCTTCAAAACATTGGTTCACTCAGGGCTGCAGCTCCGTGTCAAATAATATTATGAATGAAATGATTTATGAGTTATATGTAACATCTTGGCAATGATCGGCGGAAGTAACAGCTAATATACATTTATGTTGTAGTAATATTCTCGATAAACAACCGATGCAAAATGTTTCATTCATCGCTATTTTGCATTACATTTCATTCACTGTTTACTTTGGAATAGTCGTCGTCAAATATATCATACATATATCGAGTAGCTTTACGGCTATATTTAAACACATTACTTTGTACAGACAGATACTGATATATTTTCAAGTGAGTAAGTATATTGATATGTACTTCCGCAAAGGAATGCCTGAATTAATTAATTAGCACAGACAATTATAAACACTTTGTAAGCACGCGTTACCTTTCTAAACTATGTAACACCAAACTGTAGCATTGAAAATTATGCTTAACATTTAGTCGAACCATCCTTCCTTGAGTATGAATACGGACGCTGTTTGTGTCCGACCAAGGCCTCGCTAGGGCCCAGTCTGAAAATCAGCGCCAGACCTTGTTGCCCAGCTTATAAAATAAATGCAGAGACCGGGACCCATTCTCATACCTATTATAGTATATTTTTGTTATTAATTTACGTTTTTATTGTTTTTTTTTTTTTAATTTAGGTATTTTAAAAATTCGTTGTTTTTCTTTTTTGTGGCAATAAATATTATTTGAATTTGAATAGTTTAGCTAAAATCGTTTCATTAATTAGACCTGTCGTTATATGTACTCTGATAAACGAAGTGATTAAACCTATTTTATTCGCTTACGAAGATTAAAACTGAATGCAAACAGCTTCTGACAACAACATCATTGCAATTCCGTGTGATTCCTTCATGTCTACAAGTTGTCTAAAGCCAAAGATAACTATAGGATGACAAATTTTTTCATTCTGCTACTGTACATTCATGGTTTTAATGGTGACAGGGTATAATATACTTACACGTTTACAATGCAATGCACAAAAATTATTATTCAGTACTTTATGACCGTGACTTGTTGTCGTTTATTCAGAGTCATATTATAGCACAAGACCAATCAAGATACTAATTTTAATTGACGATGGAGCTATTTTTAAAAATATTAGATTATCCCTTAACTTGATAATGAGTCCGATAAGACACATTATTTAATACCATCTTTTTGTATTTTTTTTCTATATTCTAATTTAAGACTGTGTTTGAATTACAAACTTTTAGAAATTTTGGCAATTTTAGGTTTCAAATGTATTGTAACGAGTCTCTGTATATTGCGATTTTTATACCTATGCAATTATTCATTCTTGTTAGCCGGTGATCTTGTGGAAAGTCCTTCAAGGTCGCTATCACCATTTTACTTAATAGTCGGTGCTAAGCTGTGAAATTACGGAAATATTACCACTATTCTAGCAACGCATCTACAATACAATCATCATCATCATCAGCCTATGTTCGTCCACTGCTGGATATAGGCCTCTCCCATGGCACGCCACTGAGCACGATCCTCGGCCACTGTCATCCAGCTCTTGCCAGCCGCCTTGCGAAGATCGTCGCTCCACCGAGTCTGAGGACGTCCCACGCTACGTTTGCCGATCCGTGGTCTCCACTCAAGAACTCGTCTACCCCAACGGTTATCGGTTCTTCGGGTTATATGGCCTGCCCATTGCCACTTCAGCGTGCTAATGCGGTGGGCTATGTCGATAACTTTGGTTCTCTGTCGGATCACTTCGTTACGAATTCGATCTTTTAGAGATACTCCGAGAAGAAACTACAATACAATACAATGACTTTATTGTACACCACTTAAAAACATTACAGAAAAATAAAGTACATTAAAATATGCAGGGAAAGCAATAGGCGGTCTTATCGCTTCTAAGCGATCTCTTCCAGTCAATCCTCTTGTGTAACACGTGTTAAATTATGATAATGGTCCTTAATTTCTTGCATAAACGTAACTATCGAAAGGTCGCGGGTGAGCAAAGTAATTGTTTCAGTTCGTTAATGGTCCTTACCTTATCGTTTGCTGATTTGAAATCCTAGTCCTAGATCGTATAAAAAAACAGTCTTGATTTATTCTTAACATTCCTGACGGGATATTAACGAACTAAAGTAATTTGATGATTTTAAATAACTTTAATCTGAACTTTTGCCCTAAAAATAGTCATTATAAAAAGTGGCATCCTTGGACTCCAGGCGGGATTATCACGCGCCCGCCCAATAAATCCGTGTGCGCGCGCGGCGATAAATCGACCGACATTATTTTTGTTCCACTCATTAGGGTCATTGCCTGCTTATGACTCAATTAAGTATCCTCATGCCTTGTAAGATCATTCTAATTTGAACCTTGCAATGGAAGTATTAAAGGAAATTTTCAATAATTAAGAATCGTCAACCAATATGTAGAACTAAGTATGGATTGTTAGTTTTTTTTGCAAATTGATATTTTTTTTGTCGGTATGAAATTAAGCGATGAAGGAGGTCTTGATAACATTGCCGAAGAAATACAGAGAGTGTAGCGATATACATTATTGTTGATAGTAAATTTTATTTTGTCTTTTTTGCAATTGAGTCGGTAAATATCGTCGTAGAGCCGAAACGAATTTCAACTCGAATGGTTTTTAATTGTAGCTACAATATTACTATAAAGAATGTAAAAGTTGGAAACCTATTATAATTCACTTGCACAACAAAAACAAAACAATTTGTTTCACAAAAAACATTATTCAAACTTGGATTCGAGAACATTTTTTGCCCCCATAGTTTTCGCGGAATTCGCCAAGGGTGTCGGCGGCAATCGGCCGTGAAACAGCGCGTGACATATCATTTGAGCGACGTTCGTATTTGAGTGACATTCGTTTGAGCGACGCTCTTTATAGTTACGAAAGAAATAACCCATCGATCTACTCAGTCTATCGTAATTAGTTTCTTGAGATATTATTGAAATTCGTCTATATTTCCAGCTAGATACAATCTAGGGCTCTTCAAGGCTAGAGTGAATAGGTTGTTACTGAACCAGTGAGATGCATCTTTGACCTCATCTGCACTTCTCATCAGGTGAGGATGGTGAGATTGAGGCCTATCAGGGATCATCATCATCAGCCTATGTTCGTCCACTGCTGGATATAGGCCTCTCCCATGGCACGCCACTGAGCACGATCCTCGGCCACTCTCATCCAGCGTTGCCAGCCGCCATGCGAAGATCATCGCTCCACCGAGTCTGAGGACGTCCCACGCTACGTTTGCCAATCCGTGGTCTCCACTCAAGAACTCGTCTACCCCAACGGTTATCGGTTCTTCGGGTTATATGGCCTGCCCATTGCCACTTCAGCGTGCTGATGCGGTGGGCTATGTCGATAACTTTGGTATTTTGGTGGTTAATCAGGGATCAGTTTTATGTAAAAAAAAACTGGCCGACTGGGGATCGAAACTGGTACCTCAAGCTTTGTAGCCAGGTTGTGCAACCACTGGGCTATCCGGTCGTCAAACACACGCAGTACACAAAGAGGTCACAGCGAACAAATAGTTTATAGTAATTTTCACAAATTATCCGGACTTTGTGTGTTTTGGTTATAACTGCTGTCATTTCATGCAGCACTCCTGCAGTTTTTAATAAATAAATATGGGAGCTCATACTTTTTTCCACACGTGTAAACTCTCGTTTATAGATAAAGCCCGTATGCAATGCCGCTGACAGTCGCCGTGGCACGTAACATTATTTATTTTACGTGAAAAGGATTCAGGTTTTTCGTTTTTTTTTCAGTGCTGTCGGCATGCAAACAATTTAGCAGTTTTTGCTTTTTGGAAGTAGTGATAGACACTTTGGAATGCATTGCATATTTTTGTGGAATTTATTTAAAGGTCCATAGCCTCATAGTAGTCTGATATTTTTGAAAAATAATACAATTGTAGTAATATGAAACATCTCTAGTCTTATGGTTTTGCCTTCAAAGCCTCTGGCTTTATTTCAGCGCCATCTAGATTTAATAATTGAAGTATAAAAACCGCGGCCGATCCGTACTATGGCGACTGCCAATGCAGTCTATATCATCCTTGCTATTAACTATCTTCAAAATTGTTGCAAAGATGCTGATCATATTGATAAATAAAAGGCATTTTTTTGCAGCTACCATTACTGACGGTAATTTTACGCGCAATAAACCCTGCATAATGTACCTAATGAAGTAATTCTACATACAATTAACGATTCACAGTACGTTAACGTCTCCACCACAATATGCAACTACATATAAGTCAAGATAATCTCGCTAAGAATTTGTATCGGCAAACAAACTACGATCGCAATCCCCTACGAAACTGCATGCTTTTGCCAAGAACTTTGCGATACGGAAACTTAACTTTACGACTGGGGATTAGAGTTCAGTTTCGAATTGAAAATCGTAACATTAGAGGATTACCTTTGGTTTTATGCTTATGTGATGGTTGTTGTGATCGAGTATATTGGAAAAGCAAAAGACAGCTAAATAATATATTTGGTTTTGTTATGATATGTGTATGTGTATTATACCTACTTAATATGACTAAAGTCCAAATTAAGCAATGATTAACATAACATCTTATCATAACATGATAGGATGATCCTATCGGGCAGAAAACCTCAGAATCAGAATATTTTATTCGAATTACACAAACAAACACATTGCTAGCACACACACACATTGCATTGATCTTAATGTTGTGATACACTATGTTCTGCTAGCAGGCGTATAAATTTAGTTTTTTCACATATTATGTATCCATGCTGAATATGAATATAGTCTTTCATCGAAGATCTCCACACCAATCGGGTTTGTCCTACCCAAAACTAATAATAGCTTCTTGTGATTATTACTAGATCGCCGTCTATCTTAAGGCGTACCATAATTTCGTCTTATGGTACACAGTCGCCACTCCAGAACCTTCAGTTCCATTGGCTACCAGTGTTCCGCTTACTGCCACGTAAGATATATCATTGTGTTAGCTATGTCGGTAACTTTAGTTAATTAATCTACGGATCTCCTCATTTTTGATTTAGATCCCACAAAGATACTCCAAACATACATAGCTTTTTTCATTGCCTTTTGAGCAAGACATTACATAGGTATACTCGTAGTAGACCAATATTTAGGTTAAGCCCATTTTGAGTACATCTTCGAACGTAGTTTTGGTCTGTAGAGACCGTACATCTCTCAGATGTTTAGTATCACTTTACTTGACTTTTGCTTGGAAACACTATACAATATACCCGGAAGTATTTAAAATATAAATGTAATAAAAAAGCTTTAAAAGTTTTTGATATTGATACCGAAAAACTGTCGCTCGAGGAGTATAAATGGTGATCAGATTTATCGGAAGTCCCTGGGCAGATAGAAATACCATCTTACCCAGGAAGAAACTATGAGACCTGCCTGATATACGGCGACTATCTTAATGTCCAGGGACAGTTGCCAAAGAAGTGTAAAGTGACACCCTGTAAGCCAGTAGCGATGCAGCGCCGCGGGGTGCGTTTAATATCTGCAGGGCTGCCGGTAATCCAGTGCGGCTATAAATCAAACCATCCCGGGATTCCCACTCTTCGGGATTGGATGACAAACGGGATTTTAGGAGCACGCTATTATTGCATTGACGCCATTCGACGACATTATGAGACGTTTATTTGTTACGGTTAAAATTTTCTGGCGTGTATGTACTCGTACTATTTGATCAGACTTTGTAAGTTGTTGTGTGCTTTTGATGTAATGAATTGGATAATAAAGTAAATTTGGATCGTCATCATCATCATCCCGGCCTATATACGTCTCACTGCGGGGCACAGGCCTCCCCTCAGAATTTGGATAATTGAATCCAAGGTACATGCCCAAATTATGAATAGTGCATTCTGCGTTCACAGCTTTTGTTTGATAAGTTCTCAAAATGATAGTGAAAAAAAATCGATACCAAATTCTAAATTGAATGTGTAATTAAATAATAATTCATAAGAAAACAAGTTCCCTTCAAATCTCAGGCAACAATGCAAATATTTTAGTGTTTTTTTTGTCATCACTAAATTTAATGTCAAAGTACAAGGCACTTTTACAAAAGTAAACAACAGGTCGTTTTACCTCATAAAGGAACATAGTTTTCTTAAAATTGAATTGCAGGGCCTTCGTTATACCAAGAGACATCCCTATATTCAACGAGCTTCAATTCCCAGTTTATATCCTCTATCCATTTATGGAGCGCGTGTTTATTTGACTTTGGAATAGTGATTTAGCTCATCCTGCTCCAATAAATTAGTCTTCATTCCCTGTGCATAAGGTCGAGTTCACCACGGCTCGGGTCCGAGGGCACCCGTTCGCTTAGAACGTTATTTGATTGATGACACTAATAAAACTGTGATTCCAGTTTAATTTAAAATTTAAGGCAATTTGGCTGAGGTCTATCTGACCGTGTAATGGTGGATTCATCAGGCCACGGTTAATCTGTGGACGGTTTGACAGCGTTTCTTATTTAGATGGACAATTCATCATCGTTTAGAAAAAGTTTGCGGAAACTTTAGCTAGGGGAGATTCTAGTACGAGTGTGCGTACACAATTAAGTAACATTCGGTTTTACTTCGGTAGATTTTTATTGGCAAATGGGCCAAAAATGGGGCAATTAACATTGATTGACCTAGTATCCGTGGTGGTAGTAGTAGCCATGGCGGCCTAGTGGTTTGACCTATGGTCTCTCATACAGATGGTCGTGGGTTTGAGTCTGGGCTCGCACCTCTGAGTTTTTCGGAATTTATGAGCGAAATTACATTTATAATTTACTGCTTCACCGTACGGTGAAGGAAAACATCGTGAGGAAACCTGCATACACATGAGAAGAAATTCAATGGTGTATGTGAAGTTCCCGATCCGCACTGGACCCGCGTGGGAACTATGGCCCAAGCCCTCTCATTTTGAATGGGATGATGGCCTAGTACTTATCAAACTAAGCATAGCTTGCACTATGGACAAAGTATAAACATACATACAGGGTGTTAAATTTAGATCCGTCAGTATGTGCAAGTCTGTAACTAAGTACAAAAAATGTAATTTGTTCTTAGGAATCATGTCATCAATTTTAGGGACAAGATAAACTTAATTTTTTGAAATTTAAAATTTGGTTCGGAAATCGAAACCGACTGTGTTGAAGAATAGTACATTACTGCAGCGGCCGCGAAATAGGGGATTGCCGGCCGAGTAGTTATAGATGGCCGAGTGTTAACGAGGCCATCTAGAGATACGAGGCCGGCAATCCCTGTTCGTGGCCAAGGCTTGTATAGAGTTTTTCTCAAACATGCATCATCATCATCATCATCATCGTCATCGTCGTCGTCGTCGTCACCATCATCATCACCATCATCATCATCTTATCATCACCATCATCATCACCATCATCATCATCACCATCATCATCATCATCACCATCACCCATCATCACCATCATCTCATCATCACCATCATCATCATCATCATCATCACCCATCATCACCATCATCATCATCATCATCATCATCATCATCATCATCTCATCATCACCATCATCATCATCTCGTTATCACCATCATCATCACCATCATCACCCATCATCACCATCATCACCACCATTACCATCATCATCACCGCCATCATCGACACCATCAACATCACCATCATCATCACCAACATCATCATCATCTTACCTTACCTTAAATAAACGTAGTGGCAGAATGTCTTAATGAACCAAAACGCAAAATATTGCTTATAGTTTTTTTTTAATGGCTAAATGCTATGATGCCATAGACCTATAAACGTCATAGTATGAAACAATAGACGATCACTTTGCTGGCCAAGGCCAGCAATGTTGTATGAAATTCCATTATTGACCTCTCGTCTAGCCCGCACCTTCAACGTGACACTTCGTGGCGTATTATAAGGAACATAACGTCAATATTTCATAGCATGTTTGAGAAAAAATATTTATATTCCAGTCCCTACTGATTCATTCATCTCGCGACCACCAGCCGTAATCTAACCCTTATTGCAATAAACAAGCGGGATATTGAATACGCAAGAAACATTAATATCGATTCCGGAGGCATTAAAAATCCCTCGCAACAGAGGGTACGGTCACCAACGTGCAATAATATATTTAAAGGATTAGCCGGGGCGCAATATCGCGACCCTCTCTACCCTGTGCCTATTCAAATAATGGAAATTATTTCCACATATGTGCACCTAAATAAATATCATTCTGTTGTCATTATTGAGCACCCCAAAGTTCCTGTGGAGTTATTTTCACCCGTTCGCGGTTTTGACGGGTAACGGTGCGGTCTGTGTGGATTGGTCATTAATTTGCTATTCTTCAGCTATAGAGGTATTGTGCTGATGGGTTTCGTATGTATGTCTAATTAGATTTTGTGTTTGACCACAGATATTTCTGTAGGTCAGTGGCTTGGAGTGAACATTTTCGCTAAGCAATCAGGTGAGTGTTAGTAGCGTGAGTTAGGTGACTTCGGATGCAATACCTGAAAACAAAGCTGTGGTGTCCTCATGAGGCTCGCACCTCTGAGTTTTTAGAAATTTACATGCGAAATCACATTCGAAATTTATCATGAGCTTTACGGCAACATCGTGAGGAAAGCTGCACTCCTGCGAAGAAATTTAATGATGTCGTGAACTACGCGTGGGAACTACGACCTAAGCCCTTTCATTCTGAGAGGAGGGCTGTGCCCTGAAGTGGGACGCATAAGCTGGGATGATGATGATAGTGTGAACGTCTTTTGCATCAATGAACGAAACGAGTTGTTACAGTGCCATGCGACTGTTATACACCGTGAAATTTAAGTGGTTGTTTTCCCGAAACGAGGTGATTTAGTTTCGATTGTACAATCGATTTATAATTACTATTTTGACTAGAGTCAAAAATCCAATTGTGAAAAACGAAAGTCGAAAATGACCGCAAACCAATAGTAACGCTTCGTTGGTACAAGTAGCGTACGATCGTACGATAGGTTAGGTACCAACGAAGCGTTACTATTGGTTTGCGGTCATTTTCGACTTTCGTTTTTCACAATCGGATTTTTGACTCTAGTCAAAATAGTAATTATAAGTCGATTGTACAATCGATACTAAATCACCTCGTTTCGGGAAAACATGCA
Organism: Archips crataeganus; assembly: GCA_947859365.1. Classification (NCBI taxonomy): domain Eukaryota; kingdom Metazoa; phylum Arthropoda; class Insecta; order Lepidoptera; family Tortricidae; genus Archips; species Archips crataeganus. The sequence continues at coordinate 6,942,563 of OX402053.1, read as the reverse complement.
CTAAAATTTCACGGTGTATAGTCATTATTTGAAAGTATCCTTAATTCTGCCATAAACATGTGTGTAGTTTTCAGAAGCTTTTATTTAACTTCGAATGCTTGTCCGTTTGTATGAATATTTGTTATTGCAAGTCGAATTTCACTTACTTCTAGTCATCGGATGACAATGCAAGTACCGTGTAGTTAGCAGAGAAACATTGTATTAAAATGTATTTTTAGCAAAAACTTACTTTAGTAACATACAAGAATTAAAAGCACGAGTCAGGGGAAAAATCTACATTCTGGGTGGTCGAGAAATGTAGGTATATTTTGAAATTAAGAGATAAAGATAGACATATGTTAAGTTATAATACGCCTGATAACAAGCATATGTACTTACATAGTTGTCATCTTGGTAGTTACTAAGGGTAAGAAAATTAACACTACGTATAAAGTTTCAAAGTTATATCAAGAAATAAATGTGTTTTCAGCAGATCTTTAAAGTATGTTATGTAATGTAGCGTTATTTTTGTATATTATGTGCATACTCATAAATTTAGCGATCAGACGATATGAAAACATCATCTATGCCTCTATTTCATAAATGTTATAGACGAGATGTAACTATGATAAATTGCAGTAGGTACGTTGTCGACTTGTGTGGTTCTGTATTAAACCGGGCTTCATGTTGACTAGGTACGATATTTAGTCCAAGTGGTCAGTGTCCCTTGTCGCTTGACACGTCTGACAAGTAAGGGCAAGGCACAGATTTTTTAAATCACGTAAAATCCAATTCAATAGTTTTACTCTATCGTACATATTTCTAAGTCAACACAATTTTTTTTACCACTTTCGGAAAGCGTTTTTACGTGTGGTATAAAAAATCGACCCCCTGGCGTTAATTTCACAATAGTCGATCACACGCGGGAAAGCTCGGATCTCACAAGAATAAAAGAGCAAACGATAAATTTCACCTGCGGATGCGATACATGCGTTCATGCGAATTTGTGAAATTTATGTTTTGAAAAACAAACGATTGTATATGGGGTGGAAATGAGCGTTTATGTTCACTTAACCGAGGAAGAGGGTATTATTTACCGTTTCGGTTCGGTGCGCGCCACTGAGTGAGACAAATACCTCCGGGGCGATATTTATTGCAGCAGCTTGGATTTCGCGATTTATCGTGGAGGTGAAGCGATCGATCGTGGCATGGCGAGTTATCGCCACTTACGACGACTTATCACCTCGGCCGTCAGTGCATGTATCGAGCGACCGTTGCCTTCGTGACAGGCTGACAGATGTCCCCTGTGCGGGCTGGCGTCGCTCTTTGCCAAGAGGCAAATATCTACTGCCTGAATACTTTTTTTTTTTTTTTTTTTTTTATGATATAGGGGGCAAACGGGCAGACGGATCGCCTAATGGTAAACGATTACCGTCGCCCATGGACACCTGCGACACCAAAAGAGTCACAAGTGCGTTGCCGGCCTTTTAGGTAGGAGTACGCTCTTTTTTTGAAGGCTTGAAGGTCATATCGGTCCGGGAATACCGCAGCAGGAACCTCATTCCAGAGCTTTGCTGTGCGAGGCAGGAAATTTCTGGAAAAACGCACAGTAGAAGACAACCAACCATCCAGATGGTGAGGATGGAAGTGTTGTCGCGTAGGGCGAAAAAAAAAAAAGTAAAAACAAAGTACTTTGCTTGATTTGTTTATATGACACTGAATTAAGACAAGAAACAATCTAGACTAGCGTGGAAGCCCGTAGGTGCGCGAGTTTGGACCGTACCATTACAGAAACGCAAAAAATTTTAAACTTAAAAAATTTAGTCTAAAATTTTTTAGCTTAGCTTAGTCGTGCAGCCCCATGTTTCACCTTTATAGTACTTCACCTGGCACATATGTAACCTGTTCACTCTGATCTTATTTCATCAACGACCATATTCTCAAACACTTCGTGTGCAATTTGAACAACATCCTACTGATGTTGAATAGACTTTGGCGAAGACTTTTTTTTTTGCAATGAACTGACTAGCGATAGGTTACTAACTAACCTGGTGGAAACTGCAGATGAGAGATGACTAAGTAGTTCACTAGCAGCCTATTTACTCTAGCTTTCACTAGGCTTCTTTTGCACTAGGTTCTAATAATATCTGCAATGTCCTGAATCGGATGATGGAGTGAACCACTTCGTGCGGACCAAAAGAATGCTAGCAACATATGGGCGAAGACGAAAGAAGACACACATTTACTGTAGCATCCTTTTCACTGTAATATTTTGGCCGATAATGGCTTTCACATGGGTTTTTGTTATTGTGTAGTTCAGCGATGAATAACGGCAAGCGCGGCTGACGGAAGGCCCATAAATCAGGAGCTATCTGCTGACGCCCGCAGTATCGATCGCGCACTCGCTTGTTTCATGCTAGCTCCTTTTAATCTTTTGAAGATGGTACAATTTCCACCAGGCTAGGTTAACTATCATTTTGTGGCTCTTGTAGCCCTTATATCCGTCACAAATGCTAATTGTAACGAAATTAAGCCCGTATCTTTAATCAGGATTTTGTATTCGTCATGGCATTCTTTTAACTTTATCCAAACAGCATTGTTTCTAATTCCTTCGGCTTGATATTTATAAAATGCACGACGAAACTCTCACAAATAATCTAGAAATCCATTCAAAACAATGATGATAAAAACGAAGTTAATTATTTTTAGAACAAGACGCCTTTAACACTAACGCCGACCATGTAACTTCTGAATGAAACATTCAGTAGACTCTTTATCTGATCTATTTTACAAGTACTTTACATAACATCGTTTCAATTGCAATCGCATAATTATTCCAGTTTTTCATCAGACATCAGAGTTTTCGATTTCGTTACCGTTTCTAACGAGCTTATTATTTTGGGAGTTACAGTAGAACCATTTTCGTCACGCAGTCATAATAATCAGCCATTTTCAAGGGTTGGAAAGCCTTTGCCGTTGGATCATATTGTAATATCTACTGTACAAAACAGTGCTAGATATTTTAAGAGATGCGTGTAATTCCGACCCTTGGTTACTTTAAAGGCTGCTCTGTCACAGCCAAAACCACCAAGTACCTAAATACTTTACACCAAATGTCTGGCTCACAATTAATCGTACCTCGACCAACAGCCTAAACAACATCGATCGCGCACATTTACCGCGTCCCGCCCAATCGCGTCGCTCGTCCGTCTTCATTCCCCCTACAATTAGACGCGCGGTTAGGACGTGGTCGGAATCGCGGAATAACGCTCTGTCAACTTTGTAATGAGCAAAGTTAATAGCTACGCAACGTCGCGCATCCTGATTCCGATTTGAAACTTGTGCGTTGTGCGTCGGGAGTTTGTAATGGTGATTCTGGCTTCAAACCGGTAGTTATTTATAAAATTAAGTATTAAGCCAATTATCTTATTGTTACAGGTTTGGTTTAAAAACCGGAGAGCGAAATGGCGGAAGCGGGAACGCAATGCAATGAATGCGGCCGCGGCCGCCGCCGCAGACTTCAAGAATGGCTTCACGACGCAGTTCAACGGCCTGATGCAACCGTTCCCTGACACCGATATCTACTCGTCGTATCCCTACAACAACTGGGCTACTAAAGTGCCCAGCCCGTTAGGCACGAAGAGCTTCCCTTGGCCGGTAAATCCTCTCGGTTCAGTCGTCCCAGCGAGCCATCACCAAGGCTCAGTGAACTGTTTTAATACAGCGACTTCGATGGGAGGCGTCGGCGGAGGCAGTATGGGCGGGGTGGTAGGCTCGGCTGGAGTCGGGGGCGGGGTTGCGCCGTGTCCTTACACGGCGCCTCCGAACCCGTATACGATGTACCGGACTGAGCCATGTCCGGCGATGTCGTCATCAATAGCGCAGCTGCGGTTGAAGGCGAAACAGCACTCGACAGGGTTCGGGGGTGGTTATGGCGGCGTGTCGCCGGTATCGCGCGCAGGTTCAGCGCCGCTGTCGGCGTGCCAGTACGCGGCGGGCGGGGTCAGCGACCGCGTGCTCTGAGACGAGGCGCGCGGCCGCGACGACGCGCGCTCGCCGCTGCTGGCCACCGCCCGCGCATCCTAGCCGCCCGCGCCCGAGGCCAACCAGCCGCTCTACAGGCACCTGTGGGAGTGGTTCGATTGATTCTGTGCACAAACTAGAAGCGTTACGTTCATACTGTGCGTGTTTTACCTGCAGCACTGAATCGACTTAGCGGAGATAGCAGTGTCGATTGTGACTGGATGACTTCAATGGATTGCTACTGCGAATAAATGACGAAGTTGCGTCAAAAATTATTGAGCGAATAACTATGCTCACTAGCTCTTAAACTGACTCTAAAACTACTATATAACATGGCAACACGATGTAAGTACGATGTAAGTCGCTAGTAGATGCGTCAAATAATCCTATAATCTTATGTGTCTAATAAAATTGATCGATCACATTTGCAGCATTTTTTAAAACAATTAAAAGTAAAATTAGTTAGTCAAAATCGACAGTAGCATCCAGGCTCTGTAAAGATCACACTAACAACTTAATTACTTGTATAAGTAATGGTGTGACTTCTCAAAGTTTTGTGAGTTGTTTTCTAGCTGCAGGTATGACTTGAGTGCATGAACTTAGTATAAGCTTTATGACTGCCGTAAGAGAGTTAGCTCTACTGCAGTCGTATAGCCGCTGTATAGTGGGGAATTTCTCGTCGAAAATGATCCGTTTGAAACTTCGGGCAATAAAACTTAACGATTCTTCTAGGATATTAATAACGTGTAAATATGTAGCTATGTACTTACGTATACCAAAGCGATGTGTGCAATTTTTATAAGCTTAAAATGTACTTAGATTTTAAAAATGTATTTTTAAGTGTGTAGCTTAGAATGTAAATATAATGGATGCGTAAATTGTTTGAGTTACATATCGTGACATTGTGAATATCGTACTTTAGCATTTAATACATACGTCGAGGTTTTATGACTAAACATCGACTTACTGGAGATTGTTATGGTTGTTAATAAGCGAATTTTGTTTCTGTAAATAAAGCTCTTAAATATTGCAATGTTTTCGACTTTGACAAATATTGTAAACAGATTGTCAATTGTTATTATTTTAAGCCACGATAATGCAATAATAGTTTATATTAAACAGCAATACCGTAATATAATATTTTTTCTTACCTGATATATCTAACTGGAAAAAATAACGGTCGACAGTATTCTTAGTATTATAAAGTAAATGTAACATGTAAAATGAATTGAATTTAAGTTATATATTGAAGTTAAATGACTGTGTAACGGAAAAGAGACGCCATAAATAAAATCATGTTAGGAAAATGCAGGTTTTAAACCTTTGTTTTACAAAACATATCCTATGCATTGTAAACAAATCGTATTTTTAAAGTTAGAAAGTTATTTTTTTCGCTTAGTTTCAACAATGTGACTTTCTAAATGAAACAAGTTGTAATTCAAAGTGATGTCCGAAATAACCTAGGGCCAGACTATGCTCCTCGTCTTACTCCTCGGTCTGCTCATCGCGCTGCCGCGATGTTGTCCTTTCCTATCATGTAATGTCTTGTACGACGCTATTAGTATCATGAAATGAGTAGCATGACGCCCGGGATGACGAGTAACGTAGCCACACTGCATCTCTGCCTCCTTTCCTCACCACTTCCCTTGCCATTCGTGATTGAATGTGGGTTGTGGCAATACTGTCATCAAATACAGAGCTTCTCAAAACAATTTTAACCTGTAGTTTACATAATATGTCATAGACTACTTATTTACATATTTATTTTGGATACTTTTTGTTACGTTTTAGTTATGTCACGAAAGTCACGTTAAACAGAATTTCTCGTGGAATATAGACTAAAAATTAAACATTAAATCTTCAAATTAAATCAAATAAAATGATTTTTAAACGAATGAAGCTTTACGTAAAACTTTCTTAGATATTGGCCTAACCTGAAATGAGATTAAAGTAACCAGGATCTCACTAATATAAATAACTATTTATTAAACACCCACAGGAACTGTAAATAATTGTAATAAATTAGTAACTATTTTAACATTAGAGCTATTTTTAGTTAAATACACGAACTAGATACCTTCCGTGTGCCTATCAGTAACGAACGATGTAAATAAATTATTTCGATAAATGTACATTTTTAATTTGAGGTTTTCATTTGAATACATATCAGAAAAATATCAGCGAACTAGCCAGTAATTTATTATTTTGATGACGTACTTAAGAGAATACCGATTGTTTTGTAATTTCAGAAACCTCTAGTCATAATAAAAAATATCACCAAGTATTAGAACATTTTATTTGTAAATCCATCAAACTTCCAACCCTACATAACTCCCACGTAGGTATAATGAGAACTACAAACAATATAACAGGAGTAGTAATGCGCGCGTTCCATATATATGACAGGCAATGAGCGCTAATTCTAAATCATACCAAAACTAAAACACGGAGAAATCAGTATAAATAAATAAGTGTAAATAAATGTGGCTGGGAGCCGAATCCAGAGGCCGTATTGACTAACGCGCGGACGCTTGCTTTTGCTTTCACCAACTGTTTCTGTCACCATCTTATACCGTTTATAGAAAGAAATAGTGATTGCGAAAGCAAGCGCCAGCGCGTTAGGCAATGTCTACAGGTCCTCATCGTTCCGTGATATGCATGCATGCTTTACCATACAGAGTGACACCGGAAACGTAATCAGAAGTAATACGACTTAATTAAACATTAAAGTGGGATCATAAATAATAAATAAATAAATAAATAAATATTAGGGGACAATCTTACACAAATCGACCTAGTCCCAAACTAAGCAAAGCTTGTATTATGGGTACTAGACGACGATAAACATACTTATATAGACAAATAAATACTTAAATACATAGAAAACATCCATAACTCAGGAACAAATATTCGTGCTCATCACACAAATAAATGCCCTTACCGGGATTTGAACCCAGGACCTCTTGCTTCGTAGGCAGGGTCACTACCAACTAGGCTATTGCGGTCGTTAATAATATCATAGGTATGTAGGTGAATAATACAGTCATCATCATCATCATCCCAGCCTATATGTGTCCCACTGCAGGGCACAGGCCTCCGATCAGAATGAGAGGGCTTGGGTCGTAGTTCCCGTGGACCCAGTGCGGATCGGGGACTTCACACACGCAGTTGAATTTCCTACCAGGTGTGTGCAGGTTTCCTCACGATGTTTTCCTTCACCGTAAAGCTCATGGTAAATTTCAAATATAATTTCGCACATCGAATCCACGAATCCACGACCCTCTGCTTGAGAGGCCATAGGTTAAACCACTAGGCCACCGCGGCTTCTTAAATATCTTAACCCTTAATAAGGTAGAGGCGATTTAGCGACCACATGCATTGATTAGGAAATACAACCTTATTTTTTTAGTAATAAGTTACAATATGCATTATAATTAGTGAAAATACTACTAGCTTTAAAAATATGCTTTGTCAGGTAGGTATGTATTTGATTGCTGCTTTTGATTCTGTGGTAGAAAGCTCCAATAAATGGGGCCTTGTTAAGGGTTCCTATTAACCCATTTACCCATGACAACTTTTACAGTTTTCATATTATAGTGATCATAAATCAAAATTATTTATGTTATTTGGATAACATATGGTATGAAACCAGACGCTATTGAATGTAGTGGTGACATGGTTCGAAAACTTTTTATAATTTAAAAAAGAACACGCTTACTTGCATATTAATTACGTCCATATCCCCTTGTTACCCAAATTATAGTTAATTTTGAATAGTTAGGTATAATTTCATTTCTCCAAAAAAATGTGGAACCATGTATTATTCATAATTATACCGAGTTAATTTCTTAAAAAGGAGACTATCAGTTTCAGAAAGAATCATATCAAAAGAAAATTATGTATGACACTCGATATTTAGTAGGTACTTGATGGTAATTTGGTATTTAATGGCAGTCAACATAATAATTTTACCAGCAACAATACAGCGTTGAACATTACCGTTGAAATAAGGAAGAAACGGTACATGTAACGATACGCTGTTATTCAACGGCATGGGCAAATAATGCAATACAAAGCTTTTACGGCTGCCAAAGTGCTATTCATGTAGGTTGTGCCTGAAATGGAAAATAAATTTATTTTCCACTACACTAAGTAGTTTTGTAAAAGACCGGCAAAGAGACAGATTGCGTCTTTTGCAAGAGCTACTAAGACTAAAATTTAAAAAGATAAGTAAATCTTCTCTTTTATGTAGTTTTCTTCACTTGGTCTTTTTAGAGTTCCGTACCCAAAGGGGATAACGGGACCCTATTACTGAGACTTCGCCGTCCGTCCGTCCGTCTGTCACCAGGCTGTATCTCATGAACCGTGATAGCTAGACAGATGAAATTTTTACAGATGTATTTCGGTTGCCGCTATTATAGTAAATACTAAAAAATAGAATAAAATTAATATTTAAGGGGGCTTCCATACAACAAACGTGATTTTTTTGCTAGTTTTTACTCGATATTGATAACGGCAACAGGTAGACGCTTGAAATATTCACAGAATATTTAGTTATATATTCACTTTAATAATAAATAAATTAAATCAAAATAAAACAAATATTTATCCACTCAAAGGTTGACTGGTAGAGATCCCTTAAAGGGATAAGTTCGCCTTTGTACATGCATTTCAACTGTTGTCTATAATATTTTTCTTTTTTTTTTTCCTTATTTTGTACAATAAAGAGTTTACATACATACATACATACATATTTAAGGGGGCTCCCATACAACAAACGTAATTTTTTTGCCTTTTTCCTTCGTGCGCGAGTCCGACTCGCACTTGGCCGGTTTTGAAATATGGAATGTCAACTTCTATATGGATACGCTACTACTACATAGAAGATGGGTTTGCTTATGTTTTGTTATCAATCAACCTGTTGGCCTATAGATCCCATTGCAGCGCACAAACCACACTCAGGATGAGAGGGCTTGGGCCGTAGTTCCCACGCGGGCCCAGTGTGGATTGCGAACTTCACACCATTGAATTTCTTCGCAAGTGCGTGCAGGTTTCCTCACGATGTTTTCCTGAACGAACGTAATGAAACGTAAAGCCTCAAGGCAAATTTGAAATTTAATTTCGGACACAAATTCCGAATAATTCAGAGGTGCGAGTGCGGGTTTGAACCCACAACCCTCTGCTAGAGAAGCCGTCGGTAAAACCACTAAACTACCACGTTTTATCAACTTTATTATCGGATTTTTTACCGTTTACTGCTTTTCCCCGGAAACTAAGCATTTTTTTGGGATAAAAGTATATGTATCTTATACGTTACTCCGGGGTATAACCCATGTGTACGCCAAGTCAATCCATTGCGAGTAGAGTTAGTCTTGTAGTGAACCTCATTTATTAGCTACGTCTGCGAAGAATTAGGGGTATATAAAAAACTAGCTTTTACCCACGACTTCGTAAGCGAAGACAATAACGTTACCTAGTTGTTTCGTTGAAATTAGGCATACAGGTAGTTTAATAGGATACCACCAGGAAAATTCAAAGTTCCCGCGGAATAGGAATGAGAGACTTCTATGGCCGCTAAGCCATGGTGGCCTAGTGGTTTGACCAACGGACTCTTAAGCAGAGGGTCGTGGGTATGTGCCCGGGCTTGCACCTCTGAGTTTTTCCTAATTCATGTGCTAAATTATGTTTAAGTTTACCATGAGCTTTACAGTGAAGGAAAAAATCGTGAGGAAAGCTGCACACACCTGTGAAGAATTTCAATTGTGTGTGTGAAGTTCCCAAGTCGCACTGGGCCCGCGTGGGAACTTCTGCCCAAGTCCTCTCGTTCTGGGCCTGATTGAAACATAGGCTTATTTTATCCCAAGAAAGTGCAAAGTTAAGTTCCCGAGGGATAGAAATAACTATTTTGAGAGCCAGTGTAGCTTTTTATCAGTGATTTTTTAAATCAGGCCCTAAGTTCAATTCACTTAATTCTATCCCGTGGGAATTTTACATTTTCGTGATGAAAAAGTAGCCTATGTCAATCGGGGATAGTCATATCATATCATATGAAAGAATTATTAAATTCAGTGCCGAAGTTGAATTTACTTATTTATATCCCGCGGGATTTTTTTTTATTTACCCGGAAAAAGTATTCTATGTCAATCAGAAATACTGTAGCTTACTATTGGTGCAAGAAAATTTTAAAATCAGCCCCTAAGTTGAATTCAGTTTTTTCTATCCCTTGGGAATTTTACATTTTCGTGATGCAAAAGTAGCCTATGTCAATCGGAGATAGTTATATCATATCATATGAAGAAAATTTTAAAATCAGCCCCGAAGTTGAATTCAATTATTTCTATCCCGCGGGAATTTTGCATTTTCCAGAAAAAAGAATAGTCTTTACCAATCAGGAATAGGGTAGCTTTCTTTTGGTGAAAGAATTTTTAAAATCAGCTCTGAAGTTGAATTCAGTTTTTTCTATCCCGAGGGAATTTTGTATTTTCGCGAAGAAAAAATACCCTATGTCAATCAGGGATACATAATATGTAAGAATTTTTAAAATCAGCCCCGAAATTGAATAAATTTATTTCTATCCCGTGGGAATTTCACATTTTCCCGGATTAGAAGTAACCTATTGTTAATGAAAGATAATGCAGCTTTCTAATGGCGAAAAATTTTTAAAAATCAGTTCACCAGTTTCAGAGATTCCGCTACAACCAAAAAAAACAAAGAAAGTCTAGATATTTCCCTATCCCGTGGGTATTTAGAAAAATCCTTCCTTAGTGCACCTCTACAATACTCAAGGTACATGTATGCCAAATTTCAAGTCTCTAGCACCAGTAGTTTAGGCTGTGCGTTGTCTGTCAGTCAGTCAGTCAGTCACGGTACTGTTTTATAAGTATAGATAGATAAAAACAATGAAGTTGAAAAAATAAATACAAAAAGATACTTCATAGCTAACTTGTTTAAAGTATAGATAGCCTACGACCTATTCTCAGACCACTGAATATAAACAAAAATTTCATAAAAGGGCCATTCTACTTTTAAGTAACCATTAATCTTTCGTGAAATATAAGGCATACCTGGTGATTTTTTTCAAGTATAAATAACTTATATGAAAACTGAAATAACTAAATTTAATATTTTAAAGCAAAAAAACTTTAAATTCAAAGAAATTTTGTGGAAAAAATTGGTCACTCAGCGGAAAATACACCAATTCCCATACAAATGGCGGGGACACGCATGTCCACTGCGTTACCTACTTTATAGATAATAATGATTACTTTTTATACGTAGTGATAATTTTAAATGTAAGCTTAATTATGTGCCTATTTAAATCTTTAATAATTTAAACCGAGGACTTTACCGTTTTTGTAAAAAAATATTTGAAGAGCACAGTACAAAAAATGACTGGTCAACGAAAAGTAGAATGGCCAAAAATGGTGTTCGATATCAAACACTGTGACACGAGATTTTTATTTATCGCACACTACGATAAAGAGTCGGCTAACTCAAAATAATTGGCTAAGTAAAGTTTTTTGAAGAGGTGCTAATTATATTTTGTGCGTAGCAGTTGCTATGTCGTAGCTACAGAATAAAATTTATTGAAGAAAGTAAATTCACATATTGGTTTTGCAAAACTACTCGTATTGTATTGACGACCAAATGGCCTAGTGGTTAGAGAACCGACTACGAAGCTCGAGGTCCCGGGTTCCATTCCCGCGTCGGGACAGATATTTTGTATGAAAAGTATGAATATTACTTCTCTAGTCTTGGGTAAGTATTTAATACGTTTTAGGTATTATGTATCTACATATATAAGTAGGTGCCTAATTACCGCAACTTTTTTTCTTACAATTACAATTTAAATTTGATATTCATTCCTAAAATATATTTATCGATCGCGCGTTGACGTTCAATAAATTAATACCGCTTTACAAAAATTACCAGTTCAAAATTAAACGCAGCACGAGAGGTCAACAACCCGTCACAAGTCCCGAAAATCTTTTAATCCTCAAGCTCGATCGCAAAACAATCGACAAAGTACCAATTGATACCCAAATCGGCGACATTAAGCGTAGTATAAAGTAATCCGAATGATTATCAGTCGGTTCGCGCAAACACACACTTTCCAGGTGCTCGATCGCGGTGCTTTAAGGCTTTAGCGGCGGATTTGCTTTCAATATCTGGCCGCCGGCCGCTCCGTTCCGCCCGTTTTTTATTATTTTGTCGCATCGTTTTGGTTCTAAATGGAATCATTCCACCATCTACATTTTTATTTTTCAATTGCAACTCGATTAGTGGGATTACTCGGTATAGCTTTTCGATTCTTTGCTCTTTTTGCTGGTCCGGTAACGCCGTGCCGCGCGTAATGCGCTTCTGATTGGGTTTATTATTTTATGACGGGTTAAGGGTCCTTGGATCTACTTATTGAGCTTTAGACGCACCAAGATTTTTGTTAAACGTGGCGAGTAGCACGGCCGGATAGCTGTGAGGTTAGAGAACCTGAGTACAAAGCTTGTGGTCCTGGGTTTTATCTATATACTAGTAAGTATGTTTATCCGTTATCTAGTACCCATCCATAGTACAAGCTTTGCTTAGTTTGGGACTAGGTCAATTGGTGTGAATTGTCCCGTGATATTTGTTTATTTATTTATTTTATTTATATCCATTTAAGTACCATGTTTATCCTTTGCCCAGTACCCATAACACAGGCTTTGCTTTCCTTGAGACTAGATCAATTGCTGTTGATTGTTCCGTGATATTTATTTAAGTATTTTGGTAAAAAAAAACCTAAAAATGTATTTTTTTTGTGTAACTTTTTGTTTGCTCACGTAACTTTTTGCTAAGCTGACATTGTCATCCAACCTACATTATATACTTATACAAAATTTCAATTAAATCTGACTGCCAGAATTAGGTGAAGTAAGACAAGCACGATTTTGAAAATCTAACAGATATTGGCTACATATTAAAAGCTTGTAAATAACAGAGAGCCGCAGTAGAAATATTTATGGGTGAAAAGACTGACTTAAGTAAAAATATTTACGATCTATAGTGATATGTGTGACATGCTTACGTAGAGGTACTTAACGGTGAAATGTAAGTGTGAAAACTGAGCGACTGAGCTTGTCAATATTTGAATGTATGTGCCAGCCGTGTGAAACTTTTCAAAAATTCCAGATTCAGTTTTTCCAACCTTCCTACAAACCATCAGTCGGTTCCTCTTAACAACAGAGTCAAAGTCAAAACAAAACGTACTTACTTATCGTTTTACTCATTATTTAATTAAGGTAGTTCTGCGTCAGCAACCACGGTGGCCGCGAGTGCCGCGTCACGGGTTATCTTTATGATGGCAAATAGGCCTTAGCTGGTTTATTTTGGGACCGCGGGGCGATTGAGTTTGAAGGTGCTTTTTAGGGTTCCGTAGTCAAAATGCTGAAAACGGAACCCTTATTATTTCACCATGCCCGTCTGTCTGATTATCTTCGGCTTAAATACTTAGCACTCTCTGATCGGGACTCTTAATACTAGAGAGCTGTAATTTGGCATATTAAGTATACGGTCAACTAGTTTAATTGTTTAGCAACTTGCCGCTGTTCGTATTTTAGCCGTGTATTTACTGCAAATCGGGTTTAGCCGCTTGTAATCGTATATCCTGATTTGCATTACATGGCTAAAATGCAAAAAGTGGCAAGTTGCTCAACAATTATTAAAGTTGTTTTTATTGTTATGAATATTTTTTTTTCTGTATTTTTTTGGTGATCAATAAAGAATATTTGTATTGTATTGTATGGTTGTTGACCGTAGAGAAAGATATAAAAAAGTTAGGTATGAATATACCTATTCAAGATTGGTATGAAGTATCTTTTTGTATTTTTTCGAAAAAAATCGTGTCTATATCCCGACCAGTTGTGGTGTAGTGTAAAAAGCACACAGCATGGTATGCTGAGGACTCGGGTTCGATTCCTGGAGCTGGTCTTTTTCTGTTTTTCTGTATTTAGTTAGTATGAAATATATGAATATACCTAGTTTGTTTTTTTTTTCTAGCTAAGCTAGGTACCTTATCTTCCCAGTGCAAAAGTTAGGATGATATTTTTTCCCACCTCCCCGCGGTGTGGGTGTCGTTGGATAGTTCTTTAAAAAACTTTGCACAGCAGGTTTGCTTTGCGTTTGATTCGATTAAGAAAAATATCGTCAACCAAAAAGCTTTGAGAATATAAATCAACTTTTGAACGAAACTTTTTACTTAGATAAGGTTTAAGGACTAAATACCTACTTTTATATGCACTACGTATATCAAGGAATTTCTATGCATCAAATTATGTACACATTCAAACCATTTTGATTGCTATCAATTTCAATTACCTTGTAGCTTAACCTGCATGGTTACGGAACCCTAATAGTATGTGTTTTTTATGAAGCAATGCGTCAGAGTCGTGCGTCTGGTCTACGTGATAGCACTATCTCAAATTATTTACCCACCAAATGTAAGGTCAACAACGCATCTTGTAGGAGCTGAGGGAGTAATCCAAGTGAATTATAATACTTAAAAGATTTCGTTACAAAGTAAATTGTTATGTGTGGTCAACTTTAGAATAATGGTATTATTCTATCACAAGACACAGTGTAGGTAGGTTTCCTACAAGAATAACGACCTGGTTAAGATTGCGGAAACGCAGGACTGGTTGTAATGCTAATGGCGTGCATTGGGTCGATTCCTGGTTCGACAGCACCACTAAATACCAGAAGATAGGCAGCTCCACCGGTTGCCTAACCTGAAACTGACCCAAAGTCCTACGCCATTGCCAGAACCCTCTGAACTCGCACTTTCGTGAGGGGTATGTATTACAATACCGAAGTACGAAAGACCGAATGTATTAAAACATCGAATGGGTCAAAAGGCCGACACGATTTTTTTCTGAAACCGTTAACTTTTTAAGATTGTTATAAAACAAACCTAACCTAACCTAATGGGTTCTGTATGATGCCGTTTTAATAAATTCTGAGAAGTTTACGGTTTCAGAAAAAAATCGTGTCGGTCTTTTGACGCATTCGATGTTTTAATACATTCGGTCTTTCGTACTTCGGTATTGTAATACATACCCCTGTACAATTAGATTTGTATAATATTTGCAATGAAAAAATAAAACTGTGAAGAAGAGAAATGATCTATCTCATCTAAATCTAGCAGCAACACTACTTGTCGATCCAAGCTTGGAGAAGGATTACTAATAAAACCTACTAAATTCTGTTTCTCTCCCAGAAAGCAAATGGCCAAGTGTAACGCTGCTACCGCTTACTTATTTATATTTATAAATATCCTGCTGCCTGTATCATTAAGCTGGTGAATTAGTCATATGGTTACCAAACAATGTGTAAAAAAAACAAAAGGTTACATAAATTAAGAGTGACGTCGACCCCATACGCCTCCACACAAACACAGGTACGTGCTACGTGCAACATGTCAATAGTTAACTGAGGAGCGCCAAAAAGGGATAGGTTTTGGGTGGAAAGGATCAAATCGGGATTAGAGGAACGACAACCAATCAAGGGTAACTGGACTGCTATACCTACACGAGATAAATGCGGCACATAAAACTTATTCAGTACTTACCCACTTTGAACCCTAAGGGGGAAGCCAAGGGTTGGTTTTGTCTCGCTGGCGGAGTTTATTGATGTTTTGTTTGGAGGGTGGGCAGAAAGGGGAGGACGAGGGAAGCGAGTGCAACCTCCGCAGACAATCTTACAAGTTAATTGTGTTCCGTGCCCCGAGACCGACTACAAAATAATATCGTACCGATGTATACAGCTAGCATGTTTGTTTGATGTCGTTTGAATATGGTTACGATGGCGCAGGGTAGTTAAACGACGACATTGTAATTGTTAACTTGTTTCTGGTTATTTAAAGAAAACGGAAAGGGGAAAACGTATAACTCAAATGGTCCAAACCTCACTGGCAAGTGCTGGACCGTTTTCCTCCCTGCTGGAGAGCGGACGACGATTTGACGACCGAATATTAGCGGTATAACCATAGACCCAACCGGGCAACCGATTAGAAGAGACTCTATCGGGCTTAGGGATTGAATGACCTCTAAAAGTTCTGGTGTAAAAGGCCACGGATAACGAAGTAGGTACTTCACTAATATCTCCAGGATAACCATATTGTCAGTTCCAACGGTACTTGTGCGATTCTCCTTAAGAAGTGAATGGGATGAGTTATTTAGTACCAACATAACTCCCTGTAGAAGCCTTGCAAAAATACTTACTGCAAATATAGCTTAGAATTTGTTGTAATCCGAAAAAAGACTATTGCAAAGCAATTAAATTAATTATTTTGTTTGTGTTTCAACCACGGGTGCTGCAAGATTTTGAATGTAATTTTGCATATCCATAGACTATGACCCGGACGCTACAGGATACTTTTTATCCCGGCTGAGTTCCCGCGGGGGATTGTTGGACACATGCCCTAACTAAGCCGTTGTCTAATAGGCCGTTTATTGGAGCATTTCAACCGTCTCATCTATCTGGTCACAATTTTTAAGAAATGATTGTAGATTTTGATGGGGCTTTCGGTTATACCTATAGGTCCTGTACGTCTATCATGTAACTGAAAACTGTATCAGCAGAATCTTCAACCATTTCTTAAAAAATGTGATCAGATAAATGAGGCGGTTGAGACACTCGAATGAACGCCTAACAAATTATTGTTTACGACGAAGATTTTAGGAGCGATCGCATGGACACTTTTGGCACATTTAGTTTTGACATTTAGGTTTGGGCTGATGATGAGATTTGAAATCTCTGAGTGCAAGGTTAAATCTTTATTTGGGTAGTTCTACTAGAGTTTAAACCACTATAAGTATCCTGTCGCATATATTGTAGAAAGGAGGCACACCGAGGGAAAGGTCTCGTAAAATGATACTCTAGGAACACGGCAGTAGCCCCGTCGTCAATCGTTTTCTGTCTGTCATCAAGCCTCTATTTAGCAGCTCTGGGTTATAGTCGAAGGTTAATTAATCCTTATCTTAATAAAAATGTTATTCATCACTAGTATTTTTAACCCCCGACACAAAAAGTGGGGTGTTATAAGTTTGACCGCTATGTGTGTATGTTTGTCTGTGTGTGTGTTTGTTTGTATGCCTGTCTGTTTGTCTGTCTGTAGCATCATATCTCTTAAACGAGGGAACCGATTTGGATGCGGTTTTTTTATTTGAAAGTAGGTTTCTTAGCGATTCAGCTCTTTTGTTAGCTGCGGAAGGAATCTTAGACGCATAATGGGCATTTACTTTATTTTCAAACATTATGTGTGACCTAATTGCGTTGGGGGTTTTTAAATTATTAATTTAAAGTTATATTCAAACCTTACTTCCTGTACATAATTTTAGTTAAATTTTATTTCAACTTATTTCAAAAAAATATTACACTGTTTATATCGACAAGTATTTCGCCTCGCCTGATCAAACATTTCGTGAAACATTCACCAGCTTACTCCCCAAGTCAAGCGTGCCTAAAGAAGTGTACTTCAATAATTGTATGGAAAATTAAACGCTATATTTACAATCCGGGGTCCCACAGCAAACTCGTGATTTTTTGTCCTCTAAAACATTATTTTTTTTGGTTACAAGAAAGAGGCAGAACGTTGGACCGTACCCCGTGTCCCTCATAACTACTGTTTACCAGAAACAACTTATCACATCATTAGGAAAATATTATGATCGGTGATACCCGAAGGTTCTCAAAGGAAATCAAGAGAGAGGGCAAAATGAAGATTTACGATCCCCCCGTAACGAGCGCTAGATGAGGCGTAAAGAAGCCCAATTCGGGTTATTATACCTATTCAGTATACACCGTGGAAACGTATATTTACGTAATTTCGCCTTTACTGCGCTGTAGTGGAGAAAATTACGTGAAATTTCGAGTTTATTGAAGGTTTGCTGAGGTCGTTTTATTTTATAAGTCGGATGGAGATTTGGATGTGTTTTATAATTACGAGGCTCAGAACGGTCTTTTAAAATACTTTAAAATATTGTGAGAATTTTGTAAGAGAATTTCAAAGCTAGCACATCACTTCATCATGTCATCAGTTAATTCGTACAAATAAAAATTTAGGCTAAGTTTCAGTCGGACTGAAACTGACTGAGGGATCTGTGCAAATTTAAAAGTAACCATTTTTGCGGACCGGTGAGTTTCAGATTTTTTCCTTTTCATTATATATTGCGCGAGGTCTTACTCCTTGCCAGAATTTATTTTTATCATACACGTGATTATTTGTATCATAACAGTGAGCTACGTTTTTACGCCGTGGTGGCCTAGCAGTTTGACCTATGGCCTCTCAAGCAGTGGGTCGTAGGTTCAAATCCCGTCTCGCACCTCTGAGTTTTTCGGAATTTATGTGCGAAATTACATTTGAAATTTACCATGAGCTTTATGGTGAAGGAAAACATCGTGAGGAAACCTGTAGGTATACCTGTGCAAAGAAATTCAATGGAGTGAGTGAAGTTCCCAATCAGCACAGGGCTCGCTAGGGTACTACGGCCTAAGCCCTCTCATTCTGATGGGATGTATACAGACTGGGATGATGATGATGGCATTTTTACGTAAAGTAATTATTACAATATAAATTAAATAATACCTACATCATTCCACTATCTTATGTAGGCGGTAGGCGGGGGGCAAGATTTATAGCCGGCTGGTATTGTGAAGCGTTCGTAAGTATATGAGGCAAACAGTAGGTATATGGTACCTTTGGGGTGGCGTCACTAATTTATGGATTAACCACATTTGCAAATGTAATTTGTATTCATTAAAACAGCTAACGGGGACGTGGAATGGAATAACGTCGAAGCGTCAGCGTTCGTGCTTGTTGAGATTAAAAAATCGCTTACTTATTTTATAGTAAGAAAACGGTTGTAATCCAAAAATACTAGTGAAGTGTTGAAATCGGACTCACACACTGAGAGTTCCTTAGAAATTTAAAAGCTAGCAAAGAATAAGTTTGTACACTTAGCTCGCTGAACACATTAGTACTTGGGTTGATAAATATGATCCTTATAGTAATGAAAATAAGGATCATATCTCCATGTAATTTATTGTGGACATATTGGAGTTTGATATTTATCTACACACTTTGTCGCAATAACCAACTGGTATAACTATAAACTATACTCTGAATTTTGAAATAAGTATATCACGTTAGTGAGAGTGACAAAGTATTAAAGTGTTCAGCGACTTCTGAGGCTGACCGTACTTCATAGTAAGTATTTACACGAAGAACTAAGTAGGTTTTTTTTGGTTGAACAGTCATTTTTGGACTTTTTCGTTACGAGGTTTCACCAACATCTTGCTAAATTTCATAATTCTTTCATGAATTATTATATAACTGGAGAACTATCGAGCTTAAACTTGAGGCCATATTGTCTAACGCGTGGGCGCTTGCCATCGCTTTCGCCATCTCTTTCTCTCACCATTTTATACCGTTAAGACTATGATAACATAAAATTCATTTGTCTTTATCTAAAACTTTGACATTTGCCCGTGCTAAACGCATACAAATCAAACATCTAACAGAAAGTCCTTATAAAATTATACAGTGTTAGGACTTCAGTCTCTTAAACTTTCATGATAATTGTAGCTCACTTCATCGATATATGCGACAGGTAAGTAATAGCGATTGAAACGCTAGTAGATCTATTCAAATATGTTTAAGTAATAACGCTTTATTGATTAAGCAGGATAGGTATCTCATTTTTTCTAGCAAGATGGCCTTAGGGATCATCTTACAAAAATCATTTGAATAAACTCAATGCTCCCAATATGTTTCTACGCAGAATAATAAATGCTAACTCCATCGCCTATGACACATTCCGTTCCGAGTAAAACCTTCATTTCACGAACGCGCCAATACCAGCACTACGAGTTTATTGTGCTGTCGTTCAAAGGCGACAGAACGTAATAGAATTAAATTGGGACCCTGTGCTGTTATGTGGAAAATAATAACAGAGAGTGGCTCCTATCACAGGGCTTTCGCGCTCCGTTGGCAGGGGTCTGCACTAATGGAAATCCTACCAATGATAATCTGTTTTCTACACCATTAATCCTTAAGTAATTCTGAGCATTCTGTGGCGTCTCCGGAGTGTGGCTCGAGTTTTATGCCCTCGTTAAGGTCCGCAATTTGTGGAGTCGGGGCCGTTAAGAAACGGGGCTCGCTCCGAGTCCTAATTCGGAGCGTGGACTTTCTTAATCTCACGATATCTGGCTGAAGGTAATTGTTTCCAAATTGTTGGGCAGATTGCGTCTGGGGTAGTGCGTGAAGGTGCGTATGATTTCGGTTGGAATAAGGATTGTTACAGTCACTACTTTGTGTAATTTTTATATCTATTTAAATGCATGAATATTGTATTTCCATCCCAGCCTATATAAATCCCAATCTGCACTGGGCTCGCGTGGGAATTACGGCCCAAGCCCTTTCATTCTGAGAGGAGGCCTGTGCCCTGCAGTGTAGTGCGTAGTTCCCACGCGGGCACTGTGCGGATCGGAAACTTCACACACACCATTGAATTTCTTCTAAGGTGTATGCAGGCTTCCTCACGATGTTGTCCTTCAACGCAAAGCTCATGGTAAATTTCAAATATAATTTCGCACATAAATTCCGAAAAACTCAGAGGTGCGATCTCAGACTCGAACTCACGACCCTCTACTTGAGGATATTGTATTTAATCTCATCTTATGGATTTTTTTACATAAAAAAATAGTTACGGAGAAAATCATGTAAAATTTTTTTTAAGTTGACTATGTAGTAAATTGTAGAGACACTTAGGTATTAAAATATCTTTGTGGCTGTAAAATGCTTATAAACGACAACACTGATCTGTTTTAATATCAAATAAAACGTATAATTATTTACATTACTTTTACACATTTGAAACCATTCAAACTGCATCTTCGCAGGGCGTGAAGGAATCCACTCTAAACTTAAAGTCCTTCCCAATATAGTAAAAATAAGTCTCTGTCCCGGGCATAATAAAAAGGAAAGTAATCATGCAAATTGGAGGAGGGAAGTTGAATTAAAAAGCTGGTCTGAGGGGCTGGCAGGGGAGGGGGTAATGTGTCTTAATGACCGCAATGGATGAGCGCCCTAATCCCCCCTCCAAACGCGCCTGAACCGCCGCTACAACCTTTAAGGCACGCGTTCATCGCTAGCTATGGATTATCATGGCTGTTTATACATTGAAAAGGTTAAACTGGGAGAATTTTTTATTTAACCCACCCAATTTAAGGTTCGATAAAGTACGTTAAGGTCTACTATTCAGTCCTATTAATAGGAATAAACGGACAGAAAATTTCCTTTAGTCATATTAGTTAGGAATAAACGGACAGAAAATTCTGTTTAGTCCTACTAATAGGACTTAACGGACAAAATTATCCGTTTAGTTCCACTAGTAGAGCTAAACGGAATGACTGCATTAGACAACCCACGCCTTATACCGACGGAGCCCCGCTTCACGGAAGCTTCGCGGGGCTCCTATTTCTGAGCGGTCTGCCCTTCGGGCATCTAAATATACCTAACGAACCTAACCTACCTATAAATGTGTAAAAATTGTCTAACCAGCCCTATTTCATAATCCGTGCCAGAATTAGTAGGATTAAATGGATTATTTCGTCTGTTTTTTTTTTTTTTTAATAAGTCGCCAGAGGGGCCAAAGACGCGAAGTCTTTGCTATTTTTTACTTTAGGGTAGGAAGAGTGACTTGTGCTCGGGAAAAATCCCTTCGGACGAACTGGGAATGGAGGGCCCAGACAGTGTCCGACTTGAATATTTCGTCTGTTTAGTCCTATTAGTAGGTCTGAATAGTAGACCAAAACGGACTATACTTAAGGTTCGGCCATACCGCTGCTAAAAAACGCTGATGGTGCGGAATCGCAGTGACGTGCAGTTAACGTCATGACTTTACTATGGAGAGCATATGCGGTAAAGTCTGACGTTTACGGCACGTCACTGCGATTCCGTATTTTGTGCAGCGGTATGGAGGGCATGCGATAAAAACGGTGCGGATACGATGCGTCACTGCATCTCCGTATTTTAAGCAGCGGTTCGTCCGAACCTTTAATCAAGTCTACTTTGTTTACAGTGATAAGTATATTAATTAATTATAGTAATTCTGCACTAAAGATTCCTACTTCTAATTATGTCGCAATTGCTTTGCTTTTAGTAACTTAGGAAAATTTCAAGTTAAGGCATTTGTGGAGCTTTATTACTGACATACACGATACTTAATCGCTCATTTTACATTGCTAAAACCACGAAAATTTAAAACATTAAATTTTATCAATGCATTTTATGTATTTTTATTCTATGATTTTATTTGATTTTTTTTTCTTTTTCAGGCGGTACCTTGACACAACCAATCAACTTACATAATAAAAAGTATTTAAGTTGATTGGAGGTGTCGTCACTTACTTGCGAATTTCAAACAATATTATACGAGAGGAATCCACAAAACGTACGTAGCGCGTACATAAAGGTTATCGAGTATTTACGACACGCCAAATTTTTAAGTTTTTATTATATAAAATACGCGAACTTCTATCGCTTGCCATCGTCACCTCATTAAAGCGCTCGGTGGAGGCCGAGCTTACACTATGTGCTTTACTCTCGCAAAATAATGTACTCGCTACTCGAAAACGTTATGTGGATCGACTCAATTGCTTCGTAGTACCTAAGTGGTGAGATGCTCCGTTATGTGCGAGATTTACATGGTCACGTCTCAACACGAAATCTACCTAAGTTATGCAACCTTTAGAATATTTATTGCATAAAATATAAACTATAGAACCTTTAACTTAGTCTCTTCTTCATTTCTGACCCAAAGGACGGATTTTTTATCACACGAAAATAATATTTGAAACTAGTGAAAAATTGCGTTGAATAGAAATATAAAGCACCTAGTAAAAAATTAGATTTCTAGTTAATTTTGTCAACTAGTCGCAGAATTCAATTTGAGATGCGATTTTGTAGCAACGCATAGGTTTGTACCACCTCCAAATGGCATTTTTGAGTAGGTACCGTTATTTTAAATATCGTCCCTCCGGGAGTTATCTGATTTATAAAATAATCTGAACAAACATTACCTATTGGTAAGCTACAAAGTAATGTTCGTTAATCGTATTCAGTGCCTTTGATAAACCCTGATTCGTCAACAAACCAGTTGTTAAACGTAAATATTTATTGCTATACCAAATCTTATACTTACGTGCCTACGTGACGTCAATTTATCCCCGCCGCGTAGCAATTTAAAAAGAAACCTTCGCTGTAATCATTCCATAGACATGCGATTTGTAGTCATAGAGATTCCAACATGGCCATGATTCGTTTGCAAGTCGTAGGGCAGCAATAAAACGGAGTAATCAAATCCGGCCGCCGGGCCGGGTCACGGCACGACACCGACGCGACACCGACACGATACCGACACAAGCCGAGGCGACATCATCAAATCAACATTTGCAGATTCGCGAAGCTTTCCCTGGGAGATTTAGAGGTGGAAGGAAAATAAAAAAGTTCGTAGAGGAATCCAACTTGATCCCTGTTGCCTTTATGGTAATGCCCGGATGCGTGTATTCGACTATTCAATTTATATTTTTTCCCTTTCGCCTTATTTCTTTCTCCGAAATTATCTATCCTTCGAATTTCGTTTCGCACTGTATTGTATACGGGATTCGATGTTTGCGAATAAGGTACGAGTTTGGTTGAAAATATCGGGGATAACCGCGGTGGATTGGCTTTGTTCCTGACTTCAAAGAAGTTTTCTTCACGGAAATAGGTATGTGTATGAAATCGTGGCTGGGGCGGGCGACGAGGCGACGTAGTTCTACTCGCAAACTTTAATTCACCTACATTCTTAAAAAAATACTTTACCTACCGCTTTAATATTTCGGAACACTGATGTAATTTTTAAAAGGTCGAGTTGTTGTTTGTGGTTGCGACCACGTCTCGACTGATATAGCGACTAAATTAAATTATTCACAGAGCCACAATCATTCACTCCCTTCATATCGGTCACATAGGCCACTATAGAACCATATCATAATGAATTAATTTGTTTATACAATACAATACAAATATTCTTTATTGATCACCAAAACAAATGTACAGAAAAAATTAATAACAAATCTCTTTTATCTATTTATTTATTTCCCCTTAATGGCGGCCTTAAGGCTTGGGCCAATGTCAGTTACAATGAGGAGTTTGCGGTTGAATCTGCAGAACGCCAACAGTTTGATAGCAGCAAGAAAATAATTTTGGCAAAAAACAAAAAAATAAGACTTTTTTTTTTCCGCTCTTTTATCTATCTTCTACGACAGTGATTATTGCGTGAAGTATGCCATGATGACATCTCAATCTTTGCTATCATTGTGTCAACGATAATGAATAGGAAAGGAGTTGGTTTATATTATAACTTACAACTTGAATTGTCACTGTCCGTCTATCAAAACTTCTTTTTCTTCTTATGTCATAGAGCGAAACCGTTTAAGTATAAACTCTTTACGTTTATTGGATGTTGTGATCGGAAAGTTCCTTTGACCCGCACTGGCATTGTTATTATCTAGTAGTATGCGACAAGGTTCTACAGAGGCCTAGAAATCAAATTGTTTGATTGTACAACGACGCTTGAATACTATGGCAAAAACTTTTTAATTTTATCCACACCCTATTCTTACTGTCGAATTATAGTACTCTACACTTACCCTACCCTATTTCTTAAGAAGTATCTAGAAGCCTTAGATAATTTTAAAGATTTTAAGCGCAAATTAACCGATAGAATCACTTGACGTTTAATAACAAAACGCGTTCAAATTTAACGTTGCCGCCTCATGAATAAATCATAAGAAGTAAGCGGGGTTCTGCGCCTGTATAATTCTACATAATACATTAAAACAACGTACAGATTGCTTCCTACTCGTTATATGAACTTAATGGGTATTAGCGGGAGCACAGTCATGGCTTATTTATTACCTATGCCTTTGTACACCTCACCGTTTCGGTAGATTTCATACGTCTTGTGGTGTCAGGTGAATGATGTGAGTGATTGTATTGGAAAAAAACTTGCGCTCGAAGCGAAGATTTTCACTTCAAAGAAACGATATAATTGTTTCACTTTGTTTTTCTATACATATTAAAAAATAATACAAGTAGCAATGAAAACGAGCGGAATACTATGTTTCTAAAGTCATATAAGGTAAACGTACCAGTTCTCGACACCTCAACGCCCAGTAGATGACTCCCGCCTGTCACCTCTCTTACTATGACATAAGATTGAAGGTGCCATGTATTGGGACAGTGTCGAGCACAGGGACGTTTGCCATAAGTATGTAGATGTAAAAAATAAGAGATCTTATACACGTTGGACTTTATATTCCGTTTTGCGATAACTTCTTACTAATATTATAAATGCGAAAATAATTTTTACCTTTTTATGCTTAAACCGGTGAACCGAATTTGATCAATTTTGGTATGAAGATAGTTGGAGACCCTAGGAAGAACATAACATAGAACTGATTTTAAAACTCGGAAAATTGCATATTTCTCCGCAGACGAAGTCACGGGCAACCGCTAGTAATTTATGTTTGTAAATCATAGATGATATAGGAAAAAAATACGAAAATCAGACAAATTGTTAGAGCCTAAAGAGACTTTTAAAACTTCCCTTCTTTACAGGTTTAGATAAATAAATAAAAATAAATAAATATTAGGGGACAATCTTACACAAATCGACCTAGTCCCAAACTAAGCAAAGCTTGTACTATGGGTACTAGACGACGATAAACATACTTAAATAGTAAAATACATAGAAAACATCCATAACTCAGGAACAAATATTCGTGCTCATCACACAAATAAATGCCCTTACCGGGATTTGAACCCGTCCTGCCTTCGTAGGCAGGGTCAACTACCAACTAGGCTAAAGCGGTCGTTAACATAATATTACCATCACCACACTTCAACCATGTTGTCAACATACAGTAAATTTTGCTGTATGTTGACATGGTTGAAAGCAAATCCTTTATAAGTACACATATGGTAATGATTAAATTCACCGCAGCTGAAGGTGTGGTAATCCTAAGTAATGGCGACCATCCGTCTTCGCCTGCGGAGTCACCACGCGCCTATCGCTCACCGTCGGTAAAAACTTGCTACTAATATAGCCTTTAGAATTTCGGGAATAGAAGATTGGGCTATTTTTCGATGGCTGACTTGTAGAAAATAGGTGGCGTAATTATATAATTTAAGGCATTTGCTGCCGGGAACGCATATATGCGTTTTAGTGATAGTGCCGCTGTCATAGTTTGGCAGTCATTTGAATGTATACCCTGTTCAAGTTAACGAGCTAGTGCTAAGAGAACACAGCCGAATATGATTGGATAAAAATTCGTTGCTAAAGCCGCCTACCTAAACCAATCAGCATCTTTAGCGGTGTATGTCGAACCAATCACATGCAGCTGCGTTCCTTCAGTACTAGCTCGTTAACTTCAATAGTGTATAGGTACATTTGCGTTTGTGGCACCTGAAGAAGTCTCAAGTCTGACTGCTGGCAACGAATTTATTGGTAAAGATTTTATTTTTAATAAGTACAGGCTTTTTTTGCTAATTGTAAGATTTGAAAACAACTTACATGCAAACATCGCAAGTTAAACAAAAGCTTGTAAAAATAGTCGACATAAGTTTTTGTACAAGAACCCTGTTCGCGCCATAGCTTCGGTCTCCGATGAAGCCCGAGCGTCGCGACCAATGACAGCGTCTGCGCGGCGCATGCGCGGGCGCCGCTACACGACAAGGACAGCCACGGCGGCGAGGGCCGTCTCTCTCGCACTTATTCTCATATCGTCAAGGAGCGCACTCGTGTCCATAACAATAGATTCTATAGTATATATACTTAAGAAAACTCTGTATTTCTAATGGTAATTAAACACCATTCCAAAAAAAACGCATTTATTTATTCTATGCTCAGACAAACCCTTTGCGTCTGAATCACGTAGGAGTACAGCAGCAGCTTTTGTGGGTAGCAGTTGCTAAACACAAAATATGGTACGCAAGCACACTGAGGACCGACCGATCGACGAACAGGGCCCAATTGTATAACAAATTACAAGCTAATAGTATTAGCTATTTTTTATTGAAATTCACTAATACTATTTGCTTGTAATTTGTTATGCAATTGGGCCCTGGTAAAGGCGGCAAGAACCACTTGGATGCAAGCAGGGCAAGATCGATTGTTGTGGAACTCTGTGGAGGAAGCCTATGTCCAGCAGCAGACGTCTTTTGGCTTATATAATGATGAGACCCACTAGGAATTTACTGCAGAGTAGGTACCTCATCCGCGCAAGAATTTAAGTCACGGACATAGCTCGAAGAATCGCTGGGCTTAAATGACAGTGGGCAGGGCACATCGTTCGTAGAACTGACGGCCGATGGGGCCGAAAGGTTCTCGAGTGGCGTCCGCGGACCGGAAGACGCAGTGTAGGTAGGTGAGGTACCTCATCATCATCCCAGGCTATATACGTCCCACTGCAAGGCATAGGCCTCGTCTTAGAATGAGAGGGCTTAGGCCGTATTTCCCACGTGGGCTCAGTGCAGATTGTTAACTTCATACACACCATTGAATTTCTTGGCGGGCACCGTAAAGCTCATGGTAAATTTCAAATGTAATTTCGCACATAAATTCCGAAAATTCAGATGTGCGAGCCGGGATTTGAACCCACAACCCTCTGCTTGAGAGGCCATAGGTCAAACCACTAGGCCACCACGGCTATTGGAGCAGACACCCACGGCAGAGTATGTTACTCGTAATATAATAAAAATCCAGTTGTCTGTAAATTCGGTTTACGGACGATAGTTTAACGTGACAATGTCATAACAAAACATTAAAAAACCAGGCGGTCACCCATCCAAGTAGTGACCGCGCCCGACGTTGCTTAACCTCGGTGATCGGACGAGAACCGGTGTTTTGTAAAATATCTTGAAAACGGTGCATCCTACGGCAAAATTAATGAAATTTTCATCCCCCCTTTGAAACCCCCCACCCCGCATTGTACATCCTGGCGTTCACCGCTCTCTTGCAACTGGCCTTCGCCGCTCTCTTGCAACTGGCCCTCGCCGCTCTCTTGCAACTGGCCTTCGCTGCTCTGTAGGTACATGTACAGTCAAGGGCAAAAATATGTATACACTTTAGTACCTTGTCTATTTTCGTCGTATTTGAACCGCCATATATGAACAGTCACAGTGGTTAAAGTGACAAGATACTAAAGTGTATACATATTTTTGCCCTTGACTGTACGTTACATTGCGTCATCCTTTTTCGTGTATGCAGCCGGCGTTCATCGATTTATTAGACGTTGTCACGTCAAAAAAATATTTTTAGTTTCAATCTAAGAAACAGATTCAAAATTAAAAGCACAGCGTTAATTGAATACGGAGAGAAATTGTTTAAAATAATTTATATTCAGAATAAGTTCTTTAGTTAACTAAAAGCAATGCAATCAAATGCAAATAAAAGCCAGCCACGTCTACCCGCGACAGTCACTGAGCAGCTATTAGTTGATACTGCAGCTTGTCTATCTAAACCTATTTATTTTAACTGCTAAATACTCTGCCATAGAGTTCTATTTTAAAGGATAAGCATACTTAATAAAAGCTGATGGATAGTACTCGAAATTTTTATTGTCATGTTGTACCTATATATTATAAAGTTTATAAAGTTGTTCCTTACTTGACCTTAACGACCTTAAGACGACACTAAAGACCTTAGCGAGTATGTAGAGTGTTTTTAGGATAATCCAAACTAACATCGTTTTAGTAGGTAACGCGAAAAAATCCGCAATATCGGAATAAATTTAATTAGTTCTGTCAACGCGATAGCTCATTTTTTTTATCATATTAACTAACTGTAGTGACAGGAATAATTTTGTATTAAGTTTAGCAAGTATTTCATCCCCATAGCCTCGTATCTTCCAAACGAAATCTTTATTATTTTAAATCTCACACGTTTAAAGCCAAACATTCTCAATGGCTATAAATCGCCAATTCCATCTGCGAGACAGGCCTTTTAAATAAGTATATCGAGTGTTTCAGTGCAACGATACAGCGGGTTGTTTACAGTGGGGGAGTCGCCCCCCACTGGGGAGAGAAGGGGTCAAGATGGCGCCGTAGTCAAGGCAACGCTGCAGCTCGCTTCCTTAATCGACCGGGAGGCTGCGTCCGACCGAAAAGCTTATGTACTGTATTGCACTTGTGAAACGACTTTTGTGTTTTATTATGCTCATGTTTAATACATGGTATAAACTGTGGGTGTGCGGACTTTGTACTGCTTGACAATGTTTTGTTTATATTATATAGTTATGAAATGATGATTAGTTTTTAAGCGTATTTCGCCTTGCCGCCGAGAAGCGAGGAGATGTAAGACAGCCGGTTAATTTCGGGCACATGAGGTATTCTATTTTAGCCCTTTAAGCTGGCAATGCATCTACAACCCTCTAAGTGTTGCAATGTCCGTGATGATGAATTTCCTCGTTTGCTGCCTAATCCCAGCCTATTTACGTCCCACTGCAGAGCACAGGCCTTCTCTCAGAATGAGAGCGCTTGGGACGTAGTTCCCGCGCGGTTACAGTGCGGATTGGGGTCCACGCACACCTTTGAATTCCTTCTCAGATATACAGGTTTTCTCACGATGTTTTTCTAAAGCTTATGGTAAATTTTAAAAGTTTTTACGCACGTTATTTCCAAAAAACTAAGAGGGGAACCCGGACTCGAACTCACGACTCTCCGCTAAATAGGCCAACTAAAATTGCAAAAAAAATGCCATAAACTGTTATGAGCTGTAAAAGGAGTCTAATATTATACGGAACTTGTCTCTTTCACATTAGGTAGATGTGCAGAATTTTAATTTCATTATTTGGACTGGTCTTGGGTACATTGGACATATTTGCTGCGGGATGCATACCACAATTACTTTAAATGACCTCCCAATATTTGCTTCGTTTTCCGCTTTTCAAACTCAGCGTTGTTCTAAACAATCACAATAATAATTAACTCCAATCAAATCGATTTTATGCACAAATCAACAAAACCAAAACGAACGCAGTCAACAAAAGAGCAGCGCTCAAGTGTTTAGTCTCGCGATCAGTTAGGCCAGCCGTAATCCACTGGTCTGCAGCGGGCAATAAAAAAGAGTTATAGTTGGGAAGAAAAGGAAAGTCTTGCCGTTAGTTGAGGATCAAGGGCTCAGTGCTTGGTGGGCGATAATCATAATTTTTACTTACAACCGGAGTACGGTATTAGCCGGCCGCTCGCGACAAATCTTCCCTAACTGCGACCAACTTTGCGACTCGAACCAATGCCGCCGTATATTTTACGGACAGCTTTCTACGGACAACGGATATTGTGGTAGGAGATTTTGAACGTACTGCACTGCACTTAATTGGAGTGGATTCTGCTCGTATTTTGCGGTATTGTCGGGTTTTTCAATCGGTTTGAATGGATTTATCATATGAATCGATGGCCTTCGATTGGTGATGGTGATGCTTTTCAAGAAATCGATTTGGTTAGATTTAGAAGTATCATAGGAATTAACGGGCTTCGATTGGTGATGGTGGTGCTTTTCAAACTATCGAATTGATTACATATTTTATAAGTAGGTATCATAGGAATCAATTACCTTCGTTAGGTGATGGTGGTGCTCTTCAAGCAGTCGATTTGGTTAGATTTAGAAGTATCATAGGAATCAATGACCTTCGATTGGTGATGGTGTTGCTTTTCAAGCAATCGATTTGGTCCTCCTTTTTCCTTTTTCTTCATCTGCATTTACTCACTGGTATCCATCTCTCTCTGTGACTCTCTCTCTCTGCCACTGGTAACAAATCGTCAGTCTATTTCGTAAGCTTTTTCATAACTCTCCGTACAGTACAGTCAACGTCATAAATACGTGATCACTTTTGTACCTTGTCGCTTTCAGTTGTTACTTAATAACGTATGGCTTTTCAAGCGAGACGTTAAAGCAACAAGGTACAAAAGTGATCACTTATTTACGACATTGACCCTACGTGGTTCCTACTCTAGCAAGTTTCCATTCCTCTATCTTATAGCCCTAAAGTTTCCGCTATGTTGAGACATCAGCTCTGTAACTTAGTCTTATTGGGTGCCATTCGCAATCCATATTATTGTTAGTCATAATGATCGTTTGCCATTACTCTTTTTTTATCTGAAACCATACCTTTATTTTCAGGAACTTTGAAGTGGTCATCCCTTACAACTCAATAGGTTAGGTTTGTTTTATAACAATCCAGAACAAT
Organism: Archips crataeganus; assembly: GCA_947859365.1. NCBI lineage: Eukaryota > Metazoa > Arthropoda > Insecta > Lepidoptera > Tortricidae > Archips > Archips crataeganus. The sequence continues at coordinate 6,911,237 of OX402053.1, read as the reverse complement.
TAATAGATTCAAAGGAAAAAGAGTGATGGCAAAATTACATTATGGATTTCATTATTTATGAATTCCGATATAAACCCGTCTTGTCAATACTTAGGTAGGTAAGTATATATTTTACTAATTCATTATCACATTATCTGTCATCTTCTGCTCATGCAACACTCATGTGTTATAGTTAGTCTATTTATACGTTGTTGTATGCTTATCTATTAATAAGGATGTTGTATGCTAAGCATATCTGTAAGTACCTATATTTTTGTTATTGCTCACATTTGCTGTAAATTGCACCACCTACTGAAATCTATTCCTTACTTCTTTCTGTTATAAAAGGTCGCCTGCAAGACATCGCACTGAGGCGACAAGGCTGCCTGTTGCTTAACTTATTTTCTGTATTGCTTATTATATTGTGTTCGAAGTAATTGTATTGTAATAGAAAATATCACCTGCACACTAACCTATGAGTAAAGCAGCAATGCATTTTCAGATTGCAAAATGGATTGAAACACCTATCCAAATTGATTTGGATAGATGCAGTCTAACTACGAGTAAGCTTGGTCAATATCCATATAAATTGATTCATATCCGTTTTACGTTCGCGGATGGCAATAGTTTCTCGCAGATTTCATATTTCACAGATAGGTGTAACTATTAACAAACTAAATCCTTGCTTTTAATGCCTTTACGATGCTCAGGGCCGGATTTAGAAGAATGCATTCGGGGCTATCATAATCATCCCGGGGCATTCAAACAGAAGGTTAAAAAAAATCCATGGGTCAGCAACTTTTCCGTTTTTTGGGTTCCGTAGTCAACTAGGAACCCTTATAGTTTCGCCATGTCTGTCCGTCTGTCTGTCTGTCTGTCTGTCTGTCTGTCTGTCTGTATGTCCGCGGCTAAGCTCAGAGACTGTTAGTACTAGAAAGCTGTAATTTGGCATCAGTATATATATCAGTTACGCCGACCTTATAGTGTGGGGTATCGTTGGATAGGTCTTTTGAAATCATTGCGGGGTTGCTAACATGATTTTTCTATTCAGTGATCTGTTTGCGAAATATTCAACTTTAAAGTGAAAATTTTCATTAAAATCGGCCGTCCCCCCCCCCTCTAAACTGTTGGGTGGCAAAATTTGAAAAAATTCAGAAGGGTAGTAAATATATCAAATTTACTAGGAAAATTATAGCGGCTAAGATTGCTTGGAAATTATTTGTAGTTTACGAGTAAATAGTAGCCTAAGGTATAAAACGTACCTAAACTTGGATGATTCCATACACATACGAAATCCTTAGAAAAATATTACTTGATTTTTTCGTAATGGCTGCGGAACCCTACCTTGGGCGTCTCCGACACGCTCTTGGCCGGTTTTTTTTTCATTCTTAACCGTCTTTTCGCGCTCCTTCGTTGCTGCAAGGCCTTCAGATCTCCAAATCCGGCTCTAGCCGACTATATTGAGTAAAAAAAAATCTTGTAAGGTCTTGCCCAGCCTGATTTCATTTTGCGCGCAGTTTAGTAAGCGAGTTTCTGTTTCAGCCAATAATTGTTTTATTTTGCAAAGTTCCATGTCAATGAACACGAAACATTACTTTGCGACTTTTATGATTTTTTTTTGTTTCCATTACGAGATGGTTAATAAATCATCTTACAATATTATTAATTGTTACAAACTACAAGCCGTGGTGGCCTAGCGGTTTGACCTATAGCCTCTCAAGCAGAGGGTCGTGGGTTCAAATCCCGGCTCGCACCTCTGAGTTTTTCGGAATTTATGTGCGAAATTACATTTGAAATTTACCATGAGCTTTACGGTGAAGGAAAACATCGTGAGGAAAGTTTATACATCTGAGAAGAAATTCAATGCTGTGTGTGAAGTTCCCAATCCGCACTGCGCCCGCGTGGGGACTACGGCCCAAGCCCTCTCATTCTGAGAGGAGGCCTGTGCCCTGCAGAGTGGGACGTATATAGGCTTGGGTGGTGTTTTAAACTACCACCATTTACAAGGTAAGTTTTTTTCTAGAATCTGTCACTCTAAAACAGTTAGGGCCTACGCTAGCTGACGCGGACGTCCGCCGCGTGCGCCCGCTCGCGGGTCTAAAATGTACCGAAAATCCGTCGCACGCGCCCGCGCCACTTAGCGCTGTTCATACAATTTCTTATTAGACGCGCGCACGACGGGCGTCCGTTCCGGGTAATTCGCGTCAGCTAGCGTAGGCCCTTAAGTATCAGCCATAATAAAATGTACCCAGTGACCTCTCGCCATCTATAATTTCTCACCATCGTTTTAGCCTCTGAATTGTTACGAGGAATTAGCAGACAAAATTACATAGGGTAATTTTCTCGTATTTACCCAGTAGTCAGCCAGGCACCGGTAGTCGGCCCCTGTTGCTCTTTGGCACGAGTGGGAAGAGCACGAGGCGGCTGGCTGCAGGCGGATTAGGAGAACTTATAACAGTATTTTTTACAACGAACCACCTAAAATAACCTAAATATTAACATTTATTTACGCGACTACGAAGAAGAAGAAAAATATAGAATGTTATCAGGGTTACCTATCAAAATTTAGAATAATTTTTTTCCGAATATTTAAAATGCCGAATGCTTCATTTATCCGAATGCATTTTTCTCTGAAACTGTAAATATTTCAGGATTTTTATAAAACAACCCTAACCTAACCTAAAGGGTTCTACACGATGGTCCTGAAATAAATCCTGAAATATTTACAGTTTCAGAATAAAATGCTTTCGGACAAATGAAGTTTTCGGGATTCTAAACCTTCGGAAATAAAATTTTCTAAACATCGATAGGATCCCGTTACCAGTCTAACGTCACATTTCTAGCACTATAATATGTTACAGACAGGTCGCATTACGTGTAATGCTGGTAACACACATAAAGGTCGTTGCAGACCGTCCGCAGTCGCGTCACGCGTGTAGAGGAGAGGCCACGCGAGTGGACAGTGCGTTAGGGTAGTTGTTATTCTCACGTTCCTCGAATAGAGAGGAATTTCGGATAAGAACTGACCCTTGTAAAAAGTTTGCAGTTTTTATTCTTCGCCACGTTTGAGATACAGTTTTGTTTTATTAAAGTGCTGCATTTAGATTTAGACTAATTAAGTAGCTGTTGCCCACGACTCCGTCTACATAGAACTCGTTTATCGCTATCGCAAGAGAACTATGCAATATTCCAGGATAAAAACTACCCTATATCTAGACCAAATTTCATCTAAATCAGTTTAATAGTTTAAGCGATGAAGAGGTAACAGACAGACACACTTTCCCATTTATAATATTAGTATGAATACTTAGTATGAATATAAGTAGTATGAATTGGATTTACATCACTTTATTGTCCGTCTCCGCCTGCGTGACGTTTGACCCGAGTGGACATACTTAATTTGACAGTGGGAATACTTATCCAGTAGAGTCTGGGTAAAATGCTGTCAGATGTGGCAACTCTACCTTTTCAGGTCAACTCTACCTAGGGTAGCTGTGATAATTGTGCTAGATGCAGTAGAGTGGACCAAGTTAGTTCGAAAAAAAAATGTAGGTAATTGACCATTTCTATTCTTTTGATTTCATAAGTAATAGTTACTATTTTCTTAGAAGCGTTTTCAATAAAAAGGTTCATCAAGATTGTTTACCATATTTCTAATTGAGTTGACCTCATAGTTGGGCATAGTGTTGCCTCAACTGACGGTTCGTTAGAAAATATTATATACGTACAGTCGACTACAAAAAGATCGATGCAGCCAAAGTTACAAAAATATACTGTATACTCGACCTTAATAAAGTCGCGTATACATACATATTTTTGTAACTTTGGCCGTATCGATCATTTTGTACTTAGTGGATTGTGTTTACGAGTACTTTCACTTCGCAGGTACCTAACCTACATCTAGATATTATTTAACAAATCTTCCAAGGTGAAGACGTCGGCGGGCACTTCGGGTCGTACCAACATAATTTACCGTAACAGAAGCACAAGAGCCTTCTTTTTAGGGTTCCGTAGTCAACTAGGAACCCTTATAGTTTCGCCATGTCTGTCCGTCTGTCTGTCTGTCCGCGGCTAAGCTCAGAGATCGTTAGTACTAGAAAGCTGTAATTTGGCATGAATATACATATCAGTTACGTCAACAAAGTGGTAAAATAAAAATAAAAAAATATTTTTTTTAGGATACCTCCCATAGACGTAAAGGGGGGTGATTTTTTTTTCTCGTCTAATCCTATAGTGTGGGGTATCGTTGGATAGGTCTTTTAAAACCATTGCCGGGTTGCTAACATGATTTTTCTATTCAGTGATTTGTTTGCGAAATATTCAACTTTAAAGTGAAAATTTTCATTAAAATCGAGCGTCCCCCCCCCTCTAAAATCTAAACTGTTAGGTGGAAAAATTTGAAAAAATTCAGAATTCAGATTGCTTGGAAATTATTTGTAGTTTAAGAGTAAATAGTAGCCTAAGGTATAAAACATACCTAAACTTGGATGATTCCGTACACATACTTTCCTTAGAAAAATATTACTTGATTTTTTTGTAATGGCTACGGAACCCTACCTTGTGCGTGTCCGACACGCTCTTGGCCGGTTTTTCACAGTTCCATTCCTAATTCTAAGATGGAGCGCCGTTACGAAACAAATTGATATCTCCACGTTTCCCAAGACACAATTAGGTTTACCACGGGCGTAATAAAATTAAGGAGAGTCGAGCGCGTAAGTCGATGTCTTCGGACGACGCTCCGTAAAACAAATCCCGGCTGGCGCGGGGAAACACGGGCCAAGTCGTAAGATAACCATTTTGTTTAAAGTTTCATTCATCGTTGTCATCAAACTTCTATCTATACATGTACCAAACCTTAAGAGGGTACGATGCGCACCATTTCTCCATACAAACGTAATCCCCTGTTTCCTCCCTGGATAATGGCTTTAGAGCCAATTTTTTTTTCTGTGTAATCTGTATCTACCACAGCTATGCCTCTATGTTTCGTTTTTTTCCATATTTCAATTAACATAAGAAATATGAGCTTTCAAAAATTGAAAAAATTGCCCAATTTCAACGTCATTTTCAGACACTAATCAGAAAAGAATCCCTGATATAAACAAAAAAAGGAAAACATAGGGGCATAGCTAAATCTGTCCTCTAATTATTTTTGAAAAAATAATTTTATTGGTCCAGTTTTCGAGAAGAAAACAGGGGATTACGAAATGCTGTTTTGATCAATTTTACGCGCCTAATAACGGTCTGAGCTGCAGTTGTGCTCTCGCTGTACTAACACGGAGGGGTTCGGGCGAGACAGCGACATTTCATTAAAATACCTATTTCTCAAAAGTCTCTCAGCCATCGTACCCTCTTAAGCCAGTCTGACCAATGGTTGAGGGTCAAAATACTCTTTCAAGACTTACTAATATATAAGAAATCTATAACCAAATAAATGTCTGTGAAAGTGGCAAAATTTGTAAGTAATTTAATTGTGTCATCTATGGTGGGTGAAACTGTTTTATGTATGTACTGCCATGTCAATTTTCGTATTACGTTAATTTACAGTTCATCTGTCATTTTCGCATCTGCTTTTCCGGTAACAGAAACCGGTCAGAATAGTTATTTGTGCAACAAGAGAGCAAAGTTGTTTTTTACTGCGAGTGCTGATTTTGAATCACGAGTTAGCGAAGGATTCTATAATTGAATCACGAGCGTTTAGCGAGTGATTCTAAGTTAGAATCCTGAGTGCGCGAGTGATTCAAATACACGAGATGCAAAAAAACTTTGGTCTCGTGTGACACATACAACTTTTCACCTCAGCAGCGAGAACATAATAAATTATTAAAGGTATATGAACGTCGTCTTTTTGTCTTTGTTGTGGTTTTCAACATTGAGTAAATACTTCATATTATATATATAACAATAGGTACAGTCTCCGAAAAAGTGTTTGCATTGTTTAAAAATATCATAAGCTTTTAAATATTTTTCGCGAGACTTTTCAAGTAAGAAACTTACTCTGCATTATGTATTAATTCGTCTCAATTCATTCCATTAATTCGTCTGGTGTTCAATTGTTGACTTCGTCACTGGACTCACTCAATTCACTCATATCATATTCAAAAATGTATTAAATTAGTACTTATTACTATTCTAATAATTTCCAAATTGCCTCTGATCGTGTACCAAACTCATAGATATCGAACTCTGGCCCTATACTACGAAGCGCGAAATTCGAACTTCGTTTCATGCCGTTCCTTTCACGCTAATGGTATTTATTACGAGAGTGAGACGGACCGCACGATCCGAACTTCGAACTTCGAATTTCGTAGTAACCCCCCTGTAGCTAGAGAAACAGAAGAAAAGAATTAAAATTTGAATCCCGCTATTTTATTAAAGATGCGTTCCGATACTACACCCGCTGCGTTCCGATGCTGCATCCGCTGTATTTACCACGATGTTCAAGATTCTTAAAATTATTAATAATTATATAGATACATGTTTAAACTTTGTTTTCAACAACATTTTTACTATTAATTTGATTATATAAAAATATAATCCAATTATTAAAAAAGTACCTACAATAATTTAATTTAAAACCTTAACAGACGAATTACAATTTTAAGGTTAAGAACTTATTATGAGTATCCGAACGTTCAATCGTTCGTTTATTTTTAGGTCGACTAGGATAGAATTTGAAATCGAAATTCGAATCGATTTGATCTTATCTCTCGCTCTTTTCGTATCGAAATGAAAGTGACAGATCAAACTGAAGTTCAAATCTTTCGAATTCAGTAAGCAGACCCACCATTGTCTTTGACTTTTAAAAAAAATAATTAAAAAGCTACTTTGTCTCACGACCCAAAATCCGATTTTGCTCACTGCGTGAGACAAAGTAGCTTTTTAATTATTTTTTTTAATAGTCAAAGACAATGATGGGTCTGCTTACTGAATTTGAAAGATTTGAACTTCAGTTTGATCTGTCACTTTCATTTCGATACGAAAAGAGCGAGAGATAAGATCAAATCGATTCGAATTTCGATTTCAAATTCTATCCTAGTAGACCTAAAAATAAACGAACGATTGAACGTTCGGATACTCATAATAAGTTCTTAACCTTAAAATTGTAATTCGTCTGTTAAGGTTTTAAATTAAATTATTGTAGGTACTTTTTTAATAATTGGATTATATTTTTATATAATCAAATTAATAGTAAAAATGTATCTATATAATTATTAATAATTTTAACAATCTTGAACATCGTGGTAAATACAGCGGATGCAGCATCGGAACGCAGCGGGTGTAGTATCGGAACGCATCTTTAAAAAAATAGCGGGATTCAAATTTTAATTATTTTCTTCTGTTTCTCTAGCTACAGAGTTCGATATCTATGAGTTTGGTACACGATCAGAGGCAATTTGGAAATTATTAGAATAGTAATAAGTACATTTTTGAATATGATATGAGTGAATTGAGTGACTCCAGTGACGAAGTCAACAATTGAACACCAGACGAATTAATGGAGTAATACATAATGCAGAGTAAGTTTCTTACTTGAAAAGTCTCGCGAAAAATATTTAAAAGCTTATGACATTTTTAAACAATGCAAACACTTTTTCGGAGACTGTACCTATTGTTATATATATAATACGAAGTATTTACTCAATGTTGAAAACCACAACAAAGACAAAAAGACGACGTTCATATACCTTTAATAATTTATTATGTTCTCGCTGCTGAGGTGAAAAGTTGTATGTGTCACACGAGACCAAAGTTTTTTTGCATCTCGTGTACCTATTTGAATCACTCGCGCACTCAGGATTCTAACTTAGAATCACTCGCTAAACGCTCGTGATTCAATTATAGAATCCTTCGCTAACTCGTGATTCAAAATCAGCACTCGCAGTAAAAAACAACTTTGCTCTCTTGTTGCACAAATAACTATTTTGTTTGTGTTTTGGTGTACGCTGTACATTGGTGAACTGAAGTATTATATGTTGTCATGAAGATCTTAAAATGTGGGTTCAGCTTCAACATTTACCCTGTAAGGTAAAGGCACAGCAATATACATAATAGTAATAGGAACTATATAATAATATGTTCCAACTTAGCCTTAAATCTTAACAATATGACATTAACAAAAATTAACTAACAAGAGTAACAAGACATCATTTAGTAGGTACATAGTGTTCATCAAACGTGATCTGACTTTTTAAGTACTTTTTTTTTGTTTTAGTATGTATTTGCTACCAGTGCTGAACGGGAATAAATTTGAGAAACTTAGCTGATGCACTGCCGTGTCCGCCCGACCCGGCCGTCTGCCCTCCACTCTCTAAATCTATTTTATTTGAGCTAGCGATTGGGTGCGGGTCTGCTCTGGTAAAGGTCCGTACAAACGTAAAGGTAATATCTTTACGAAGGTAGGTAAAAACCTAAAAAAAGTTTTTCTGTGTTCTGGTAAAATTATGAACTAAAGTGGTACGTACAAAACTGTCATTGTAGGGTTATTTAAGGCGCGCTTAAGTTTTTTGCGGTGCGACCATAATTAATTTAATCTATTGCATTAGCGTGAAGTAGAAGTAACTATAACGTTCCACAACAGGGCACAGGTCTCCCCTCAGAATGGCTTGAAGGGCTTGGGCCGAAATTCCCACACGGGCCCAGTGCGGATTGGGAACTTCATTTTTTTCCTTGATTTTTTCGACTCTTGTAAGAAAGTTACTAGTATAATAAATGAAGGTCGAATTATCTAAGTAGGAGTTTACGCAGAATAGGCAGGCTCACACAAACGCCGAGTTGCGGAAACATTCCGCTATATACCTAAGTATACTACCTAAGTTCTGCCATCACTCGAATTGTAAATAATTTATTGAACAAGGCCGTACATCGCGCAGATCCGTAATAATGAATAACAGCGTATAGATAAATTTAACAAGCCTCTCTGGTGGCCTTTGGGTGCAGTTTTGAAAGTGAAGACCAAAACCTAAACTAAGCATCAGACCGTAAAACCGTCCGTAGGGGGTGGGCCACGTCTCCCACGCCTGGCGCCGCCTTTTTAGCTTTCCATTAACTTTTCAAATCGGTAACATTGCAAGAAGTCAAATGAGATTCTAGAACGTACCTCCTGTAAAATTGAAAAAAGAATTTCATTGGTTTAGGTAAATGAGCTCATGGGTGCGCTTGGCAGAATGCATGTCGGATGTCACGATATGCAGACGATATGGTTCTGCTAAGCGCGTCGGTGGGCGGCTTACGAGAGCTTCGAGAGAAGGTGTGTGAGACATATGCCGACACCCATGGCTTAAAATATAATGTCAGTAAAAGTCAATATACTTAATGGTTTTTGAGGTCGGCGTGGCAAGACAAACTTAACGGAGCCGCCCTTGAAAGGATCGACACATTTAAATTATTTAGGACACGTAGTCACGTCGGACCTCAAAGACGATAACATAGAGCGTGAACGGAGGGCTCTGTCGGTCCGCGCGAATATGATAGCTCGTAAGTTCGCACGCTGTACGGTCAAGTGCATAAATATATATAGCTACGTTAACAAGGTGTCAAAAATATCTATACAACTCTATGTCATTAACCATAAGGTTGATGTTTACATATTTTGACGCAATGACTGTATACATATTTATGCTTTCGACTGTACCAGGGAAGTGAAACTTACACTATTTAGAGCGTACTGTACCTCCCTGTACACGTGCAGCTTGTAGCGTGCATGTACGCAAAGGATCTATGGAGCCCTCCGCGTCCAATACAACAATGCGTTCCGGGTATTGGTGGGGCTGCCCCGCTTCTGTAGCGCATCAGGGATGTTCGCCGAAGCTAGGGTGGACTGTTTTTACGCCACCATGCGCAAGAGAGCCGCATCCCTGGTGCGCCTGATGCGCGACAGCCGCAACGCCATCATGAAGACGATAGGGGACAGCCCCTACTTTCTCCGCTGCAGTCGGCTACATGCGCCGTACCTACTCGGCTAGTACATAGTAAGTATATTTCATCTTAGGCATCAGGTATTAGTTAAGTATTACAACTAACATTATTAGAAGTAAGCCTAACGATCTATGAGTGTACCTTACTTGAAATAAATGATTTATTATTATTATTACTAGGGATCCGCAAACTTCCGATGTCGTCAGTCTTTTTGTCATCAGTCCATAGATCGATCAGTCTCATAGGAAGAATCCTGCGCACAAACTACGAGATCTCGGGCTTGGAAGACGCAGAAAATACTTGGTCGCAATTGCTTGTCCTAGTAAAAAAAATTCCAACGAGCTAGGACGACACTAGGCATATCTAAATTGACCCAAGATTCTCTACTCCGCTAAAGCTGCACTGCTTGATGAGCCATATTATTAGCTGCAGGAACGAAAGAAGCCGGCTACTGGCTCCACTCGCACCCCACCCGAATGATGGGCACCTTCCTGGAACCAAACACTCACCGACTGTCTGCATGCCTTCGCCTCGGGGTCCCGGTCTGCGCCCCACATCGGTGTCCCTGCGGAAGTGACGGGGAAAGGCTAGGGCACCACGCTCTTTCCTGTCAGAGAAGTTTGAGTCGCTTCTCAAGAAATACTGCCCTTAATGACATCATCCGCCGGTCTCTTGCTTCTACTATTGCTTCGGCTATTTTGGACCCAACGGATATATCAAGAAATGACGGCAAGAGATCGGACGGGATGTCCTTGATTCCGTAGAGTAAGGGACGGGTGCTAGTGTGGGATGCAACTTGTGTTGACACAGTCTGGCTCAGTCACATCTCCACGGTACATTTATAAGGGCAGTAGCAGCAGCAGAAACGGCAGAAACTGGCAGGAAAACTTGGCAGGCAGGAAAGTACAGTCTTGGCGCCGAATATCGAAGAGACTCAGAGATACCTTCCTCCTTCCTCCTCGCTCAACGCATCGGTCTTACAATCCAGCGTGGAAATGCTGCCAGCGTCTTTGCCATGGCATCTAATGTTGATGATTTCGTCCATGCTGATTTTGATACATCATCATCATTCTGTGCGCTATATGCAGCTACGCAACCCTAAATTATTGTTATTTTTTTAACTACGGTTAATAACTAGCATTTACGATTGTACAGTGAGAATTATTTAATTTAAAAAACATACAACCGAATTGGAGAAGCTCCTCCTTTTTTTGATGTCGGTTAAAAACAAAAATAGTTTATTTGTATAAATAAAGATATGACTGCCCCCTAGCGACGAGTAGCAAAACTAACTGATGAGATGACAGTTTGAGTTATATTCCTACAGAGAGCGCTCGCATCGCCTAATCCATTTCCTACAAATTATCGTAAAGGACTGCTTGTAATTATTAATGCCACTTATTTTTATTTCTTTGAAATTACAAAATATATAAAGCAACAACTAATTATTTTCCAAATAAGAATTAAAATCAACGTTAAATGGAACGATTTCTAGTTAATGTTGCTTTATTAAAATTATCTTCCTGCATTTGAAATGCTTTAAAATAAGTTTTAATTAGTTTAATTAATTATACATTTCATTACATTTTCTACAAATAAACTCCGTAATACTTTTTGTTTGCTCATGTAGAAATTAAATCTTATTTGGGTATCCATAATGTATTTTTTTGTGTTCATTCTGTGGCAACACTTGCATTCGGTAAACAAACGTTTCGTTTTTCTTCATTACATTACATTACGTGTCGACGTTTCGTTTCGTCCGCTGCGTTCTTTCTTGACTTGAGTTGAATGTCAAATCAAGAATGACGACTTGACGACTGACTGAATGAACAGTGACTTGCTTAGCTTGCTGTCGCCTGACATTTGTTTATCAATCAATACCGATACGCAATAACTTCCAAACAAAGTGAAATTGTTGGGTGTTTGTTAGTCTTTTCGCCGCGGACGAAGATTACGGACAAAACGTGATAAATTTCGTTAAGTAAAAATGACAAACGCGCTAGCGGTTTGTCTTCTCGCCTCGCTCTTTTGTTGTTCAAGTAAGTTGAAGATTTTCTTGTAATGTTTACTGTCCTTGTAATTTAATTATTTCTAGCCCATTATCCGTTTGCTAATTAACCGTGTAATGCAATGAAGTCGTTTCGTGATTTCGTTGCGAATACTGTGCTGTGGGTAGGAGAGGACAAGTCATGTTAAAATAACTAACTAGACTAGAGTAATTAGTCGTTATTCTTGAATATTACAACTTTCTGTAAGATATTATACAAGTGAAAATAAATAAATATTAAAATATTGTAGTATAGTAAGATAAATTTTTATTTATTTGTTAATGAATTGATTTGCTAAATCAATGAATAGTTACCCTCATTCTAATATCAGCATTTATATTGCGTTGGTTTGGTTTGTCTACTTTTCGTTGTTAGCAGAATAAGAATGAGTAATCATAGTTGTCATTGCTTTCAAAAACAATATAGGTAGGACAATACAACAGGTGCAAATGCTAATTGTTATTTACCTGCATTAAGCGGCAAATGAAACTTATTGAAATTTATTAAAGAGTATTTTCAGGTGAATTTACAATTTAAGTATTTAACACTTTACTAATAACATGGCCTTCTAAATTAACAAAGCCATCATAGAAAAATGGGGGCTGCCAGCCCGTAACTTCAAAGTGAAGATGTTCAAAAACAATGTGGTGGATCCCATTGCAGGAAGAATGTTAACTTTTGATGATTTCATTGCAATTTTTTGTTATTGAATGTTCTTGCCTAATTCAATAATTGTTTAATCATTTTAATATTGTTTTACAAGTCATGTGCTGAATACTTACAACAGTGTTAATCACACCATAGGTTATCAGCTGTGAAAGTAAACAAATGATAAGAAATTGCTGACAACCATATCAATGACACAGTTAGTATTGTTTGAAAAATGAGGCCCAATTATGCATGTTTTTACTTGTTGTTGTTATGCAGAGTTGTTTAACCCATTAGAAGTCCAGTGCCCCACAGTGAAGCGTAACTAACTCTGTGGGATTTGTTCATTTCTGTTATTAGTTTTATTCACCTTTCAATATAGGGTAAAAATACCTAAAAAAAGATCATGGGTTGTGTATTGGATTAACATTCAGTTGTTTACTTAAACAATTCTTTATTTGCAGTATGTTACGAAGGCGTTGAATGAAAAATATCTATACAACATACACATGGTGTTTGCATATTTTTGTGATGGTTGTATACACCGTGAAATTTTAGTGGTTGTTTTCCCGAAACAAGGTGATTTAGTTTCGATTGTACAATCGATTTATAATTACTATTTTGACTAGAGTCAAAAATCCAATTATGAAAAACGAAAGTCGAAAATAACCGCAAACCAATAGTAACGCTTTGTTGGTACAAGTAGCATACAATCGTACGATAGGTTAGGTACCAACGAAGCATTACTATTGGTTTGTGGTCATTTTCGACTTTCGTTTTTCTCAATTGGATTTTTGACTCTAGTCAAAATAGTAATTATAAACCGATTGTACAATCAATACTAAATCACCTTGTTTCGGGAAAACAACCACTAAAATTTCACGGTGTAGATATTTATGACTTTGACTGTACTACTACTCTTAAATTACATTTTTTGTGGTTGTTATGTAGTAGTGGATAGCTTAAGGGACTGGTTTTCTGGAATTATAAATTTTTAATTCAACTTTGTATTGAAATCTTTTATTAGCTCTGCTAGAAAATTGTAACTCTGATTTAACAAAGTTGTTTATGCCAATCTAAATATTGCACAACCAAAAGTGTTTTCGATTATTTAGGATTCAACACACAACACAGCATTACTCTTTAATCAAACAAAAAAACCAAACCAAAAACAAAAGTAAAAATCAAAATCAAATCTGAAAACTGATGTTTATAGATAAACAAATTCTTTGCAGACCGAGTCACAGCTAGTTCTTTAATTAACTACCTTTTACCCTGCCCTTGTCAGCAGGATGTCATAAAGAGTAATATGAAGCTCACACAATAATTCAGTCAGCATTTTCATATCAGTTTGCCACAAAGCAGTGGCAGTAATGAATGAATCATTTGCTATTGAATTACTCACATGTTTGCTATTGTCTGGTATGCTTCTATATTGTCTGGTCAATGTTTGAAGGTTACAAACAATTTTTTTCCATATGCAATGCTAATTTACCTCAGTTTTCCGTAATCCATATCTATACTCAATATTAATAATTATTAATGTGAAAGTGTGTTTGTTTGTCCTTCTTTCACGTTGAAACTGAGCAACGGATTGCCGTGATTTTTTTGTATGGCTCGGGCTCACACCTCGTGAGTTTTCAGAAATTACGTGCGAAATTACGTTTGAAATTTGCCATGAGCTTTACGGCGAAGGAAAATATCGTGAGAATGTAAAGAAATTCAATAGTGTGCGTGAAGTTCCCAATCCGTATTGGGCTTGCGTGGGAACTACGGCCTAATCCCTCTCATCCTGTGCCCTGCAGTGGCACGTAGGTATATGGGCTGAGATGATGTACTACCTAATTTATGTTGATGACTTAACAAATGTCATTTAGTCACTAGCCATGATTTTAAATACTTCAAGTGTAACACAAATTATTTGTCATCTTTGCAGTTCCAATAATAATATTAATCATACCTAAGTCTAAATAACTGTTATCACTATATGACCTAATAAATAAATAATATCCTTCAAACAAAGGCACCAACGAAATCATGTACCTAATAGTAATAACAAGAAGATAACTGTGGAATATATTATTTTGAAGTTTTCCTGTAGGTATTTTTAAATTATTTACTAACGCTAGAAAAACAGATATCTGTTGGAGGAAGGTTCTCGAATGGGAACGCGAGGCGTCGCCTGGTCTCTCACTAGGCGGACTACCGACATCTCGAGAGTTGTGGGCAACCATTGGATGCAGTGCAGGCAGTTGGCGAGTGTTTGTTCATTGCGGTGTTCTAAGGGGAAGGGCTTTGTTCAACAGTGGAAATCTTCTCCATGACATCCAATTTAGCTGAAATTTGGCAAATATTTATACTGAAGTTCAATGACAGTACAATAATCTCATACATATATACATACTGAAATTCTGGTGGTTCAGCCAATATCTTCTCCACAGAAGGAAAATCTTTAATGGTTTATGGTATAGACTTGAAACTTGGTGTGGATATGTTGTTTTGATGACAATACAAGTACAGTCAACAAAATGTACAGTCAGCAAAATTGCTTGTATTAAAAATATAAAATAAATTCATTCAAATGACCTAAGGTTAGGTAAGTAGGTTGCTGCTAGGAAAGGTGATTTAGATTAAGTTTTCCTGAACTTCATTGTTATAATGAAATGTTTGTTTACAGATTTGTCGTCAGCGAGACAAATACCTAAAGAATGCGCTAAAGGACCAGGCTTGTGGTGTCAAAGCTTAAGGTAATTTTTAAAAAATATTTTTCTTAATATTACAGTTGAGGAATCTGAATCTCGTCTCAGTTTGGTACATTTTCCCAATCAATTTGACGATAATTTCTTTGGCAGATGTATGGAATGTCTATGTGACACTTTAAGCAAGAAGGTTCCATCTTGGTATGCGGTTCAGTTTATTTGTCTGTACATGTACAAATGATGTGTTTAACCCTTTAGTGGGTAATGGCAAGATATTTGCCGTCATAAAGTAGTCAATGCAGATTCTAATTAGCAACATTGACGGTCCAAAATCGATTGTCTTGACAGGGTTGTCAAATGGTTAACGGGTTAAATTATTTTTTATCCTTATGAATTTTGTTTTGCAACTCATCAAAGGTCAAAATACTTGTCACAAGAGTAGTGAAGTCTCACTACTCTTGTGACAAGTATTAGATATTATATAAAAAAAATATTTATATAATTTCTAGTGAGCTAGCTACCCCTGATTAACTTAGGCTATTTGTTATTCCGCGAAAGCGCAAAATTCCCATGAGGCACAGACATAGTTGTTCTGATTTATACAACTGGTGTGAACTGTATGTAGGTAAGTATGAGATTTATTTAAATTCAGTACATGAACATTATCAATTCGCGGCAGGAAGCTCTCCCCTCCGTTCGCATTATTTATCCTTTAGTCAAACTCAGTTGGGTCATTCTTTGTCACCATTTTGTGTGTTACTCTTACAATTTAACTAAGATGAATTTTTCTGGGCTATATTTTCTATTTGGGTGTAGGTAGGTAAATGGTTTAGGTGTTCTTATGTGTAAAAGGACCCCTAGACTGTCAAAATGGCATTGACAAACACTTAGCACGCTTGACGAGGCTCGATGCAATACCAAGCATCCGCGCTGATTTTTTCTCACTCATATATCTCTGAAGTTGCTGCTTGACAAGCGTGAATCTAAACGGTCAATGCTCGACTAGCATTGCAGAAATATAATTTTTAATCAAACACGTAGTTTGGTTGTCAAGCACATCAAGCCTCGTTCTAAACGGTCTAAATTGATTGAAGTTCACGTTAAATTGATTGACGTGCCCGTTAAATTGTTTGACGTGCTCCTTAATTGTCGTTTTTCTCAAGCAATTATGACAGTCTATGCACCCCTATATGTGCCCGGTAATATTTTCTTTGATATAAATGTAATACCATTAAACGGGTAGGTACTTCTGTATTTATTTTTTTCGGGGATATCGGGAACGCCATTAATGGTTTCGATTATATTTGCTGTTTGGTTTTCGGGGCGAACAATCCATCTAGCTTGGTTTTATCTGTGGGAGATGTCCCAGCTACTTCATATTAGTGATGGGCCGAACATAGATTTCACCGAATACGAACATTCGGCCGAATATTCGGTTAAACTTTCACCGAACCGAATATTCGGCATACCGAAGCAGGTCTATACGTGTTTACGCTAACCGCGCGAATTGACGCCGGGCGCACCCGCCCGCTCCCCTCGCTTCCCCCGCTACACTTGTCAATACTTGTCATTATTATTGCATTATCCAGTGCGAAACGAAACGGCACCACGTGCAAAGTATAAAGCTGTGTAGCTTTATACTTTGCACGTGGTGCCGTTTCACTGTGTAGTGATTTACTTGGGTATGTATTACAATACGGAAGTACGAAAGACCGAATGTATTAAAACATCGAATGGGTCAAAAGACCGACACGATTTTTTTCTGAAACCCTTAACTTTTTAAGATTGTTATAAAACAAACCTTACCTAACCTAATGGGTTCTGTATGATGCCGTTTTAATAAATTCTGAGAAATTTACGGTTTCAGAAAAAAATCGTGTCGGTCTTTTGACCCATTCGATGTTTTAATACATTCGGTCTTTCGTACTTCGGTATTGTAATACATACCCGATTTACTTAGGTTAGATCTATTTATAATATGCACATGCATCGTTCAATCTATCATTCTCATTGTAATATAGTTCATAATAGAGTAACTGTTATTAAAATCTTTAAGTACCATTGTCCCGAATATTCGGCAGCTTTACCGAATATTCGGCCGAATGCGAATGTTCGGTAAACCTGCCGAATATGCCGAATACCGAACATAAAACGAATATTCGGCCCATCCCTACTTCATATTATACGGCGATATAATATTCCAGGCTCACGTACTACAATTTGTTAATCTTATTCCTCCATTACGTTACGCGTTTTGCTTATCACAGACACTTGAAATTGGAGACCACACTAACATTCACTGTTGCGCTCTTGATTTCACGAAGTTCTATAAAAAACAATCAGGGCAGTGTGCGTGTGTGAGTTTTTCTATTCGGCCACTTTTACACCTTTTATCTCTCTCATTCATATTTTTCAACAGTAAAGTAAAAACTCGGCTTAAACCTTTTGTTCTTAGCACGTTCTAAAACATTCTAAATTAAACCAGCAGCCTTCGTTTTGTCAATTAATCGAACTGACTATACATATAGATATTTCCTAAAAGCTAAATTTCACGAGATTGATATTTACAGCTGCACGCAGAGGCGTATATGAAAGTTAATAGTTATTTCTCCTTTCATTTTATTTGAGAATTTAACGAATTTATTATACATATGCACGTTAATTCAAGTTTCTGCGTACGATTTTTATAGCAGTAAAGAGCCTATCATATTATTATAGTATTTCTTACTCTGCGCTTTATATCTATACAGCTCTGCTGCATACATACTTATGGCACAAGTAATAATAAATGTTTCTCCTGGACCAATATCGATACTTTATCTCCTCCTTACTAACGAAATGTAATCCTTATTGAAGTACTTAGGCATGTAATATGTATAGTCGACCAAGTAAGAGCTTACCATTTTTTTGATAGTTTCTAGATACATCAGAATAAAATGAATACCTAAGGCTAATTGTAATTGTATTGTTGTTGACTTGTAAGTGAAAATAGCCTTTTGTTTTAGGCCATTGGCAGAATCATCGATAGTATCGAGGGAGCTATATTTAAAGCTATAAAAATGACACTAAACCTTACGATGATAAAGGAATTTCCTAGTCGACTGTATAATCGGTACATTGACCCATTTACGAACAATGAACTCAAGTGGCGTTTCGTTACAGACTGAACCACAGAAATAATAATAAAGAGGATAGAAATGCCTTAGTTCCTATTTTCTTCCGGAACTCGTGTCGCTGCTTCATCCCCTCTACTTACTGTGTTAATGCACACATGCAAAAGACCGGAACCGTACTACGCAATCACGCACACAATTACTAATATTTTTGCTTACAAACAATTATGAACCTTACACCTTAGAGATAGCGTTGAATAACACTCAACGTAAGTCATACCCACATTTACACAACGGCGCTCTTTATTGGCCGCGTCGGCATTATGTCTGTACTAGTCGTAACCTGTTTTTTTGTCCGTACCACGAACTTTTGTGCAAGACGGAAGGGTTATCAAAAATTACTTTGCATTGCTGCGTATAATTCAAAACGATCTGCGTTTTTATGGGCATGAGTAGCAATGGTATATGTAGTTTCGTGTTAATAACGTGTAAACCAATATTTCATAATGAAATATTTTCTCAAGTTGTATTTTGATATAAACCGCATTATTACATTAAATTAATACATACCAATGAAATGTAATCCCCTTATTAGTGTAATTACACAGTGTGGACGAGTTTCCGCAATTGCTAATGCTGCAAAACACCATTTTAATGCATTTGTTGTCATTCCCACGTTTCACAAGTCACAAGCGCGGCGCCAAGGTCACGCGTCTAAGGCACTTCTATCCTCTTTATTATTATTTCTGTGGACAAAACAGTAAAAAATGGTTTTTAGCCATGTGCCTTTTGCTTTTAGCTCGCGTCACATTTGTATTCCCTTTTATATTAATATTAATCCAAAGCTTGACTCTGTACTTCTTGTAAGCGTTATTTGATATGGGTTTGTGACAGGCAAGCGGCAGAATGCGGCGCCGTAGGTCACTGCATCGCCACCGTGTGGGTCAACCAAGACCAGACGATCCGGAAGAATGATGTGTCCAGCAAATTCGTTACGCTCTTCAGTGAACTGAAGGACATCAATGACCTTATCAATGAGGTGAGACGAATTTTACTAGGCCACAGTGATGCTGCATCTAAACAATATTTTTTTCTACCGATATTTATTATTATAGGGTGGACTACTAGATAATTGGTTAGAGTTTCAGGTAATTATATTGCCATCCACTCTGAGGCGGTGAATAAGAGACATTGTAAGTCTTAGCGTACTTTACGAAGTACAAACAAATTCACCGTAAGAATAACTGCCTAGTGTTGGTAGTATGAGACGTGTACATGAGTACGTGCATGGGTACAATGAGATGAATTTTTAACATTGTAGAAATAGTTTCCAAAATCACAAAAATGAGTATTTCAGCTCTGTCTGTAGCATTAAGTCTGTTAAAATAAATCAGGACTTATGAGAGTAATTTCTAAAATATATTTATTGTTTGTTATAAGTACTATTTATTTAAGTAAGTACATAGAAATATGAGGAAATATTCGTTATAACCGCAAGCGATAAAAAAATAATTAGCTGTCTGGCTTCTGTTGATAATATTGCATAATTGCTCATTTCACATAAAACGCTTCATTATAGACAAATACATGCTAGAAAGTTGAAATTGTTTAGTAACCTAAGGGCAGCTACTAAATCTGCTGTGTCGTTACGCCCGAGTGAGAAATGTGTGTGACGGCTTCAGGGCTATTAGGGGTCAACTCTGGAATTACCTATAAGTAATTGATAGTTCCATCTCTGGAACCATCATTTGTCATTCGCAAATACAGCTTTGTATTCATAATAACTAAAAATTTAACGATTCAACTCTCGATTATAAGTCGGGAACAATCCGACTAGTTTCGGTCTTTTTGGAGCCTATTACTAAGTGCGATCACAACAGTGGAGCACTTTCGCGTTGCCCTGCGCGCCCCCCCCCTTTTCTTAATTACTAATACTCGAAGAAACTGAATCTCGTACAACCTTTTCGCTGCAAATGCCATGTTGAAAACCCATATGCCAAAGAAATCGAGAAATTGGTTGTGATAAGCGCGATTCAGTTTCTTCGACTGTACCTCTAGCCCTCAGTCATCCCAATTGACTCTTGACATACCTCGCAGGAGTACCTCGGTCTTCGTGTCAAGTCAGCTTGCCGCAGCACGCCCCAGGCGGCATACAAACTGTGCAAACAGAACACCGCCGGCTTCGAGAAGTATCTGAGCCATGTGCTCGCCTCCAAGACTTCTGCTGAGACCATCTGTCGCATCGTCGGCATGTGCAACAATGAGAAACTTGAACAGGCTTTGGAGGTACAGTAAAATTACATAATGTTTACCACTGACAGATGGTTTGCCTTCATTTCATATTCAACTTTAACGACCTATAAATAAAGTCAATTTTAGAATACTGTTACCCACGTTTGCAGATTTTGTAATAACTACTTTATTTGTATGGTGTTAAAGTTGGAAATGAAATGAAGGCAAGCAATCTGTCAGTGGTAAACTAAAAGTAAACGTATTGTAAGGCGAGGGTCTTTCAAAAGCATAGTAAGTCTCACTATACTGGCGACGTTCTAAAAGGCCCGTTTTGACGAAACACCACATGTAGGGATGGGAAGCAAAAAAATCGGTAACTACTGAAATCGATTTTCGTGACGTATCGATACTAAGAGTTTGAAATAGATTAGCTGAACTAAGCTTATACTTTATTAGTTATTATATTTTATTTAACCTATTTTTCTTCTGCGGCAAGAAAAGTGAGAAACAAGTTAGCTATGAAGTATCTTTTTTTGTACTTATTTTTTCAACTTCATTTTTTTTTAATTACTTTTACGGTCATCCCGTGAAATCATACATTTCGTACTAAATACAAACTGAAATATAGATGCACAGAAAAAACCCCAGAAAAAAGACCAATGCTGGGAATCGAACCCAGGTCCTCAGCATTCCGTGCCGCGTGCCATACCACACGGGTATTCTGGGGTTTTTTCTGTGCATCTATATTTCAGTTTGTATTTAGTACGAAATATATGATTTCACGGGATGACCGTAAAAGTAATAAAAAAATGAAGTTGAAAAAATAAGTACAAAAAAAAAGATACTTCATAGCTAACTTGTTTAAAGTTGCACAGTAGCGCCATCTCTTGTCCAGGTGAGCGGTTAGTTCCGAAGGAGTGTTAAAATCTCTCGATGAGGGTGTAACATAGATGTGCGTTTGTCACTGCATAAGGTGATGATTTAGCAGATTGAAATGTATGATGTATAGGAAAGATTCGTGTCTAATCTCTAGACCAGTGGTGGTGTAGGGGTATGGCACGCGGCACGGAATGCTGAGGACCTGGGTTCGATTCCCAGCATTGGTCTTTTTTCTGGGGTTTTTTCTGTGCATCTATATTTCAGTTTGTATTTAGTACGAAAAGTGAGAAACGTCAAATCGGGCCTTATAGAACGTCGCCAGTAAAGGCCCACGTGGGCAATGTTGAAGCCCCTTGATTTAGTTGCTAATAGTTATCTAGGACTGTTCAGATTTGTTTTACTTGTCTTTGTATTATATCGCTAATAATGATTTTAATAGTTCCCAATCTGTACTGGGGCCGCTTGGAAACTACGGCCCAAGCCCTCTCATTCTGAAAGGAGGCCTGTGCCCTGCAGTGGGACGCATATAGGCTGGGGTGATGATGATGTATAATATTGGCATTAAATTGTCGTGTCCTGTCAGTAAAAGTATAACTATTATTTTGCTGTTGTTTAAGTATCTAACTACGAGGGCAGGTCCAAAAATTTCCGGCCTAACAAAAAAAAGAAGTACATATATTCACAAAACTTCTTTTATTTTTCGATATAGTCTCCCTCTAATTCAATACACTTTTCAGATTGAATAGAAATAGAGGAAGACTATATCGAAAAATAAAAGAAGTTTTGTAAATATATGTACTTCTTTTCTTTGTTAGGCCGGAAACTTTTGGACCTGCCCTCGTATGTACCTACGGCCAAATCATTTCATTTCTGACCCAGCATAAAACGTTTCCACAGTAAGTGTCTTAATGATTTTCCTTCACCGGCATTGTGATGTCCCCTTGACATTTTAACGGCCGCTTTAGCCTAGTTGGTGGTGACCCTGCCTACGAAGCAAGAGGTCCTGGGTTCAAATCCCGGTAAGGGCATTTACTTGTGTGATGAAATTCGTGATGAGCACGAATATTTGTTCCTGAGTTATGGATGTTTTCTATGTATTTAAGTATTTATTTATCTATATAAGTATGTTTATCGTCGTCTAGTACCCATAGTACAAGCTTTGCTTAGTTTGGGACTAGGTCGATTTGTGTAAGATTGTCCCCCAATATTTATTTATTTTTTTATTTTATTATCAGTGCAAAAATTCAACAGTTTTTAAGTCCCTGTTATTCACACAAAATAAAAATAGGTATATTAAGGCATCAATTTTATTTGAAGACTGCTTACTTTTGTACTTGGTCTCCCCTACAATGGTTTTAATCCAATAAATAATCGATGCTACATTTTTTAATGTATGACGCAATTATCTCCTTTTAAACCAACTTCATTTTTAATTCATACACTTCTCGTTGAAGGATAATTCTTTAAACACAATGAGTTTCATAAGTATAATTTTTGGCTCACATCCATCATTTTATTAATAACTCAAGCTTGTAAAATTGTTATAACAACAAACAGCGATTGGCACTGTCCTTGTAAACATGCATTCGTATTTACATTATATAATTATCGAATTTTTAGCGAGCTATATGCAACTTTATCTGTATAGAGTTAATACGTCTGTAGCTAAACCGTTTAAATGAGTCCTCGCCCGCGGGGTACTGAGGCGCGGGAGTAGATGACAAAGGGGGCAGAGAGAGGTGCGGGCGGCAGCCACACGAGGCGCGCTCGCCGCCCGCACCTCTCCCGTTCCACAGGAATAAATAAACGGAACAGAATAAAAACTTCCGAACAGAGCTCGAAATTCTTACCTATTATCATAGGGTAAAAAAATAAAATAAAAATCAAAATATTTTATTCAAACAAGTACCTAAGTATCTAATATCTGTATATCTACAAACACTACAATAGGTAGGCATCTTTAAAAACAACCGAACACCCGAACTATGTAGCTAAACGCTAAACGGTCGCGTCGTCGCTGGCGGCACACCTGAACTTTGTCTACTCACTGAGCTAGTTCAAACCGGTTTGTCTCCGAGCGGGCGCCGGTTTACGCCCCCCCCCCCCCGTCCTGTCTGTGACAGGTCACGCACACACAATGTTGTGCGTGTAGTAGTGTAATGCGTGCGCGCGGCGTTGTTTGAAGCGTTTATTCTGTTCAGTTTATTTTTCCTGTGCCCATTCCCTCTGTCGTCATACCCCCAGCCCCAGTAACGCGCGGGCGAGGACTCATTTAAACGGTTTAGCTATAGATGTAAGGTATAAAAGTCAGTATGTAAACTCTTTATTATAGTAAATAAAGAAACGAAACACAATTTACAAAAGTTAAGATATATATGTATCTCCAAGGACGAATTATGTAGATAGATGATCTATTCATTAATTTCATTACCTGCTGAAAAATATGTTATAAACAAATGTTAGGTTATAATAAGAAATTCAAAAACGGTACAGTCAAAACGCAATAAATATCAGCTAAAAATAAAATTACTGTGTCAAAAAAAAAAAAAATAGGTAACGTGAAAAATGTCGGAATTTAAATCTAACAAGGAAAGGTACCCAACTGTCCTTGGATTTGATTTATTTTGATATGTGTTAGAGAGTAGTCTAAAATAATATACAAGTATTTTTTTTAGCTGCCCAAACTACACCTTTTTGGATACCTAAATGGTCCTCCAAAGTATCTACTGAAAAGTGACTGAACACGAAAAATTTTTTAAACAAATTGCTAGTTATTGCTGATTTGATTATATACGTTTAAGAACATCAAAAAATAATGAGAAATATAAAACGCCTGTCTACCTAGCTAGTTTAATCCGTACCCTATAACCCTACTCTGGCTTCACACGGGAAGACTGCTATTCTTACATCAAATATACCTAAATGTTGTTGTATCTTCGTTTTCTTCATACTTACGTTAAGACTCATTCATTTAGATTCATTTCCGAACAACGATTTGTATCTTTATTCTCTAAATCTTCTATCCATTTAGTGAAAAGAGATTGTCAGATTTATAAAAGTGAAAAAATTTAATGTGCCCGAGCTTGCCGGGTACCCAACTCGAAAACTTTTTAACTTTTATATATCGAAAATCCCTAAGATACTGCAATTCCTATGACCCTGGGACTGCAGGCAAACTTCATTATAATTATCATAATACAAGTAACTTTCTTTTTACAGAAAAAGACAGAACCAAAGAAGCACAAGGGTAAGTTCGCGCACGATTGTTATTGTTTGAACAGCTGATAAATTCCTTACGATTCGCATCGATAACATTTGTTACGTCACTCGCCGCCGAAATGGACCGAGCCACTTCGTAATAAAGCATGAAATTATGATGGCAATAAAGTTATTATTTAGTTACGTACCGGATGAGGTTCGTCTTTGAAATGAATTTCAATAGTTTTGGTACATTGCACGTGAACATAAATTGCTGTCATTGACACATTTAAATTTGAAGAAATCTTGAGATACTTTAATAAAGAAATGAAAATCTTCTGAGCGCGATGTTTGGCAATTTTTTGCACTGTTTTGACCTTTTAAACCTTGAAGTACATGTTTGAAATACCGCGTCAATTTACAACTTTTTCATCTAGGATCGCTATTGCTTTCTGCTTCTTGTCATATTTTGTATTGGCGGTGTAATGGTATAATAATCATTATTTGAAAGAATGCTAACCGGCAAACTTAACCTAGTTAGCAACGTGTAACATGATATTATTATATCTTCTTTTGAGTAATGCCTACATGCTAGCTAATGTTTACAATTCGGGATCCGCCACATTATTGGTTTCGCTCCATTCCGGTACTATTTATGTAATTTGCGCGTATTTTACATTAGTTTAAGTTCATTTATAGTTTCTTGAAACCTTAGAGACTGGTTCAGGATGAGTACCAGATCCCTCTTTCGGGCGGCAGTCTCTAAAATAAAGATAGCTCTAATGATCGCCGACCTCCGGTAGGAGAGGGCGCTACAAGAAGAAGAAGATAGTTTCTTGATTTCCGTCACTTTTTGTGCTTTTATTCATATACATATATTATTGAAGTATTATTTTTGAATAACAGAAACACTGTTGGGCGCGCAGCAATGTACCTGGGGACCGTCTTATTGGTGCAGCAATTTCAGGTAAACATTTTTCATTTCGCTATTCAACTGTTTTTTCAGTGGAGTGGGTGTTGTCACTATGTGTCTATAAGGCATAAAAACTGACACGAGCAAATAGCGCGAGGCATCTGGCTAAAATGTCATGTATTATTTTTATCAGCTAATTCGGTAACGATACGCTGCTCGAGTTGAATGCTCAAAAATGAGTAATCACAGCGATTGTACATAAAATGTCAAGACGGACAAATAAATAGCCAGACACGAGTTAAAAGCTATGAAAACACAAAAAACTTGTGAGACGAGACAAAGCAGCGACTTGCTTCGGTTCTGCAATAACATTTTTTATTAATTAGTTATTATATGGCTTTCAGATTTTAATGAGATGACTTTGAGCTATTACAGCAAAGGGACCCGTCTCATTCCGCCAGTTAGTCTGTGACTTTTTTCTATACATACGCTAGAATGACACAAGAGTACAAAGTGCAGAGGTCAGAGTCTTCAACCGCTTTCATGCGAAACTTGCTAATAATAATTAGCCTCTTACGCACGACAATGCTTGGGAGGATTATGTAGTTACAAAGGTTATGTAGTAATCATATAAACGGCGAAAAAGATTTCCAACCTCATAAACGCCAATGTTATTTTTGCAATGCTATTTTTGATATTTTGTCAGTCAAAACTAAAGCTAGGTTATATATGTGAACTATATTTTGTTTTGATTGTTGTGATTGACAACATACCAGAAATTGGATATAATCGGTTAACGTTTAGGGACAGGAAACCGTTATCACCATTTGTATGTAAAGGCTACTTTTCGCTTTTTCTTCACAATCGTTTTAAGTCAACAATGGTCTCGGATAATGTTGTGTCAGACGCAAATTTCAACAACTCTGTTATATAATACGCTCTTTCCGCCGAATCGCTGGAAAACAATTGATTTCTTGCGCAAGTTCTAGAGCATTAGTACGCTGTTCACCGCTAAATTGGGTGAAATTTAATCCACGAAAAACGTAATGGAACCATAACGTTTGTATTAATTTAAACTCCTACATGACTGTGGCATGAATTATTATTCGCAAATCCTTTTTCTATCAAATCATAACAACGCATGACGTCACGATTTTAAATGGCGCCTAAAAGCGGGACTTTTGATAATCTATACATATAAAATCCTTTGTCCTGACTGACGGATCAACGCACAGCCTAAACCGCTGATCGTAGAGACCTGAAACTTGGAGGGTGTGTTCTTTGTATGACGTAGGCATCCGATAAGAAAGGATTTTTCGTAGTTCTACTCCTAAGGGGGTAAAAAAGGGGGGCAAAGTTTGTATGGGACAACGTGATTCCTTCGTCCAATCTACTTCAAATTTTGCATAAACATTCTTTAACAGAATTGATGGAAGACGTGTTTCGTATTTTATTGAAATTCATCCCTTGACGGGGTTAAAAAGGAGTAGAAAGTTATTTTGGGGGTGATTTGCTTCGAAGATGATATCAATACTCCTTAGTGCTTTTGATTTAAATTAGTTTTTATTTTGACACAATGTAAACGAAACGAAACTTCAAATTTTGCAAACCATTTGTCTACGTTTGTCAACCACTTCCTGATCTGATCTATCTAACTAATTATAATAAGTATTTGCATTTCACCAAGCTTTTGCTTTTACAAGCGCAGCGTGGGACGTCCACCAACGAGATGGACGGACGTCTTGGTGAAGGCCGCAGGTTTAGGGTGGATGCAAGTCGCTTCCAACCGTAATGATTGGGCGTCAATGAGGAAGGCCTATGTCCAGCAGTGGACATCCTACGGCTGAAATGATGATGAAGCTTTTATGTGACTTCAACCTTTTTCGAATAAAATCGAATTGAGTATTCAAACATCATTGTTGAACTCGCATAAAAGCTTGGTGCAATTCAAATACATATAAAATGCTTTGTCCTGAAGTCCTAAATGACTGACCGGCGGATTAACGCACAGCCTAAACCGCTGTATGTATAGACCTGAAACTTGGAGGATGTGTCCTTTGTATGACGTAGGCATCCGATAAGAAAGAATTTTCCGGAATTCCCACGGGATAAGGAATATACGGGATGTATTTATTTCATCAATCAAGAGTGACCCTATCCCCATAACGAAGATAAACTGTTCGAATTGGGCATGCAAGTAGACTATTAGAATAGTTATAAAGCTAATCTCAATGATTTTGAAAATCGCCACGGGATAAGGATAAATCAGGATTTATATACTCAAATCAACTGGATCCTATCCGTAACTACAATTACTAAACTTTTCAAATTCAGTATAAACGTAAATGGTCATACATAACAGCAAAAAAACTTATTGCAGGATTTTTGGAAATTCCTGTGGGATAGATAATCTCTGAAACTTCCGAGCCGATTAAAAAAAATCTTTTACCAGGAAAAAGTTACAGTATCCTTTATTGACATAGGCTACTTTTTCCGGGAAAATGCAAAATTCCCAAGGGATAGAAAAAAAAATTAACTTCGGAGTTTTTTTTAAAATATCATTCACCAATAGAAAAGATACACTGTCCTTGATTAACATAGGATGCTATTTTCCGGATAAATGCAAAATTCCCGCGGTATAGAAAATAGTAAATTTAACTTCAGGGCTGAGTTTTAAAAAAAAATGTCCAATAGAAAGCTACACTATCCTTTATTGGTATAGGCTAGGCTACCTACTATTTATTCGGTAACATGCAAAATTCCCGTGGGATAGAAAGAAGTGATTATCACTTGAGGGCTGATTTGAAAATTTCTTTCACCAATAGGAAGCTACACCAACCATTATTTACATAGACTACTTTTCTCTGTGAAAAAGCAAAATTCCCACGGGGAAAAAATAAGTGAATTCAACTACGGGGCTGATTTTAAAACTTCTTTTAGGGTGATTCTTCAAGGTCGTGATTTTTGTTTTATTCCTCTGTCGTATTTTTTTTTACTTAGTACAGAAAAAATCATGCTCCCATGAAAATAAATTTGTTCAGTACCATAAATTTATGTTACTGAACAAATCTATTTTCATGGGAGCATGATTTTTTCTGTACTAAGTAAAAAAAAAATACGACAGAGGAATAAAACAAAAATCACGACCTTGAAGAATCACCCTTTACCGGTTGAAAGCTACACCTTTATGGACATAGGCTACTTTTTCTCGGGGAAAATGCAAAATTCCCGCGGGATAAAAATAAGCGAAAATTTGCATAGAATAAGGACAATTTTGTTGAAATTTCCACGGGATAGAGAATAAACGGGACTTGGGGAGTGATAATGATGACGATGAAATTATAATAATGATGGATGTTGCCGTTGCCGGATTTTTGTTTTATACAATGAAAGAGATGAAGAAGCTTTACCACAAATTGGAATTCTACGCGGACGAAGTCGCGGGCAAAAGCTAGTATTAAATAAAACTTCTACATATTAAAACTCGTGATTCCCGTAAGTGTCTATGTATCGACAGTTTCTCCTTTCTCGCAAGTATTCTCATCCATGGCGGAATAGTGAAATACATATCAATCAATCAATATCTATCACATTACATGTTGTACAAGGTGACCTTAGCCTC
The DNA here is from genome assembly GCA_947859365.1 of Archips crataeganus. NCBI lineage: Eukaryota > Metazoa > Arthropoda > Insecta > Lepidoptera > Tortricidae > Archips > Archips crataeganus. The sequence goes on along the minus strand of OX402053.1, from coordinate 6,881,991 downwards.
TGGACAAATAATGAAACCATGGATAAGACTGATACTTAGCAATATCGTAAAATAGTTATTTGCTTAATTAGACAAGAAAACAAAAAAAAAATTCTATGAAATCATATCATCCAAATAAACGGGCTCCTCCAAAGTGATACGTTGAAAACCGTTAGTTTTTCGGTAAATATTGATCTGATTGTTATGATACTTTGCAGTTTGGTTTTAAATATCTTGCTAAACCAGTAGTATTAGTATTTGTCCAGAGGCTAAGGTCACCCAGTAGAGGTGGAACAGACAGCAGGTATACATATTAGGGTGATTACCTAATTCATACTCTACATTTTTACATTGTTAATCGGTTATTAGCTATTGCCCAAGGCCTCTCATTCTGAGAGGAGGCCTGTGCCAGTAGTGGGACTAGTGTAGGCATCAAATAAGATTCTTGATGCGATGCGATGAAATATCAAGAAAGTTCTATTTAATCGCCGTGCAATGAAGACTATTTATTATTAATTAAGTATCAACTTATTATCAAATGATGACTATTATTGTTCGTAAAATGTCCTTAATGCAAAGACTTTTAATTTAATTACAATTTATGTCTAACTTCCTGTTGCGCGCGTCTTTATCTGCGATGATATATTTTTTTTATATAAAATGTGAACTAATTAACTGTATAAAAATGATTGCCTCCTCTCAGTGCACGGCAACTCTTGGGTCAGCTGCTAAGATTTTACGGTAGCATTCTTAATCAACGTACACGGGACGAATTGATATTTTCCTTTTTCGAAAATTATTTTACTTATAGCGAAACGAAGGCGCGTGAATTTGTCAAAATTAGACATAAATGACATTGAAATAAGGATCACGATATGCGTCATTAGTAGATCTGTAATTGAAGTATAATCTCCGCAGCACCGGCCGGCAATGCCGAGCCACGCACCATTGCGTGGAGCGCGTGTGGTCGCAGATGTCCTTCCCAGAAGACAAGGACGACATTTGCAAGATCTGCACCGACATGGTCACGCAAGCCAGGGACCAACTGCAAAGCAACGAGACACAGGTATGTTATGTATATACACTCAGTATCTTTACTTAGATTAGATTTGATGACCGGATAGCCAAGTGTTTAACCTGACTATGAAGCTTGACACCGATTTTCTTTTTCTATTTTTTTCCAGAACTGGTATAACTGGTCTTCTTTTGTTCTGGGACACTCTGCATGTATACCAAATTTCGCGTCAATACACTACTAAAAGGTCAATCTTGTCTTGCTAAATTTTAACTTAACGCAGACACGCGAAAAACTTGTTGAACATTACACTCCACTGCCTTCTTTCCTTCCTTGTTTACTTCCTTTCCGTGGGCATCCGTCGTCGTCATTGAGTACCTATTTATAACCTGCCTCACAATCCGTCGCCACTTGTCTCTGAGAGTTGCCTTCTGGAATGTAGCTAGAGAGGGAAGGGTTGAGAGCAAGGTTGGACAATGTCCGTCTTAGCAACTTCTTTATCCACCCTAGAAAATTGAAAGTATAAGCGACTACCACTACTGCTAGATAAAATCCCTGGCTAGGCTAATGGTTACCTTCCGTATAATGCAGCCGCTCATAGCGTGGACGGTTATGAGAGCAAGGGATCGTCCATGGCTGGTTTGGTTTGATTGGCAGGTCGTCTTCTTGTAGGTGTAAGACCTCGAGTGTAGTGCAGTAATAGAATAATGTACTAGCTAAGATTTTTTTGCAGCTTACATCAAGGATGATATAGACTGGATTGGCAGTCGCCATAGTACGGATCGGCAGCGGTTTTTGTAGTTCGATTATTAAATCTAGATGGCGCTGAAATATAGCCAGAGGCTTTGAAGGCAAAATAATAAGACTACAGATGTTTCATATTACTACAAATCTATTATTTTTCAAAAATATTGCATAATAATACATTTGTAGTAATATGAAACATCTCTAGTCTTATTGTTTTGCCTTCAAAGCCTCTGGCTATATTTGAGCGCCATCTAGATTTAATAATCGAACTACAAAAAAAGCGCCCGATCCGTACTATGGTGACTGCCAATCCAGTCTATATCATCCTTGCTTACATAGTTATACCCGTATACATAAAAAAAGTTACAAATTTGTTAGGTGGGTGAATCAACTTTTTCGTGTTGTTTAAGTTGTCCAAGAGACTAAAATTTGTGTAACCATAGCACCAGATTTCATGAAGAAGTTGATTCACCCAGGTAAGCAAATTGTGTGTTTTGCCTGTGTCTGTCATAATCTTACTATATTATAAATGCGCCAGTTTGTGAGTGTATGCGTGCGTGTGCTTGTTACGCCTTCACGCTAAAATAAATAAATGTTTTTCTTTCTTTTCTTTTCTTTCAAAAAATGGTTGGACGGATTTGGATAAATTTTGGTATGTAGATAGCTAGACATCTGGTATACATAGGCTACTTTGTATCCCGATATTCCCACGAGATTCAAGTTTAGTGACATGAAATTTTTCATGGGTAGTTGTCATACAAGGTAAATGAAGACCACGATGTAATTTTTGGGAATTCCCATGGGAATTTAGTGAATCCCAGAACTTCAACTGTCAAATCTAATGGGTAAAGAACAATGGCAGATACAGACAAAGGAATATTAATTTAACATATGCGTAACAAGCGTTTTTTAATAGAGGAAGGGGGCTCATTCGTTGTCGCTAATACCTACAGAAAAATACGTACTGAAAGACACTTAATACAACGCTTACTAGGTATTCAAGTAATGTGTCATTGTTTCCATTCCCTCAAATTAAACCATTATATATACCTAGTATCGTCCGATTAAGCCAATTACGTGCTTAATTAGTCACACAATGGTCCGAGCACGTATATCTTATCGCAGCTTTGAACTCACGTAGCTTGATTTTAAGATATATTGGGGACACGTGAAATTTACATAAAGTAAATAATTAATCATCTATTGTCTTCTTTATTTCCATTTGTATACTTATAAAAGAGTAACGTGTCTGAATGGGAAAAAATAATAACCAAATAAATATCACGGACTCTAAGGGCTTAATAAAAATAAAATCACGATCGCTTCCTTTGTGTAACGAAAGTTACTCATACAAACTATATGGACAACTTTCGTTACACAAACGAATCAATTACGTTTTATTTTAATTAAATCCCTTACCTAATTGTGTACAAATTTTTGAAAACTAACATGAAACAGTTGAAACTATATCCTGTCTATTTAACAGAGTTAGCAAGGCGTTCTCTCTGTTGCACTTTTGTATGCAAATGAAAGGGACAAGAAACTGTCAGTGGGCGTCAATAATCGCACGTCAATGGTGGGCTCGGCATTACATGCCGTTTGTTGGAATATAATATTTCTCGTGATTTTTTGATTTTTTCCTTGGCACCTCAAATAATTACATGTCATGTTTATTCATCTATTAATCATAATTATGTAATTTAAAGTAGTAGATAATACTACTTATTTAAATATATGCCCTGCAGAGGGACGTATGTGCCGGTGCATCGTCCTTATCGCTGACCAATTACGTGCATTCTATGTTTTCTAGTACTAACTCTGTTAAATAGACAGAGTATAGAATGCACGATTTTTTTCACTTCCCGCATTAGAGGGTTAAATATATACGTACATACTTAAATACCTGAACACCCAATACTTGAGAATTTGTTATAAATACTTGGATGAAATTTGGTATATAGGTAACTGAGCGTCTGGAATAACATATAGGCTACTTTTTATGTCGATATTCTCACGGGATAAAATGTTAAATTCCAAAATCACTGAATCTAGTATAACATGAAATTTTGCATGGGTGTTTTTCATACAACATTAAATGAACGCCATTATAACTTCTGGAAATTCCCATGGGAATTTGCTAAAATCCTGGAATTTCAATTCAGCTGCTAGACCTAATAGTTCACGCGAGCGAAGTAGCGGGTAAAGATTAGCATTAATAAATCAAAGTCAAAGTATCTTTGTTTGTCAACATAGGTAGTTGAATAATACACAAAGTGTTTGCAACATAATTAGTATCACTATATTTCGCCCACATGCATACAAATAGTTTGCAGTTAAATAATCATACCTATAAAATTATAAAATGAGAATCGTCAAAAAATTAATGATAAATTGAAATAAATTAATTACCTACTTACATTGATATTATTGAAAAACAAAAGATGTCAAACTAAATAAAATATGATACACCGTATAACTAACTGAATTGCGAGTATTGAATGATAAAATACGTAGGTGGGCGAAATTAAATTAAAATGTCATTATAATGTCATGAAGGTAGGTACAAAATTAAATAAACAATAAAATAGTCATCAATTTATAAAATCAAATGCAATAACTAACTGGAAATCGATATGAGTATATCATTGTATGTGCAGTCAAACCATTTGATTCCTGACTCACCCTAGAACGTTTTACAGTAGTAGTAGTAGTTTAGTAGGTAGTTACTTTTTTGAATATTTTAAATAAGACAGCCGTTGTTCGATAAAATTCTGTACAAATGTCTGGTTATTGCTTTTTGATTCTTAGCTAGAAAGAAATACCGTCACCCACATAACATGGCTAATAACTGCCCTGGCGGCAAATTAAGATCTGGTCATCCGCCCTTATGAGTATATTGGTATCCATAAAAGGTCATAATGTAATGATTGCCATAATTATCATTTGAAATAACTCTTTTTTCTGTAAATCTGAATTTTTCTGGATTGTTTAAAATAAAACCTAATCTATAGACGTCAACAGGATGACCACTTTAAAAATCCTGAATGTTTTACCGTTTCAGAAAAAAAGCGCTATGTCAAATGGTTATTATGACAAATGTTACATTGTGACGTACAATGTTATGGATCGCGAATGGGACCCGCGCCAATAGATAAATATTTAATAGGCATTGAACCTTATGTCGACGACATGTTAATTTCTTATTTCACTATTATTATCACTGGGCAAAGGAAGAGGTGAACTCTGCGTGCCTTAGCCCTGGGTCAATGGCCGATAGTGACTAATTATCACGGGACGGATAACTTTGTTTGCTTACCCTAATTGTACACATTTTTTAGGAATATTTACTCGGCAGGGAAGAGAATATTAATAACTATAATACTATAACAGGTGATCTGGATATGGTTCGACAAACATTAATGTATCTTCTTTCGCTTGTGAATGCTTAAAATTACCTCAAATATTAAGAAAGCCGTGGTATTTAGTGGTTTGAGCTATGGCCTTTCAAGCAGAGGCCGTGGGTTCGAGCCCCGGCTCGTACCTGAGTTTTCGGGATTTTCGTGCGATTACGAATACATTTGAAATTTACCATGAGCTTTACGGTGAATGAAACCATCGTGAGTAAAACCTAGACACGTCCTGCGAAAAAATTCAATGGTGTGTGTCAAGTTCCTGATAGGCGCTGGGTCCGCATGGGAACTGCAGTTGAATTACTGTATTGAACAATCGCCTCCACAACCCCATAAATATTTTTAAAGATCTTTCCAACGATACCCCACACTATAAAGTTAGGCGAGAAAGAAATCAGAGATGATATATTTATTAATCTTTTATGTCTACTTCAGGAGGAGCTGAAAGAAGTATTCGAAGGGTCGTGCAACCTTATTCCGATCAAGTTAGTCCGCCAGGAGTGCAAGAAGTTGGCAGATGACTTTGTCCCCGAATTGGTGGAGACGCTCGCCTCCCAGATGAACCCTCAGGCCGTGTGCTCCGTCGCGGGACTTTGCAACAACGCCAAGATCGATCTGATGCTTGAGGATTATGTAAGTATTTCTATTGGACTCTTATATCTTTTTTTGTATTTATGTACACTCGGGGTAGGAAAACCTTTGTCAGTTATTAAAGTTATTCCTTTATCCATAGACTCTTAGGGTGAAGCCAGACGAGCGTAATTTTGTGAGTCGTGAGCGGCAGAATTTCGGTTGTGCCATACATTGTGTCACGTGAATGTCACGTGATGACCTGCATATTGTATGGCGCGACCGAAATTCTGCCGCTCACCACTCACAAAATTACGCTCGTCTGGCTTCACCCTTACTTAGAGCTATATATCCATGCAAAATGCTTTGATTACCTACGCGACAGGCTGCGCCTAGTGTAGGAACCTGTGCAACCACAAATAGTACATGACGTAATTCAGTTTTTAGAATGCGGATTACTTTTGTTTTTAATGTACTTGTGTTCTTCCTTTTTATTTATGAATAAAGAATTTGACTTTGAATATATCACACTGACGGTTTGCCAACGTATTAGAAGCGGAGCGAACGCGCGGCAACGTATTAAATAAAATACTTATGTCTAAATATGTTGGGCGTTCGCGGCGAATCCGTTAGCTCCGCTTCTAATACATTCGCAAATCGTTAGTGTGATATGGTTCTTAGTACTTATGCGATATTCTGTTTCGTTTGAACTAAAATGTTGACAGTACCTACTGACAATTGATTTGGTGCAAGAAAATGTCAACTTTAGGGTTCGTCGTCGTTTAGGGGTAGTCGGGCGGGGTAAGAAAAGATTAATTCTTACCCCGACTGTATATTATAAGATACTCTATGTCAATTTTATTTGAAACAATTAAAATTCAGATTAATTTTATTTGAATAGTTCAAAAAAATTGTACACAATAATTAAAGGCTTAATGAAAATAAAATCACGATTGCATCCTTTATACATATAACGAAATTTAATCAAATAATCATACAAATTATATGGGTAACTTTCGTTACACAAAGTAATCAATTATGTTTTGTTTTAATTAAAGCCCTTAGGTGTGTAGTTTTTTTTTGTAAACGTCTTTAATTAGTTTTTGATTTTGTTCATTCTTACAGAACCACCAGCTAGCCCAAAGGGTGAGCTGCTCCAGCTGCCAGCAGACCGTGACCGTCGTCAGGAACAAGTTTGACTCCACCAGCTACGATGACTTCCTTGTCGGATTGTTGCGGGTAAGACACAAAAGAATGAGTTTTCAAAAAAAATACAATTTTTTTCTTACTCTGTATAGTCGACAAAGAAATTCTATTACCACCGTAAGGTTCAATGTCAGTTGTATGGCTTAAAACATCAAAGACTATTTTCACTTACAAGTCAATGAGACAATCAGCCTTATTGTTTTAACTGTGATGTAGGAACTGTTATTAACAATGGTAAAGCACTTACTTGGTCGACTATTTTGCATTGCCATCCAAACTACATATCCGTACCAAGTTTCAAGTCAATGCCTTAATTTAAGAGTTCCGTCCTGCGGAGACGATCCTGGCTGGACCAACAGGATTTCACAACCGAATTATTGTATTGAACTACCCTTTTCGTTGTTCGTTTTTTACTCGCGATTGATAATTTATATAAACGAATCAATATTCTCTGACAGGATTTTGATTTCCCTTTCTCATTTATAAAGCTTTTGTCTACACATTCCTATAGTCGACCAGGTTTTCCATTTTTTATGACAATTCCTGCATCAGAAGAAAAATAATTATGTCAATAAGGCTGATAGTGACATTGACTTGTAAGTAAAATAAAAATAGCCTTTGTTTTTTTCTACCATTTTCTTTTAAAGGTATGCCGTGACGTCGGCTCCCTCTCAGACTCCTGTTCGATGCTGGTCTTCAAATACTACGAGAACATTCTCGCAGCCGTCAAGAAAGACCTTACTCCAGATAGCATGTGCCACCTCAGCGGGCAGTGCGCCTACCGGTTCCATACTCACGACGAATACACTTTCCCCGTCGCTAAGGAACTGAGCAATGTCGAGTGAGTATTTGTCGAGTTTAACGTATGTGCTTGGTTAACTGCCGACTCCCGAGAATGTATGGCCCCTCAGTGCAACTGCAGGTTCCATAGTCATGACGAATACACTTTCAATGTCGTCAACGAACTAAATAATGTCGAGTTAAATTCTATTCGTCGAGTTTGTGATCTCGTTGGTAATGGAAGAGTTGATTGCTGAATGTGCCACTTTTGTGCGTAATGCAACTGTTCTATCATGTACTACTTATTGCCTATTTTATTATTGTTTCCTTTTGTTTCACCAGAGACGTGCCTTGCGAATTCTGCGAGAAACTGGTCATCCATCTGCGTGACGTGCTGATTGCCAACACCACAGAAATTGAATTCAACAAGATCCTTACTGGTACGTCGTTTTATTTAAATTTATTATTTTTTATAACAATTTCATCTATCCTGTATCCTGTTACCTTGTCGAATTGTGACACAGAAAAAAGGTTCAGTATCGTGACGAGTTTGTGACAAATAAATATTGCCAGCACCCTTTTGCCTGACAAAATAAAAAATCATTCAGCTAAATGTTTTATTTATATTTTTTATTATTTCATCTTATTTCAATAACATAATGTAAGCTGATGAAATTGCAGACAATAAATTTATTTCGTATGACCCAAAAGAAGATAAAAATGCCAATAGGAGAAGGCCAAAAAGTCTGATCACGTTAAAATTTTAATGGAAGTTAACCATAGAAAACGACTGTCTGGAAGTTAATTTATAGTATAGAACTTCCCAGGTCCCCAGTATACTATAAATCTTCCCAGTTGAATTTTTCGCTTCGAGCCATTACATTAAATTTGAACCTTAATACTATGACGATACCGTTTGTTTTGAAAGATAAGGGCTAGAAGCGAAAAATTCACCTGGGAAGATTTATACTATACGTCTCACAGCACAAAGCAATAATATTAATTTTAACTACCGACGTTAAGATGTTCAAATTTTTGGACTGAATTTCTTAAAATATACTAATTACCGCGTATAGTTCGAGTGCGAAATGTTTTTTCCACAGGCCAAGTGAAATACAGTGTTATTACAATGTCATAAAGGCGCTGTCATGGATAAACATTTTGCACTCGAACTACGACTAGCTTTTTCCATAAGGTCTAATTTGTACAATTTTCACTGTTATTTAATTTCAAGTTGAGCCTTATGGAAAAGCTACTTACGCGGTATTCCAGTTATACTTACGATATTACTTAGGTATCGCAAAATTCCAGCGTATTTACTAACCATAAACGTTACCCCATAGGCCTCTGCAAGCAAACCGGCGAATTCAAAGCCGAGTGCCTTTCCCTGGTCGACCAATACGCCGACCAAGTGTACAGCTTCCTTGTCTCCGGTCTGAAGGCTTACGAGATCTGTTCCATGATCGGCATCTGCGGGAAGAATGTGGAAGTGCCCATTGCCCCGCTGCTGCCTAAGGAGTTGGCCGTCAAGGCTGTGAACCTGTCGACGTCCAAGCTGATTGGAGCTGATGAAGCTAATAGCTATACTACTGAGAAGGTATTTGGGTGTACATCTTACTTCCTTACTAATAATACTAACGCGAAAGTTTGTATGGATAGATGGATGTGTGGATGTTTGTTACTCTTTCACGGTAAAACGGTTTGACGGTTTCTGATGAAATTAGGCGCACACATAGTTTATAACATGGATTAACATATGCAATACTTTTTATCCCGGAAAATTGAATAGTTCCCGCGGGATAGCGATAAATGAACTCTCCGCAAACGGAGTCACAGGCAACAGCTACTCTATCTTAAACATCCGAGGAGTCAAGGTGGTCGAAAATATCTGAACACACACGTACGCGATTGATATACTCCGATGTTGCCAGAGAAGAGAGAGTAGAGTGATTAACTCCTGAGTGTAGTATTAGGGTCATACACATTTTTTGAAGTGAAACTTGTAATGCGACTTCCAACAAGCGTTGCGTTAAATGCGTTGCGTTAAATACGCAACGCCACGCAACGCAACGGAAGTTGACGTTATTACGAGACGTTCGCATTATATAATATACTAACGGATGTTAAAAACTTCGTCGGTGCGAACCAGATCAATTGCGTGGTTTAGTATGAAAACTTGTAAAAATCAAAACTATTTTAATGGTAGATCGTAGAATAAAGTATTTAAACCGTATTTAGTAAAAAAAAGTATTGAATATCTTTGAGAATTACGAAAATCAAGAAAAAATATTAAAAATAACGTGCGCACGAGGAGCAACGCCATCTAGCGACGAGTTGTGTAACTTGTTTCGCTAGCGCTGTAGTTGGTTGCTTGCTAGCCGCTTACTGTCTGTGCAAATTTGTATGAGACTTGATAAAAGCGCCATCTAGTGAGTAATTTAAACACATAAATGCATAAGTAAATTTAGTTCTTTAAGTTATTGCAATAAGGTTCATATTTATGTATAAGTGCCTTTTTCATTTCCACATTACGAAGTTTCACTTCTTCCGCGCGGAGGAGCTGCACGCACGATTTTTGTTCGCGTCTCTCCTGTGCATATGCCAAAAGTTAAGTCTACATCGGCGTGTGGGACTCCTAGCCAATTTGCGGCTCATTTAAATCTTAAGTTTGCTGACTCGCAAATTTTATGTCCACAGGACAGACAACTTTTGTTTCTTACACTGTGTATGACCCATTAATTAGGAGTAAAAAACCTATACTATCTTATCTAAACTCCAAAGTATTACAATCCAAAATGTTCCACAGATACACCATGTTGAGATAGGCGATAAGCAAACGAACGTCCGAACCCTGCCCGAGGCCGTGCCCGCGCTGCCCATCGAGCGAATGTTCGTGCAGGTCCCTCAAGGAAAGGCGGCTTGCTCGTTCTGCCAATACTTCCTGCATTATCTGCAGGTCGAGCTCAGCGATACTAACAACGAGGTAACACTGTTGTTTCTTAGAGCTATTATGTTGTACACGCGTGCGACGAAATTTGCGAAGTCACCAATCCGCACTGGGCCCGCGTTGGTACGGTCCTGGCCCTCTCATGTGCTCTAAAGGACGACGACGGTGTCCCAAAATAAACGACAACCTGAGGCCGTATTGTCTAACGCTTCTGTCGCTTGTCTTCGCCTTTGCCGCCTCTTTCTGTCATCCTTTTATACCGTTTGACAGAGAGAAATAGTGATTGCGAAGGCAAGCGTCAGAAAAGTTAGACAATAAGCCAGCTGGTACCGGGCGAGACAGCTCTGCAAAATATAGGAAAAAAACCACTTAGTTAAGCGATAATAGACATTTTATAGAAAATTATCTTTTTTTGACGTAAAACTGACCCGTGATTGACCACTATCTCACGTGATGAAAAGTGCAGATGAGGCCAAAGGTGTATCTCACTCACTTTTCGACCTTAACTCGTTGACATAGAGTCGAAAAGTAACGAACCTTTTCATTCCGCGACTGTAGGATAGGACAGAAAGAATTGGGGAAAATGATTGATTCCAAGTGCTTTAGACATTGAGGCATCTGGACATTAAGTTACAAATGTTTCCAGGACGCGATCAAGACAGTGGTAGAGAAGGCGTGCGACAAGCTGCCGCAGTCGATAAATGGCGAGTGCCGGCAGTTCGTTACCGAGTACGGGCCCGCTGTCATAGCGCTGCTCGTGCAGGAAATAGACCCCGCCAGCGTGAGTATTACACACGACTGCTACTGGAATAATAATAACCTAATATATAATAATCTCGTGTCACGGTGTTTTGTTTATATTTGGTAGGTCTGAGAATAGGTCGTAGATTATTTTTTATACTTAAACCCCTATTCGTTGCAGACGGAATCACGGGTAACAGCTAGTCTATCTAATATATAAAAACCGGCCAAGTGCGAGTCGGACTCGCGCACGAAGGGTTCCGTGCAATTCAATGTTACTCTAGATGATGTCGAATCTCAAATCTTTTATTTAGTCAAAAGTTAAAGATTTCAAAATGTTTCCTCCCATACATTGATTGATATGGTTACGTGGTTGTCAACTCACTTGATCTCCTATTTATTTATTTCAAAGCAATTGAAAATCTAACTTTACAGTTAATTAAAAATAAATCTACTTTTCTTGCCTAAAATTAAGTGTTTATTACGAGTTGCGTCGGAATGGTTGTTTAATGATGTCAACGTTGCTACTCATCAGGTATGCCCAGCGCTGGGTCTGTGCCCCCAGACAGCGGAGGTGAAGCGCGGCCCGATCAACGTCGGCGCATCCAATTGCCCACTCTGTCTGTTCGCCATCGAACAACTTGAAACCGTCATTAAGAACAATCGTAGCGAGGTAACCACCCCTTACACTCTACAAATAAGATATTCTTAAGATCAGTTTAGTGCGACCAAATAGCACGCAGAACAGATGGCCGTTGGGACCGAAAAGTTCTCGAATGGAGACCACGGACTGGTAAACGAAGCGTGGGACGTCCACCAACGAGGTGGACCGACGATTTGGTAAAGGCCGCTGGTTCAAGGAGGATGCAAGCCGCTTTTAACCACCTAAGTCTAGCAGTGGACGTCCTACGGCTGAAATGATTGATGATGATGAAATCCAGTTTAGACCTGCAAGAACAATTATGCAAGCTGCATTACATTGCGGCGTGTAAAGCGAACGAGTTCGAAGTGGTCAATCAAGCGCCGCAATTTAATGCAACTTGCACGATTTTTCTTGTAGGTCTAAACTGGGCTTTAGGACTGTATGACCAGTTTTGGACGCTGTCATAAAGCATTATATCGCTTTATCAATGTAACTTTATATGCTGACGCTTATGTGTAACGTACGCTTGTGTGCCAAGGAAAGTAGTAACTTCACAGAAAGTGCAGGAGCTTTTTGTACTTGTTCCTTTATCATCAGGTGCAAAGAACAACACGTAAGAATATACGTAGATTGGCGATTGCCATTCATACTTTGTTGACTTTCTTACCGGATTCTTCTCAACGGGTTTTTTCCGAACCAGTGGTAGATTTCTCGACTTTCATAAGTACAGGTCGATTCACAAGCGCTGGCACGAATGGATCAGCCAACCAGGTGACTCGACCTGTCCCGACTTGTTATATTATAGCCTAAATTTAATAAATATTTTACTTTGTTTTTCTTAATAAAATAGAAACACTGTGTATGTTGCTTTGTCACACGTATATGTGTGAATAAAGTTTTCAGTGCCACCCGTTGCAATGGTAACACAAATTTTGTCCCTTGGACAACCGGGGACAGAGTAAACAACACAAAAAAGTTGATTCACCTATAAAGCACAATTATTAGGGTTCCGTACCCAAAGGGTATAAACGGAACCCTATTACTGAGGCTCCGCTATCCGTCCGTCTGTCACCAGGCTGCATCTCACGAATCGTGATAGCTAGACAGTTGAAATTTTCTCAGATGATGTATTTCGGTTGCCGCTATAACAACAAATACTAAACCAGAATAAAATAAACACTTAAGGGGGCTCCCATACAACAAACGTGATTTTTTTGCTCGATATTGATAACGGCAACAGGTAGACGCTTGAAATTAGGGATGCATCGATACGCCTTTTTGCCGATACGATACCGTTACCGATACCGATACAAACGACTAGTGAATTAAAATTAAATTAGGGTAAAATATATAAAACACACAATTTTGGTTAAATATTTTTAATTTCTATTAAAATATATAAACAGCTACAGACTTTGAATAAGATTATTAAAATTAAGAACTAAGGGTAATAATTAAAATGAAATCAATGACTGTTAATAATTAAAACTAACATTAACAAGATTTTTGTTTTGCCTCGTTTGCAACGAACTAGATCAAACAAGATGCGCGTTTCCATTACTTTTTTAAAGCGCAAAATTTGAAAAGTATTGTTGTATCGGCAATAAAAATATCGCCGATGCCGATATATCGGCAAACCCAAAATATCGCCGATATATCGGTATCGGTATCGGTATCGGATGCATCCCTACTTGAAATATTCACAGAATATTTAGTTATATATTCACTTTAAAAATAAATAATTAAAATAAAATAAAATAAATATTTAATTTATAATGGTACGGAACACTTCGTGCGCGAGTCCGACTAGCACTTGGCCGGTTTTTTAATTTTGATGATCAATCACTATTTTTGGAAAGTGTTTAATTTTACTTAAAATGGTGGTCAATTAAACAAAAGCCTATATAAACATCTAACTTGTCCTTAGACTGCCATCCAAGCGGCCCTCGACGGCCTCTGCAACCACCTCTCGGACAAACTCCGCACACAATGCGTCGATTTTGTCGACAAATACAGCAAACAACTCGTCGAAATGCTCGTCGCTAACTTGGACGCGCAGGAAATCTGCGTGTACCTCAAACTGTGCACTAACGACGCTCAGGACCCGCTGAAGCTCGCGTCCCCCGCGATCGACAAATGGTTCGAAAAACCCCAACTTATGGCCGATAGGAACAACGTGAAGAAAGCCAAGAAGCCGCCGGTGGACATCGCCGATATTGATAAGATACGTAAGTGACATTGACAATCCATTACTTACAGGCCGATTCCCAAGAGCTGGCACGAATGGATCGAATGAGTGAATGAAAGTATCGATGTGTTTCCTATTTGAATACTCTTCACACAAATATGAAAATGTCATGCATCAGTCATTTTCCTACAAAAATGTCAAAGTGACATTGCTTTCGTTCAATCCATTCGTGCCAGCTCTTGTGACTCTTCTGCTTCTTCTAATACAGAGGCTGTATTATCTTAGGCACTGTGAATCAAAATCGTTTTCACTTCTTTCTGCAAAACTGTACAGGTGAGAGTAGAAATAGATCGCAAATGTCCCCCGGCGTTAGACAGTACGGCTTCAAAAACTAAAACTAACAAATTCGAGGGGTGTGTGGTTAAAATAATTAACTGTTGAAAAAATAACACTGTAAAATATCTAAATTCAAAATCCCTACAAAGCATTAGATCGTTTTATCAGGTTTGACCACGCACCCCTATGTTTAAAACGCTTTATTTTAGCCCTAAAACCAGATTAATTTTCGATTAACTGCAACGTTAGATTTTTTGTTGCTTTAAAACAAATAAATAGTTGATTGAGTTGGCGAACAAGTGAAGTCATAAGTTGCTATTGCCATTCAAACTATGAGATAATTGAGTTTTGACAGCTTGTGATGTCCTGACGTGCTGTACGTCCTTAAATTACCGTGGGTATAAAAATAAACAAGGACTTCTCTCATGCAAAATATAATAACTCAAAGAAAACACGAGGTTGGTTAAAACAATTCCATAAACTTATAAATAAATCAACAAGACAATAATCCGTAAAAGAAGCTAAAATAGTGATATAAATCTATGGACTAAAAAGGAAAAGAAATAAGACAAGGTAAAATACACAAAAACATAAAAATAAAGTTGCAAGGATCGAACTCGAGCCAGCTGCGCCGCAGTCAAGCTTTCCCCAACGTCGCCACCGAGCTCTTAATAAGTTGATTGAAATATAGGTTTGGCTTCCGCGTCCGATGACCTTTATTTTCACTTAAATCAGCAGCGAGATGTACCCAGTACTGATGCGTGATGTTACTAACACTAGGACGCTAAGGGCGTTTCTGCAGGCTGTGAACAAAGTGGCCATAAATTTCTCAAACCTGTGTGTTGATTTTGTTATCCCACTTTGTTCAAACTTATTAATAACACTTACCCCGTTGCTCCTCAATAACCGATCACAGATTATAGTAACTGACAATTATTTCAATGGCCGTAAACTCTTATATCCCATTAATTTCTGTAATCCGTACATCAGTTTATTTCGTAATGTCATGACCGTCCTTTATATCTTTTTATTTTCTTCATACCCTCTCATGTGCTACTACCCTCAATATTCGACTTGGTCTACCTGACTTTAAGTATAAAGCGAATGGACATGTAAATTTATAAAGCTTCATAATCATGGTCATGACAAGCTCATAAAAAGTACGTCAGTTGATTGGTGGTGTCGACATCCCTATTTGCCGCCAACTCTTGAGTGTGAAGTAAAACGATGAGTGTCTCGTTTAAATATATTATGTTTATAGATATTTCTGCCAACAAACTGCTATGCAGTTTGGCAGAGGTATTTGGAGATAAGTATTTCTGTATTTCTTTTGTTTGTTTTTGAGTAAATAAATAATTTTTAAAAAAATGTTGTGTTCTTTCGCAGAGACTAACGAGATCCCCGACAACACGGTGAACGGTCGTCGCGTCAAGCAGCCGCCGCGCGCCAACACCATCTGTGTCATGTGCGAATTCGTCATGAAGGAGATCGACGACGAAATCAAGGACAAACACAACGAGGTGCGTACAATACAAAGCACTTATGTATAACTTTTTATTTAAAACTGATCTATCGGGTGAATATTCAGCGTTGTTACGGCGTTTCCTTTCGTCATTACAGTTTAGGCAAATAATTACAAAAGAGATGATGCTCAGGGTTAACTTTTTATGAAAACTAAAATCTTATTTGGCTTTTTTATGAAAACTAAAAGCTCTTGCGAATTGTGTTTCCGTTGTGGTAATAACCGTTGGATGGTAATGATGTATAACCGAGTGGTCAAAACGCTTGAATATTAACTCTGCCCTTCCTGACAGTGTGTGCAGAAGTTGCAAAGCCCACCTATACATAACTTGCCGCCCGCGGACTAAATGCGGCCCGCTTAGCTTCTATGTCTAAAGTAACCGACGTAGCTCGAAGAAACGCCAGACCCAAGTAGCAGTGGGCAGGGCACATCGTTCATAGAACCGATGGCCGATGGGGCCAGAACGTTCTCGAATTGCGTCCACGGACCGGAAGACGCAGTGCCTCCGATAAGATGCAGCGACGACCTGGTTAAGGTTCCGGGAACACGTTGGATGCGGATGGCGCAGTTTGGCGCAGTTTGGAGAGGCCTATGTTCAGTCAGCCCCAAGCATTCAAGTTTTGACGTGACAACGTCTAATAAATCGATGAACGCCGGCTGCATACACGAAAAAACATGACTCATTGTAACGTACATGTAACGTTGCGTAACGTTACATTCTACAGAGCAGCGAAGCAGGCCAGTTGCATTGCAAGAGAGCGGCGAGGGCCAGTTGCAAGAGAGCGGCGAACGCCAGGATGTACAATGCGGGGTGCGGGGGGTTTTTTAATGTTTTGTTATGACGTTGTCACGTTAAACTATCGGTTGTAAACCGACTTTACAGACAACCGGTTTTTTTTACTGAGCGATATTTACTCACTATACAAATTATTCCCAGGACGAGATCAAGAAAGTAGTCCACGGAGTGTGCAAGCGCATGCCTAAATCAGTGCGCGCCGACTGCGACCAGTTCGTGGAGAAGTACGCGGACCTCGTCATCAGCCTGCTCGCCCAGGAGCTCGCGCCGGAAGAGGTCTGCAAGGAGCTGAAGCTGTGCCAGCAGACCAAGATTACCGCCTACAGAGGTTAGGAATCATCTATAAGTTACGTGTGGGTCGGGTCATACACAGCGTAAAAAAAAAACATTTGTGCATCAGTGGCGAGGCGTGAATTTTTTTCCAGGTAAAGCCGGACGAAAAAAAGCAAACAAAAATCATACCCCATTTCTTAGTAGTTAAACTAGGTTATATTCTTGAAAACTAGTACTTACGTGCAGTAATTCGGTCTATAAGACTGCAGCATATTTATCCTTTCACTGATATCAGTATCAAAACAATATGTTACTTATACATGAATTAGACACTGAATTATAATCAGATTTACAACCTGACAGACGATAATATGTACGATTAAATTTCACCGATATTGCGTATCAACACTGATCTAATATTGTGTTTTTATTAAAATTATTTCACATAATTTTATTATAATATAAATAAACAAACTACAAAACACTGAGCGATTGACATGACATTACTTAATGTTGTCATTTCAATAAATACCACACCACAAACAAATCGACCGCGCTAGCGGATCACGTCCGGCACGTTCTATGGTTCTGAATCGTACATACAGTGCCACATTCCGGCAGCGCGGCACAGCGTATACGATTTGGTGTTGTGCAGCGCGCTGAGCACAGCCCGTGGCGGTTTAATTTTGTCTGTTTATAAATCTTATTATAAAAAAATAGATAAAATATCGTACTTTCTGTTTTACACCAAAACTCGATATTTTAAAATTAAATTTCGCTCCAGTAATTTTAAATAAGTCTACGAATAGCTGCATGAATGTCAATTCCGTCGGCTATTCCAAGTGGGATAAATTAATTTAAAAAAAAGCTTCTGTCAAATTGAAATTAAGCCTTATGCACAATGTAGAAAGTCTTTTTTTAAATGTGATAAGCCGATAGAGACCGGGTTATCTTCAGCCTATTCCATGCCTATTCTTACGGTAGACGCTTGTAGTGAATCTATGGTTTTATGAATGAATATTTACATGTGTGAGTGTACAATTCCTGCCGGAATACTGAATTTATGAATGACTGATTGGTCATGTGGATATTTTGATGCGTTTTGTTACTGCACCATTTTGAAAAATACTTAAAAGTTTATTATGGAAGAGTAAGTCTCTATACAAACAATCGGTTACTAAGAGAAGCATTTGGTTACTTCAAAATTTTAGGCAACCCGCTAGGAATCGAGTTGTTAGCACCCTTCGCCACTGTTGTGCATCCTGTGGACATAAAATTAGCGACTCCGAGTCAGCAAACTAAGATTTATTTAAACGGGTCGGAAGTCCCGTCACACACGTCGCCGCCGATGACAGACTTGACCAAAAAATACAGACCCTTAATTTTTGTCATGTCCACAGGAGAGATGCAAACATAAAAAATATATGTATGATATGTCCCGAGTGCCACATGAAACAATACTTGCTTATTTTTATACTAATTTTTGATAGAAGGGGAGTCTGAAAATTCGAAATCGGTGTGACGTTAGTTCCCTCATTTCCTTGTTCTAGCTCTTTCTGTATATACGTTTTTTCTTAATCAATCCAGAATATTTCAACAAAAGGTTGGGTTAATTCGACTAAAAACCCCTGTGAAGGTTTTTTATTGAAATATTTGGTTCAAACCTCGATCAATGTGTTGTCCCTTCGGCAGAGGACATCCTGAACTGCGCCGTGTGCGAAACCGTGGTGATGGCCGTGAAGAAAGTGCTCAGCAACGATAAGGTCGACCATGACATCGTTCACGTCATCGAGAAGTCTTGCGGACTGCTGCCCGCCAAGTACTCGCAGAGGGTAAGTGTCCCTATTTACGAAGTGGGGGAGGAGAGGCCCTTTTCATTGTTCCTATGCTGCAAAATATCCATCGTAGTTATTTTTTATTTTTATAAAGAAGTGTCCTTATTTTTTGGGTCAATTTTGTCACGTTTTTTCATACAGTTTATATAGGCCTGGATATTTTTTTAACCATTAAAATTAACAGCGATCTTAATTCTGAGTAAGAATAACCCAAAATTACCCAAAGTTTGCCATAAACTCGACCCGAAGTACAATCTTTCCATTATAAAATATCCCAGTACAATCTTACATTGTACCTTTAAAGGCCGGCAGCAGATCAGTGACTCTCTTTGAGTTGTTGATATGTATGGGCGGTGGTGATCATTTTCCATCAGACGATCCGCTTGCTCGTTTTTCTCCTTCTCAAAAAAAGATAAGTCCAAGTTATCTATACTAATTATAAAGAGGAAAGATTTGATTGTTTGTTTGTTTGTTTGCATTGAATAGGCTCCGAAACTACTGGACCGATTTCAAAAATTCTTTTGCCGTTAGAAAGCTACATTACCACAGAGTGACATAGTCTACTTTTTACCGCGGGAAAATACCTTTTCCTACGGGAAAATTAATTTTATCGCGGGCGAAGCTGCGGACGGAAGGCTAGTCATTGCTATAGTTTATGTCTGATCCGATGACCAATACAATAATACAGATCCGCTGCCAAAAAGCGTGTATTTTTTCTGACAATAACCCATTGACGTCGCAGTGTCACACTTTGATGGAGATATACGGCGACAGCGTGATCCACCTGGTAGAAGAGTACGGCACCAAGGCCGTCTGCCAGAAGATCGGTCTGTGCTCCTATTCGCACGCCGCGTATGTGCACTTGCACACACGTAAGCACTGAGGTATGTATGTACTGATAAACTCCAAAGGAAGTCGCTATGCCCAGAAATGTTGGTTCAGTCTATACTTCGTTTTTTAGCATTAGAAAGAAGGTAAGCGATCTTGAAGTGTATTTTTATTGAAAAACACTTGAAAAATAAGTCACAACAAGTATGTAACAACAAGGATGATAACAATAGATATCCTTGGAACAATTAGCAAGGCAAGGACATATGGTCATTTAAATTCTTTTGGTTTCATAAGTAATAGTTACTATTTTTAAAAGCGTTTTTCAATAAGGGCTGTTACAGACTAGCGTTTTTCTCTGCGCGTAAACGATCGTTTTTGGCACACGCGCTTACACGCGCGCTACATTTAATCGAAATCCCGTGTACGCGCTCATTCGTACGTGTTCGCTCGAAACGTGAAATAAGGGCATGTTCTCGCTCGCGCTTATACGAGCTTATATGCGCGTCAACGCTCGAAGAAAACAAAACCGCACCTGTGCGCGCGTACACGCGCTTTCAAAAACGGAGCTTGAACGCGCGTATGAAACGCTAGTCTGAAACCGCCCTAAAAAGACTCGTCAATATTGTTTACTCTTATTCTGGTGCTAAAAAAACGAAGTATAATAAATACTATTACGTAATGTACTATTTTTAAAGATCTGGTATTTTGGGAGCGTGATAATTTAGGCACGAGCATTAGATGTTCACATTGATAGAACTGACTGACTGTACTCATTTTAATAAATGTACTTTTTATTCATTTCAGTAAAAACAGGAGCTTCGAGGCGCGCCCTACAGTAATCTCTTTATAATTAAGCCATGATTTTTTTACCAAACTGTTTTTATATTAGTGTCATTCAAAACACAAGCTACTGAGACCTTCACGAAGAGGGAATAGGCCAATGTAAAAGATGTCCTATTTAAATTAGCGAATGTTTTATTTTTCTATAAATGAAGTGTACTTATGTGTGATGCAATGGTCACAGTAGCTTTGTTTTTAACCCAATGAGAAGAGTTATGCACTATCATCTAACCTTTAAAATAACAGTGTATGTGTATGTCGTGTTTATTTCATTATTAAGGGTATTTAGTTTTTTTACGTACATCGAGACTTAATCGCGTAGTAAAGGGTGTTTATGTTCACAGCATGTTTTTTTGCAAATAATAATTAGATTCACTTTAGCCTGTGATAAGTGATTTATAACATGTTTCTACGAATAAAGTTGGGAAAACATACAAATTTGTTTTATTTTTATTTCTAAGTAAAATAAATAAATTTTATTGTATGGCAACATCAATGAAGCACACATAAAAAAAGATTGTCGCTGCACTGCGTCTTCCGGACAATATAAATAGTACTTTTTCTCAGAAGCATTTGTAAACTAGCAATCGCCGTTTTTGTATTCAAATTCGCTGCGATTTCTTTCGCAAATGTATGAAATGCCAACACGACATTCGTAGCTCAAAGGTTGGGGCCATCCATAAATTACGTCACACATTTAGGGGGACGGGGGGGGGGGGGGGGTCAAGCGATCTGTGACACGAACAAAATAATGGCGATTTTCATAGTAATAAGTGTGACAAGGGGGAGGGGTCCTAATTGATCGAAATTGGTGTGACGTAATTTATGGATGGCCCCGTTCCACCCTGGTGCGTGATTCAATTTCCTCGACTGTACGCTCGGCTCAACGTCCACGCCACTCAAATATTCGACGCCGAATGCTCATTATACGCGAATGCTCTTAGTGGGGACGCTTCTTTTAAAAAACAGCCCGCAACACTGCTCTACATTAGGCTAGCTTTCCACCAAAGATGTGCTATGCTGCAAGGAAGTGAAAGCCTCTCTACTCTACGAAACTAAGTGACCGTTTCCAGTAAGGCTAAGTTCAGATGAACGCGCGACGACGCGCGGTAGGCTCGACACGCGGTTTAAGATTGTTACTAATCAATGTTGTTGTGCACATGCCCGCTCGTCAACGAGCACGCGCGTTGACGCGCGGTCATGTGTCATCTGAACTTAGCCTAATGCTAAGCTATGTAGCCGTGCGAGGAATATGCACTGTGAAGATGCGCAGCCGCGAGGTAGCATGCGAGGAAGATACGCAGCTCGAGCTAAGCGATGACTTGACAGTAGGGTCCATCCAAAGCACACATCCACAGCACGCATCTTCTTTTCATATAAAAAAACCAGCCAAGTGCGAGTCGGACTCGCGCACGAAGGGTTCCGTACAATCATCTGTAAAAATCACGTTTGTTGTATGGGAGCCCCCCTTAAATATTTTTATTATTTTAATTTAATGATTTATTTTTAAATTCAATACATAATTAAAATTCTGCGAATATTTCAAGCTTCTACCTGTTGCCGTTATCAATATCGAGCAAAAACGAGCAAAAAAATCACGTTTGTTGTATGGGAGCCCCTTAAATATTTATTTTATTCCATTTTTAGGGTTCCGTAGTCAACTAGGAACCCTTATAGTTTCGCCATGTCTGTCCGTCTGTCTGTCTGTCCGCGGCTAAACTCAGAGACTGTTAGTACTAGAAAGCTGTAATTTGGCATGAATATATATATATCAGTCACGCCGACAGTGATTAAATAAAAAAAACTCAAAAAAAATTTTTTAGGGTACCTTCCATAGACGTAAAGTGGGGGTGATTTTTTTTCTCGATGAACCCTATAGTATTTGTTGTTATAGCGGCAACCGAAATACATCATCTGTGAAAATTTCAACTCTAGCTATCACGGTTCCCGAGATACAGCCTGGTGACAGACGGACAGACGGACGGACGGACGGACGGACTGCGGAGCCTCAGTAATAGGGTCCCGTTTTTACCCTTTGGGTACGGAACCCTAAAAGCTTAGGTCAACCCGTTATCACCAGTGCTATGCTATGTGGAACAATGAATATGATTGGTGGATATCAAAGGCATCCATAGCAACCCTCGCTCCGCTCCGATCCAGTGGACAGGCCTCCAGCCTCCAGCCTTATGACAGTATATTGTAGACGTTATTTGAGAAGTTCCTCGCTGGGCAGTGGCGTGTGGTATAACGCACGTCGTCGCCGCGCCTAGAATTTATTAATATCGTCTAGAGTCCTGTTTTTTTAACAAATGAAGTACTTATGATCTAGACTGATTAAATTTGTGCTTTTTAAAGTACATTCAGCGGTTTTTTGTATACAATACAGGCTTGCGTTTGACCAGAATCAGAACTGATGGAAAGCGAAGATGAGGTTCTAAATGTTAATTTTGTTTTTATAAAGTACGCGATATTTATTGCATACCAATATCACATCACAAATCACTTGACAAAGCGTGATGTAGGTAATTATATAACGACAAGTATAAATGTGACGCCCTGGTAAGACAGCAATATAAAAGATAATAATAAAATATGGGTATGTCTCAAAATAAAAGTTTAAAAGTAATAATGGACGAAATATACATAATGGTCATTTGCTATAAAGCAATTTTATTGGAACTTCTCAACTCTACAGGATTTTCATAAAATAAACCTAACCTAACCTAAACCAATCTGTAGATTAGGTACACGATTAAAAAAGTTCGTGTAATCAATAGTTTCATGGAAAATTTTAGTATGTATTATGTTTATGACCATTATGTATTTCGTCCATTATTCGTTTTAAACTTTATATATTTTGATACGTTCCCATAAATATTTATATCGGATAATTGTATTTATATGTAGAAAACAGTGAGAAAGGTCCAGAAATTGACTGACTCATGATGAATTTTATGACGCACGATATTGTAGATGTTATTTAAGATTCTCCTCGCTGGGCAGCGGCGTGCGGCAGCGCGCGTCCTCGCCGCGTCCGGCCGGCTGCGGCGCCAGCGCGGGCTCGTTGGGGTTGTGCCGGCGCAGGTGCTCCGCCAGCCACAGCACGGGCTCCGCGGGCCGCTCGTGCGCCAGCGCCGTCAGCCCCGGCGCCAGGCACGCCGCCAGCTGCTTCTGGATGTAGTCCTTCACTTGGCAGCGCCGGAGGAGCGGACCGACTACCACTGGAATAGGGAATGTGGACGCTAAAGGTATAAGTTGGCAGCCGACTCCACGCAGCAGCAGCAGACGACGTGTCGCTAGCTACGGAGGGAATTTCATAGAAATAAGGTATAAGTTCGCGTAGCTAGCGAAACGTCGTCTGCTGCTGCTGCGTGGAGTCGGCTGCCAACTTATACATCAAAATAATTCCAAGACACGACTCCAGTAAAAAAACGCTTTATTTTAGACCTGACAACCAGATATTTTCGTTTAACTGCAAAATTAGATATTAACTCCTGTGATATTCATCATCATCATTCCAGCCCACGTTCCACTGTAGGGCACAGGCCTCGTCTCAGAATTATAGGGCTTGGGCCGTAGTAACCACGCGGGCCCAGTGCAAATTGGAAACTTCACACGCACCATTGAATTTTTCGCAGGTGTGCGTAGGTTTGCTCGCATTGTTTTCCTTCACCGCTCATGGTAAATCTCAAATGTACCTAATCCCGCACATGAATTCCGAAAACTCATGAGTTTAAGAGGCCATAGGTCAAACCACTAGGCTACCACGACTTGGATTCAACTAACTGTTAGGAAAGAAGAAGTGTATCTCCCTCAGCGCTTCAGCAAGGTTCTCACTGCCGTGGAGTGCGTTGAAGTAATCCCCGTACTTGGTGCGGCGACCGTAGCACGCGCGCAGACTGTCCGGCCAGTACGCCTGCGCCTCTGCTACCCTGCACATACAGAGCTTTTGTAAAGAAACCATGATCATTTGAGCCTAAAGATGTCCACTGTTGAATATACCTAGGCCTGCCCCAAGTTTTGCCAAACAGATCGTTCCTGCGCCATCCTCATTCAACGCGTTCCCGCAACCTTTAACAGGTCGTTGCTTTATCTTCTTGGAGGCCTACCTACACTGTTAAGAAACCATATTTACTAAGTATTCGAAAAAAAACAGAAAGAAAGAAGAATTACGAAAGAGATAAGGCGAGTGTAGATGGAAATGTTGGAAAGGGGAGACCTGAGTGACATTTCATGATCAGATTGGGGATGTCTTGAAATAAGTCAAGTCAAAAGTACCCGAAACCTGTGAGCATGTATGAAAAGACTAATGAGTGTTGTTGGAAGCGAAAGAAGTATGTCAGGATCATAGCATATGGAAACAAATAGTCTTGGCCTACCCCTTTGCGGGAAGGAGGCGTGATTGTATGTAAGGTACTTGCGCCAAAGATGGCCCATTCCCTAAAATGACCCACTTTCAAAATTTTGTACTTATATAACCGTTCGAATGATTTCAAATTTCGTGTCCATTTTCGGTTAGTGCTATAGACATAACTGCAAGTTCAAATACCACGCGCGACGAATATTTATGCCACGAGGAGCTACGATACAGTGTTGGTTTCTCACAGTACCTTGCGGGTCCCATAAGGGTGCGCCACTTCTGGATGCAGTTGCGGGCAGCAAGTACCAATGCCACGACGGGGCCGCGGGACATGTGCGCCACGAGGTGCGGGAAGTGGTGGCGTCCGTAGTGTCCCTTGTACAGCTCTGCCGCTTGTTCTGGTGTCAAGTGGACTATGCGCTTCTGTTTTATGAAAATCATCAGCTTTGAGTAAGGTCATGAACCAAAACGAAGTGCCTAGGCAGCTACACAGCGACATGTGGTATGTGTGCTCGCTTGCAGCAAAAAAAAGGTTAGTTAAATTCATGGACATATTCGTCCATTTCATTACACATATAGGGTAGTTTAAGAGATTGAGACTTCGCGGTGAGTAACAACTCATTTACCTACGAAAGACCTTTTAATGTGAGCGCCATTGTATAATGAAAAACTCGACTTGATTTTACCTATGTAAGTACCTAAAATATTATTAGGTACCCTGGCTGCATAGCTTTGCCTATTGGTAATGTCCAGGGGTCGGACAAAAAGTGCGGATGACGTAAAAATGTCGTAATCTTGCACACAGAATGATGTTTGTATTTAAACTTCCGTGTGACATATAGTAACGAAGTAGTATTAATGAAGATACAAAATAATCATAAAGAAATCAATGGAATTCAGTGAATAAAATAAATTTCACGAAACTTGTTACCATCATCATCATCATCATCATCAGCCTATGTTCGTCCACTGCTGGACATAGGCCTCTCCCATGGCACGCCACTGAGCACGATCCTCGGCCACTCTCATCCAGCTGTTGCCAACCGCCTTGCGAAGATCATCGCTCCACCGAGTCTGAGGACGTCCCACGCTACCTTTGCCAATCCGTGGTCTCCACTCAAGAACTCGTCTACCCCAACGGTTATCGGTTCTTCGGGTTATATGGCCTGCCCATTGCCACTTCAGCGTGCTGATGCGGTGGGCTATGTCGATAACATTGGTTCTCTGTCGGATCACTTCGTTACGAATTCGATCTTTTAGAGAAACTCCGAGCATAGCCCTTTCCATAGCACGATGAGCAACTTTAAATTTGTGGACTAGCCCTACAGTGAGTGTCCATGTTTCGGAACCGTATATCATAACGGGTAGGACGCACTGATTGAAAACTTTCGTCTTTAGACTCTGTGGAATTGGCGACGTGAAAACTCGACGCAGTTTCCCACATGCTGCCCATCCCAGCTGTATTCTTCTGTTGGCCTCTTTCTCGAAGTTGTTTTTACCCAATTGCATAGTTTGCCCGAGGTAAACATACTCCTTAACAAACTCGAGAATATTGCCTTGAATTGCAATTGGTTCCGGACTTACATGTTCATTGAACATAACCTTGGTTTTATCCAGGTTCATCCGAACCTTGTTCTTGTTACCATAAGGTACGATTATTTGAAATTAATAATTAATTAATTATTTGGCAAATAGCGTAGTCTTAGGTTTGATTCGGATGGCATGGTAACTATTTTTGCATATTCACCATCAATGCATTTTTTTATGAAATTGCGGAAGTTTTCATTTTGTAGTTGCACCCAGGGTATGTTTGCTGCTATCATAAAATTTGTAAGGTTCAAATTAAATACACTTTGCCCTTTTTTCTACGTTTCCGACATGTTTGGTTGTCTCCAAATGTCTTTTAATACTGCTTACCTTCGTTGGTATATCTTGATTACAGCAAGAGTAGTATACGTGTTTGTCAAGTACCTCCATAAACGGAAAATTGCCACAATATTCGAGTAAAGATGACATTTTACAGCGTTTTTATATACATTAGTAAATATAAATTTTAGCTAAATATAATCGTGAAGATACAATAGCTAAACAATAACGAAGTCAATTAGTACTTACTCATTTCATGTGGCGATATCGTTTAATAAAGAGGTTGATAAAAGATAAGTTATAATTGTTTATGAAAATCAAAAATACTATTTGAGATCATCCTATAAGTGGTTTGACGTCATCCGCACTTTTTGTCCGACCCCTGGAATAATGTGCAAGAAAGACGTAGGCTGGGACGGCAGCTACCAATACTGAGCTAACTACTACTACTTGACTAGATTCCCGAAACAATTAGATTCAAACATTGGCATTGCACATGTCATGTTGTCCATCGCTATCCAACGTGGTAACGAGGCAAGTTGATTTATGCGCCTGGGACAACTCTGAGGGCCTTTTCGACGTCACTTAGGTTAAAAGCTAGTTTTTTTTATATTCATCATCTAAATTTACTAAAATACTTACTTATCTGTATTGTGCGCGTTATGAGAATAAAGGTACCTGTCTTACGACATAAATTTTTCGTGCTTTTTCCCATCTTCCTGGCCATAGAAACTGCGTAAACAGCGTATTGCTCTATATAGTGGTCGTGAACGTGTCAACCAATACAATAGTAAACTTTGTGCCTATAATAACAGAGCTACCGTGTGCACTGACCCTCCAAACGTCAACAAGAATTTATAATTAGTTTTTTTTATATGGTTTCTATAGATAAAAGAGCCAAGAGAAGGGGCGGCCAATGATAGCAAGTAGTTGATTAAGGGTTGTCAGAAACAAATTTTAGAGTTTTCAGTTAATGAAGTACACAGTTATACCACGGAAATCTTAAGCCACTCGTAGTACAGCCGTCAAAAAATATCAATATCAATGTTGTGTCGTTTGCGAAATATTCAACTTTAAAGTGCATTATTTTGTTAAAATCGAGCGTCCTCCCTCCCCCCTTTAAAAGATAAACTGTCGGTATAAATTAAAAAAAAAATCAGGATGGCAAAAAGGTATGTCAAATTAACAAAGAAAACTATAAAACACATCAACTAACAGCAAAACCGAAAATGTGTTTAAAAAATCTTGATATTAGTTTCTAGAACCATGCATTTTTATACTTAATTGCTTTTGAATATGATCATTAAAACATTTAGTCCTACTAATATTATAAATGCGAAAGATTGTGTGTATTGTGCGTACGTTCATGTGCATGTGTAAGTATTTGCTACTGTTGATAAGAATCCGGCAAGGAACTCAACAAAGGTATGGTTATTTCAATTAACACGATTAAATATTATGTACAAAGTCATCCAATCATAATTTTCTGTTTACTTATAGGCTAATATACTTAATGAATTAAGATTGTGTAGCAAAAAATAACAAAATAAACAATAACATGCGGTTAGAAACTTTAATTAAAAGTCGTCGCTGGCAACCCTAAGGCTAGGGCTGGCAGTGACGTGGAATAATGAGCACGTCCCTCCCGGCCAATGCGCGACTTTGCATATCACGACAGCCCTCGGAGCCTCGGCCGCACGCGCTGTCTAGGGCTGCGCCTAAATATTTTTTATATAAAAAAGAAGAAATCAAGAAAGCTTTTCTGTATTTAATACCTAACTTCAAATGAGTATTGTAATCCCAATTTTAGTTCCATAGAGTTCTGAATACAGAAGACCCTATACTATATCCCTAAGATGTCCGTTCGTTTGTCTTACTTAACTCTACCTCTAGGCTCTCTTGAATTGCGGAAAATGGTACACTACTTACATTACATGACTAATTATGATATTAGATATTTCAGGATGCTCCAAAGTAATACCGCGATCGGGTGTAGGTACTCAGAAACTTCATTAATTTATAATAAAATACATAGCTAACGATTCCTTTGTCCTTTTGAGGCACGGAACCCTAAAAATGAGCAAATGGAGATCCTGGCCTACGAATTTAAAAATGGGTCAATCAATTTTTTTTTGTAAATTTCTATTTAGTCCTTTATAAGTAACTCTGTAATCTCTGGTTAGTGAAACCATGATTTTGCAGTAATTAGATAAACTTTTTATCATAGTGCGATGGGAAAACAAAAAAAATAAGTATTTCTATGAAAAAATCCGGTCACCCAGGGGAAATACCACTATTTTCATACAAATTTCGGGAACAACATTGTCCCCTGGGTCACCCACGAAATAGAAGCTAAACAAAATAAAATAAATATGGCATTTACACCATTATTGACTACAAAAATCTAGGGTTTTGAAAAGTATACTTTAAATAAGGAAAAATAATCAGTTTTTTAATTATTTCGGTTTTCATAGAAAGTAGCAGAAAATCATTTACAAAAAAAAGTTGATTGACCCAAATACGTCACGAATTTGGTATCCTGCCGTCCCGCTCACGCTAACAGTATGTAACGACCGCTTTAGCCTAGTTGGTGGTGAACCTGCCTACGAAGCAAGAGGTCCTGGGTTCGAATCCCGGTAAGGGCATTTATTTGTGTGATGAGCACGAATATTTGTTCCTGAGTTATGGATGTTTTCTATGTATTTAAGTATTTATCTATCTATATAAGTATGTTTATCGTCGTCTAGTACCCATAGTACAAGCTTTGCTTAGTTTGGGACTAGGTCGATTTGTGTAAGATTGTCCCCTAATATTTATTTATTTATTTATTTAATACTATAGTGGACGAGATATGAACTTTGATTTTAGAATTTAGGAGTAGCCCCGCTGCTTCTTTTTTAAGTCGGTCGAAAATAGCCGGGCCGTAGGTATATACTACAAAATTCGATTTTTTAACAAAATAGAGACAGGTACAGTACGATTCAAACTTCGCAACTATCTCCCCTGCAGACTTATTGTCTAACGTTTCTGACGCTTGCCTTCGCAATCACTACTTCTTTCTGTCAAACGGTATGAAACGATGACAGAAAGAGATGGTGAAAGCGAAGGCAAGCGTCAGAAGCGTTAGACAATACATACGGCTTCGGGTCCTTAACGTACCTAAGTATCACTAAGTAGCAGTGACGCTTACAAACGACGACGCTTCAAACGCTTCTTGCTTCAAATGCCAACCCTAGCTCTCGGACATTCGGACACGGCGCTAGCGCTATCCTCGGAATATTTTGGAACGGGGATACAACATTTGAATGCAAATTTTACACTTTGAAAATGTATTGTACTTAGTGATTTGCACGCAAGATTTCTGTTCCTTATGATATAAAATAAATAATAAATAATAAATATCACGGGACAATTCACACCAATTGACCTAGTCCCAAAGTAAGCTAGGAAAGCTTGTGTTATGGGTACTAGGCAACGGATAAACATACTTATATAGATAGATACATACTTAAATACATATTAAACACCCAAGACCCGAGAACAAACATTCGTATTTTTCATACAAATATCTGCCCCGACACGGGAATCGAACCCGGGACCTCAAGCTTCATAGTCAGGTTCTCTAACCACTAGGCCATCTGGTCGTCAAAACCATACGAAACACGACACACGGTACACGGTATGAAACACGTTTTCATGCATTTAACAAGCGATTTATTTCAGGAAAACGTTTTAATTTTTGTACTTAGTTTTAAGTTTTGATGTATCGTAATATTTGAAATATCCCACTATTTAGTTGACTAAATGTAACTATGGCTATACATATTACGAGGGCGCATATTAAGCTAAGATCTAGAATAAAATCTTATTTTCTTTAATGTTTTTGCCTAATATAAATAAATAATTACTAGTTAGCATTTGATGTTTTAATTTAGATTACTCGTATTTTTGTTTAAATTGATAATTTATTTTATCACACTTACGATTGACGCTTAGATATGTTATCCTACGAATAGTATTAACACGAAAGTTTGTGAGCATGTGTGCGTGAATATTACACGAAAACCACTGCACTGGATGGAATTGTATGATATTTAGCACGTAGACAGTTAATAACTTGAATCTAATATGTATATAAAAATCACGTGTCACGGTATTTGTTATCCAACTCCTCCGAAACGGCTCGACCATTTTTATGACACTTTTTTCTCTATATTCGGTAGGTCTGAGAATAGGTCGTAGGCTACTAATTCTTCGCGGACGGAGTCGCGGGCAACAGCTAGTTAACATATAATATTCTCATATAACAAAAGTTTAATATTTCCGCGGAATTGCGGTACCTATGCAAAAAAAAATGCTAAATGTCGTAAAAAAATTTCATCGGCTACTTCCGTGATTCAAAAGACAGAGCCTCTAAGCACTGGCAGATCACAAGGACAAACCAACCTGCTAAGTAAAACGTTCATACTCCGAAGAATACAAATTTCATTGGTGTATCTAGTAAAATATGCGGATATTCCGAATTGTTACCCCAAAAAATTCAACCTAGGGTGAATTCTGGGAAACGTATGTCCGAGAATTGAGCTAAGTTAGGGTGAATAATAGGAATGTTTATCGAGATTCATTTCCAATTTATCACCTCCATAATGTACACTTGACTAGAGTTTATCCAATACGTGTAGACTCAGTATGGAAAAAATACACTGTAAAATAAAACTAACGCGTGATATAAGTAATACTTATCCAGGAGTATTATTATAACAATCATAAAAATATTACAATTGATCAGCCTGTAGCTAGGATGAAAAAGCATTCTTAATTTAAACAAATTCCATTTTTAGGGTTCCGTAGTCAACTAGGAACCCTTATAGTTTCGCCATGTCTGTCCGTCTGTCTGTCTGTCCGCGGCTAAGCTCAGAGATTGTTAGTACTAGAAAGCTGTAATTTGGCATGAATATATATATCAGTGACGCCGACAAAGTGATTGAATAAAAAAAGTAAAAAAAATTTTTTTAGGGTACCTCCCATAGACGTCAAGTGGGGGTGATTTTTTTTTTCTCGGCTAACCCTATAGTGTGGGGTATCGTTGGATAGGTCTTTTAAAACCATTGCGGAGTTACTAACATGATTATTCTATTCAGTGATCTGTTTGCGAAATATTCAACTTTAAAGTGAAAATTTTCATTAATATCGGCCGTCCCCCCCCCCCTCTAAAATCTAAACTGTTTGGTGGAAAAATTTGAATAAATTCAGAATGGTAGTAAATATATCAAATTTACTAGGAAAATTATAGCGGCTAAGATTGCTTGGAAATTATTTGTAGTTTAAGAGTAAATAGTAGCCTAAGGTATAAAACATACCTAAACTTGGATGATTACGCACACATACGAAATCCTTAGAAAAATATTACTTGATTTTTTCGTAATGGCTACGGAACCCTACCTTGGGCGTGTCCGACACGCTCTTGGCCGGTTTTTAGCCTAGCATAGGGAGAATTTTATTTCCCAAAATTTACCTGAGAGTAAATTCTTTAGGGTAACAGATCGGAATAACCGAAAATATCTAATAAAACCTACATCGAACATCAAGGGGAACAAACGTATGAACTTGTGGTTATTGAAATTCACAAGCCGCGTCACGGGCGTCAACATTTGCTCTTTACGGCTCAATATTACACGCTTAAGAATAACCATCAAACTTTATACCCCTCTCATATTGTTTTTAGAGTTCCGTACCCAAAAGGGTAAAAACGGGACCCTATTACTGAGACTTCGCTGTCCGTCCGTCCGTCCGTCTGTCACCAGGCTACAGCCTAATACATCATTCTGTGAAAATTTCAACTGTCTAGCTATCACGGTTCTTCTCTCTCAAGAACCGTGATAGCTAGACAGTTTAAATTTTCACAGAATGATGTATTTAGGTTGCCGCTATAACAACAAATACTAAAAAATAGAATTAAATAAATATTTAAGCGGGCTCCCATACAACAAACGTGATTATTTACTCGTTTTTGCTCGATATTGATAACGGCAACAGGTAGACGCTGGAAATATTCACAGAATATTAAGTTATATATTCACTTGAAAAATAAATAATTAAAATAAAATAAAACAAATATTTAAGGGGTTTCCCATAGAACAAACGAGATTTTTTTGCCGTTTTTATAGATAATGGTACGGAACTCTTTGTGCGCTATAACAAACACCATGACACGAGATTTTTATATATTAGAAGATTAGAAGACTAGCTGACCTGGCTAACGTTATTTTCCCATATAAATTATAGCCTACATACACCCTAATCTCAGACGTAACAAACACAGAGAAAAAATTTCATCAAAATCGGGCAAGTCGTTTCGGAGGTGCGATAACAAAAACCGTGACACGTTTTATAGGTAGGTATATTAGAAGAAGATAGATAATGTTTTTTGGTAGGTATATTCAATTGGTGTCAATCGTCTCATGATTTATTTATTTATTCACACATTGTATTATATCGTATAGTGGGTGAATATTCGAGCGTTTTGACCGCTCGGTTAAACCTCATTACCATTCGACGGTTATTATTAGCACAATCAAAGTACGAATCGCGGAAAATTTAATCCAACTAGATTCAGCATCGGTAGGTACTGTCTTTAGTTTTCATAAAAAGTTATCCCTAAGCATCATCCTTTTTCACCCTTTATAAAGCAGAGGCGATTTAGCGACCACATGCATTGAGTTGGAATTTCAACCTTATTGATTACATTATACGTCACAATTTCCATTGTAATTATTGAAAATACGACTAGCTTTAAAAATATCCTTTGTCAGGTACGCATTCGATAGCTGCTTTTGATTCTCTGGTAGTATGCTCCAATAAATGGGGCCTTATAAAGGGTTAATAATTTTTGCTCAAATGATAATGACAAAAAAACGCCGTAAAAACGCTGAATATTTACCCTAAGTACTAACCGCAAGAATCATGAACCCATTGTTTCTGATATGGTTTTCTATCGCCTCGGTGTCTTCGTACGCTTCTGGCTTTATCACGGCCAAGGTCCGCTCGGAGTACGCGTGGAACTCGCCACTTGTGTCCGAGGAGGCAATCGACATTGTATAAACTTTATAAATATAACGTATTATTTCTGTAAATAAAAGATTGAACGTTTATATTTTCGTGCCGTCTTAATTATGACGCAGTCAATTTGATTGTGGCCGTTGTTGCCAAAGACAATATAATCACTGCGTTTGGTTGTGACAGTTTCGAGCGTAAAACATAACAAGACCACATAAAATAACCATAGATTTTGAATTATTGCAAGCATGGACCTATATTAAATATCCTCCTTTTATACTTTTATACCCTTAAGTTCGTGAAGTTCGTCTAAAAAGTCTAATTTTTAATATTATAGCCTTATTATAGCGGACTTAGAGAATGTCCATATTGAAAATATACAAAAAGGTATGAATATTATTCATCAAAGTTGATCAAAGTTAATAATTATTAGACCGCCTACTACTCTCCTTTTTTATTTTTGTAAACTCACTGCACTGATTTTCCATGTTCAATAAAGAAATTTGTAAGGTACACCTATTTATATGTTGGAATCTTCATCTTTATATGCTTGTGAGCACGTAGGGTGTTAAACCGACCCCGTTCATTGTTTTCAAGGGTCTAGGTCAGCCCCTGCCTGCCGAGGTAGACGTAGCTAAAACGGAGTAGTGATTCGTATGGAGTTTTCTAATATTAGCTCAGGTGCTGCGGAGTTGTTGATGATTAAGTTACTAATATTAAGTAATTTTTACTATATTTTAAACAGAGCACAGTCAGCATCGAAGGTGGATGGGCAGTTGTGACGCTCAAACTGATCTACAAACGACTTTACTGCTAAGGTCATAAAAGGATTGTAGATCATTTAGAGTTCTGCAACAGCCACTTTTACTGCTCACTGTACTGCACATAATGCACACACCTACGTACTTCAATTATTCATATTTATAACTTGGACATTTTAAATACTAAAGACGCAACCAATTAACGTGTGATTTCGTTTTTCTCCTTGACTGTAATGTAAATCTTCTAATATATAAAAATCTCGTGTCACGGTGTTTGTTATCGAACTCCTTCGAAACGGTTTGACCGATTTTTATGAAACTTTTTTGTCTGTATTCGGTAGGTCTGAGAATATGTAGGTCGTAGGCTATTTTAAAACCTACCCCTATTCTTCGCAGACGGAGTCGCGGGCAACAGCTAGTATTCATATAATAGTCAATATACAATTTCTTTTTTATAAGTCAACTATCTCCAATCGGTTGTAATTGCATCATGACATGGCTCTACGTAATTGCGTCACATAACCTGCGCTAGGTATACATACAAATCGAATACCCTTTGTTTTATAACTCCATAGCAAATAATCATAATAAGAATACAGACAAAGATATAATTAGTGTTGTCTGTGTTTGTAAAGAACAAGACGTTATCCCACCTTAAAACATCAACAACCCAACAATTAAACAATCAATCGATCGCTACAATCGTCAATTGCATTCGCAATAGGAAAACTGGCACGCATTTTCCTGCCACCCTCGCGGGGGCTGCGTGCGACGGCGTGGGGGCGGGGGGCGGGCGGCGGGCCGGGGGGGCAGGGCCGCGCCGAGCCAGTGCCCCCCCGGAGCACACGGTGGCCTGACGCCTCCCTGCGACATGATCTGATCTCCCGCCACCCGTAAC
Source organism: Archips crataeganus (assembly GCA_947859365.1). Taxonomy (NCBI): domain Eukaryota; kingdom Metazoa; phylum Arthropoda; class Insecta; order Lepidoptera; family Tortricidae; genus Archips; species Archips crataeganus. Next base: position 6,846,391 of record OX402053.1, on the reverse strand, counting down.
TCACCGCCGTATACATGGACAACTCCTGCCTCCTAGACCTGCTCATCAGGTGCTTCGCTATGACGGAACCCGAGGACCTCAACTTCACGGCGTTCACGGACCTCTGCCGGCTGTGCTCGCTCAAGAGTGGACCGCGGCTCCATATCTTCGACAAGGAATCTGAGCAGAGGCAGATCCTATTCAAATTGCGGACGTGTCTACCCACTATGGTGAGTTACTCTTTGTCATCTCAAGCACCTCCCCCTTCTAAATTTCACTTAATCCTTTACACACCTGAAAATTTATCTTATACAGGTATTAGAGAAGCCATAATTTTATAAATAAAGTGTAAACATTGTGGGTAAAATGCAGCGATGTCGATGCTACGCGGCCGTTGTCGTAGCTCCGTAGCGCATGCGCGCTACGCGCTACGACCACAACAATGGTACACGGCTCACGATACCTGTTGCACCTTGGGATTTATTTTAAGAGGCTGTATTGACTTTCCTTTTATTGTCTTCCTTCAATTGATACCGCAAAATAATGTTTAAATAACGTTCCAATACTAAAACAATGGAAACTACATTAAATTCTCTACACGTCAAATGACGGACGTTGTAATGAATAATGATAGGAGGTATTAAAGATTTTTCGACATCTGTATCGCCCCTTCTCCCTCGAGAATTTTGTTACTCATACAATACAAAAGTTACGAAAGTTACGTTTGAAAGGGTTCACTTGACTCCAAAAATACATACAAGACACATTTGGATTTTAAAAGTTCGTGAATTTCTGTGAACTTTGTTTTGTGTGAAGTAATTTGTACTGTCGGTCATTCACCCCTGGACTATTTGAACTGGGTCAGTTTCGGGCGACATGGCGGTTGTCGACACGTGACACTAATCCCCTAGTTTGTCTATAGACATATCGTTTCGGGGTAAATGGATACAAATTAATTTATATTATTAGGGAACATTGTTAGCAGCTGGTGTAGCGTCGATGTCAGGGTTATAATCGAGGAATCGTCGTGTAATATGGCAGATCACGTGTCAGAATGATGTCACCGCAACTTTAAGAACGTTGAGAACGGGAGTTATTGCTTTGATATACATATATTGTTTGTTGCACGAAGGTAATCTACCTACTGATGAAATTAAAGTTTATACTTAATTATTTTGTCCTATAGCGTATGATTAATTCAAAGGTTTCATTTTGATACAACAACAACGTACCTACCTAATTTGACCGAGCGAGCCAGAAACAATAGTGAATCGTCTCCGTTCCAGTTTGGTCATAAATGCTTCGTGTGAATATTCGAGCGTTTTGACCGCTTGGCTAAACCTGATTAATTATCATCCAATGATTATTACCACAACCGAAGGACAGATCGCACTAAATTTAATCAAACTAGATTCAGCATCGCCACTGTCTTAAGTTTTTATAAAAACATAATATTTACTGTGATGGTAATGAGAAAAAAAAACGTGGCACAAACGATGAATATTCACCCCTGTCAGTTGGACGGCTACGGCTGTCTGTTCTCGTCCACACGTCGCATTTTTCCTTAACATTTTTCAATAGATTTCGGTCAAATTTTGTGAGCAGGTACTATAATTATGTGGAATTTATTTGTTGGTTCCGTTTATGGATTTTCCAAAACAGCGGAGGTAAGGGGGTTATAAATGCATATCATATTCAGCCATTTCAAAAAACCCTCGAAGTCTACAGCTCTCAGAAAACTACTAGTCAATAACTAACAAAAACTTCGGACGCACAAACTCAGTTTAGGTCTGCACAAAAAATCGTGCAAGGTGGAATACATTGCGGCGCTTGAGTGACCGCTTCAAACTCCTTCGCTTTACGGCCTCGCAATGTAAAGCAACTTGCACGATTTTTCTTGCAAGTCTAAACCAGGCTTTAGGATATATTTGAGAAAATTTAAATATAACTTGGTACTAAATTAATTGTACTCCGTCGCATTAAGGGTTCTTTTAAGTTTTCACATCGATTAGAGATACAAGCTTTTTAGGATTCCGTACCCAAAGGGTAAAAACGGGACCCTATTACTGAGACTTCGCTGTCCGTCAGTATCACCAGGCTGTATCTTGGTGAAATATGTCAGGTACGAGTATCTGATGTGAAAATATAGTAAGCCCCTATGACCTTGTATAGTTTTACGCTAGAAGTAGGTATAAAGTATATATAAAGGTAAATATAGTGGAAATTCTCAGAACCGACGATGGACAGTTTATGTTTACAATTTCTAGAATGTCGTCAATAAAACGTACAAACTGACGCATTGAACCATTTATACAAACTGGTCATTAAAGACGTAACCGAGTTTACGAGTCGCAGGATATCAAGAAGTTGATGCTCGTTAAACAGTAAGAAGTTGACATTTCTATTTCTAAGGTTCCGTTCCGTACCCCAAAAGGAAAAAAACCAGTATAAGATCACTTACTCGGAGTTGTCTGTCTGTCAAGATTCGCTAAATCTAACATCTGCAATATTTTGGTGCTTTAGAAAATTAAAGCTTACACAATCAAATAGCCGTAGTAGCCGAGTGGTTTGACCTTTGGCCTTTCAAGCAGAGGGTCGTGGGTTCGAGCCCGGGCTCGCACCTCTGAGTTTTTCGGACTTTACAAGTACATTTGAAATTTACAATGTGCTTTACAGTGAAGAAAAACATCGTGAGAAAACGCACACTCACTAAATACTTACAAGATAGCATTTTACGAACAAGTGTAAATAGCACAGCAAAACCAGAACACTACTTCACTTGCCCGATTTCATTGACCGAGAGATATAGAATCCAACAAATGTGTGGAATGCCCGAGGGATATACAGGTGTATGTATATAGTGAAGTGACTGTACCTACATATCCTAACGAGACCTTATATCTCCAGCAGATATCTAAGGACGACTTTCTTCCAAAGAAGATCTGCGAGCGATGCGTGACACGGTTGGAACAGCTGTACGACTGGCGACAAAGCTGCCTCAGCACAGACAGCGTGTTGCGGAATTACGCGGAGTCCATGCGCATCGTCACTTCCACCATCAACTTCCAGGTGAGAGTAGTAGAGATAAATCAGTAGTACAGGGAATATTCTCCTTAGGCTACCCAGAGAGTTAAGTCCAGTTAAGACTTTATTTTTTATTATGAGAGGGAGGCAAACGACCAAGCGGGTCGTTTGATGGAAAATGATTACCACCGCCCATAAGAGTATGGATGAATTAAACCAAATAAAAAGTAAAAATGGAATGCTAACGGTAAACTGAGGCAGGCTGCTATGCCTTGCTTTGTGCCTCGTCTTACCGGATTCCCCCATTTTACTTGACGTCAGTGATGATAAGTAAACCACCTCAAAAGGCGCGTTCTTATGCTTAATCTTTTAGTACCCAATGTGAAGCTGTGGAATCATTTACCCTCATCCCTAAGAGAATCTCCGTCGGTGGCCTCATTTAGGGAAGGCTGAAGAAGTCGTAGCTTGGCGCTGACACATGAGGCGAGCCGCTTTTGTGTAATTTTAAGGGTTCAGTACTTAAAAGGTGTCACAGGGCTCTTATCTCTTAAACCAGTGTTCCGCAAAGTGTGTGCCGCGGCACACTGGTGTACCGTGGTCATTAATTGGTGTGCCTTGGAAAAATAAAGTCATCTCATAGACCTAAATGACGGACGGAAGAAAAATACTTAAACATCGATGTAAATCACGCTGATTCACATGATTTTTTATTTATGGTGTACCTACCTCCAAAAAATTTCGTTTTGCTAGGTGTACCTTGAACACAAAAAGTTTGCGGAACAACTGTGGCCGCTAAAACTAAAAATTAAGTAAAGCTAAAAATTAAAGGGGCTCGCCATAAAATATCAGAATACGATCGTATTGTCAAACGCGGTGCTTTTTTTTTGTTTTTTTTTTTATTATTAAATGGCGTCTGTCCAACTGGATAATTTTGCCAGAACGCGGTGCTTGTTCAGATAGGTATCTTTGAGCACCTAGACAGTTCCGTTGTTTATAATGGCAACTGTACCAATAGCGTACCTTCTGTAGAATTACGCTACATCCACCATCAAAGAACATCTGACTACCGAACTGACTACAGAGGCCATATTGTCGAACCCTTTTGACGCTTGCTTTCACTTTCACCATCTCTTTTTGTCATCATTTTATTTTTATACCATTTGACAGAAAGAAATAGTGACTGCGAAGGCAAGCGTCAGAAACGTTAGACAATAAGCCTGCTGCCTGCAATAGATCTAACTATTCGACCGCGATTTAAATTAAGGACACGATGGGTGGAAAAAAACAATTTTGCACCATCTGTCAAAACCCAATTGCGTCTTGGTAGTTTTTCCATTGTTTAATGCACTAGCAATGTTACTGCTATTTCAATAATTACCATTCAATTAGTCTCAAGGAAAGTATATGTTACACAATAGACGTGAAGATTAAACGACGAGAACAAAGCTGGGAGATTGGGCACTCAAAGACTCAAACACTCATTTGCGTGTCCTTTGTATTTGTATTTGGGTTACATTAATGGAGAGTTGCGGATGACTGAGCCAATTTAATTACCCCCGTCCTAGATATTGGATCCATTCGTATTAATAAGAGATAATCCTAGAATTAAGGTCAAACTATTAGCGAAATTCTCACGATAAGCAGGTAGTTGAATAAGTTTTCACTTCTTCGTTGTGTTGCGTAATCTTTGTGTTGGATATAGAGTTTGTAAAATGACGTTTTATGCTGCATAAAGTACTTAAAATCTTCGTGTAACTAAAACCAAGACTATCAGGCGCCAACAGCCACGTACAATAAAAGTTTATGAACATTTATTTGCACTATTTCTGCTTAATTTCCTTGGAATCGAAGTGAAAAAAGTGTACTTACTTATATGATAAAACACATTTTACACTCGAGTTGACTATCAACTCTCTCCTATGGCTCGGGCAGATATTGACGTCTCAAGTAATTCATCCTCTTCCTCGTCATGAGCAGATATAAGTATTTTATCTATTATTCTACGGTTTGTTTTTGTCAGGGTCAGTACGAGAAAAATATTTTTAGACCCTGCCCTTTCCCACACAATGCCACACTGTACACCTTAGATAATTTAAGACCTGTACACTGTTACGCTAGGTACACTGTTTATACTAGGTACGTACTATGAAAATTGCAAATATTTTGTTCGTGCTTCACAAATTACGAGACTCCCTCCCCCCCCCCCCCCTGATTTGTAGATTCCCCCTAAAAACCTAAGATATTAAGTAAGTATATGTATTTGAAACATCCAAGTATCAAGAAAAAATACTTAGACAATAAAATTGTATGAAAGTAAGAAAAAAAAAGCTTAATTTTAATAGAATTAATTATCTACGAGTAGGTACCTATTTCCCCGACAGTGTTTCTAATCTAACATCATGCAATATAACAATTTATTTGATGATAACGATTACAATTATCGTCATCGATCTAACTTATCTATTCGAATGGTTTTATAATCGATAACACATGGTGTTTACATCAAAGAATATAAAATAAATGTGTAGACTTTGACTTGGCGAAAGAAATAGAAACTGAGTCCCGAAAATAGTTTAAAAATTTGATTAATCAAAATTATTAACTTTTTAACTCGCAACTTTTTTGTAAACAGTATTAACCCAGTTTCCTTAGACGCCTAATATTATATACCTAATCTAGATATCAACAGTTCAGTTTTATCGTAATTATGACACGTCTATAATTTAAGCTTCAACATGATTACCAAACTTCCATCAACACCCACCACTAATTCGCGTGGATTAAAGCAAGTCGTCCAAACACGTTACTAAGGTGCGGCGTGCACTCTTTCTTCACATCATGCCCAATATCCTTGTCTGTTGCATTGAACTGCAAGCGCAGGTCATTGTTTTCGTATCTGCGGTGTCGACGAGGCGAGGGTCGCTGCGAAGGCTCGCGGTGCAGCCGGCAGGGTGGGGCGCTCTCCACTATTGATCGGCGCGGCCCGGGCCATATCGACCAACACCCACCTCCCACAATAACTACAACACAAAATCAACCCTATTCAAACCGACAAAAGGCTCACAACCAACACAATTTCCATCTAAAGCCAAAGCCACTGAAGTTCAAACCCAATCCTGTTACATTAAGTTCGAAAATTGTAGTAAAAACACTCGTTCTGTAAGGCAATGCATTATCCGCTTTAATGCGATAGTTATAAGGCTGTCATCGGTGCCCGGTGCGCAGTAAAGCACTTGGAAATTTGGTTGTTGGCTACGCATGTCCGAGGCGTTTTGTTTTACTCGTATGGATCGAAGCTGCATCTGTCTCGCCCGCCGCTCGTCAATTTCAACCATCAAAATTCATAAAACTACTGTAAACTACCCGGTCATTGCCCAGTGAATGACGATTTTTAAAAAAATTTGAAGTGCTAACTGTCTATCATTTGCGTTTGATTAACTACAAAACGTGACTATAAAATAGTCCCAACGCCATTTAGTGAATGCTAATCAAACGAAAATGATAGACACAGTTAGCAATTGACAATGTTTAGGTATCTTAAAGTGGTCAATCACTGGCGCATGGGCGATAACTTGGTAGTTTACCCTACATCTTGATTTGTTTTAAGGAGCACTCCGTTTAAAATGAAAACCCCTAATTCGAAACCTCTACCCCACAACACATGAAACCCCCCTTCCGACACGAGTGCAAGCCCCCCATTAAGGGTGCATTAACGCACAGGCCCAAGGTCGTCGGTGGAAGGTGGCACGAGCTGGGGGCACAGTTAACCCTGACCCAGCGGGTGAAGGATATTCCTACTACGCCCCCCGCCTACGAACTGAGTCCCCACTCATCACATACTGCTAAAAATAGAAGTGAAATGTTTGGGATTATCCGAATGCAGCTCTCACTTTTTACGATACATCGGTACGTATGTACATATTAATAAAAATGACAATGCGCATTAATTTAAGTATAATAAAACAAGTAACGCTGGTTCAGCCATACTCTGAAGCGTGCAATTTCAAATAACATTACTTATTTCGATTTTTTCTGTTACTTTAATAAATAAAGTGCTAGTGTGTTTGTATGTAAGTTTACTACGTAAAAAGATGAAAGTTATCAAAATGCTACAAACTGGTAGCAGGCAGCCAGTGAAATTCTTCGACTCGAATAGTACGAGGGGCGTTCAATATAAAGTGAGAATGAGATGCAAACTCTTTCAATATTAGGAAATTAAATACTGGCCGGTAAAGCTAATCTATCTAGCTGATTGCTATGAAAAAAAAAAAGTAACTGTCTTTTGTTTAAAAAAAAATACGGTAATTTCTTTGCAATGCTATTGAGTACGTTAGCGAAAATGGAGAAAATTTAACTGCGCGCCGTTATCAAATACTTGTGTTTGAAAAATTTTTCTACAGACCAAGTCAATTTAGATTTGCGGGACACTTTAGGGTCTAATGCTCCTCCGTATTCGACAGTCGCACGTTGGTGCGCCGAATTTAGACATGGAAGAACATCGACCATGGACGACCCCCGCTCCGGACGCCCTACTACTGCAATAACTGAAGAAATTGTGAAAAAAGTTGAAAACTCAGTTTTGGCGGATCGTCGTGTCACGGTTCGTTTTATTGCTGAAAATGTAAAGATTTCAACGGGGAGCGTGCATAATATTTTACATGAACGCTTGGGTATGAAAAAGGTATCTGCGCGTTGGGTACCAAGAATGCTTACTGACACGCAAAAACAAACTAGACTAGAGATTTGTCAAGAAGCTTTGGACCTGATACAGCAGGACCGGGAACTTTTTTGGCGCGATTTATGACAATGGACGAAACATGGCTCCATCATTACGACCCTGAAACGAAACTGCAGTCTATGACATGGAAAAGGCCATCATCTCCAACTCCGAAGAAATTCAAGGTGGGCCCATCTGCCGGTAAGGTCATGGGCTCTGTTTTTTGGGATGGTAAAGGGGTATTAATGATTGAGTATCTCAAACATGGAGCCACTATTACGGGCACTTTATACGCCAAACAAATAGCAACATTGCGCAATGAGATCCGCGAAAAACGGCGAGGTAAACTCTCGAAAGTTGTGGTGTTCCACCAGGACAATGCCCCGGCACACAAGTCCATCGTTGCAATGGCTGCAATTCGTGATGCTGGGTTCAATATCCTTAAGCAACCTCTGTATTCACCAGATCTCGCTCCCAGTGATTTTTACCTATTTCCGAGATTGAAACAATACCCGAGAGGCCAGAAATTTGAAGAAGAGGACGCGGTAGTCGCTGCAGTACAAGATTTTTTAAGTACTCAAGATGAGACCTTTTTTAAAAATGAAATTTTAAGTTTACAAACAAGATATAATAAGTGTATTAATTATGCTAAAAGGTGACTATGTCGAAAAATAAAATTACATTTAGTAAAAGTTGTTTATAACATACTCATTCTCACTTTTTATTGAACGCCCCTAGTACATGACTTACCTATCTTTGGAGCAGAACACACGAAAGAATTTCGTCGAACATTATTAGAACGAGAAGCAGCAATAACAGACTCCTACTGTATCGGAAGATATATGTATACCTAATGTCGTGTTCTCGTGTTTGAGACTGCACTACAGTGAACCAAAATGCACGTCACTATTTATAAAAGCGAAAATTTTGTTTCCAATTTCCTGGGAAATAAAACTAATTAACTAACTAACTAATGTCTAACCTACTCTTCTGCAACCATGTCCTCGTTAGTTCAGTAACTTCCACATTATTTCTTTACCTAATCAAATAATAGTGTGGTGTGTCAAGGGTGGCACTTTAGCAAGTGAATACGATGTAAAGTTAGCGTCACATTTATGAACACCAGAGGATTGAAAGGGTTAAGGATCTAGACCGCGTGTGCCTGTATTTCCATCGGATGTAACACCGCGTACTTTCCGCCTCTGCCTCTTTTTTTAACCGACTTCAAAAAAGGAGGAGGTTCTATGTTCCACTGTTTATATATGTATATTTTTTTTTTCTATGTATGTTCATCGATATCTCCGCCAATTGTAAGCCGATTTTCAAAATTCTTTTTTGTTTGAAAGAGTATACGTCCGAGGTGGTCCCATTGGTATCAAGTCAAGATCTGATGATGGAATCTTGGGGAAATCGACGGAAACCCTCAAATTTTATAGGCACACCTATGATGATTTTAGCATTTTTAGCATCAAGTCAAGCATTTTCATTCAGAAAATGTCATTTGGTAAACTGGATCTGATGAAGAAGATTACATATGGCCAACGGAACTCCTCAACGGGTCAAATCTTGCAAGTTGAATTTGACCACTTCCCGGTTTCTGAATTGAAATTTTGCACGCTTGTGTAAATTAGATAACAATGCAATATTATTGTAACATGGAGCTGATCTGTAGATGGAGCTGGATGGTGGCCATAGGAACTCTGTGATAAAACGACACAACCCCGTCGAGTTTGGGCACGTTTCATTCGTCTTGACGAGCACTTTGATCCCAGATGGTAACCAGGGTCTGATGATGGAGCTGGAAGATGGCCAAAGGCACTCCATAGTAAAACGATACAACCCCGTCGAGTTTGGGCTCGTCTGATTTGTCTTGACGAGCACTTTGATCCCAGATGGTAACCAGGGTCTGATGATGGAGCTGGAAGATGGCCGAAGGCACTCCACAATAAAATGACACAACCCCGTCGAGTTTGGGCTCGTTTGATTCGTCTTAACGAGCACTTTGATCCTAGATGGTAACCAGGGTCTTATGATGGAGCTGGAAGACGGCCAAAGGCACTCAACAATAAAACTACACAACCCCGTCGAGTTTGGGCTCGTTTGATTCGTCTTGTCGAGCATTTTGATCCCAGATGGTAACCAGGGTATGATGATGGAGCTGGAAGATGGCCAAAGGCACTCCACAATAAAACGACACAACCCCGTCGAGTTTGGGCTCGTTTGATTCGTCTTGACGAGAAGTTTGATCCCAGATGGTAACCAGGATCTGGTGATGGAGCTAGAAGATGTCCAAAGGCACTCCACAATAAAACGACACAACCCCGTCGAGTTTGGGCTCGTTTGATTCGTCTTGACGAGCACTTTGATCCCAGATGGTAACTAGGGTCTTATGATGGAGCTGGAAGATGGCCAAAGGCACTCAACAATAAAACTACACATCCCCGTCGAGTTTGGGCTCGTGTGATTCGTCTTGACGAGCGCTTTGATCGCAGATGGTAACCAGGGTCTGATGATGGAGCTGGGAGATTTTATCCTACGTATCTAATTATACAAATACAACTAAAAAGCAAAAAATAAAATAATTTTTAAATAAAAAATAAAACCGACTTCAAAAAACACCCGTAAACTAAAAAGCAAATATAATAAAATAAAAATTTAACCGACTACAAACAAAAAGCATAGAAATATCTTTCTACTAAGGGTGAGGCCACACGAGCGTAATTTTGTGAGTCGTGAGCGGCAGAATTTCGGTTCGCGCCATACAATATGCGGGCCATCACGTGACACTCACATGACACAATGTATGGCGCAACCGAAATTCTGCCGCTCACAGCTCACAAAATTACGCTCGTGTGGCCTCACCCTAATCTGTTTGAAGTCGGTGACTCAGCATGAGCCAGCAGGAGTGGACCTAGCCATCGACTTTACGTACGTACTATCTATTGGGTTTCTACTACTCCTGCTGGCTCGTGCTGAGGCACCGACTTCAAACAGATTAGGGTGAGGCCACACGAGCGTAATTTTGTGAGTTGTGAGCGGCAGAATTTCGGTTGCGCCATACATTGTGTCATGTGAGTGTCACGTGATGGCCCGCATATTGTATGGCGCGTACCGAAATTCTGCCGCTCACGACTCACAAAATTACGCTCGTGTGGCCTCACCCTTAGTAGAAAGATATTTCTATGCTTTTTGTTTGTAGTCGGTTCAATTTTTATTTTATTATATTTGCTTTTTAGTTTACGGGTGTTTTTTGAAGTCGGTTTTATTTTTTATTTTTTTCTATTAACTACTTCAAATTACAATAATACTTAGTTATTAATTATGCTGAAATCGTGAGACTTTATTCCTTAAGTCATTAAAGACATTGTATCAAATTTAAAAAAAAAACACTAAAACTAGATAACCTATATGTACAACTAATAAACAAAAGAAAAAAAGAAACTAAACTTAGAACAGAAAAAAATATACAAAATAAAAAATATCTTTAAGAATACCTACCACCCGACGGCAGACGTTCCTTAGAAGGCAGGCAACGTTTCCACATTGAATAGCCTAGGCACAATCGTTGACAAAAATAGTTGCCTGCCTTATTATGGTCGCTAGTCGTTTTTCCAGGCGCGAAAAAATTTATTTTTAAAGTTCTTTCGCGTCTGGATCCCTTGGGCCTAAAGTTTCTACCCCAAACGGTACAAATAAGTGAGCCTGCCCTATACAAGCATATTTGCGCCCTTTGAGGTGTTAAGCCGCAGTGGCTGCCGCACCTGCACGAATTGAAATGGTGGCAATATGCGAAGGTGCCACCGTATCCACGCAGGTCGCATCCCAAACGAGCGAGACTTCTGCCTTGCCTGCAAGGGATAAGCGACATTCCGTCGGGCCTCTTGCCGTCGTCACGTGCGATATAATATAGATGATATTTAATATAATAATGGTATAACATAGCAGGCTTTATATCATGAACCAATTCTACGAAATTCTTATAAGAAATCGATTCACTTCAAAAGTGGTGCTACTTGGTGCTACTAAGAACATGATATCTTCAAGGTAAAATAAACACAGACTGTCTGGGGGTGGTTGGGTAGATTTTAATGTTTGATTAACTTTCAGTAAACATATACACTGTGGAAACGGCAAATGCGTCAGAGTGCTAATCATAAGACAGATTTGTGAGCCCCTAAAGTGCAAGCCACACAGAAGAGACGTGGTACGGGGGCGCGTAGCAGTCGCGGTGTCCTTTGAATCAGTTTTCATGCTAAATCTATAGGGAACGTGCACATCGACGGTGCTGCCAACTGGTGCCATCAATTTAATGTTTTACCATGTCAGTCAATATTTGACATTTACAATACGAGTAAATAAACATAATTTTATGAGTGAAAATACATATAATGTAGCTAATCATAATGTATTGTTGCATTACTGGATGTACCAACACATCAAAAAAACATAGTAAATCAAATGGGGTACAATTTTACTACTTTCCAAGGAATAGTACTCGCATGCCATGGTTATGTGAAAAACGGCAAAAGTGGATAAACGTAGTAAAGAAACATAGATAGATGAGATTTAAAAGCATGATTACCAATGATATTATTAGTGAAAATAACTAAGTTTTTAGTTTGTAGTTAATACCATCTTTTTATGTAAACATAACCTTTAAAACATTGGAATGATTGGCTTCCATCTAAAAATACAACAATATGAAGTGCTCACTTCATTGGCAACAAAAAAATTAGAAAATCCTACACATCCATCATAATATTTCGACAATTTTCCCGGGTGAAGAAAACAATCCACAAAAATATATACAAATATACAAATCATACATAAATAGAATGAATAAAACGTATACTTTGAAAACATAATACATTTAATAAATGAAAACGTCATTCAGAAAATATTTTACCGTTATTTTCACGTCGTAAGCAATGGAAATTTTTGTCTGTGCGACAATTTCACCAATGATCTTCAAATCTAATACGTGGCCGGTCTCGAAGAGTTTTTGACCTTTTAATACGCTTTGGTCACGCAGTCGGTCATTATTAATTGATCTGAACCCATATTTTGTAATTCTAATCATGATATAAAATTATTTTGATTCTTGTTTACATTCTTGATAGCACGATGACAGATCTAATAAGTTTATTTTTCTGTCCGCATAGTGTCGCTTTTGTCGCATTAGTGCTGCCGCCTATAGTTACTGCACGTTCCCTATAGAAGCGTCGCGATCCAAAGCAGATAGAAGACACGGAGCGGAGACACGGCCTGCGAACAAACGACGCGGACTGCGTTGCGCTCCCGTCTCTCGTCTCTACTGTGTGGCCTGCGCCTAAGAAGTAAAAAACGTTATAGAACCTGAGGCTGTATTGTGTAATACGCAGGCGCTCGCGATAGCATTCGTCATCCCTTGCTAACTATATGCCGTGTGACAGAAAGAAGTGTTGAAAACGATTGTGATTCCGATTGCGTTAAACAATAAAGCCTCTGGGATCTAATCGGCATCTGGGATCTAAACATTGCTTTTTTTCTAACATAATAGTACAAAGAGAGCACATAGCATTATGACGTTATGTGTTATAATAGTATTTTATGCAACGGTTGTATAAGTGAGGTCTTAAAAGGCGAGTGACGTGAGTTGCGATACGAGCGAATGCGAGTATCGCAATGGAAGACGGCACGAGCCGTTAAGACCAAATTATACACCGTTGCATACAATATTTTTCCTACGAATCGACTCTACTGGTACAGTCGGGTACAGTAGGGTAGAGTAGGGTAAAATAGGGTACAGTAGGGTACAGTCGGGTACAGTCGGGTAAAATAGGGTACAGTAGGGTACAGTCGGGTACAGTAGGGTAAAATAGGGTACAGTCGGGTACAGTAGGGTAAAATAGGGTACAGTAGGGTACAGTCGGGTACAGTAGGGTAAAATAGGGTACAGTAGGGTACAGTAGGGTAAAATAGGGTACAGTAGGGTACAGTCGGGTACAGTAGGGTAAAATAGGGTACAGTAGGGTACAGTCGGATACAGTAGGGTAAAATAGGGTACAGTAGGGTACAGTCGGGTACAGTAGGGTAAAATAGGGTACAGTAGGGTACAGTCGGATACAGTAGGGTAAAATAGGGTACAGTAGGGTACAGTCGGATACAGTAGGGTAAAATAGGGTACAGTAGGGTACAGTCGGGTGCAGTATGGTAAAATAGGGTACAGTAGGGTACAGTCGGGTACAGTAGGGTAAAATAGGGTACAGTAGGGTACAGTCGGGTACAGTAGGGTAAAATAGGGTACAGTAGAGCACAGTCGGGTACAGTAGGGTAAAATAGGGTACAGTTGGGTACAGTCGAGTACAGCCGGGTACAGTAGGGTAAAATAGGGTACAGTCGGGTACAGTAGGGTAAAATAGGGTACAGTAGGGTACAGTCGGATACAGTAGGGTAAAATAGGGTACAGTAGGGTACAGTCGGGTAAAAAAGGGTACAGTTGGGTACAGTCGGGTACAGTAGGGTAAAGTACCCGACTGTACCCTATTTTACCCTACTGTACCCGACTGTACCCTATTTTGCCCTACTGTACCCGACTGTACTCGACTGTACCCAACTGTACCCTATTTTACCCTACTGTACCCGACTGTACTCTACTGTACCCTATTTTACCCTACTGTACCCGACTGTACCCTACTGTACCCTATTTTACCATACTGCACCCGACTGTACCCTACTGTACCCTATTTTACCCTACTGTATCCGACTGTACCCTACTGTACCCTATTTTACCCTACTGTACCCGACTGTACTCTACTGTACCCTATTTTACCCTACTGTACCCGACTGTACCCAACTGTACCCTATTTTACCCTACTGTACCCGACTGTACCCTATTTTACCCTACTGTACCCGGCTGTACCCGACTGTACCTTACTGTACCCTATTTTACCCTACTGTACCCGACTGTACTCTTTTGTACCCTATTTTACCCTACTGTACCCGACTGTACCCTACTGTACCCTATTCTACCCTACTGTACACGACTGTACCCTACTTTACCCTACTGTACCCGACTGTACCCTATTGTACCCTACTGTACCCGACTGTACTCTACTGTACCCTATTTTACCCTACTGTACCCGACTGTACTCTACTGTACCCTATTTTACCCTACTGTATCCGACTGTACCCTACTGTACCCTATTTTACCCTACTGTACCCGACTGTACCCTACTGTACCCTATTTTACCCTACTGTACCCGACTGTACCCGACTGTACCCTATTTTACCCTACTGTACCCAACTGTACCCTTTTTTACCCTACTGTATCCAACTGTACCCTATTATACCCTACAGTACTCGACTGTACCCTATTTTACCCTACTGTACCCGACTGTACCCTATTTTACCCTACTGTACCCGACTGTACCCTATTTTGCCCTACTGTACCCGACTGTACCCGACTGTACCCTACTGTACCCTATTTTACCCTACTGTACCCGACTGTACCCTACTTTTCTCAACTCAGCAGGTCTAAACTGGGCTTTAGTGTTGAGTGTACCCTACATTTAATATTATGTGGCAGCTAGGTGTATCGTAATAACGACATTACGACACAAGTGCTGTTATGGCGAATAGATTAAGTATAGACTTTCTGAAGTCATATTATCTATGTTCATATATATTTGTTCGCGACCATGTAAAAACCAGATAAAAGAATAGGAGTAGGAAAAAAGACTTTTCAAAGTTGAGGAGTGGCATCATTTTGTACCATTTGGGTGTGTTGCACTACGGAATTGTCCAAATTAAATATCTCCCAAACTAAGCCAAATCGACTTGACTTTAGACTACATTTATTTTGGCTTGAAATAACCTGAGGAATCAGGAATGAGGAAACGCTTTAGATCTGTCGGGTTCCTCGTTGGCCACGGTGTATAGCCAGGCGAGCGACTACCGAGGCTAAGTCCCCTACCACACAACGAAATCGCGTAAAAGGCGGAGCGCGATCGCGGCAAGTACGGTAGGTACTCGTACGAGCCCTACAGATTCGGAACTTTACATACACCATTGAATTTCTTCGCAGGTGTGTGCAAGTTTCCTCACGATATTTTCCTTCTCTACTATACGCCATGGTCAATAAATTTCAAATGAAATTTCGCACTTACATTCAAAAATACTCAGAGAGCCCGAGCTCGAACCCACGTTCCTCTGCTTGAGAGCCAATACGACAAACCACTAGGCTTACCACGACTTAGCTCAGTGTTTGTAAAATCAGAGAAACGCGCAACTGAAAAACTCTTAGGTATTCTTATAACAATAGTACATTACTGCAGAGGCCGGGACGTAAGGGGTTGCCGGCCGAGTATCTAAGTTGACAGCCGAATGGTACACGAGGCCGGCATGATACGAGGCCGGCAACCCATGTTCCGGCCGAGGCTTGTATTAGTGCTTTTCTCAAACATGCACCATCACCATCATCATCATCATCATCATCATCATCATCATCACCATCACCATCATCATCATCATCATCATCATCATCATCATCGTCGGCATCATGATGATGATGATGATGATGATGATTACGATGATGATGATGATGATGATGATGATGATGATGATGGTGATGATGATGATGATGATGATGATGATGATGACGATGACGATGACGATGATGATGATGATGGTGATGATGATGATGATGATGATGGTGATGATGATGGTGATGATGATGACGATGACGATGACGATGCCGATGATGATGACGATGACGATGACGATGATGATGATGATGACGATGACGATGATGATGATGATGATGATGATTATGGTGATGGATGATGATGGTGATGGTGATGATGGTGGTGATGATGATGGTGATCACCAGATCAGATCACCATTACCTTATTATTAAATAAGCGTAGTGGCAGAATATCATAATGAACCAAAACGCAAATATTGCTGTCAACTTAGATACTCGGCCGGCAACCCCTTACGTCCCGGCCTCTGCAGTAATGTACTATATTTTATAACGTTCAATGGTAAATACGAAGTTACATTAAAAAGTTGCTAGCTATTTAGCATCGTGTAGGATTTCCTCATCGAGGTGCGTCTCGAAGGGGAAAGTCAATCGATGCACCGTCTACCCCGAGTGCATAGGGCCGGCTGAGGGCGGACGCGTCAAGACGTCTCGAGAACTCTTTGCAATTTCGCGCCCCCTGGTACTTTCATTCCGTATGCGTGACGTAACAGAGCAAGTCGTGTACTTCTAAGTGTTTCTGATAGCCTGGTAGGATTGTCAATTAAACGGTTAAATAAATGTGATAATTAAATGATATTCAAACAATGGTTTTGTTTAGGATATTGTTGTTTTAGTGAAGTTCTAACTAGTGTTGTGTACGTGTCAGTATTACCAAAACAATCATGATGCATATCGATTCATTCTTCGAGATATGGGATTACGGGGTAAGAACAATATTAAAAAGCAGAAATTAAGCGCCACTATATTCGTTACTTTCCTTTTTTTTATGTAATAATGTGACAAGTTTCTTCCGACGAATTCTTTTTGGTTTTTGACAATAATGGTCTTTCCGAAAGCGCTCGTAGAATTATAAAATCTAATTAACTCTTTATTGAAACTACCATGTTTATTTACTACTTCGCTCATATATGGCTTGCTTACATAGTGAAAAACGTGAGAGAGGCGAAACACGTGTCCAAATTTTTACCTATGACGATGGTGTGGTGGTGTTTCTCTTGGTTGTGAGTTTAGTTGCTATTGCGTGGATTAATTTGATATCTTTTTACGCGGAGGGAGTGCGGGAAAATTGCATGACAATAGAAGATTGTGCAACAAGAGCATATAACGTGCTATTTTACCCGAGACGTTCATATATAGCCACCGAACTGGTACGGCAAGGGTGGATAGACACGTCAAGGGGAAAATGGGTTTAATGCTTCCACTTCGATTGCAAGGAAATTAAACAGCAACATTTGAAATTAAATTTACAGGCTCTTATTTTTCATGCATTGTAATTTCTGAAATAATGCACCTACTAGATTTGTCTAGTTTTATTAATTTCGTAATATAAAACACCAGTTTTATAAAAAAAACATCAAACTCATAAGTTTAATTTAATTTCTACAGTTTGCGGCTGATTGCCTTGGTCTTAGACGAAGATTTTACTTTAAATGCATTCTCTCGACATAAAGAACAACTTTACGATCATGAGAAGTGAAAAATATATTTTCAACACAATCACTGCTATTTCGTATGACTTAAAACTTACCTATTTCGCGGAGGACCAAAATAAGTAGGTATTCCATTTATTTTAACATGGAACTTGTATTTTTGCCAAATCCTTAAAGAATATGAGACCATTAAACGTCATCATTTTTCCAAGATGACAATGACTTTACACCCAAGTAACCAAACACAATGCACGCGCGTACTTTGCATAGGTACCCCTTACCCCAGCGCTGGGCCCTTGAGTTTGCTTTTAATCAGTGCGTGATAACGCTCCCTCCACCCTCGTTAGGGAACGTCCCTTATCTTTGGGGGACTTGGATACTCAAACAATGAACGGCGATTCGGAATTTCGTTAAATATGGTAAGTACTCGTTTAGTTTTTCTTGCCTGTACCTGTACGGCGTGGATTAATGTCGACATACTTATTTAAATTATTATTTTTATTCATTGCTAGCTTTTCCCGGGAAATATTCCAAGATTTTACTAAATTTGCATAGGAATTCCCAAATAATACATTGTGGTCTTCATTTACGTTATGAAGAATACCGATGCAAATTTTTATGTCTCTAGACTTAACGGTCAAGATTTTAGGATTTTACATGGATTTCGTGGGAATATCGTGATAAAAGTAGCCTATGTGTTATTTCAGACATCCAGCTATCTGCATACCAAATATCATTCAAATCCATTTTACTGTTTTAGCGGAAGGAGTACCAAACTTTGCCATTTATAGTAATTTAGTAGGATTAGGTTTATTCCGCGGCTTTGCTCCTGAGCAAGAATAAAAAAATTGGATTGCTGTCTATCACAAATCCCTCCCTTAGTGCATCTCTAGGAATAGCTGCCAAATACTCGTAAGTCGCTAGTTGGAGCTAGTTTATGCGTTGTCTCTTAGTCAGTCACGTTCCCCGATAAGAACAAGTACATTTAGTTAGTTTACCAACTGAGAAGAGCACAATATTTTTTTTGGAAAAAAATAACATACCTATACCAGAGTTGGGCGTAATCAATTACTTTTGGAATTAATTACACGATTACATTACAGTAATCGTGATTCTTCAGTAATCGATTACTTGGATAATCAAAATTACTGTATTACACTATGATTACATTTTGTAATCCATTCCTTTGTCCCGTACTATGTTCAATAAAGAATCTTCCACACCCCAGTGAATATTCCTATGGTTTAGGGACATCTTAATACAACACCTAAGCGTAATAATAAGGAAACCACTGCCGTCTAAAATATAATCCAGGAAAATAAGTAAAAACTTAATAGAATCGTGATCTACATCCCGTAGAAAACATGTCTAAAGCTGTCTAAACTTAAACTTGCGATAGTTTACATAATTACCCTGCGGTGAAAACTTTGCGTATTCAAATGTTTTATTATTATAAATAGATCCATAACAAGAAGACAAGAGGTTGTCCATAAAGGTAATAGAGTACCTACTTAACAATTACTGCGTCCAAAACATGAAAAATGAAAAAGCGTTTATTTTAATAGTTTACCTTGCCTATTGCTTACCTTGTATATTTTTTACATGTACTTGTTTTTCTGTATTATTTTCTTTGTGGTGTACAATATGGAGTCATTGTATTGTATAGTTTTTTGACAAAAAAAGTTACAACTAAGGGCATAAGGGCATGTTCCTTAACTTTAATAAAATCGTCTACGTACGCACCACACGCACAATCGCGCAACCCCGGCGTTTATACATTAACCAAATCAAAGTTGTCCAAAAGCATCCCGCAGGTCATTGAACCCGTGTCGAATTTGGGCAATTAAGCATAGGGTGTTATGGAATGGCAGCGAGGGCGGCACTGTCGCCGGGGTGAACCCGCCACCCTCGTCAGACTTCGCCAAAGTTTTGTGATAACTGTAAGAAAAAAAAAATATGTTTCGTTACGGTCAGGATTAGGTAAATTGTTATGTCATCCTACGAATGGGCATTTCAATTCAAAGTATATTAATAACATTTATTTTTTTAAAGGACTAAATTTTGAGGTCTTCTTACGAAAAAATTTTAGACATTTTTTTTAATCATCATAATATCATCAATATTAACAGCGCTCTTGATTCTGAGTAAGAAAACCCAAAACCACCCTATTCTGAAAAAAGAGTAAAAGATACATTTTAAATTGAAAATACCCGAATCATACGACATTTTAGTTGGTTTTCGAATGTGATTCGATGTTTGCAATGTTTTTATTCAGGAGACAGACTTTTGCAATACCCTATTATTTTGAGTAATTGGGCATAGACAGGGATGTTTGGAAATAATTACGATCTATATTGGCGATCCCTAGTTTCAAATAGCGTATCTACCTACTCGGTTAAAAATAAATAGTTATGTTAATAAATACTTTAGATGTTTCTAAATTATATTATAGATCTGTTTTGAAAAAATATACCTTGTTGAGTTTCTCGCCGGATTCTTCTCAATAGAGTTTTCTAAACCAGTGGAAGATTCTTCGACATTCATAAGTGATTTTTATATAAGTATAGCCCACATTGAATAACAATATTTTAACTTAGATTTTGAACTAACTTCGTAATAGACTAACCTGAGAAAATAATTCACCTTTTTGCTGATGTGACATTTTTAATCATCTTACCATCGGTTCTGCCTTTAGTCCTGTTTCGTAAGCAAATTTTCGTGACTGCCTACAACCACAGCTGGCGTATTTGTTGTTTACGAAATTTTGATTACCAAACGGGACTAAAAGTGGTTCTATGGGTTTAACATACCTAAGAAACTAAGGAGAGAAAGTAAACAGTCTTATTTATTGCTTTTATAGTTAATATCAGAGAGACGTCAATAATCATAGTAGAAGATGTAGATGATAAAGACGTGAAAATAACTCGTAAGAGACACTAAGATTCCCGGTTCTCTGCCTTTTCGCAACTATATTTTTCGTAACTGATTCATTTGCCAACTGTTAAATTTCTCAACTGTTTTTTTTTTTCTGAAACTGTAAACTATTTAAGATTGTTATAAAACTAACCTAACATACCTACTTAACCTATAGGGCTCTACAGGATTGTCCTGAAATATATCTTGAATAGTTTACAGTCAATTTGCTGACGAATGGGAGCACAATGCACTAGTTTTTGCAGTCAGCTGCTTGTTTTCAAGAACCAAAATCATCAAATAGGTAATTGTTTATTTTCAACAGGACGGTACGGTAAATATGGACAAAATGACGGAAGCACAAAAAACCGCATATCTAGAAGCTCATGTGGCCGTGCAACAACACATGGCGCAAGCCGCGGCTGCTGCAAGACGGGAACAACAACAACAGCAGCAGCAGCAACAGCAGCAGCAACAGCAGCAGCAACAACAGCAACAACAACAACAACAACAACAACAACAACAACAACAACAACAGCAGCAACAACAACAACAACAACAACAGCAACAGCAGCAGCAGCAACAACAACAAGTAAGAGCCTAATATTTATTGAGCTAATAGATATTAACATAAAATAATTTTGTTTAGTGCCTACATGGCAAACACGTCGTCGAAAGACGTCGCAGGCATCGACCCCAAAACGCTGGCCGCATTACTCCGTTGTGCCGCTATTTCTTGCCTTTGAGCGAGATAAACCCCACCTTTAGAGTCCCCCGAGGCCAGAACAAACTTCTTGGACAACTCTTTCGGCACTATATTTGTATCCGTCGACCACGGCCCCATCGTTTCAAAAGCAAACGCCCAAACTCCTGATTAGTTCGAAATAATTCTTATTGCCCCAAGATATTAAAGAATTAAATGCGTGTAAATTGAGTTTTAGTAAAAAAAATATTTTTAGTAAGCAGTTACAAGGTTTTTTGCTAACTTTTTGATCGTATTATTATGCAAACTACATTTGAAGTCGATCCGATCACTAAAATAAAGCGTGTAAATAGGTAAAATTAAGGTTAAGATTTGGCCTTAACAAACATATATGCACATAAAAGCATTCATAGTAAACTTATTTTTATTACACGCTTTATATTAGCTTCACCTGTATGTTTGTTTGTATGTTTGTATGTTTGTATGTATGTTTGTAACCGACTCCTTAGGGCGCGATTTTGACCCACTTCCCGGTTTCCGATTGAGCTGAAATTTTGCACATATGTGTAAATTGGATGGCAATGCAATATATATAAATTGTAGCTGGTAAGTTTGATTGTCCCTTGACAAAAATACTTACCGAACGCACTAAATCCCTTTTTACTATATGTTACTAACCTAGATTAAGATTAACTAACACAAGTGGACCACATTGTTGTCTTTAAGTACTAAATAAATAAAAAAAATATTATTGTAACATGGAGCTGATCTGATGATGGAGCTGGATGGTGGCCATAGGAACTATGTAATAAAACAACACAAACCCGTCGAGTTTGGGCTCGTTTGATTCGTCTTGACGAGCACTTTGATCCCAGATGGTAACCAGGGTCTGATGATGGAGCTGGAAGATGGCCAAAGGCACTCCACAATAAAACGACACAACCCCATCGAGTTTGGGCTCGTTTGATTCGTCTTGACGAGCACTTTGATCCCATATGGTAACCAGGGTCTGCTGATGGAGCTGGAAGATGGCCAAAGGCACTCCACAATAAAACGAAACAACCCCATCGAGTTTGGGCTCGCTTGATTCGTTTTGACGAGTACTTTGGTCCTAGATGGTAACAAGGGTCTGATGATGGAGCTGGAAGGGGGGTAGGTGGCGGGGTGGGGGGGAACGGGGTATGGGGTAAGGGGGTCGGGGGTTTAGAGGGTTGGGGGTAATGGTGTGGCGGTTGGGGTTAGGGGGTGGGGGGGGGGGGTTGGGGGAAATAGGGTGGGGGTGTTGGGGGGTGCGGGGGTAAGGGATTTTGGGGGGTAGTGGAAATTTTTTTTTTAATTTATTGTAAATTTTAATATACACAATTATACTTATGAAATATTTCGCCAAATTGCAAAACAATTTGTTGGCGAACTATACACTCAATTCAAAAAATTTTGTGCACAATAGATACAATACATCTTACAAAACTAAACTACTGACTATACTACTTAACAATTTTTGTATGGAAAGAGTTTATCAACCAAGTTTTCAACTTCTTTTTGAAACAATTTTTAGTTTTACATTCTTCCTCCGAGAATAGGCTGTTGAATACACGCGGTATTAAGTACCTCCTCGTCCTTTTTCCATAATAGTTACTGGCTCGAGGCTCCACATATTTTTTACGTAATGCTAGTCTAAAACAACGATCGTATTTTTTAAATTGCTTAAATCCCAGGCTCTCATACTGATCCAATGCTAACAAATAATTAACCTTTTCGGTCACTGGTATTACATTACAAATTTTAAATAACTAATAATGGGGAGAGGCCTAGATGGTAACAAGAGTTTGATGATGGAGCTGGAGGGGGGGAGGTGGCGGGGGATGGGGGGGGGTGTTGGGGGCTGTTGGGGGGTTGTTGGGGTGTTGGGGGGGTGTTTGGGGGTGTTGGGGGTTGGGGGGTCCGGGGTTAGGGGGATTGGGTTTAGGGGGTTGGGGGGTTGTCGGTGAGGGAGGTAAAGTTAGAAAGAAAGAGGTTTACGTTTAGTAGTGTAGAGCAATGCGCGCGCACCAAAGACCAAGTATAAGATGGACTGATTCTATTTAAGACGAGCAAAAAACCGTTTTGTGTCTCTTTTTAGCACATGGAAACTCTCACTGTGAAAAAAATGCAACTAAAAAATAGAAAATAAATAATAGTTTAAAAAAACTAAAAACACGCTTTAAAAAAAAAACAACTAAAAAATAAAAAATAAATTTTAATAAATTTCAATTCACTATTCTTATAGTGCAGTAAAAAATCTTAATAAGCAATTATTATATTAATAATAAAAAAAAAAAAAAAAATGAAGTTGAAGAAAAATAAAAAAATAAATAGAAAAAGATACTTCATACTTAACTTGTAATTATTATATTGTTATATCCAGATCAAAATTTGTAAACAATTTTAAATATTGATAAATTAAATAATAATAGTTTAAAATATTTTATTGTAAAAAAAGCGTGGGGTGCATGGTGTCAATTGTCAAGGATTATCATTTTGATAACATCTTAAAAAGTACCCCACGCCTTTTTTACAATAAAATATTTTAAACTATTATTATTTATTTTATCAATATTTAGAGTTTACAAATTTTGATCTGGATATAACAACAATATAATAATTGCTTATTAAGATTTTTTACTGCACTATAAGAATAGTGAATTGAAATTTATTAAAATTTATTTTTTATTTTTTAGTTGTTTTTTTACAGCGTGTTTTTTAGTTTTTTTTAACTATTATTTATTTTCTATTTTTTAGTTGCATTTTTCTATTTGGAAGGAGCCGGTGAAGGCATTGGGTGACGTCTATTAAAATGTTGTAACAATTTCTTCTTTTTTGTGCAAGGAAAAATTTGAACTGATCAAACAACAACAGCAGCAACAACAACAACAACAACAACAACAACAGCAGCAGCAACAACAACAACAACAGCAACAACAACAACAGCAGCAGCAGCAACATCAGCAACAACAAACGAACAATACAAATAATGCTACACGTCATCATCAAGAAATGCAAGTGAGTACCTATACAACTGCTAGTAATAGTAATATCATAGTTATCGTTAATAAAATATAGGCCATCACGTAAACTAGCGAAGCAAACAAGAACGAGAACTTATGCTTAGGCAATCCGTTGAAATTAAATGTTTTTAACCATTATACTGTACACGGCAGCTGTCAACTAGCTTCTTAATGAACAGTTGAGTTACAGATCAGAAAAGATGAAGCGCATCTCTTAGGGCTTACTGTGATGGTCAATAAAAGGGGATTTTCATTTATTACATATCAATACCAGATGCGTGACAGTTTTGTGAACTAGTTCTACGTCTAGTTATAAGTATAATTAATTTTAAGTATCTAGTGTAACGATATGGTTTTTACCGTCATCAAACAGATAAATAAATAATAAAATAAAACATCAAATGTTATAATAGCTAAACCGTTTAACTGAGTTCTCGCCCGCGCGGTACAGGGGCTGGGGTATGACGTTGTCGTCAAAAGGGAAGGGAAGGGGGCCGGGAAAAAAAAAAAAAAAAAAGTAAGAAAATGTAGCAAAAACATATTCACTTCTTTGTTCAATTCGTGGTAGGTACTTAATAAATGAACAGTCTGATCTCTACTCATCCTTATTACTAGCGGTCTTTTCTGTGTGTACCCCTCCTTCGAGCTTATTCACGAACAGCCCCATACTTATTAATTTGTTTTATCCCAACTGTTGGCCACCCAACAAGCTCAGAACAACACCAGCGCGCACCAGGGTCACCCGTCTCCGCCCACCGTCAGCTCGACCCAACATCACTATGCCACCATCAACTCTCCCATTAAAGTGCCACAAGTCAGCTCAAGCACTGGCGGACCCGATAGCACGTTCACGGTACCCGATGACGTCGGCATGGGCTTCGAAGGAGGCGTTAGAGTACTGCAGAGCCTTGGAAATTGGTGAGACTAACCCCTACAACCCATATGAGACAGACCCCCCTAAAAACGATTGACTAATTCTATGAAAATCTTGAAATTTTGTTATTTATTTTTTTATTTGACGACTACCTACACCTTAAATTATTCTAGATAAGCTGTACTCGCACAAGTACATTAATTTTACTTTGCATCACATAGGGTATTTGACACCATTAATCAATTGACTGTTCTGAAATTAAGTAATTCTCCGCGTTATAATGAAATGTTTTTTATTGAAGCTTTGTCTTGGAATTATTACTTAATGGAGCCAAATACCATATTCAAAAACGATAAAAATCCTTTCCAATTTTGAAAGATTTTACAATTTCACATACATTTACCGACGTTTAACATTAAATCTGTTAGAAGATATTAAAACATAATAAAATAACCAACAAACTACAATACAAACTATAATAAATATTCAGGCACTTTACATTAACAGTAAAGTAAAGTCGCAAAAATGTCGATACCAGGTCGCCAGAAGTAACAAACAACATTCCCAGGCCGAATTTGATCCCATTCACGGAGCCGTATGCTGAAGGAGGGTCAATGCACCCTGGGACCAGACTGAAAGCTTTGCAAGGCACATCTGTAAGAAAACACCCAGCTATCAAACCCACCAGCTCCACGAATGAAGGTATTGATAATAATCATTTTGATTTAATTTTTTGAAGAACCCAATGATTGTGAAGGATTAGGTGATTTTTTACCAAAAGCAGTTGTTTCAGGTAGCAAAGCGTTTGAATGCACCGTTTGTGGAAAAGGTCTAGCGCGAAAGGATAAACTGACGATCCACATGAGAATACATACTGGTACGGGCTATTTTTTTTAAATAGGGACGTAATAGGCTTGTGTTTGCCTAAGTACTAAGTAATGCTAATGGTAATCGAAGATGTGTTCTGAGATTTTTATATTTTTTTAGGAGAGAAACCATACGTTTGTGAGGTTTGCAACAAAGCGTTTGCACGGCGGGACAAGCTGGTGCTTCATATGAATAAGCTGAAACATATAACACCGTCGAATATAGCGCCATTGGGAAAACGAACCATCTCTATACCACGTAAGACATTACTTACATTATCAATTAAAATAATCGCTTTAAAGTTTAAAAATTTAATCGAAGCTTGTATAGCTTGTCCATTTTAAAATGAACCGCCCTAACACCGCATTTACGCACAAAATTTTTCATTAGATTTGTCAATCGTGATATTGCACACTGATCAAGATCATAGTTCACGGAATAGTCGACGCTCCCAAACAAATGAAGAGTCGTAATTCATATTTGCACACACAAATCAAAATCAACTGATTCAGTAGAAGGGCGCGCGTCATTTTAGCTTACAATATGACAACTCTCGCGGGGAATAAATAACAACAAAAGTATTATTTTTCTTTTATCATTAAAGTGGTATGTATGTATTTGTCATTAAATACGTACTTTTCTGCGTATTAACATAAAGTTTACACATAACATTTTGCAGGACAAGATAACCGAAGGAAATAAAGCTTTGCAGAAATTACAAATTATTTATGCATTCATTTAAAATTTACCATTACTTTCAGCGTTAAAACTTGAAGACGTAAAGCCACAACTAACAAAACAAGAAGACACGAAGCCCAGTCAGGCGGAAATAGCGGCTGCCGCTCAGCAGCAACAACAGCAACAGCAACAACAACAGCAACAACAACAGCAACAGCAGCAGCAACAACAGCAACAGCAACAGCAACAACAACACACGCATCAACAGCCAATTCAGGTGTGCCAAGTACCCGGGCACAATTTCACGGTAAATCTCACTGGATATTAAGCATGTTTTGTTTATTTGCATGTTTTTTGAAAAACGTTGTATAGGATGTCATTTGTTTAAGATATTAGCAAAGTGCTTTACGAATTTAAAACAGCACCTTTTTGTCATCATCACAAACCTTGTATCGCATAAATCCTGCAACAAAAAGCTTGCTTGTATCGCTCTTTCTAGTCTATTTGCGTTATGTGAGCGTGTTCTTGCTGATATAATGATAATAATTGATATTGCTGATGGATGCGGAATCAAGTGCAATGTAGACATCGATATCAGTTGGACATGTCTATGAATAGGACTGTTGACACCATTAACTAATAAGTCATATATCCAATTCTAATTTAAAAATGTAGTCGGTTGAAAAAATCAATGTTGTAGTCCTGAAAACTAGATTTATTTCCAATCGTCTGTAAAATTAAGCTTTTAACTGATTCGAAATCAATACATACTAAGTCAGTCGAATTAACAATAAGTAATAACAATTAAGTAACTTCGCGGCTCGCTATTGCCATACAAAACCTAAAAGAAAATTGCTTTTGACACCTTATATAAATTATGGCAATTGATTGAGGCTGTCAAAATACCAGAAGGTATTGTAGTTGCTGAACGTAAAGTACTTACATCTAACATTTTCATCTCCAGAACACTAACCTGGTCCACACAAGCGCGACAGCGGCAGTGGCGGCAGCGACGGCTGGTATGGTGGTATCGTGGTCTTGCGAGCTATGTGGTAGACTGTTTGCGACCAGGGAGGAGTGGAGCGCCCACGCCAAGTCACACTTACCGGATACTAAGCTGCTGCAAGATAAGATGCAGCAGGTGACGCACCAGGTCTGTGTCACGGTACGGATCGCGTTATGTGTTAATGAGGAAGAGTGAATGATGATGTTGATGTAATAGTAACAAATATAACAGGTTACTTTATAATAGATTTAGCTGTATTCCAGGGCTTCGCTCTCGCAAAATTGTTCAAAACTGGCTAGCTCTCTTCGCCGTGGGGATTTAGGAAAATCTATTTTAGGGCGCCTTTATAATCTTCAAAAGTAAGCTCCAGGACCTTAGTTCGAGGTCCGTCCGGATAACTTTACCATCTTATTCGCTAATCCTACCACCGAGGAGAGTAAAAGAGTCGGTGAAATTATTGGAACATGAGGTATTCTATCTTAGTCCTCTAGTCTATATACTCAACTATATTCTTCTGGTGTTGCCAATGTCCATAGTTGGCGCTGCTCTATTGCTATCTGGGCCCAGTTTCTCGAAGCATATTAGTCTAATAATATTAGTGTTTTTCTCATCCAATTTACGAGACAAAACACTAATATTATTTAGACTTGTAAGCTTTGAGAAACGGGCCCCTGGAGACTCACTCGCTCGTTTGCCTTCATCGAGGTTGCCTGAGAAATGAAAAATTGTTACATATTTATTAGACAGGATTGTCAGCTGTTTTTTATTTCCTTGCAAATTGTAAAATTGATCGAGGACATTTTATCGAACTTAGACATTCATTTTTCCATTGCAGCAGCAGGAAAAAGTCCACTTATCCAACCAAGAGAAGCTGCAACTGCTTCATCACCACAACCAGAACCAGCAGATACTGAACGGGCACGGCATCGCGACAGCCTCAGTCTCCACCGCTACCGTGGTCAACGAAACCGCAAACGGTGGTGCTTACTTCACCCATGGACATACGCACTACGCCCCTGAACGGCAACACACACACGCACACCACCTGTGTTTAATGTGTAGACAGGAGTTCGCTGGCAAGGCGGAGTTTATGTTCCATGTCCGAGGACACTTCGAGGGGAAGGTCAGTGACATCGCGGCTGCTGATGTGTTGGCGCGATCTCTTGTAGATAACTCTGGTTTGTGTACATGAGCCCAGCCCGCGCCCAGCGCGTTCCCTAGTGACGGCTGCGGCAAGGGCGTGATACAGGATGATACCATCATGCTCAAATTCTGAGACATAAGTGATGACGAGTTCTCGTGCTTCGTGACAAGTGATGTGTTGAGGTAGCCGGAGCTCGTCATGGACATAGACTAAGCTAAGCTAAGCCATGTCCTATAGTAAACTACTGTATGGATATTTACAAATTACATAATGTCGTCTTACTTTGTTACTGTACTGCTATACTATGAATATTGTCTTCATTTGAATGTAAAACTGCGATTTGATGCAACAGATGGTTTTTTAAAGACTTGTGATCTACTTCCCTAAAATAAGTTTTGTGTGGCGTTACGATTCACCTGTTTACTATACACTTTTTGAGAATACCTAATTTTATTGTTCAATATTCTAAATTCTCTCCCACATCTTGTTGGGATCTCACGTCTCCATTTTATCTGTTAGCAAGACTTCATAACATGTTTGCTTTGGGCAGCAGTGAAGTAATACGCACTGCATTACCTAGTCTTGCCATTGGCCAGTATCCAATAAATATAAATATATTATAAAATATTAGTAATGCTAGAAAGTGTACTTTTGTAAATGGGAAATTGACAATGTGAATACTAATGCTAATTTAAAGAATAATGCTACTTACGAAAGTTGAAAACTTTTGAATAACTAACAGTTAGAGCAACAAGTCTTAAAATTTTAAGTAGAGTACGTTTCCGGGACTTTTGGCTTGCTGTAGAGAGATCCGATTCAGTGCAATAAATCCTTCCCATCTGAGTTTACTGAGAAGTGATCTTGGTCTTTTATATATTTTTAAGTACATTTGAATACCAATCGTGTGTTAATGAGAACATAAATTTGAAATTTGTTATACATTTTAATTATATGATGTGTTATTTGCAGTACCTAATGATTTAAAAATTGTCTCTATTCTATTCATCTAAAATCCGGGTAAATATTTGAATTATTACTTAGTTGGGCCAATAATCAAGTACATATTGTACATAGCTGTACATAAAAATGTTTGATAGAATCCGACTGCGTCGCTTTATTTATTATTTCTAGTATTAAACTATCTAGTCTAGTCTAGTCGTGGTTTTTTTTAACCAAAGGATGAGTGCATCTAGTCATTGCGTATTCTATAGCTAGTTGTAAGAAATTGTAAAAAAATATTTTTGTATTTAGATTTAGTTATTGAAATATTTATTTGGTGGAAATTTTAATCTTAAAAATGTTCGGGGGATCTTGTCTATTTTTAGTACGATGTACAACATTACTGTCCACATGAAACCGTTTTAAAAAAGTCGTTAGAAAAATATGTTTAATTTTATTACTTAAACGTGAATCAATTCATACAAAAGCTAAAAAAATTACAAATATATTTTAATTTTATTTCGTCGTGCTACTTTTAAATATGTTCCCCGAACAATTGTTCTCGTGCTTCTAGTCTTAACAAAGTAAGTATAGCTAATATAACCTACAAAGGGCGGTGAGCAGATACAGTCTAGTCACAGTAGCCAGTGGAGCGGTATTTAGGACAAATTTAGGTAAATTGTTCAAAAAACTCGCGCGGCTAAACGAACGTGATACCCTAGTACACTTCAGTCTACCCGTGACCACGGCCGCTGAAATGTCACCGAAACATCTATATCGTCATCATTCCAGCCTATTTACGACCCACTGCGGGGCACAGGCCTCCTCTCAGTATGAGAGAGCTTGAGCCGTAGTTCCCACGCGGGCCCTGTGCGGATTGAAAACTTTACCATTGAATATATATTCGCATCATAACATCGACCTAATATTAACTTAGTATATATAAATCGTGTTTCGGTACTGAGTGTGTTTGTAATTATACCTATCGGCTTTTAAAACTTAACACTCCTAAAATGTCAATGCAGACCCCTATTTCGACAAAGTGTCGTCTGCAAAATTATTCAATCACCTGTTTTTCAAATAAACTTATTTATAATCATTATTATGTACCTATAGATTACGCACACAACTCCACTAATTATTACTAATGTAACGTTTCCTCCTTTATCCTCGGTTATCCTCGTTAGGATAAAATATCTAGTAACAATGTCTAAAACAAATCGACTTACGGCTGGCTCCCCGCAAGGTGAACTGATAAGTTGTTTATGACTGAATAAATGTAAATAACTAACCAAGGCCAAGATCAAGTTTAGAAGCCGAGTTTGAAATATGAGCAGAGTTGCAGAAAATTAACAAGTTCACTGTACTCATACAAAATGGTTTGACAAAGTCACACGTTCAAGTGTGCTACCACCTTGAATTTGTGAACCTGTAGTGGAAGCACGAACTCCTGAAGAAAAGCTTCATGACCCCAAATTGGGGGCACCCAGACAGGGAAGGTTTTAAGTCCAGCTCTTAATTTAGTCAAACAGTCGAAAGTTAATTTTCAAAGGTAAACTGTGTAGGTGATAAACCCATATTTTAAACATTTTCGTATGGTATTTTCATAGGTACGGTTTCAAAAATTGGCTCCACTGACTGGAAGTGTCTCATTTTCTTGAATGGCTCTTATTCATTTTACTATTTTCTGAGAAATGCCTTCCAAAATGGATAATAGGAGATGTGACTGTTATTGAATTTGCTTACCGTCCTTTTTCAACGGCATCTGATGCTTCATGAATCAAACGCACATTGTTGTTTGGGTCGTATTTTCGAAAGCGATGAAAGGCAAACTATTCTTTCGATGTTACTACAGCTACATTAATTTACTAGCAATTTAAGAATTATTATCAATTATTTTTGGTAAACCAAAAACAGTACGTGTAGTTATTACTTCCAATTTAAGTGGCCAAATTATGGACCATATAACCATTTGCGTTTACTATATATATCACTACTTGTGTATCAAAAAAAAACCGTAACCGGAAATACGTCTACTATTTTATCAATTGCGATTTACCTCTACATGATTGTATTTTCTGAGCTCTAAAGATTTAAGTACCTACTGTGGGATAAAAGTACGTTAACACAGATTTAGATAAATGTACGCGCAATATCTCTCGGAGATGATAATTAGTGCAAACATTTATCGTGCGGTGTCATAAACGTTATCTTGCGAAACTGACAAAACCTCCAACGTAATATTATTATATCGAAAAATGACATCATACCTTCATGAACGAGGATCGGAAAACGTCCGTCATTCAGGCCCAAAAACCCTGGCCTTATATTATGAAGTGCAAAATTCGAACTTCGTATCGTGCCATTCCTCTCACGCTAATAGTATTTAATACAAGAGCGAGCAAGACGATGCGGTACGAACTTCGATTTTCGAATTTCGGAGTAGCCCCCCTGTTCTGTTCGGTGCAGATACTTCCTTACGATGTCGCAATGTGTTCCAGTGACATCTGTAGAATGTTACACTGACTTCTTCGTTTTATGAACGGGTCCTAAATTAAGTATTTTTGTTTCAAACTCTCTCAATTTTCACTCATAATCACTTGTACAAGTTAATGAAACCTCTACATTGTGGCCACATTCCGGGCGCCGTTTAGGGTCATTCTTCGGAATCGGATTCTCCATCTGATTCCCTTGGCGTTTTTTACTTTTACTTTTTTAAACCTATTTACTATAAAATATGAAATTGTATTTAATTATAAGCAGATTTATCGAATAGGCATTAATTTTGGTCAGTTTGGTATTGAAATATACTACTTTAAGTTTTCAGTGCCAGGGGAATAAGAAAAATGACAGGTGAATAAGATAAAACGCCAAGGGAATAAGAAAAACGCCAAGGGAATCATACAAAAGGACAGGGGAATAAAAAAGTAGAACATTGAAGAGAATGTAATATTTGAGACCTGCTATCAATTGAATACATTTGTAAATGAATAAATCAGCGAATTAAAAGAAAACTATTTTTCTTTACAAGAAAACGCAAGAAAACTATGATTCCCTTGTTCAAAACCCAAGAGAATAAGAACCAGGGGAATAAGGATATGTATGTTTCTTGTCGATTCTGCCGAAACTGTTATTGTTATAATAATTACTACTATTTCAACATATGCAGGCAGTAATGTAGTTTTCTTTTTACTTAACACTATGTACCAATTGCATGCACAAATTTTTATATGTAAGTCCAAGAGAATCAGAATCACACTGAGCCAAAGCCAAGGTAATCATATATTTACCTCCATAGCTAATAATTCCAGCGTCGAGTCACGACCTCTCCCGGCCATGCTGGAAGCGTTACTGACGTTTGTCGAGCCCC
This sequence comes from Archips crataeganus, assembly GCA_947859365.1. Lineage (NCBI taxonomy): Eukaryota > Metazoa > Arthropoda > Insecta > Lepidoptera > Tortricidae > Archips > Archips crataeganus. Next base: position 6,812,960 of record OX402053.1, on the reverse strand, counting down.
GCGATCACAACGCGTCATATGACGTTTAAGTAAGGAACAGCAGGATGTTGAATGAGGCACCAAGGGAATCATAGCTTAGCTCTGGACAAAGCTTTAAGATCGTTTTTTTTAAAAAACTGCGATAAATTTAGGAACCATATTTTTTCTTTTAAACCAATGACTTATATTGTAACTATTTAACTAAATACAATACTTGATTTCAATACATAACATGTTCTTTTCGGGGTAGTTTGTTCACAAAATGGGCAATGGACGCACCAAGGGAATAAGGTTTTAGAGGTTTGATAATTATTTACAGTTAATTATACTTACTTTAAACAAAAAAGGAATCGTGCCCCAGTTAGATTAAGTGCTAAAGTAATGTATAAAAAATATTCTAGCCAATTATTTGTACATTGCGGGTACTTTTTCTGCCTGGACGCTGTAATTTGGCCCTCCGAAGAATGACCCTTTACTCCTTGTCGTCATTGTGAGTCGTAACCTAGGCTGCTGCAATGTGGCCGAAACGTCGAATAAATTCAAAAAATATTTTCATCATTACATAATCTCGTTGTCCCGAGAGTGGTAGTAATTATGACTAAGTTACTTAAGAGTGAGAAATGACGGACGTTTTTCTAGGCTTGGTCAGGACCCGATATCAAGAATCAGTTTCTAATGTTTGGTGAGCAATAATGGAGTCTGCCCAGGCCCTTGGCCAAAACTTAAAAATGTATTCCACTTTTATAATTAATTATGTAAAACAATGCCAAGGTTCGATGACCCTTAAAATAGAGCCGTATAAGGTTATAATATAACTTTCTATTATTTTTCGCTAGTAACTTTATTCATGAATATTTATTTCTGTTGTTTGAACTGTTGTTTGTAGCACCGAAAGAATGTGTTGAAGTATGTGTAGGTAGTTGTAAGATGGCCCGATGTGATGTACGTATGCAGTATGCTATCGCTGGTTTTCCAAACACATCTACAAAAACTGTTTATAGAATCGAATCAGATTTTTGTTTAGACTAACATCTTCACTCCGATATTCAGTTAGCAGTAGTAGATATTATGCATAAGCACTTGTTGAGTTAATTTTAACTTAACGTTGATTTATTTCTCTCTTGCCAGACACACAATGTATCCCACTTTTTCTCTCTTCAGTAGAACTATTTAAACATTTTTGATCAATTTATTTCGCTTAGAATAATGTTCTGGTATTTTCCAATAATTATAATTTTTTGTATTTGCATAAACTGCATACGGACAGCGATCGGAATGAATTTGAGCGCAACGCCAAATCAGAGCACGATGGAGTTACAAATTTGAGTAGGCATAGGTTTGTAGGCGCACGCGTCGATAGGAGGGACATGTATGCAATACATTCAATAGATACATTAGAATACATTTACTTGATAGGATAAACGCACAACGTCAAACGAGTGACTATAACATTAGGGAAATAGCGAAGTATATTTTGCATCCACACAGTCAATAGCTTAGCTGATGCAGGATCTTTTAATTAGGTTAGTTAGACAGGTGTCCAATATATATATCTGTCTTATCAAGAGGCAACTTTTCACGAATAATCTTTTTAGCCCTGAAACCAGATTAATTTTCAATTAACTGTATAGTTAGATTTTTAGTTTCTATTAATAAGGGGCGTCATAGCTCACTATTGCCCTAGAAAACTGGGTGGGGCTCTGAAGCGTTTCACCTGCCGTATTCCGTGTGTTATAATTATGATAATGTCCATGTCCATGAAGAAAACCAATTGACAACATTTCATATTTCTAAGACTATAATTTGATTCGTTCTCTGTATTCTGTTTGGAAAGAGAAAGACGCTGATAGTTTTAAATTTTCACTAGGATTATTAATTAATTTGCTACAATTTTTTAAAGATGTGCTTATTCTAAAAGAGCGTAACGATAGAATAGATCCATTACTTTTGTCTAGTCTCTATTAAAAAAAAGTGATGACGTAAATTTGACATTAAGGCTCATTAAGGTTGTTATCAAATTGAAAATTATGACAGCTCTTTTTTCTAGTGAAAAGGGTAAAGGAAACATATCTATTCTGTGGAAGTATTTGTGAGTACATCTATGTTTTTTAAATTGTTGTGTTTTTTTAAATATGGAGAAATAAATTATAATAAATATTTTTCCGTGTTCAGGAGGCGAAACTCTTTCGATTCCTGCAGTAATTTTCAGGTGTTAAAAAAATTAAAGGTTGTCAATTGCAATTTTATGACCACACACTATTGTTGATTTTTGTAACACACAGGATACGGCGAATAAAATGCGTCAAAAGTAGTCAAAACCCCGTCCAATAGGGATGTTGACGCCATTAAAAAATAATTCAAAGACACGACTCCAGTAAAAAAACGCTTAATTTTAGCCCTGAAAACCAGATTAATTTTCGATTAACTGCAAAATTTGATTTTTTGTTGCCTTAAAACAAATAAATAGTTCGTTGATTGAGTTGGCGAAAAAGTGACGTAATAAGTTGCTACTGTCATTCAAACTCTATGGGAGAATTGTTTTTGACAGCTCATAAAAAGTACTTCAGTTGATTGGTGGTGTCAACCTCCCTATTATGTGGGAATCGTGCTTTGACAGCTCAGAAACAGTACGTCAGTTGTTTTTGGAGCCCATAGGTTACTGTCAACACAGACAGGTTTTATTAAACACTTATTTCTTTCCTTACTATTTAATCGTCCGGTATAATGTAAAGCTGCGTACGGATTGCGCGCACTCGGGTACGCGTACCCGGGCTTGCGTGTCCTGGAACGCCATATGTCCGTATGTCATGTACGCGTACACATACACGTACTGTACACGTACACGTACACTGTACGCGTAGGTACATGGCGTACGGACATGGCGTTCCAGGACACGCAAGCCCGGGTACGCGTACCCGAGTGCGCGCAGTCCGTACGCAGCTTAATATTAAACAACAGTTTTCTAAGGACTAAGTTCTAGTTGCTTACTACTAAACTGTATATTGGATGCCTTAGTTAGTAATTCGAGTATTTCAGACCATTTTTTTTACCAAAAATTAGGTATAAGTTAGCTTTAATAAAATTGCTTTCAATATGATCTCAAAAACTAGTCGTAGCGAGAAGACGCTGCAGCGTTGCACGTTGTGGACGTTGTGTGAATGCGATGAAAGTGAGACGTCGTTTCTAACGGAAAACGTACTGCTATAACTATCACCCACCCCATGGAACTCTACTATTTAGGAGACTTAGCTTAGTACTTATCAGCGATCTCTTAATGATTAACGACCGGTAATTTCAAGCAATGTTTTGGCGTTTATTGCATAACGCTTAGTCATTTAAACATATTTTTACAGAGTAAAATGATCTTGAATAGCCTTTAAGTAAGTACTTTTTTCGATAGATTTGACGTCGCGAGCTGTATACCAAAAATTTTTTTTGCTATTTTCGTTTTCTTGGCGCCGTTCTTAAGTCTGAAAACAAAACCTAAAATCGGTTTAATCAAACTTCAATAATGAATTTAAGTTTAAAACAACATTCTAGGTCAATTGGTGTGAATTGTCCCGTGATATTTTTTTTTTTTATTTATTTATTCTATAATCCATTTATGCAAATTAATTGCAGAGCTCTTCTCTGAACACTTATCATAGAAACATAAATTATTTCTCTAAAGATGTTCATTTTGTGATCTGAAGTGATCATTTTAAGTTTGATTAAATCGGTCATACTGAGTATGAGTCATTTAATATTTGAAAGGGTACATATTTTTATTTAATTAAAAGTGCTAACTATACAACGTGTTACAAAATACCCCGTAAAAAATATAATTAATTATTTGCAACACCCTGTATACTTATTGTGTAAACGGTATAGTATTTATTTAACTGCAAAATCATTCACTTACAGTCCCAATTTAAGTATACTGGATACTTAAATTGAGACTGCAGGAGAATGGTAGTTTAAAAAAGTGACATGTAAAAGAGCCCTTTGCGGCCTATTTGCAGAATAAACGTTTTGATTTTTTGATTTTGATTTTTGAATGATTTTGCAGTTTGGGCCAATGAGAAAATAGTCTTGGTCTACGATGGTAGAAATAATGAAAAAACGTGTAAATGAGCCATAATTTAACTGTAACTAAATGTAGAGGCCTGTTGTAAAATACTACGGCTGTAAATATAAAAATAGTAATATTTAAATAAGGATTACATAAAAGGTTTTGTAAACGCAATTCTGCTTGGGGGCGTAGAATCCGTTAGGTAACAAATAGACATACTAAAAATATTTGTAACAAATGTACAAAATAATGATAAGTAAAATCGACGTAAGTAATATTAATTTAAAAGGCTTGGTTATATCTGTTGTTTCTGCTATTTGATTGTTAAGTAAAATTAAAACTAAATAACCATTTCCTGTCTAACGAAATGGGAATTGAAAACGGAAATTTTATACAGAACTAATTTACTTTTACTGATATTGTAATAAACGCCATTAAATGTTATAAAAGCGCAGAAACAACTAGTCTTCAAAATTAAGAGCTAAGTAAGATTAATTAAGGCATCAGGTGGAAAATACGTTCGCTCGTGAAAAGATTGATATAATAATTATGGAATGTTTTTACTACGGAAGATTTGATATGACCTGACTAATTTTTACATGAAACAGGGATCAGCTGCGAATTCCAAATTTAGCACATTGAGCTGCACGGCTATCGTAGAAGACAAGGCCTGTATTTGGGTCATACACATTTTTTGTTTTTGTCTTTCCTGTGGACATGGCAACAGTTAAGGGTCTATAGCCCATAGTTTTTAGTCAAGTCTACATCGGCGTATGAGACGCCTAGCCAACTTTCGACTCATTTAATAAATCTCAAGTTTGCTGACTCGAAGTCGCTAATTTCATGTCCACAGGGGAGACATCTTTTGTTATTTTACGCTTTGTATGACCCATTTGCAGATCGTCTGCGGAGAATGTTATTTTCTAACCTATTTTTTATTGTGAAAAATAAGAAAGATTGATGAACACAATCTACTCTTAGTTGAAATAAGAAATATTTCGAAAATAAATGCTATAAGAGGATCGTGAAGTAAATAAATGCGAAAACTAATACTAGTAATAAGTAATAAGACCGCCTATTGTCTGCCTGAATTTTTATTTTTGCAATGTCACTACTACCTACTGTTTTTGTTGTTCAATAAAGAATATTTGTACTGTATTTGTAACCTTTGGGTAATGATGACGGTTTCCAATCCCTAAACGTCAACTGATTTTGACCAATATCTGATACGTTGTCAATCAGAACAAGATCTAGGTTTGTAAATTTTGTTTCTGAAATATCGATCAATACCAAACAAATAATTGCCGAAATTAGTTATTTTGAAAACTTGAAAACATGAACTAAATTAACTTTAAATGTACGATCCTCATAATGTTGACTGGCAAAATATCAAAAATTAGCCAACAATGGGTGGAAAACATTTTCGCTACACAATCCTCTTAAGTTTTTTTTTTTGCTGTCCAAATCTGCGGTTTGTACTATTTAATACAGTAAGTAATTGTATAGAATACTAAATAATATACAATCTGTCGGAAGTGTTTGTGCATTTCACCTCACTTGCTGGAATGCGGATTTCTCCGCTTTTGCGTAGGTATATTATTTTTTAGGTAAGAAACTTAAATTCGCTTCAGGGCAAAATTGACAAAACGCAAAATGTACACAACGCATATTGTGACAGACGCAAAACGTACAAAAAGCAAGAAGTAAGTACATTCGAAAAATGTACAAATACGATTTTCCGATGTGTACCTACATTATGCGAATGTACTTCTTGTGCGGCACAATAAAACTCGGTGATCTCTATTGCTAACCTACTTCTTAAATACCTAATAATATAATATTTAAAAACTAAAAAGGTTAGGTACTTACAATGGATCATCTGAAATAAAAATAAAACTAATAAAAAAGGCGGGCAAAAAAGTACTAGGTATCACAAGTACCAAGGGAAAACCACCTTTCGAGAAACTTTATACCCCAGTCAATTATCGTACAAGGTTTTCGTTACACGTTATTTTATAGCAGCTCATGCGCGTACACATGTGTTTTATCGTTACGGTATTGTTTGCTGGTCCTCTAAGACTCAAACAATCAGGTGCACAAATATTTGCGAGCAGTGTTTAGCTATGGACTTGACGCTAGTTCGTGGCATAAGGAGCAATAACTCTACTACGCATATCGTTTCTGTAAATTATTGAGAAATATTGAAATTCATGGTTATGTAACTACGTGTAGTTAGAGTTTTGGGAATAAAAAAAGAATTTATATATTGTTTTATTTAGGTAACTTCTAAGCTTATATCCTAAAGCATTAGTTTCAAACCCTATTTTACCCTTTGCTTTTTTTTCTTAAGTTAAGTTCCTCTTTTTTCCATCAAGTTGGAGGTTCTACGCCACTGTCCTCCGGAAAGCCTTTAGTAGCCACAAGAGAGCGCTATCAGCCACATTGAGAATTTATGACTAAAGCTTCCCTGTCGAGATTTTGCGTACCTACTTAATGCCGGCGCAGGTGACCTGACACGCACGCGCACCGGTTGTAATGAGTGGGACTGTGGGGAAGATGGCACACTAGATGCGTGCACATAAGTGTTATTGCGTGATTGACGAACAAACATCCAAATATCCAATCATCTTCACAAACTTTCTCATTTATAACTGTTGCCCGTGACTCCGTCTGCGAAGAATAGTAGCCTATTCTCAGACCTACCGAATATGGAGAAAAAAATTCATAAAAATCGTTCGAGCTGTTTCGGAGGAGTTCGATAACAACAAACACCGTGACACGAGTTTTTTATATATTAGAAGAATAAATTAAGTAGTAGGCCAGGATTTAATGTACCTTTCACAGAATTTTTTCACCTAGGTTACTTTAACCAGGGAAAAGTTAGTCCTACTAATATTATAAACTAGAATGTTTAGATGTTTGGATACTTGGATGTTGGTTACTCCATCACGCAAAAAAGGTTCAGGATTGGGATAAAATTTTGCCATAGTTTCATTTACACCATTGAATAGCACCATTATACATAGCAGTACCAGTTAATGATGAAAATGAAACTACGGCAAAATTTACGGCTAGATATTGCTCATAGATAGTTTATAATCTAGAAAACACATGGGACACTTTTGTTCCGGAAAATTGAGTATATCCCGCGGAATAGCGACAGTGGTGCGGCAGAACCTTAATTTGGTGTGGGCAAGAAATATTTCGCGAGGCCATATTATGGCGTACCACACAATAGATGACAAATGCTTCCATTATTTACATTTTATATATAAAATATGTGTGGTATTGTGTGGTGGTTGTATACAACTATCCTAAAACTAAAAATCTTAAGAAAAATAATAATAAAATAATAACTAAAACATATTATAAAAATGACTCCCTTTAGGCAAGGTTCCGAAGATACTGGCAGCGTTAGAGGATGACGGATGTTTAAATGAGCAAAAAATCGAGAAACTTGCGAGAGGCGAGGCCCTTCAAACCGTGAGACCGTAGGCGGTGGCCCACGTCTCCTACGCACGCCTGCGCCGCCTCTATAAAGCAATAGAGGAATTCTTCACAAACGAAGTCACGGGCATCAGCTTGTCCATACTAATATTATAATTATGAAAGTATGTTTATTTGTTTGTCCTTCTTTCACGTCGAAAGTGAGCGACGCATTGCCGTGATTTTTGTACGGACCTAGTTGAAGGGCTGAAGAGTGACATAGGCTACTTTTTACCACGGGAAAATATCTCATTCCCACGGGAAAACACGTTTTAATCTACTTCAGCGGGGGCGAAGCCGCGGGCAACAGCTATAACCCTATAAAATAACTTCGCCTTTGTGCAAAATTACCTTCAAATTGTTAGCGCTGTGCTGATAATCCTTTATCTTTACAGCTTTGTGTGTATCGATGCGGTTCCCCGCCGACAAACATGAGAAAGAAAATACTAGTTTTACTATTTCCTTATAAGTCATCTATGGTATCAGAAAAGATACATTAAAATTAAAACAAAGCCAATTTTCCAGTCCTATTACTGCTCTCATTGTTTAGCATTACTAATAAACAGCAAATAACATCACTCGGTAAAAAAAACCGTTAGTAGATACTGTTATGTAAACGAGGAACAAGGTACAGTCAAGGAATTTAATTTCCAACCCAACTAAGTTTGAATATCGTACAGCAAACTGTCACCATAAGAGCTAGCTATGATGTTACTTTGACGTGTTGCTTTTGACATTTCGACTTTAATGCATTGCGAATATTTAACGACATTTTTACGAAATGGATAGGAAATTAATTCCTTGACTGTATGTACCTAATTGGGAACTTGAAAAATTTGTGACAGGCCGAAATTTATTTGAAAGAAGGTTTACAAAGTGAAGATTTTATTCTGGTTTTCGTAACATACCTAGAATACCTACGACATAAAAGAGTACAGAGAGAGAGTAAGAGTAGAGAGAGAGTTAAACGTGGGCAACGTGGCCATTTTTGAAGTAAAGCGCTTAAACATGGCAAAAATATCTCGATTCTCATATTTCAATTTCGAAAAAAATATCTCTCTCTCTATTTGGTATAAAAATTTGAGAGTTTTTTTATTAGTTTTGTACTGTTCTGTTTCATCCAGAACACAAGGGCAAAGAGGAGCAAGAAACCAAAAATCTTCAGATTAGACCTATTTGCTACATAATTTAATTTCTATACTTGTGAATCTTATGATTGTTGACAGCAACGAACCAATGTTGTTTTGCCACACGTCTTAATGCAAGTTAATTTTTCCCCTCTACCTAGGAAATAGATAACAGAACGACAGAGAGATTAATAAGTATAATAAAACAAAAGCAGAAACGTACGGGTGCTGTTGTCATTTCATTCAAAGGGGGATTAGCTCTCCGTACAGCAAAGTTCCATAATGTTTACTGAGAAAACAATTATATGGACCGTTTGAAAGAATATGTAAAATAATGACATCATGGCTACGAGAAAAAACTCGCGACTTATTTCAAAGAGAACGTATGAAGAATATAATACAGTAGTGATGCAACGAAACAGAAACGGAAACAGATGTCAAAAGCAAATCTTAGCAGAAGCGGAAGCGGAAGTGTTACTATGAAAAAGGCACCATTTTATTTTTTAAGGTTTTTATTAAATTTGTTCTTTAATACTCAAAATTAGGTAAAGGCAAGTTATATTTATTTAATGAAAAGTAATTTGGCCGCTTTTACAACTTTCATTCTGTTTCGGCCGCACTTTACCTCTCTCTCGGCTGTAGACTTCCGTTTAGAGTTGTGTTATAAAGTTTGCGGAACCAGAAACGGAAACGAAAGTGAAAAGGCATGCAGTACCTCTACCATGAGTTTATACTAGTTTACAGTGACCGTACTCGCTAGCGACGGCGTAAATGATTTGTATGGAGGATTGTACTTCCGTAAGTGACCGCTAGAGGCGCTGTACAATTCTCCATACAAATAATTTACGCCGTCGCTAGCGAGTACGGTCACGTAAACTAGTGTAAACTCATGGTAGAGGTACTGAACTTCCGCAGATGCGGAAGCAGAAGCAAAGTTCTGTTGCAACACTAATACAGATTTTACTAAAAACCGACCGAGAGCGTGTTGGCCACGCCCAGGATAAGGTTCCGCAGCTGTTACGAAAAAATCCTTGCAAATCTTATTAATTTTACTATTAATTATACTGTCCGTATTAAACATATGTCAGGCTGCTATTTACTCTTAAACTACTAATAATTCTCAAGCAAACTTAGCCGTTATAGTTTTCCTTATTAATTTGAGATATTTCCTTCCATCCTGATTTTATTACCAAAATTTTTAGGGGGGGGAGACGCTCGATTTCAACAGAAAAAACACTTTAAAGTTTAATATTTCACAAACAAATCACTATCGAAAAATCGTCTTTACAACCCCGTAATGATTTTAAAAGACCTATCCAACGATACCCCACACTAAGTTTAAAGTTAGACGAGAAAAAAAAATCACCCCCACTTTACATCTATGGAAGGTACCTGCTAGTGATGGGCCAAACATAGATTTCACCGAATACGAACATTCTGCCGAATATTCGGTTAAACTTTCACCGAACCGAATATTCGGTATACCGGAGCAGTTCTATACGTGTTTACGCTAACCGCGCGAATTGACGCCGGGCGCACCCGCCCGCTCCCCTCGCTTCCCCCGCTACACTTGTCAATACTTGTCATTATTATTGCATCATCCAGTGCGAAACGAAACGGCACCACGTGCAAAGTATAAAGCTACACAGTGATGTACTTAGGTTAGGTCTATTTATAATATGCACATGCATCATTCAAACAAACATTCTCATTGTAATATAGTTCACAATAGAGTAACTGTTATTAAAATCTTTCATTACCACTATCCCGAATATTCGGCAGGTTTATTCGGCCGAATACGAATATTCGGTAAACCTGCCGAATATGCCGAATACCGAACATAAAACGAATATTCGGCCCATCCCTAGTACCTACCCTAAAAAAATTTTTTTTTTTACATTTTATTTTATCACTTTGTCGGGGTAATTGCTATAACCTACCCATGCAAAATAACAGTTTTCTGGCACTAATAGCAACTGCGCTAAGCCGCGGGTAGACAGACAGACAGACTTGACGAAATTATAAGGGTTCCGTTTTGCCATTTTGTCTCCGGAACCCTAAAAACACTGGACTAGCTCAAAGTCTAGAGGCCATTATAAAGAGCTTATACAGAGATTATTTTGTCGAACGTTCCTATACATAAATAAATTTGTTTGTTTGTTTGTAATTGACACGGTTCATTCATAAATAAAAACTTTTTGTTTGCGATTTAATTTATTGCGGCCATGTATTCATATTAAAATATGATGACAAAATGTCACGAGTAACTTTGACTACAATGGAGTGACATTGTTATTATTCTTGGTGTCAAAATTTTTGTATTTTCCAAATTATGTGTAACTAATAAATATTTCCATCAAATTTATAAAACAGGTAAGCAATCGCTATCTATATATGTAAAAATTATAACTATGAAATACTTATTTAGGTACCTTTTCTACAATTTTTATCCGCTTGTAAATACTAAGTACTAGCCGCATGAGATGAAATAATAATTCATACAAGGGAAATAGCTACATATATACATAATTATATAAGTAACCCAATTAACATAACCTACTATTACTGCCTAAAAAAATAATTTTAACTATAACAATCAGAACACAAATGATTGATCATACGGTATACATACAAAATCCATTTAGTCTAGAAATATTAATTCATTCACGATAGAGTACGTCAAAATGTTTATTTACACACAAATAAGCTTGTCCAATCCACAGGTGACTATAAAGCTGGCTCTTTCCTCGTTTGACATATTGGCAATAGCTGGGTCCCCACTGAGCGAGCTGCCTCGCGAGGCTAGCGCATGAGGCATAATTTTGTTCGACATAAGGTTCAAAATCGCGCTGAAAATGGTTGCCTCGCGAGGCAGTTCGTTCAGTAGAGACCCGGATATTGCCACACAACGAGGAAACAACTCTTATGGCTCGGCCACGACATTGCGCGACCGGCGGCAGCGGTGAGCGTTTTCTCCGTTCATTGCGCGACGGAGACGCTCGCCGCACAGTGGTTATCTGGCGGCGCACGCAATGAACTGATAAAACGCTCGTCGCTGCCGCCTAAGTCGTGGCCGGGCTGTAATGGGCATCCTGTCCAATAGCCACGATCTGGATCATATTTATAAATATAGATTTTAGGTTAAGAAGTTTTTTCTTTTCTTTCTTTCAAACCTTTTTGTTAACTCTTGTATAGTTTGTGGTAGAGTCGAATTAGAGAAATAATATTAGCCAAACTCCTTTTACTTTAGCTATAGAATCTACAATTTTATCGTTTGTCAAACATTGGGAAGACGGTAGTATACGAGTATAGGCAATTATTTTAAAAATAAAGATACGTACTACAATAAGCTCACAATATAACCGAAAAACATGTTATGTCATGAATACAGCGGCAGGACACACGCTTTTTATCCTTTTTACTCCCGTCATGAAGATCCTTATCTTCAACGTCACAGTAGGCCGGAGGATACAATTGTCGCCTTTTTTACGCTTCAATTTTGAAAGACTAATAATCAGTGATCGGTTATTTGGATTCTCCCTCGCGGGATATCAAGTAGGAAAGTTAATATAGATACGACAGTTTCCCGCGATTTATTTATTTATTGAATTAAACACATGCAAGCTCACTTGCATGCAAGGAAAAAACTTGTAAAATTCAGAACGCTAAAGGTGAGAAACGTATAAAATGGGACACAGACAAACTAAAGGATATTACTAATGAAACCTTGTACGAAAATGAAGTAGGAAGACAACTTACTAAATATGTCCCGTCCAAAAACATTGATGAGGAGTGGCAGAGTATAAAAACAGCGGTGACGGATTCAGCCAAAAATACTATTGGGGAGGCAAAACGTACAAGAAATATAGAATGGTTCGATGAAGAATATATGCAAGCACTTAATAAAAAGAATGAAATGCGGCTTAGATATCTACAAAGCGACAGTTTAAGAAACGAAGAACTTTATAGGACTGAGAGAAACAAATGTAGGAAATTAGTGAGGCGAAAAAAAAGGGATGCAGAAAGAGAGCGATTTAAGAGAATGGAAGACCTGAGGGTACGTCATTTTACTCGCCCCTTTTATAGGGAAATAAACAGCCTTTGTAAGGGATACCAACCCAAAACCAACGCATGCCAAGACAAGTCAGGGAGTCTACTCACGGAAAAGGCAGACGTGCTTAGGAGATGGCGGGAACACTTTAACGAACTCCTAAACATATCAAATGCAGGAACAAATAAAGAATCCATCTTCTTCGACGTTGAGGAAAAGCTAGAACCAGCCACGCGAATGGAAGTCCATCTAGCCATTCGTAGTCTGAAAAACAACAAGGCGCCAGGGCTTGATAATATCACCTCAGAGCTGCTCAAAAGAGGAGGAAGCGATATCGTGGAGAGAATGCACGGACTCGTTACTCTGATATGGGAGGAGGAAAGAATCCCCGAGGAGTGGAATTCAGGTATTATTGTACCTATATTCAAGAAAGGAAACAAGAGTATCTGTAGCAATTACAGAGGTATTACAGTCCTCTCAGCGGCTTATAAAGTTTTTTCAGGAGTCATTTATAGGAGGCTCTGTGGTTATGCTGAGGAGATACTGGGAGAGTACCAATGCGGATTTCGACCTAATCGCTCTACTGTGGACCAGATTCACCTCTTGCGGCAAACACTGGAAAAGGCATATGAATACAACATCAACTTGCATCATATGTTTGTGGATTTCAAGCAGGCATTTGACAGTGTGAACCGTACACAAATACTCTCCAGCATGCTACATTTAGGCGTGCCTAGCAAATTGGTTAGGCTTGTCGAAGCAACGTTAAAGCACTCGAAAGCTGTTGTAGGAATACAGAATGACCTGTCCGAGCCTTTTGAAATTCGTTCGGGAGTGAAACAAGGAGACGCACTATCGTCTTTAGTCTTCAATCTGGCACTTGAGGCTGCCACACGTAAATTGAATATCAATGGCCTGATTGACTACAACACCACTCAACTCGCTGCGTATGCTGATGATATTGTCATTACCAGCAGGTCAAAAAACAGGATGGCCGACCACTGTCTAACGCTAGAGACCGAAGCCGCTACTTTTGGACTGCGTGTAAATGCATCCAAGACTGAGTACCTTGCATCAGCTAGACAGCCTGGACAGCCACAAAACGTTAACATCGGCAATCAAACCATAAGCGGCGTGAGCAGCTTCAAGTATCTAGGAGCAACAATTACCTCCCAGAATAGATGTGACGAGGAGATTAGGGCACGGATAGTTGCTGGGTACAAAAGCTATTACGCATGTGCCAAACTCCTAAGTTCTAAGCTGCTTAGTGTGAAATCGAAACTCACCATCTATCGCACCATCATCAGGCCTGTTGTGACTTACGCCTGCGAAACCTGGACCTTAACCCAGAGAGACGAACTGAAGCTTGCCGTGTTCGAAAGGAAAGTGTTGAGAAAAATCTATGGTCCCGTGAAAGAGTGTGACGGTATCTATCGTCAACGCATGAACCATGAACTGGACGCACTTATCGGGCACGAGAACATCGTCAGGTTTTGTAAGTCGCAGCGACTGAGGTGGGCGGGTCACCTTGAAAGAATTCCGGACACAAGAGCCGTAAAATTAATAACAAAGTGGACGCCGCAGCAAAAGAGACCGAGAGGCAGGCCTAAAAAGCGTTGGAGTGATTGTGTGGAAGAAGATCTCAGGAGGATGGGAAAGTTTACCAGCTGGAAGAAGGTTGCCAGGCACCGTGACAACTGGAGGAAAATTGTGGAGGAGGCCAAGACCCACAGAGGGTTGTAGCGCCAGCGGAAGAAGAAGACATGCAAGCTCACAGTACAGAACCAAAACACTCACACATTAATTTAAAAAAAAAGAGAACAAAATTAAATGGTCTTAAGCCTAAACATTTGACAAGATGTAATGTCAATAATAATAATAGTAATATAGTTAAGTAACATAAAACAAATGTCAAGAAAACATTACAATAGAAAATAGAAAATAAAGCAATAGTACCGAACAAACCGGTATCGTCTTGGGTCGTCCCATTCGTTTTTTGTCAAGTTCTTAATTCGTCTCATTCTTATTTCGTCATCCATTCTTTATTCGTCACTTTCGGTGGTAGTCTTTGTCGTCTTTTTCTTATTCCGGGTCATTCCGCTATTAGTCTTTATATTTTTTTGGTCATGATCGGTGTTAGTCTATCTCTTATTTAGTCTCATTCGTTATTCGTCCTATCGTCTTTGGTCTTATTCTAAGTTCGTATTTTTCTTATTTGGCCTCTTTAGAAATTGATCTCATTCTTTATTGGACACATTCACTATTTTTCCCGTTTGATATTCGCAATTTGACTTGTTTTCTTTCAGGCGACTAGAATCACGAAAATCACGAAAAGATAAATTACGAAAATTATGAAGTATAAAATTGACTACTATACTTAGTCCTGACTAAGTATAGTAGAAAAATTTATACTTCATTTCAGTGATTTTCGTGATTCTAGTCGCCTGAAAGAAAACAAGTCAAATTGCGAATATCAAACGGAAAAAATAGTGAATGTGTCCAATAAAGAATGAGATCAATTGAGTGAGAGGGGGTTCCACTCCTTTGTACGAGCAAATTCGGCTCCTAGGTAAATAGTGATCTGGGGTTCTAGACAAACCGTTTCGAAATCCGTTGTCGAAATGAGACGAAAACCTCACAAGACGAATTATGAATGAACCTAAAAACGAAAGTGACTTACTGCTAATGGGACCAACATCGAACGTGTCGAAAAAAAATGTGACGAGTAACGAATGAGACTAAAAAATAAAAAGACTAACACCGAACATGTCAAAAGAAGAAGAGACGAACATCGAACGAACCTGAATAAGAACAAGACAAACAACAACTATGACCCAAGACGACAATGACTAACAGCGAAAGTGACGAATGAAGAATGGATGACGAAAGCAGAATGAGATAAATTAAGAACTTGACAAAAAACGAATGGGACGACCCAAGACTGGGAATGCGAATGGGATACCAACAAACCGTACAAAAATAAAACAATTTAAGTTATCTCTAAGGAATTTTTTACTCTTACATGGCAACCAGTTGAGACAAAAACATCTATTCTTTCTGTCATGATGGAAAATTTTTTTCAAAATCTTGTCATTGACATTTCATTATTTTCTCTGGATTTCAGTTCTAATTATTTGCTTCTAAGAATTGCATAAATAAATAGGTATTAGCTGTATAATTTGTACTATAATATTAGGTCACAGGTTATCGTATAAGTGCAAATACATAGATCTTATAGCTCAAAGGCGATCCAATAAATAAGTATCCATGTTAAGTTCGCACACTTTGATTTATGGTTCAATTTTCATTTCATCGACTTGTTTCATGGACTCTGAGATTATCTTTTACGACAACTGTGGCTTACTCTAATTGAACTTTTGATTCGCGTATGATTGGAATATTCTCGGGGAGTACTAGACCGTAAGGCAGTGTACTACTAGTTGACAGCCGCGAAAACCTAATTCTTTACCTGAGGATGGTTTATATAAAATAAAATATCATTAGGTATTGGAGATAATATTAAGAAAGGCCCCTTTTGGAC
The DNA here is from genome assembly GCA_947859365.1 of Archips crataeganus. NCBI lineage: Eukaryota > Metazoa > Arthropoda > Insecta > Lepidoptera > Tortricidae > Archips > Archips crataeganus. The sequence goes on along the minus strand of OX402053.1, from coordinate 6,796,725 downwards.
GTAGTAGCAACGTATCCGTACAGACAAGTTGAACTAGGGCAGATGCCCCGGTTCAGCCCACTGAGCCGGTTTTGGCCATTTTCAACTTTAAGTTAAGTTTACTAAGGTACAGACATTTGAGTAGACAATCAGTCTTAAAGTGGCCAGAACAGGGGCATCTGCCTAAAAAAAAAATAACTTAAGTTTAATTCAGTTCTGAACACTACTACACTAAAAAAGAGCCTTTTGTAAGTTTTTTGACCTATACTAAACTTGAAGTCAACCAACTAGGAAATCCGTTACTTATAAGTATTTAGAAATAATGAGAGTCGATGTTGTTGAAACAATTTACTGGAAGTTTGTTAAAATTAAGTTTCTAACTTAACAAAATTCACAGTCCCATACAAATTACAAATTCCTGATAAGTCCAGCAAATTAGTTTAATCAATAACTGTACCGTCCTCGTCAGTGTGTAAACAAGTTATGTAATAATCTGGGTGCAATTTTGGTTGTTTCTTAGTGCCCCATATGTGAGCACAGGCCTGTGGAGCTAACTCGCTGTACCCCTAATATGGGCACTGGACTGTGAAAGTGTTATTTAAAATGTTTTCTGAACGAGAGACTGGAAGCCGAAATATAATAATTTCCAGAAAATATTCTACGTTATTTTTCCACTTTCGTTTAAACCACACAATGAGTTGTAGATGCCGCGCTAATAAGATAATCTGACAGAAACTTAGTAATATTTTAACATAGGGAATCAATCAATACAACTAAAGATACAACTGAATACATACTTTATTAAAACTGGAATAGATCAAATTTATTGTTATTCATCTCTCAAACATGTGCTTGCCCTCCATTCGATGCTCACTGCCCGGGAGGCAATTTTGTTCTATTTTCTTTTATTTTATTTATTTTCAGATGGGTGATTTTATTTATTTTATTAATAGCAATACCTAACTAATATTGGAAAACAATGGACACGGCAAGTTTAAAAATTAAATTCACGCCTCTGATGAAAAAAGTTAATTTAGACGATTCAACGTGCTGCCTTGAAATTGTACCAGAAGTGTCCGCCTTAAAAAACTTCAATAAAATAAAATGGAAAAAAGAAAAGAACTTTTACGAATATCTTATTCCTATGACATATAAAATTATACTGAAGAGGCGCGAGTTCCACGAAGAAGATCAAAAAGACTACATTGATAACCCTCATTTAATGTATCATTCTTGTGTTGACCTTTTGCACCCATCTGTAACAAGTTATTCCTTGGGCTCTGGAGATGTCATCAAAACCATAAGCGACAATTTGATACTTAGCAAAGTAACGTCAGATATAGACAGGTGCAATATAATTTTGTCAGAACATAAAGAGATATGTTGTGCAAAGAACGTAAATGATAAAGTGATGGCAAGCGTGCAGACTATTGCTGCTTGGGACAAAGATAACGCAACAATATCTGGTACCTTATTAGATGGACAACAAAATGAAGAAAATGGTAGGTAATTTGTGAGGCAGCTTTTATTGTTTGGTATTCATTTTGCTTTTTTTTACATTTATAACTTTTTCGCAGTAGTTGACAAAATCGATGCTCAAGTGGATTCCTTTAACAATGAAAATGCCAATGTTAAGGTGTTACAAGAAAAAGGTACTCACATTAATCAAAAGGCTTTTGCTCCTTTGTGTATCACAGTTAATAATTCATCAGATGATACTATTGACCGCATAATGGCTGAGAGGACTCAAATTGAATCTTTGAGAAAACTGAGCGTGACTCCTATTTGTTCCATTAACACTTACTCCAGCCCGTTGTCTACCCTACCGCATGAAAACAGCATATTTTCTAATTCCTTTTTTTCTCGTGATTTTGAGTCAAATAAAGAAATTGCTATTTTTGGTAATTTGTCTCCTATACCAAAACAGACCTTTAGCGTTTATACGACATCGATTAATATCGACAATATCAAGCCAAAAAGTTTTGCAACGTTCATAAAACTTAGTCCAGAAGATAGAATAGAACAATTCATGAGGTTAATGGAAAGGGAAATACAGCCTTTAAAACATATGTTAAATGATATAATAGCAAGATTTAGTGCATTAGATAAGTCACCAAATTTTTTTAACAATACTATTGAAACTGAATCATTACACACAGACAAAATAGAAGAAATAAAAGAAATTGACGGATCTGACGAACAATTGCGGTCTAATCGTGTTGTATTTAATATTGTATTTGATGGTTAAATGACCAAAATGTATTCTTATTTTATTTGTATTAAAAATATTGATGTGTTATATTCATTGCTGTTTAATTCTTATTCTAAAATTAAGATGAGGCTGTTAAATTACCCTATCTATTTTTGTAGTTATTGGCTACAGATTTTCCCTGATTGTTAATTCCATTCATGACCTTTATGACATGTGACTAGAATATTCTACGTGTAGGCTTAGAATATTCAAGAGCAAGCGTAATAAGTACAGTCGAGAACTATAAGATGCATATAAACTATGCAGCATAGACTGCTAAAATATTTACAACATATTTGTACTCTCGGCACTAACATTTTTTTGCCGTAGTGATACTGATAGGCTCTGGGTAATAAAATATTTAGATTATCCCTTTTGTCTGTCAAATTGCTGGCTACAATTAAAAACTCAACCTACGTACATATTATTTTTATCAAACAGTTAATATTTCCGAAGGTTTTTAGACCTTTAGGACAATGGATGAAGACGAACTAGTTCACGAACTAGTTAACAGCCTGGCGTTTGAAGTCGAAGCCATACCTACGGACAATATCATCAAATTCACCAGCACCAATGGCACACCACTCAACGTTAAAGTTCGTGTTCGTAATAAAGACGAGCCAAGACTGATCCAGCGAGGCATTGTATCTGTGCCAAAACTTGGCAAACACATTGCCAGTGTTGATAAAATTAGAATTATAAGTAGCGACCAAACCATCCTGTCATTCAATGTTTACATGGAAACAGAGTTGGATAAACAAAACCCCCCTAAAAACCGCAAGCACGGCTTTAAGTTTTTCAAACTTGGTAAGTAATATTAATCTTAGATCATCATAGTTTTAGTAAAACTTCCTTATTTAGACTTGAAATGTTAATAATAAATATTACAAAGTTTTTTTTTGCTTTTCCTCAAAGTGTGACATTGTTTTCTATATATAGGTGGCTGTCTTGGCACGTCGTACGATGAAGACGAAGGACCCTATTTACCGGGCCCTTCTGGTAAAAAAGGTCTGAGGAGCAGAACCAGTAGCAAATCCGATAGCGACATCCACACTGAAAACATGGGCGTTACGGAAAAACTAAAACTAGATCTTAAAACTTCAAAAACAATTAATCGGGAGCAGAAAAAGCTGTTTGGTAAATGCAAACCGGGTAAGCTTTCAATCAATACATATACATAACCTACTAACCTATAATATTATAATACATCTTCATATTACATTATCTTCTAGGTGGTTGTCTAGATCCACCTTTTGGAGAAGATAAAGAACCTTACCGCCCATCAAGTGCACAAAAGCCTGTTAGTAAAGTTGAAGACAGAAAGGAAGATGAAAAGACCAGTATCTATAGTATTGAACCTGGAAAATCAACAAAAGCATCTACAAAATCACTTAAAAAAGAATCTAACAAGGATTTGATTGAAACTAAGCCTATGTTAGATATCTATGCACGACCAGTTTCATTAGAACATTCACCTACATCAAACTATTCAAGTGCTACAATACGTTCTCCTTCCAAAATGTCATCGAGTAAAATGTTAGATACAAGAAAAAAGAACAGTCAAACTTATGATGATGATTCACTACGACAAAGTTATCAATATCCAGAAAAATATTTTATTCCACCAAAAGACATATTTCAAAACAAAGAAGAAGAAAGGAGATATAGTAGAGAGCGATCAAATGATCAAATTAGACCAACTACTACGCGGCGAGAAAATGACTATCAAACAAGAAACATTCCTCACATACATGATGTATCTAATGCAATTTATCCAGAAAGTGTAGATGCAAAAAGTCCTCAAACCACGAAATTGTCAAAACAAAAAGGAAAAGACAATACAGAAAGAATTAAACAGACTCTAACTGACTTGACATGTAATGAAATAGATAATGCGTCAAAACCGTCGGAAAGTTACCGGGAAAATAGTAAAATATCTTTAAATGTGCCTCTCGTTGCTCAAAAACTCGGGACAACTTCTAGTTATAAAGAAACACCACAAGCCGATATAACTTATATCAAAAATTTAGATGAATTCGATATTCCAATAGCACCCGACGATTTAGATCTCAGTATTATTTCTAAATATGATCCAGATAAATCAAAAAATAAAAAAGAAGAATCAAGGGATAGAAACATTGAAGAATACAATCAATATGTCACACCAACGAAAAGTAAGGAAACTATTGAAATAAGTCTGAAAGGAAAACCAATTACCGACAAAGTGTACGAACCAGAAAATAAATTTCTGTCAAAAGATATGAGAAACAAAAATGTACTCAAAAGTGACGAACCAATGGAATCAGAAAATATAAATGCTGCAAAGCCGATATTAAAGAAATTGGAAAATTCGGACATTAGTTCTACCTCGGTAAGTGGTGAAGATGAGGTCAACATTTTACAATTGGTGCCACCGACGGAAACACAGAAAGTCCCACAAACCGACCATTTAACTTGCAATTTCAATGGTAAGTTGGAAGATAAGCCAACTAAAACAAGTGATAAAATTGAAAAAGCTACTGATTCGCAGTTATCACCAAGCTTAGCAAACGACAAAACAAAGTTGTTAATGATGGTACGATTATCATCTTTGGAAAATGTTTTAGATATCGATGATACGAATGGGAAAAATAATACTGAAGTAAAATTAAAACACAATGGCGAAAATGAAAAAAGAGGTACAAATATGTATCCAAACACAGCAAAATACGTAGATAATATCCAGAATTTACCAAGTCGGGAAACATTTCAAGAACAAATATATGAAAGTCAAGAACTAATAGATAATAAACCAATGAAAGAGGATCATAACCTACTGGTTAGTGGAATGAATGATGTCAAAATAAAGAATTCATTAAGAACAGCTGAATCACCAAAAGACCAAGTAAGTAATCCTAACCTACTGGTTAGTGACGTGGATCATGACAAAATAAATAAAATTTTAAAAACAGGTAAAATACCAAATAAACAAATAAACGGGAACAAAAACATACAAGATAAACGAATACAAGATTCGCAAGTTAGTACTAAATTAGAACCTGATATGGTACAGAAGCCTATCAATGAGGTTTCAGCTGTCAAAGACAGTGAAAGAAAAACATTACAAGGTTTAGATATAAACATTATTCATAGTGAAACATCTAATAATTTACCAGGTGTTGAAACTCACGATAAAATTATTGAAGAGAAGTTACCTAACCTGAAATTAAGGAATTCACCAAGTAAAGATGTCGAGGTCAACGATGAAATACAAAGTAAACCAGATTTAATCAGCAATCAAAAACAAATACAAAACACGACGCCTCCTGAAACATTTCACAAACAAATATTAGATAGACAGTATAGAAAAATTGAAGGAAATGACACTATAAACGAAGTACCAAATAGTACAGCAAAATCTGACATAATGGAAACATATAGCGACCAACCTATTAATAAACACATTGCAAAAATCTCTGATATGACGGACGTTAGCCTCAATGGCGAAGATTATAATACAATAAAAATTAAAGACACATATCATATAAGTAAAACAACGTCTGAAAATTTAGAAAAATTTGATAAGCAGGTAAAAGACAGTAAATACACAAAAAGCATTGAAAATGACAATAAAGTAACTACTTTTGACAAGGCTTTTGATTCAGATGACAAAAAACAGCCTTTGACTGCCAGTATAGCTGATAGTGGCCAAATAAAACGGCTACCAATAGACAAAATAAAAGAACAAAACCAGTTAAGTAAAACAACGTCTGAAAATTTAGAAACAATTGATAAGGAGTTACAAGACAGTAAATATACAAAGAACATCGAAAATGACAACAAAGTAATTAGTTTTAAAAATGCTTTCGATTCAGAGGATAAAAAACTGCCTTTGACTGCCAGTATAGCTGATAGTGGCCAAATAAAACGGCTACCAATCGACAAAATAAAAGAACAAAACGAGTTAAGTAAAACAACTTCTGAAAATTTAGAAAAAAATGACAAGGAGGTACAAGACAGTAAATACACAAAGGACATCAAAAATAACAACCAAGTAACTAGTTTTGAAAATGCTTTCGATTCAGATGATAAAAAACACGACCAAGTAATACGTCAACCAATTGACACAAATATTATAAATTACAAAAAGTCTGCTATCCGAAATTCGTCTCATGACAATATTTTAAGTACAGATATAGAATTTTCAGCATCTTCCACTAATAGCACAGAAACCAACAATTTAAATTATGATTATAACGAAAAAGTTCATTCAAATGTAAATCGCACAGATAATGACAACGTTATAATTACAAATACTTCGCTGAATGATCGAAATAAAAACCTTACCATAAACACCCAGGATACAATACCGAGTGATATCTTACATAAACCACCATTGGTAAGAACTGAAGATACTGACCTTCCTAGTGATGATATAAATGTAATTAAACCGTTTAAACGGAATACGTTTACTATTGTTGCATCAAGCACTTCACTAGAAAAACAGGAGGAGGAACCTGTTTCGATTCAACAAATACCCTATACAACAGATGAACAATTTAAGGCTAAAACAGAAAAAAAATTAGCTTCAAATGATCAAACTACTACTGATTTAGAACATTTTACACAAAATGATCAACAAAATTCTAACGACTCCAAACACGAAACAATAAAAACAGATCCCTTTTTAAATATCAGCACAAAAAGTGATACAAGTTTAAAAATAGATGATAGATCAAGAGGAAGCTACAGCGAAACGGAAAATCAAAGTAAATATCTTGAACCATCTGATAACCAAACAACTGACAGTATTAAGATTAAGTCGAACACAACCTATGATGATAAACTTAAAACTACTAATTATGTAAAATCCTATTTAGCGTCAGATGTAGCCTCAAATGATGTCAACATAGTTGATAATGAGATTCTAAAAAGTCAAGATCAGACTGATAATAAATTGTATATTAAAGAAAAACTGATTCTGAAAAATTTACCAGACACTTTAGTGAAACAAATTTCAGAGCTCCAGGACAGATCAGATGATGACATTGAACATTTACAGACAGAACTAAAGATACACAATAATGATAAAATTGTGAATAATTTTTTAAGCGACAATTTTATCGATACCACAACAGACAACACATCAACACAAATAACACATTCACAATTGCTGGATAATGATCTTAATAATAAAATTTCAATTTCGAATATATCCATGAAGGAAACTGAAGGTGTTTCGATGGCAGGGCTTACAAGAGAGACAGAAAAAAAAGTATATAAGGAAAAGGTGGCAAGCATAGGTGACGAGAAGTCTGATACAAATTACGCTCCTAATGCAGTGGAATATAGATCTAGATTGTTAGAACTCTCCAAAGGTAAATTAGATCATGAACTAGGAGAGCCCAAAAATATTCCAGTCGATATTTCTCAATCAATTGTGAGTGGTGAACCTGACGAATATTCTTCTAAACTTTTCCCTGAAGTAAAATCTGGAAAGATAGTTGATGAAAATGTAGAATTAGATACCCAATCCATTCATACTAACGATCAAAATGTTACTATAGCTGAAGAGGATAATAAAGTGGGGGAACAAATGGATTTGGGTCCAGTAAGAAGTGTCAATAAAGTCATTGATAAAAATTCACTTATTTTAGAAGATTACGCTAGATACTATAGTGAAAATAATACTAGTACAGGCAATTTAAGAAAATTATCGGACTCAGGGACGACGAGAAATTTCGATAAAATTATCGATGAAAATTTACTTAACCCAGAAGATAGCACAATATATTATAGTAAATATGACCAAGATACCAAAAACGATGGACATGGTGGTTTAAAAAACAAGTCCGAATCATTTTCAACTGAAAGCTTCAACAAAGATATTGGTAAAACATCAATAGTATCAAAAGATGGTACTAAATATCACAGTCAATACGATAATTCTACCAAAGTTAGTGAAAATGGCGACTTGAGAAAAATATCAAAACAGGATTCAGTAGGAAATTTCAATGAAGTTATTGATGAAAACCCTCTTATGGAAAAATATGACATTGCACATATTATTGAAGATCATAAGATTACCAAAGCATATGTAGATGGTGTTATAGGACGACAATTTGATGCCAATACAATAGGAAGGTCCGATAAGGTTATTGATGAACAACCGCTTGCATCAAAAGATAGTGTTGGATACTTTATTGAATCCGCTTTACCATTAAAAGTTCCAATTTCTGCAGAGAATTTAAGTAATATTGGTCAATTTGAAGCTAAAAAACAATTGGATGTCAAGCAAAATAAAGAACAAAATGATTCTATTGGTTTGGAACAAGGGCTTGGAGTTGAAATAAAACAAAGACTTTACAGCCAAAATGAAAACATATTAAATAAAATCGATCTTAAAGGACGAATGTCAATTCCTTTACACAAATCGAAATCTGAAGTATTAATTTTGAATCTAGCACTACAAAGTTACGTTAACGACAATAATGATACAGTTGTACAGACTATAAGCCCTATGGTAGAACCAGTACGATACATAGATGATAATATAACTGTTGTGCAATCGCTAATACGTCATGGGCACGAAATTAGAATACCAGTTGATGTAGAAAATGATTTGTCTCTAAAATTTACGACAAAAACCAATCATGATCTTCAGAATTTCAATACTGATCAAAATAGATCCAAAAAAGGACGACTATCGAGAAATCGTAAGTTTAGTTCAATGGAGTTGATAATGAATTACAATACAAGAATCAGCAACAGTTGCAGTGATTGCATTCGTCTTTATACTGATTAATTAGTAGCATAATTTTACCAGTTTCAGAGCATGCTCACCACCACCCGGAAGACATTAACAACAGTTTGGCATTTATATACGAAAGGGAACTCATTCCTCTGCACAACGTTATTAAAAACCTAACTGAAGAGATTAACATTTTGACAACGCAACAGGAACAGCTAAAAGACAAAATGCGGGGTGCCAAAAAAACGAAATCACTGAGACTGATTCCTGTTAACAGACAGTGCGGTTGCGGGAGAATGTAAAAACGGTAACTGACACATATTTAATCGACTGGGTCGTGTCGTGACCCACTATAGAAACATTTCATAGAAATAATTTATAATTATTTTTTGTTATTTGTTATTACAACGACCACAGTAATACCAACTTTGTCCAGATCCAGCAAAAAAAGCCGAAAAAACACGGTTTTCTTATGGAGACCTAATGGACCTAATGGTTCAAAATTAATATTTTGGACTAAATTTTATTTCTATTATACTGTAAGTAGGTATAGTAATAATGGTCATACATTACAACACATATTCGATGAAAATTTCAGGCTATTACGATAGTCCTATGGATAAACGGAGAGACTGCAATTTTCAGACATTAAGCTGACCTGTTACATGAAAATCTGACGTGATTGAGTATAATGAGCTTGCATCAAATTCAAATCATTGGTAGTCTTTTAAACGGAAGCTACGTTAGAATCCACATAAAATCTCGTTTGAACATTTGACTCGCTAGAGTACCTTTTTTTCATTTACCGTACGGCTGTCCCCACCACGCAAATCGTCACATTAACATATTTGCGTCGTCAAAGATACCGTGGGGCATTTACACTATATTAATGACTGACGCGGTCGAGTATCTTTGACTATTTTTATCATTTTTTTAAATCCTGTAGACGCTCCGCTCACCGGTAAATTGATATACGTCATATAATATATAACCTTATTTTCATTATAGTATCTAATCTTCGAAATCTAATAGGATCCCGCGACTCAATCCCCATTTAGCCTCTCGGACTCCCTTACTATAAGTTCAGACAAAAATAAACAAATTAAAAAACGAGACCGGCCAAGGGCGTGTCGACCAAGCGCAGTGTATAGTAGGGTTCCATACTACTTAATATGTGACAAATATTCAATATTAAATTTGATCGATTACTCTTGAACTTTTAAAGCTTACTGGCTGTGTTAGTAGCTTTGTAAATTATTTATATACTAGGTGACTGGTTAGAATAGGTTCCTACATTAGTACAGGATCCCTCCATAAGACGACCTTCACCGAGCTGGTTAATGGATGAAAAGTATTTTATGTTAAATTAAATATGTTCATATAGTTATTTGTTATACAAGGGGGGAAAGTTGTATTTTACCTGCGAGTGTTCATTTGAAACACAAGCTATCGAAAGGATTCTATGATTGACCACGAGCAAAGCGAGTGGTTCAAAAATAGAATCATTTCGATAGCGAGTGTTTCAACACACGAGACGTAAAATAACTTTTCACCCGTGTATAACACAAAACTTTTCACCTCACTACAGCGAGGAAAATAAGAAAAGGTTTTGCACCTTTTTTGTGTCTCCATGTATTGAAAAGGCCAAACAACGCTTTCATGTATCTTAAACGGGATTTTTCAGGCAATAAGCTCAATTCCGCATTTTGCACGGATTAATTCCACAGGTGTATACGTCTTCGTCACTCGAATCACTCATTTTTAATAACAAAATAACTTGAAAATCATGCGAATATTTAACGTTGACGGCTTAATTGAAAAGTTTTGACTTAAGTTTCCTTTTTTTATTATTTCGGATGCGTTTTGTTCGCACATCGACTTACTTGGACTGTCATAACATTTGATCCGTTTTTACAACAAGAATGAAGGTTAATGTTGAATACTGATATTTATGAATTAAAATAAAGTTGTAAGACTGTATTTAGTGTTTTTTACTCGATGCAATTAATTAATTGTGATGTTAAAATTCAGCACTTTTAACGTTTTACGTTTTGTTAGCTGTCACTTAAGCTGCCTTCAAATGTCAAAACTCTTTCGTCACATGTGGATAAAAAGCGATTTTCTCAATAGATGTCAAACAAACAAAAAGGGCTTTCCGAGCTAGTGAGGTGAAAAATATCTGACTGCGACTGTGTTCCCTGAACACTACAATTTGGCCGCTTTCAAGTCTAGGGTGAATGAGCATTTACTAGGCAAGCGTGCTCCATCGTAGGCCTCATCTTCGCTTTCCATCAGGCGTGATTGTGGCCAAACGCAAGCCTATATAGTATAGAAAAAAATATATATATATATATATATTGCAAGTGGGTTGACTAAAAAATTTCAGTCCAGAATATGATTAATTAACAATTAAAAAAATTTTTTTTTCACTGGTTTGGTTAATAGATAAATTCCTTACCAATCGAAAGTATGAAGCCCATAGAATATGCAAACGTTAGGTTGACTATTTTTTTCCCGTCAGAACTCTTGGGTAGGCAGGTATAAACAGGTAAATCGATACAAGTAATTTGCAGCGGTCTGGTTAATGAATTAAAGTTAAATTAAAATAAAGATTATTTCATTACGAAGACGGTGGTATAGGGTCGTCTGCGAAAAATCAGTCCTGAATTCCGGTTGTCGAGTTTTAAAAAGTGAAATATTGGTTCGCTGGGACCTCTCTGTCGTGTCGCACGTATTCACTCGCAGCACTTTTCATCCATTAACCAGCTCGGTGAAGGTCGTCTTATGGAGGCATCTTAGACTACATCCTTTTGGTTTTTTAACGACCGCTTTAGCCTAGTTGGTAGTGACCCTGCCTACGAAGCAAGAGGTCCTGGGTTCGAATCCCGGTCAGGGCATTTATTTGTGTGATGAGCACGAATATTTGTTCCTGAGTTATGGATGTTTTCTATGTATTTAAGTATTTATTTGTCTATATAAGTATGTTTATCGTCGTCTAGTACCCATAGTACAAGCTTTGCTTAGTTTGGGACTAGGTCGATTTGTGTAAGATTGTCCCCTAATATATTTTTTTTTATATATCTATATAATAATAGTATTTAATACGATGCGAACTTCGATTTTTGAATTTCGGAGGAGCCCCCCTGGGCCCCCGGTACGTAATTTAGTTTCTTCGACTGTATATTGTACAACTCATTTGCTGCAAAAAGGTCAGGTGCTACTCTGCTGGAAATTTATTAATTTCTGAGATATAGATTTTCCCAAAACAGCCGAATTCCGTTAAAAAAATAACTTTATTACAAGGCAGGGATGAAATAAAAAAAACGATATTCAGCATATAGATTGTGTGGATATACCCATACAAAACTACAGCCTCCGCTGTGATAACAAATTAAGGGCACACGGAAAGAACATTTCTGTCACCTAACACCTAAGCAACTTTTTGAGTTATAGCGGTTTGAAAGTTAGTCATCACGAATAATTACTATGGTAGGTACGCGCATTTCTTGAAATGTAAAAAAAAATGTATATTATTTTCAGACATCCATATTTAAACCAATGGTAACTTATACTAAGTACTGTGCGAGCTCTACATTATAAGAGTAAAATTTCATTTTTCAAAAAATGTGACTAGACACGTCATGTGGCAACCCCACTGTGTTTTGCGCTTTTTTAAGACGCTGATGTACCCAATGTGTACCGAATTAGTATTTACTTAAAAAAAATACCTCAATAGATCGGGGAGTAGGTACAATTAAATGCAATTGGGGTTACATTCGAGCATCTCTACTTACTATACTTACTTTTTCAGCAAACAAAAGGCCCAAAAAAATTGTTGGTACCACGGTTTTTACCACTAAATAAATTACCTAGTTATCGCTAGTTAAATTACGTAATTGTCGCAGGACGCGAGCATCATCATTGCAGCCGACTCCTCTAACGTACTTAGTTTGGTTACTATTTTATAACAACTTGCTGGATTGATACAAAACTTAAAAAAATGAAGTTGAAGAAAATAAAAAGTAAATAGAAAAAGATACTTCATACTTAACTTGTAAAAGTTGGCCTAGTAGCGCCATCTCTTGGTCCAGGTGAGCGGGTAGCTCCGAAGGAGTGTTGAAGTCTCTCGGTAGAGGGCATTAACATAGATGCGCTTTATCACTGCCTAATGTGATTATAACAGACTGAAGTGTACGATGTATGGGATAGATTCGTCGCTAACTTCTAGACCAGTGATGGTGTAGGGGTAAGCACGCAGCACGGAACGCTGAGGACCTGGGTTCGATTCCCAGCATTGGTCTTTTTTCTGGGGTTTTTCTGTGCATCTATATTTCAGTTTGTATTTAGTTTGAAACAGATCTAAGTCACAACTTGGGTTCCTTCTTTACATACGTTTGGTTCGATCGACTGAGTTCGAACGACGACGCCCGAACATACTTCGGCCAACAATGGGTTATGTGGGCACGTACCGTACGTAAGCCATGCTACGAACGGACGGACTGACAGATAAACAGACGGACATGGCGATACTAGCAGGGTTCCTTGTAGGACTACGGAATACTAAAAAATGTGGTCAAACAACCTTTACACAAATATTTAACAACAAAACAACCTTTCCATTTAAATTTTATTAGGTATTGGTTTGTTGTCTGCATCTGCAATGTATTTTTTCTTAACTTGATCTTTAAATGTCATTAAGTAATTGTTTTACTGAGGTACCACAAAACTCAGCAAAGTTTTGGATTGGACAAAAAAAAACTATGTAAACTGGTTTTAATACCCAATTTTAGTGTCTGGTCCGATCTTTTCTTCATGGCAATGTAAATACCATACAACAATACCTTTTGTTTTTATTCACGCATATATGTGATATCAAACAGAGCACATCTTTTTTTACTGTCGCCGCAAGATATTGTGTCCTTATTATAAGCCTATCTCTTAATCTGGACTATTTAATTACTTAGTAATTACCACATGTATCTCAGCTCTCGATTGAGAGCACTATGGTGATAAAGCCGGAGCCTTATTTTAACCAGCGCTGTGATTACTGCATCGCAGTCCTCCGTTACATTCGAACGTGCCGCGAGCTTATTTTAAATATATTGTTTACAATAAGTAGTATTAAATTAAATTAAATCAAATACGCTCATTGTACGGCTGTTTTGTTTACAATGTCAATAACAGAGCGACAGTCCAGCTAACGAACGTCAGTGTCTGTGTTTATAAAAATGGAATTTAATTTAAAAACTGTTTCGAATAGTGTTGACAGTCGCGAAAAATATGCAGCGGACTTGGAGCAAGCCCTCTCAGTGGCAGGTAAATGGGATCAGCCTCATTTATTACAGTGTGTCCAGATTGACCGCATTGTGTATGAATACGACTCATCGCACAGATAACGCGATAAACGACGTTTGTACTGTAAACATTATTGAATTTACATGTTTTGAATGTTAAATTCAGACAATTTACATAGAAACGGATTGGGTATAGTATTAGGTACTTTATGTATAATTCGTAAACTGTTCGAACTTTTTTTTAGACACTTGTATTTATTCATTAATTACCGACTTCTTGATGATTGATGCGAATAATACTAGTCCGGGAAACAAATTTTTATCCCAAATTACGTACGGTTGTTTTATTACATAGGTACCTATAGGTGTACTCGTCCAAGGAAATCCTATAAAACCCTAAAGGTCAATATCATTTCTACGGCTTAAAACATTAAAGACTATTTCGATTTACAAGTTAATGTGGCAAGCAGCCTTTTTTTTCTTCTTATGTAGGAACTGTCATAAAAAATAGTAACGCTACAAGCAAGCTAGCAATATGCGAGTATTGAACAATAAATATTCAGTTTCGAACACAAAAAACTGACTAAATAAAATATTCCGATATAGGTAGATAAATTTCAATGTTGTGTATATACATAGTGTTTAGGTACTTAATTTTTTTTTAATTAAAATGTAAGTATGTAATAGTTGTATTTATCGAACAATTAATTTCTGTTCAATATTAACACGTGTATGTTAAAGTGTTTTGTAATATTTGTAATATTTTGACTGAATATAAATTAAATAAAGTTAATTAATTATAAACCAGGTTTAAAATGAAGCTATAATGATATTTACATATTACCATCTACTATAAAGTAGGTAGTACTTTAGTGAGAATAGTATTTTATAACTTATAAAGTGGTTACAAAACCACTCATTTTGATCCCTCAAAATAGAATGAAATTGTTGCAATTAATATTTGGTATCCTATTATCTCGCCTCATTCGTTTTTCGTTCAATTCTTATTTCGTCTCATTCTGTATAGTATAAATCTTCCCAGGTGAATTTTTCGCTTCGAGCCATTACATTAAATTTGAACTTTAATACTATGACGATACCGTTTGTTTTGAAAGATAAGGGCTCGAAGCGAAAAATTCACCTGGGAAGATTTATACTATATTCGTCTTCGTCTTGTTCGCTATCCGTCACTATATTTTTGGTCAAATTCTGCAACTTGTCTATCTCTTAATACGTCTTATTCGTTTTTCGTTTTGTCTTCCTTGGATTCATTCTTTCTTTCATTTCTTTCTTTCTTTGTCTCATTTACTTATTCGCCAAAATTACAAAATTATATCGATACGTTCGGTGCTGGTAAATAAATGTTCGTAAGTAGATGAGACAAAAAACAAAAGGGAAGAGCGACGAATGAGTCCAAGGAAGACCGTGACGAAAAACGAATAAGACTTATTAAGAGAGAGACAAGTTACAGAATTTGACCAAATAAGATAATGACGGATAGCGAACAAGACGAAGTGATGAATACAGATTGAGGAGCCGTAGAGTTAAAGGACCGTTGTATGTAGTAGAGCACGGAATTGATATGGAGTTTGAGTCATTTTTCTAATTTTTGTAATTTGGAACTTGTAACATCAATTTTTCTATACGGACACATTACTACTACATACAACAGGTCCTTTACTTAAGTTTTTCACCTACGTGGGCAAGGTTCTGAATATCGAAAGTTAAAGTATCGAATTTATAGCAGCCGAATGAAAAGGTTCGTCATTTTTCGACCTTAACTTGTTGACATAAAGTCGAAAAGTGATGAAATATCAAAAAGTTTTTTTTCTAAAACCGACAATTTTTCAGGATTTATTAAAACGTCATGGTATAGACTGTAGCGACTACTAGCGCCAACTAGTCATCACAAAATAAACTAATTACTACATCCTGCATCGCACTATCGAAGTTTCTCAACTCAACTGCATAAATACAACTTCCAACTTTCATCCAGCGGTCTTTTGCTTTATTTTATAACAATTCTAATAGTTTCTTACAGTTTCAGAAAAAAGCTTCTCGATTTTATATATACTAGTCTTCCGTCCGCAGCTTCGCCCGCGATAAATTCATTTTCCCGCGGTAAAAAGTAGCCTATGTCACTCAGTGATAATGTAGCTTTCTAACGGCAAAAGAATTTTTGAAATCGGTCCAGTAGTTTCGCAGCCTATTCAATGCAAACAAACAAACAAATAATCAAATCTTTCCTCTTTATAATAAAAGTATAGATAACCTAACCGATTCGATATTTCGTTCGATATTCAGATGGGTTTGTATTACAATACCGAAGTACGAAAGACCGAATTTATTAAAACATCGAATGGGTCAAAAGACCGACACGATTTTTTTCTGAAACCGTAAACTTCTCAGAATTTATTAAAACGGCATCATACACAACCCATTAGGTTAGGTTAGGTTTGTTTTATAACAATTTTAAAAAGTTAACGGTTTCAGAAAAAAATCGTGTCGGTCTTTTGACCCATTCGATGTTTTAATACATTCGGTCTTTCTTACTTCGGTATTGTAATACATACCCATTCAGATACGTACTCGGTATACCCTTTACCTTTTTGTAAAGTTTACCAGTCACTTATAATGTAGGTACGTCGTTGACGGCATGTGGCGCCAACTAACGTCTGTTTGTTTATCCGTGACGCTTATAGCCCCTGTAACCATTAGTCCAATATTAGCTAACGTAAAGCACAGTCGTCAATTAAATACACTATTAGGCTTAGTCTGTGATTAAACGCAAGCGGTTTAAGAGTCGTTTTGCTTAACACCTTGTCCGTCCGAGTGCCCCCAATGTGGGGTCATGAAACTTATTTCAGGAGTGGTTGCCTCTACTATGGGTTCATACCCTCAAAGTGAAAGCACAATTGGACGTGTGACTTTGTGAAATAATTTTGTATGGGGACAGAGCGAACGCGTTAATTTTATTTCAATACCATAAATTTCTGGCGAGTAGCGTGTGTTGTCCTGTCCATAACAGGATGAAATTTAAGGGGCTTATTTGCACTGTAAGAAGAAGAAGAAGCGTGTGTTGCAGCTTTTGTGGGTCGTTCTCTGACCAAGGCTGTTTTGCGTGACCTATGCCGCTGTCATAATTTTTATTTTTTTTTAATGTAAGAGGCCTTGTGTGTGTGATCGCACGTGTACGTTTGGGGCATCTGACAAAGTCCCGACTTTGACAGCTGGCAGCGAATGCGTTGTACCATTTACAAACAAATTAAAATAAACAAATAAGTACAAATGTCAATCTTTTACCAGGTGTGGGGTGGTACAACATCAAATACTGCCTGGTGCTGGCCTTGTTCCTGATAGCGGCGATCATCGAGGTGATGGGCTACGCGTACGTGCTGCCGGCAGCCAGGTGCGACCTGGACATGTCGGATGCCCAGCGAGGACTCATTGCTTCTTTACCCTATATTGGTAAGTGGCCAAACCAACACATTATTGGCTAAGTTTATCCTGGTATCAACACGCTCTTAGGGTCTCCCCAAATCTATCGACGCGGAATCGGCTTCAGCCGGTCGGAAAAACCTTTATGTCAACGCAATAAGAGCAAAAAGACGTCGATCAGCTCGGCTCCATTCGGCCCGCATAGCTGAGCCGATCGACGTCTTTTTCGCTCTTTTTGATTTAACATAAAGGATTTTCTGATCAGCCGAAGCTGATTTCGCATCGATAGAGTTGGGGAGACCCTGCAGGGCGTACATTTGTATCATTACAACGTATCCTAAATTTCCATCACGTAGCACCAAAAAAAAAACTTTGCATAAAACCGGTTGTCTGTAAAGTCGGTTTACGGACGATAGTTATCGTGACAACGTCATAACAAAACATTAACCCCCCCCGCATCCCGCATTGTACATCCTGGCGTTCGCCGCTCTCTTGCAACTGGCCTGCTTCGCTGCTCTGTAGAATGTAACGTTACGTCACGTTACATGTACGTTACAATGAGTCATGTTTGTTTTTTTTCGTGTATGCAGCCGGCGTTCATCGATTTATTAGACGTTTACACGTCAAAAAACAGGTTTAGAAATGAGAATAATTCAGATTGTGTCAGTCTGGTTCTCGAGGTGTGACTACTTATTTAAATTGAAACTGCCCATTTGATTTAGGTAAGCGTCGAAACTAAGGATCATGATAGTGGTTACTGACACGATACGCCAAATTGATACAAATGTTGACTCACCTTTAGTTACAGCAACGAAAGGTTATTGAAACATCTGGCCCATATTTCACCACGGAGACAGGTGCAAAAATTGCCAAGAAAATGTGTCTTTCTTTAAATCTTCTTTTAAACGAGGTCATCAAAGTCACTATTACTATAACTATCGTCACTGTTACTTTAACGATGAGCCACGTTAACCACGAAACACTAAACGTCACCATTTGGTCTATATATGTTACTGATAATTGTCACGTTTGTGAAAGACGGGCCTGGAAATTCTTTAGATAGAAAAAAAAGTTTATTAACACGTCGAGCAGCGTCCCGCGCTCCACATGCGCGCGAAATTGGTTTAATCGGTACCTACTAACTTTTTTGCAACTTATCATGAACTAACTAAACACATGTCTGGCAAATGTTAGACATTTTTAACTGGTTTCGTTTAGAGCGCGTGCAGACAGAGAGCGGTCTGGCGTTCCGCGTTCCGAGTTCCGAGTTCTGCGTTCTTTCGAATGTACTAGGTCCCTTACGATAACGCACACAGCAGGCGGTCGGAACTCTCGAGCGGTCAATACACAGAACTCTGAACGCGGAACGCGGAACTCCAGACCGCTCTGTCTGCGCGCGCTCTTAATATTGCTAGTGTTTCAACAAGGATCATTTTTCAACAGATATCTTCTAAACATCATGTGTCTAAGAGTCCCCTTTTTTCACAAAATGTTCCGGAAAGATTGACGGGTTAAAACTTAGTTTTGGGTCATTATTCGAGCGTTTCAACCGCTTCACTGTCGTAGTCACATTTTTACGAATCAGCTATAAGAGGGTAAAAGTTGGAAGAGAGAGATCTCTCTACAGGAAAATTTTAATGGCAAATCATTGTGGGATATTCATCAGAGCAGTGTTCCGCAAAGTGTGTGCCGCGGCGGACTGGTGTTCCGTGGTCATTAGTTGGTGTGCCTCGGAAAAATAATTACCTTGTAGGTTTTGATAATTAATAATAGATGTTGATTAATATTACTTAAATACTGATTTTTCATTTAAGGTGTACCTCCAAAAATTTTCGCTTTCCTAGATGTAGGTACGTTAAAAGTTTGCGGAACACTGTATTAGAGGTACCTACTTCGACCATAAACTGGAATCTGTATCGTATCAGAATCTTCTGCCATTTCCGCAAAAATGTATCCACGAAAGTGATCCCGTCGGATCCCGTACAAACTCTCAAAGTATTCGTATCCCTTAACCTTTTTCAACGCCACGCCTCGACAAAACGTAAACCTGCTTTGAAACTTATGTCATTGTGTCAAGATCACTTTGACACTGTACTTTGTGACACCTATATGTGTCGTTGGCGTTGAAAAGGTTAGGTTTTGGTTAAAGGTTATCACACATAGATTACATTTTTTTTAATATGTAATCTAATAAAATAATATGTAGACTAATGAGTGTTGCTGAAGCGAAAGATATAATGTCAGGATCGTAGCAGGTGGAAACAAATAGTCTCTGCCTATCCCTCTGCTGGTATCTTGTAACAGTATAAGTGCGCGCTGACACAAAATTGCAATTAATCAGCATTATCTTCCTAGCTTAGTAGGTTAATTATTGTTTTAGAATAAGCTCACGCAAATGCAGGTTATCGATAGCATGTGCTAATTATACCTATGTCAGAATGTCTGAAAAGTACAACGATATGTGTGTCTTAAAAGATTAAGATATAAAATGTAGCCTAAGTAGAGGTACTTTTGGTTTTCAATAATACAGTATGTAACTGAACGAATAGCAAAGCTAATACCAGATGGTCTGGTTGATGGCCAAGTGGAGTATGAAGGAATGGCATACTTTTTAATAACTTTCTACTTAGTTATTTTTTTTCGTTTCGTCTATCTAAAGTGACTTAATGTTTAATCTAATTTTAGATGGACCAAACGTAAAAAAGTACTAGAGTTTAATAAAAAATATGCCATTCCATCATACTCCACTTGCCGTCAACCTGGAATCAGCTTCGCTCTTCGTTCAGTTATAAACTGTATTTTCATAATTAACCTTTCCTTAATCTCCTTTTAATTTTATTAAAATGTAATCAGATGAGGATCAAAAGTAACTTTTAGTGACTTTATTTAATTAGCAGATTATTACCACAATATATTACTTATACCAGTATGTGATCTACAAACAAAACGCGCCGAGTTTGCCCTCTCACAAGCGCTCCGTACGTAGGCACTAGGCACAATAAATTCTCGTCCGATAGCAAGAACATTATAATTTATTCTAAGATAACACCAGTACTAACCTTTGATACGTAAACGGTAACAAATTTTAATGGCTACGTAAGATAGATCAAGATCAAACCAAACTTTTTATCAAATGGTCTATCTTAAACTTGGTAATACTGTCAAGTATTTTAAGTTTTTTGGAGCATTATAAACACGCCTCATTATTTTTATTTGAAAACGTATGATCTGTTTACTGTATACCAAGTTCAGAAAAGAAGGAGGTTCTATTTTATTTTTAAACTACTTAGTATGTATTTTTTTAAACTCCATTTTAGTAGAATCGGACAATTTCGTTGACACCGAAGACATGTCCAGATCCTTATTGATATCATTATAATTTTCAATTGTTTTTTCGATTATAGTCATACCTTTAGAAACCAATCTAATATCGAAGAGATTGTCAGATTGTATTGAAATTAAATTTACGTATGTCGAACATTCGACAATTTTGGGGTGCTTGAAAAAAAACTAACTTATTTCGTTTGGAAAAAAGTACTGCTGAGATTGTCCCGTTGTTTTTAGCAAAGTTAAATTCAGAAATTATTTTACTTATTTATTTAATTCTTCGCTTATAATTTCATAATACTACACGTAAACATTCGACAGATAATAGCTTGCCCTGTCCAGTCCAATTCTTAAAACTTAACTTAAAACAGATCAGTCAATTTCCATCTCATCTTGATCAGTATTGACGAGATGGAAATTGACTGATCTGTTTTGTCATCAATACAAAGTTGGCAACGCCATGTAGCACGCAAAGCTAAAAGAACAATAGTTCAATCATGCTTTAACAAAGGCAATCGATCTAATACCAATTAACACTTATTAAAATAATGTAATTCCAGCTATAGTCGTGACTTCATTTCCGTGGGGCTACTTCGTGGACACGCGAGGTCGCAAGAAAGTGGTGGTGTATAGCTCAATACTCAGCGGGGGGTTCGGTCTGCTGTCTGCGTTTATGCCGGAACTCATCAGCTTTACCACCTGCAAGTTCCTGGCTTCGTTATGGTAACAGTTTTTCATAATTCACGGTTATCAACAAAGCCTTTTGCTAAAGGATGTAGGTACAGCAATTGCCTTTAATGAAGTAGATACCTTTTCAGGGTTCCGTACCCAAAGGGTAAAAACGGGACCCTATTATCGAGACTTCGCTGTCCGTCCGTCCGTCTGTCCCCAGGCTGTATCTCATGAAAAATGATAGCGAAACAGTTGAAATTTTAATTAATGATGTATTTCGGCCGCCGCTATAACAATAAATACTAAAAAACAGAATAAAATAGATATTTAAGGGGGCTCCCATACGACAGACATAATTTTTTTGCACGTTTTTGTTCGATATTGATAACGGCAACAGGTAGACGCTTGGAATATTCACAGAATATTTAGTTAAGTATATATTCACTTTTAAAATAAGTAATTAAATTAAAATTAAACAAATATTTAAGAGGGGGCTCCCATACAAACAACCTGTTTTTTGCAGTTTTTTGTCGTTTAGATAATGGTACGGAACCCTTCGTGCACGAATCCGACTCGCAATTGGCCGGTTTTTAATACATTTATCAGCGCCATGATTACGCCAAACTGTACACCATACTTGCTCTGTCGATCCTCATCAAGGTAATCATCGTCCCGCAGCAAATATATGAGTCAAACACATCGCAAGAAACAAAAGTTGTCTCTCCTGTGGACATAAAATTAGTGACTTCGAGTCAGCGAACTTAAGATTTATTTAAATGAGCCGAAAGTTGGCCAGACGCCCCACACGCTGATGTAGACTTGACTATAAAGTATTGGCTGTAGGGTCGTTTTACAAAAAATTGTACATAGTTAACGGCTTAGTCAAAACAAAAATCACGATCGCTATTTTAGTGTAACGAAAGTTAGTCATCAAAGTATATACTTTACCCATATGGGTAGGTACACAAAAATAATTAATTAAATTTTGTTTTTAATTAATCCCTTAATTGTGTACAAATTTTTTGAAAACGACTCATCAATGTGATCCGCGATCGATTGTTTACAACTTAGTCATGTAAACTAGGCGTTATCTCGTTCAAGGATGAAAATAATATTATTTTGATTAGGTACGGTATATTTAATGTTTATAAAAAATTGCTTATCACTCATGTGTTACGCTGGCGCTATCAATTGCCACTTTATGGTGTAATAAATTTGCGATTAAGTCGTACGCATTTTGAACCTAAAAAACTGCTATGCACTGCTATGCAACACCCGATGTCCACGTTGCCCTAAATAGATTACATGCGGCTGACTCTCTAAGGTCTCTCTGAATTTTGATTTAGGGTCAGTATTATACTAAGACGTGACGCGACGGGGCGCTGCTTGTTTTATTGAGAAAATACCCTTACGTCAACGAGTAAGTACTCATTTGATTTATTCTCTCAGTGTCCGTCAACGAATACTCATTTGCGTTTGACTTATTCTCTCAGTGTATGCCAATAAATACTATTTGACTTATTATCTCAATGCACGTCATCGAGTTCTCATTTGGCTTATTCTCTCACTGTACGTCAACGAGCACCCATTTGAATTATTGTCTCACTGTACGTCAACGATTACTCATTTGACTTATTCTCTTATACGAATTGACCCTTATGTATCTTTATTGTTTAATTTCAGTATAGCATGCCCCGCAGCAGTGCCGTACACCTTCATTGGAGAGATCCTACCTCAAAAGCACAGAGACTTAGCACTCTCCATCACTAATGCTATGCAAACTCTAGGCTCAGCTCTTGTTCCTTGTAAGTAATAAGTTTAATCAAGCCAGTTATTTAACCAAATTTAACCTTTGTCGATAGGTGTGGTATTCGTAAAAATATTGCATTACACTGCATTATTGTTCTACTAGGTACGTTATGGTACAGTTACAAGTTAAGTATGAAGTATCTTTTTCTATTTATTTTTTATTTTCTTTAACTTAATTTTTTTATTACTTTTACGGTCATCCCGTGAAACCATATATTTCAAACTAAATACAAACTGAAATATAGATGCACAGAAAAAACCCCAGAAAAAAGACCAGACCAGTCTAGACCAGTGGTGGTGTAGGGGTAAGCACGCAGCACGGAACGCTGAGGACCTGGGTTCGATTCCCAGCATTGGTCTTTTTTCTGGGGTTTTTTCTGTGCATCTATATTTCTGTTTGTATTTAGTTTGAAATATATGGTACAGTTAAGCACGCGTTTCCCTAGAGTTAGATCAAGTTAAATCGATTGTATGTAAATCACAAAAACTCCCACATGGCAAATTTCTTCGATGTTATTTGACCCGTTTTCGAGATTCCAGAAATAAATACTTATACAAGAATTGCTCGTTTAAAGGTATCAGGATGCTGATAAGCAACGTTCCAACTTACAAAAACTCGAAAATTGAAATTTTACTACGAAATTGTACGTTGTCTTCTTCTCTAAATTTTTTAAAAAGACTTATGTGACTTAGCACTTCCACAATATCAAAAAAATGCCAAAAATACCTTGTTGACTTATGCGTTAGTTCATCCGTAATAAAAAAAATTAGCGGCCACTTTCACAAAATGTTGTTCGTGTGGGTTGATATATGTTATTGTTAGTGTCCGACCGAAGTTTCGGTTTCGGTTTCGTTTCGGCCAATTTCGGCCAAAAAAGTGATTTCGGTCGAAGTTTCGGTTTCGGCCAGAATCCGGCCGAAACCTTCGGCCGGGCCGAAATTACTTCGCGGCCTCTCGCGGCTCTCGCATCGGGAGCGCTCGGCTTAATTCGGGCACGCTCGGCCGGGTAGGTATTGGTAATGCATCGGCGGCCGGCCCAGCTGGGGGGTTACTACGAAATTCGAAGTTCGGATCGTGCGGTCCCTCTCACTCTCGTAATAAATACCATTAGCGTGAGCGGAACGGCATGAAACGAAGTTCGAATTTCGCGCTTCGTAGTATAGGGCCTGGGACCAGCGATAGTACCTAGTATGCATGCAGTTTGTGACGTTTGTTTGTGAACCACAATCATGGCGCGCGACAAAATATGGTGAATGTTGTTTATTTATTAAATTATTATTTACTTTTTAGAATCTGTTACTGCATTTTATGCTGTGATTAATGAACAATACGTTTGATATTAGGATTGTGAATTTAGTTTAGACGTGATAAGAATAGGTTGTTTGTTTTGAATAATATAATACCTATGCTAAGTCATTTTTCATTAAAAATAAACGTTTTTTATTTTGTTTAACAAAAAAAGTATCTGTTCTCATATAAGAAATCCTTGCAATAACCTTTTCCTTACGATTTGTAAAGTAATTTTGAATATTTTGTTTGATATGATACGTCTTCAAAATTTTCGGTTTCGGTTTCGGTTTCGGCCGAAATCAGAAAAAAACCGAATATTCGGTTTCGGTTTCGGTTTCGGCTAAAAATCGTGTTTCGGTCGGACACTAGTTATTGTATAAACAATGCTGATAACAGCATCCAGTACCTCTACCACGAGTCCACACTAGTTCACAGTGACCGTACTGGCTAGCGACGGCGTAAATGATTTGTATGGAGAATTGTACTTCCGTAAGTGACCGCTAGAGGCGCTGTACAATTCTCCATACAAATAACCCACGCCGTCGCTAGCGAGTACGGTCACGGAAACCAGTGCAAACTCATGGTAGAGGCACTGATATACATTATATGAAAAAATTAACGAATGGCATCTGTACATTAGGTCAATGGCTGTTATATAACAGATTGCGATTTTATCAGTAGTAATTAAATTGAACTCTTGAGCGTTGTTGTTGTATCGAGTGGAATGCACGGACCCATCCAATGTGATGAATTTGGCGCACAACAAGTCACAGTCAAAAACTTACTTGAATTGACACTTCAATTGAATAACGCTCTGTAAGTACCTACCTAATGTACAGGTCGATTCACAAAAGCTGACACGAATGGACTTAACGAAAGTAATGTAATTTTGACACTTTTGTAGGAAAATGACTGATGCATTTCGTTTTCATATTTCTGTGAAGTGTATTCAAATAGGTGTAACACGTAGATACTTTCATTCGCTCATTCGATCCATTCGTGCCAACTCTTGTGAATCGACCTGTAGTAAGTTTTATTGCGAAACATTCATTCTATTTTATAACAAATAACCAACGAGTTAATCGATGGATAATAAAATAATATTGTACATCCTTAGAAGTAGAGCCATTTGGTATTACTTAATCATGGTCATTAATTATCTCTCTGTATGGCATCGATATTATTGGTTTAAGTTTTAATTATTCAGAGCGGTATTGTGAGCTGAGACTAATTAAGACCAATCACGCAAATCTAAATCTAGTGCAATCTATAATGAATAATTCAATGACGATAAAGCCTTGTGAAAAGTATAAGATAGATAGGACATATACAAAGCAAGTTATTTCATTCTGCCATTTCCATTAGGGACCACTTAGACTTAGAGGGTATTTATAATATACGTAAGGGAATAAATTAAATTAGGATGCCATTTTCTTTAGAACTGTCACATATTTGACGTAAAATTCTTTAACATGGCAACAATTTCACATGTAAGCAGCAGGTCAATGCTTATTTGATATGTAATAAACGCATTACATTAAGTATATTAAAAACTAAAAACTCAGAAATCTATTTAAAAAGCATTCATCTCGAAATGGTTTTCGATTTACTATACATTTAGTACAAAAAAATCAGACAACCCCAGTTCAATGTTATTTGAACTAAGAGGGTAGTGTACTGAAATTACTCTGCTCCTTTTTTCAGTGCTAGCATGGGGCATCATCCCTCTAGACTTCAGAGCCGACTTCGGAGAATACAATTTCCGCTCCTGGCGACTCCTGGTCATCGTCTACTCTTGCTTCTTCCTGGTTGCCGCGTTCCTCATGTCCTTCGGCCCCGAGAGTCCGAAGTACTTAGTCTCCCAGGGTCGGCATGAAGAGGCGCTTCTAGTTCTGGAGACCATGTACGCGGGAAATAAAAGAAAATCAAGAGATGAGTTCCCGGTAAGTGGTTTTGAGGGTGAATGATAAAAGTTTGATCTACGTAAGCAGCGTACAGATACTAGCAAAAGAAATAGTAATAATTCCTTTACAGCAACTAAAAGTGTAGAAGTATAAGACGTCGCGCGGCTAGTGCATAAGGATTTTTTTAACTGTAAGAAACATTCCAAAAGTTTATCCATATCCATACTACATACCTAATATTATAAATATGTAAGTGTGTTTGTTGGTTTGTTTGTCCTCCTTTCACGTCGAAAGTGAGCGACGGATTGCCGAGATTTTTTGTATGGACATACATAATTAAAGGGCTGGAGAGTGACATAGGCTACTTTTTACCACGGGAAAATACGTTTTAATCTACGGACCGCGGGCATCATCTAGTATTAGTTTATAAAGAAGCGCAAACCTTAATTAATTCTGAAGATTATCGTCTGTAAAAAAATTTAATAGGTAGCAAATAGGGCAGATGCCCCAGTTCTGGCCACTTTAAGACTGATTGTCTATTCAAATGCCTGTACCTTAGTAAACTCAACTTAAATGTTTGTACACATTGAGTGCCAAGAACCCGATATCGCGTTCTGCGTTCGTAGGCAGTTTTAGCTACAAAGCGGAAAAACGCTGCTACTGGCTACGAGCGTAGCGCGTAGCAATGCGTGGCAGCGAATGTGTTAATGTTGAAAATGGCCAAAACCGGCCCAGTGGTTTGAACCGGGGCATCCGCACTACTACAGCAAGTACTACTACTTGGAAAAGCTTTTTTCTGAGATTTTGTATGTGCGTAAACATCATGTCACATCATGAAAAAATATTTCAGATCAAAATGCTGAAAGTGCCTACTGAAACAGAGAGAGAGCAAATTAGCTTCCTCACTAAACTAAAAGTACAGTCGGTCCCTCTGATGAAGCCACCGTACCTCAAATGGATGCTTCTTAACGGTTTCCTACTATTCGGTGTGTTTGCTACGTAAGTACGATATACAAATATTACCTATAATGACTTCCAAATCAAGCCAATACTAAGCCGTGGTAGCCTAGTGATTTGACTTATTGGCTCTCAAGCAAAGGGTCGTGGGTTCGAGCCCGGGCTCGCACCTCTGATTTTTTCGGAATGTATGAGCAAAATTATATTTGAAATTTACCATGAGCTATACGGTGCAGGAAAACCTCATGACGAAACCTGCATATATATACCTGAGAATAAATTCAATGGTGTGTGCGGAGTTCCCAATCCACACGGGCCCGCGTGGCGACTACGGCCTAAGCCCTTTCATTCTGAGAGGAGGCCTGTGCCCTGCAGTGGAATGTATACAATACAATGACTCTATGATCTATATTATGCGGTTTTAAGTACAATGAAGCAACATTTGCTTTTCCGTTAGTTTGGAATTCATGCAACGGATTTTTTATCCATTTCAGTTTAAATGGGCTGTACATGTGGGTTCCGGACCTGCTCAACAGGGTCCTAAGTAGCGGTGACAACGGCATCACCGCGTGTCAAGTCATTGCTCAAAGGCTCAATGAGGTAACATTTACATTGATGATTTTTCTTTCACGAACTGTCCTTTTTCACACGGAGACGCAAAGCGACGTGACGCTGCATGTTTCATTGAGAGAATAAGGCCCATACTACACGGGCGGTTCTCCCGCCGCGGGAAACCGCTTATGAACCGCCACTAGACACAATTTTATATGGAAGTTGTATGGTGCAAACTACACTGCGCAGCTCCGTCGAGCGGTTTCCCGCGGCGGGAAACCGCCCGTATAGTATGGGCCTTAGTCAACGAGTATGTACTCATTTGCCTTATTCTATCAATGAAACATATAGGGTCGTTGTGTCTCGGTGTGAATTGAAACTAAATGCCGTATAAGTAAGAGTCTCTCACACAGTGGTTCTGACGTTCTGATACTGGTCACGATGATTTAGTTGGAGACTTGTTGGAGCTTCATCGTTTCGGGTAGACGGAGTGACTCTTACGTGATGGCCTATTTGATACCACCAATCAATCGACACACATTTTACTTCCTATTTCATAGTTAGCACCAATCAACGGATATATACTTTTTATTTCGTATAGATTTTGTTTGTAATATTGAACTGTGACGTCACTCATTAGCCAACTGAATTGACTATTTACTTATTTCAAAAGTAATTTGAATGAAGTTTTACAGTTAACCAAAAATTAATCTGATTTTCGGTATAAAAATTAAACTGATTTTCAGGGTTAATATTAATATATATTTTTTAGGGTTCCGTAGTCAACTAGGAACCCTTATAGTTTCGCCATGTCTGTCCGTCTGTCTGTCTGTCTGTCTGTCTGTCCGCGGCTAAGCTCAGAGACTCTTAGTACTAGAAAGCTGAAATTTGGCATGAATATATATATCAGTCACGCCGACAAAGTGATTGAATAAAAAAAAGTAAAAAACTTTTTTTTAGGGTACCTCCCATAGACGTAAAGTGGGGGTGATTTTTTTTTTCTCGGCTAACCCTATAGTGTGGGGTATCGTTGGATAGGTCTTTTAAAATCATTGCGGAATTGCTAACATGATTTTTCTATTCAGTGATTTGTTTGCGAAATATTCAACTTTAAAGTGAAAATTTTCATTAAAATCGGCCGTCCCCCCCCCCCTCTAAAATCTAAACTGTAGGGTGGAAAAATTTGAAAAAATTCAGAAGGGTAGTAAATATATCAAATTTACTAGGAAAATTATAGCGGCTAAGATTGCTTGTAAATTATTTGTAGTTTAAGAGTAAATAGTAGCCTAACCCCGGCGCCACACATAGACAAATGTTTCAACACATATTTGAACACATATTTGATGTATGGTTGATTGTATGGGTGTTCTATTGAACAAATAAGCAAATACCAGTGCTACACATGTGATCAAATAACTGTGTTCAAACATTTGTAATATGTGTGGCGCCGGGGTAAGGTATAAAACATACCTAAACTTGGATGATTCCGTACACATACGAAATCCTTAGAAAAATATTACTTGATTTTTTCGTAATGGCTACGGAACCCTACCTTGGGCGTGTCCGACACGCTCTTGGCCGGTTTTTGAATTAAGTATCTTTTAATTATTAGATAGCGGTGTCAAATACACTATTGTAGGAACCATTGTGTAATAGACGCTTTATTTTATGTTAGAACTCTACATTAGTGACATACATCGTGTGAATTTGTGACTGTATTTTTGCTTCGTCTAAGAGTAAGTTACATTTTAATAACATAATATCTTTTGTCCTTTTCAGACATCGGTGTCGGGCGTATGCGACGATACGATAGATGAACTTACTTTCTTCGTAAATTCAATAGCCAGTATTTCATGCGCAATCATTGCCTTAGTGGCCAGTTGTACTCTAAAACTAATTGGCAAGAAAGCGCTCCTAATGCTAGTCTACATTATTTTAGGCGCTTTCTGTATCGCTATCAATTTTATTACGACAAGTATGGTGTTTGCGGTTTTGCTGTCAGCGCTACAGATTGTGGCTGTTGCCATTGGACCGATCAATGCTTATGCTGTAGAAATATTCCCAACAAATTTAAGGTAAGAAATTTGGAAAGGCTCGAACTGTTTTATGTACCGTAGCCTGAGGTTCTGTCAATGCGCATCATGCGTAAAATTCTAATGCGCCTTGTCCTTTTAAGGGTGTCTTGTGAAAGCTACGCTGCGAAACTATGTCACCGTTTCCACTAAGAGCTCGTTCCCACTATGTCGGATGTTGGGCCCGGATTTTAATCGGTTGTCGGCGTCTCTGTTCACGCCCCGACATCTGACCAATGTGAACTGCGTCATACTTGCCCTTAGCCCGGCGCCACACATAGCACAAATGTTTCAACACATATTTGAACACATATTTAATAACATGTGAAGCACCGGTATTTGCTTATTTGTTCTATTGAAATACCGGTGCTTCACATGTGATCAAATATGTGTTGAAACATTTGTGCTATTTGTGGCGCCGGCTGTAGGCGAGCGAGCCCCAACACGATTTTTTTCCGGACGTCGGTTGGCAAAACACCCGACATTTTTTGTCGGCACCGACACAAAATCGGTGTCGGTCAAGTGTGAACAGCTTCGTACAAAATGTTCTGCCACTGGAACGACCGATTAAAATCCGGACCGACATACCATATAGACGACCAGATGGCCTAGTGGTTAGAGAACCTGACTATGAAGCTTGAGGTCCCGGGTTCGATTCCCGTGTCGGGGCAGATATTTGTAAGAAAAATACGAATGTTTGTTCTCGGGTCTTGGGTGTTTAATATGTATTTAAGTATGTATCTATCTATATAAGTATGTTTATCCGTTGCCTAGTACCCATAACACAAGCTTTCCTAGCTTACTTTGGGACTAGGTCAATTGGTGTGAATTGTCCCGTGATATTTATTTATTTATTTATTTATTTATACGACATAGTGGGAACGAGCTCTAATGCTAAGATTATGTACCCGCTCGGAAAGATCTAGAGCAGGTATCTTTCCATATGAAAAGCATAGCTTAGTCAACTTAGACAACGTTTCCACCAGTTCTATGCTATGTGGACCAAGGAATATGATTGGTGGATATCAAACGCAGCCATAGCAACGTAGTTTACCTATTAGCATATCTAATGAATAAGTACTTCCTTTAGTTTCCATAGTGACCTATCATCATCATCATCCCAGTCTATATACATTATACCTACAATATATAAATATACATCCCACCACTGCAAGGCACAGGCAGAAATATACTCAGAATAAGAGGACCTAAGACCTAGGCCGTAGTTCCCACGCGGGTGCAGTGCGGATTCTGCACTGATTTGAACTTATTCAACGGTTACATAGTTCTGTGTAGTAACTGTAAAATAATGATCATTATGCTGACAAGCATAGGCTAATTCGCTTCAAACGGTCCACGCAAGGTCCATTCATTTAGTTGTCAACACTCCACCCGCAATACGTACCTAAACCTTAGTTTACATTATATCTACGTTTCGTCCCATGATTTATGTATCCTAACTATCCTAATCCTAATCCTAACTAATATTATAAATGCGAAAGTAACTCTGTCTGTCTGTCTCGCTTTCACGCTAAAACTACTGAACCGATTTAAATGAAATTTGGTACACAGATAGTCTAGAGCCTGAGAAAGGACCAATAGGAGCGGAGCGGAGCAGAAGAATGTTTCAAAATCCTGAAGAAATCCTGTTTTTGAAGTAAAACTTCTATAGGCACGCTTGACTTGGGAGTACGCTGGTGAATGTGAACGCGGGTGTGCGGGGGTTCGGGGGGAGGTGCGGGGGCGGGTATTTTTTTTTATATTTAGGAACAAATGAGAGCCATAATTGATGAAAAAGCAAATTGGATAAAAAAATAAGCTGCCCAAATTACTAATTCCACGCGGACGGAGTCGCGGGCAAAAGCTAGTTTATAATATTTGCATGGCATTGTAAGACTTCTGTGCTTACGCGTAGAACCGGCCAGTACCTCACGTACTCGTAAATGTTTTGCGTAAATGGAATGCGATTGGTGGGAATACTGCCTATAATTATACGTCTTGTTTGCAGGGGCATGGCAGTGAGCCTTGCGCTGATGCTGGGCCGTTTAGGCTCCGTGCTCGGCACCAACGTTGCAGGGCTGCTCATCAACGCTTCTTGCGAAACCACATTCTACCTGTTTGGAGGGCTGCTCTTACGTAAGTGAACAACAACAATTACTTATCACGTTGATATTTATTTGACGGGTTGGTGCAGCGCAAAATTTTGCAAGCCAACAATTGTATCAGTGCATAGTCATACAAGATAAGCGCGAAACAAATAACCCTTTCCTTTCAGTTAGGTAAAAACTACCAAACAACTGTGAACAGTCAGCATACATATATATCTCTTTTACTGACACGGGATTCTATATTGTGTTATTCGTTGTTTAAGCGAGAAAATGAAAAAAAACTCACAATCGCGTCCATTGCGTAACGAAAGTTAATCATACAAACTATATGAGTAACTTTCGTTACACGAAGGAATCGATTAAGTTGTGTATTTTGGAAAATGCCTCTCTAATAATTTTCTTTTGTTTCAGTTTGCGGTCTCATGGCAATCCTGTTACCCAAAGCGAAAAACAGATTATGTGGCTTTTAGTTAGAAAACAATAATCTCACACTTCGTCATTTTGTCAATAGCCAGGTTTCAATGGTACATAAGTACAAACTCTTTCTGCGCTACCATATTTGTTGGCACCTTTCGCCCGTATAATTGAACCTCACATCTTTAATAAATTTCTTAGTTTTATGTAGAAACAAATTGCACAAAGTATATTTTATGATTCTAAGTCAGATTCTAAATATCTTTATTCAATTTAGGCTGTCGCAAGCACTAATAAAAGTAACGGTTAATAATTGAATAAAGAATTTTGACATCGACTTTGACTTTGAATGAACGTCGAAAAATCTGCTACCGGTTAGATGAACATTATTTATAAACAATCAACTATTTCATAAGATTTTAGCTTCTAAAATATCAGTTGTATATTTTTATCGTTGTTAATAAATATTGAATAAGGACATATATTTAATTTATTTATTTCAAAAATTCTTACCGTTTTGTGCACGCCTAAGTACAGACTTATACTGTGGATCTAAATTTGGTCTATTCCGACATTGATGGAATTAGTCGGAATTATTTTTTCCGAGTAAGTTACATTCAACGAAGAGGGTTTTCTTAATGGAACTAGATTGACTTTTTTTCCCAGTAGTTATACTTATATAACGCCACGAGAGTTGAGGCGAATGATTACACACACAGCTACATAAAGTACTGATTGCAAAAAGGTAGTGAATGAATGAAACGAGTGAGTGAATGAAAATGTGGGTTAAAATATGATCTTATGATGAAATACTTACGCAATATTATGCATATTATAATTTGTCTTTTTTCTTATAACCTATTTTTGAAATAAAACAATTTGAAAGTGATAAGAAATATCCGCAACAAAAAAAATCGGTATTTTATAAATAGCGAAAAATATGCTTATCTGATTAAATTAAATAGATGAAAATATTTTAATTTCTGTTTTGTTTGAACTAAGTAGATGTATTTTCCTAAATTATTCTTAACGAAATAGGTTGAAGAAATTTTTACTCAATCTTGTAATTCTATGTAGAGTCTGTTGAACTTGCTATCGGTACAAATAAATGTCAAAATCCCGCTGTCATTACATGACGTGTTGTTGTGTTGTTGTGTGCGTGACCTCAACTCTGATGGCGTTACCTATACATTAGCAATTAAATGGACTGTACCATTACTTCCATGGTATACTAAACTATATATGTTTTACATGTGATTTACTGATTTTACAATACAATGCCATATGTCAAATTGAGAGATCACGTGATAGCTGATACTGATATTAGTGAGAGAATTTTTTATCACTTTGTACATCTTGCGACCACTAGACACAGTTTCATTGCCATAATGATCATAACATAAGCCATAATATCGCATAAATAATATCACACTCTAAATCCAAATCCAAAATTATATGTTTTGTACTAATATAGTATGACATAAAACTTACGAGTCATAATATTAAAATCCATAATATTAAATACCATAACAGAGTACTTGTTGGCAAACAGCGGCTTGCGAGCCAGAAAAGTAGATTACGTTAGGTTAAAGTTAAAACTGCGACCCCTACAGAAACGAACCGCCGCCAGAAAACTAGGTTAGGTTAGAACTGATACCCCAACAGTAACGAACCGGTGTCAGAAAAGTAGGTTAGATTAGAACTGCGACCCCAACAGAAACGAACCGCTGCTAGAAAAATAGCTTAATAGGTTAGAATTGCGACCCCTACAAAAAAGGAATAGCAGTCAAAAAAGCATTTTGTATAGATGTTTTCATAAAAGTGACCCATTTTTTTAACCGACTTCAAAAAAAAGAGGAGGTTCTCAATTCGTCTGTACGTTTTTTTTTTTGTATGTTTGTTACGCGATTACTCCCTCAATTGTGAACCGATTTTCAAAATTCTTTTTTTTTTATTGTATATACCTAGAGATTTTTCTGGTACGAACAACTTGTGGTTAGTGTTTGACATAATAATAACATCGACTCGATTTGGTATTCTTGTTCTATATTTTCAAACGTGTCTCATTGATATAATTCCACTTATAAGACATCGATAAACTAAGTATTAGAACGAAAAGTATCGTTCGTGCCAGGAAAACCTCTAGGTATAATTATGATAGTGGGGCAAAAATTAATAGGAACAACTATAATTGAATTATTGTTTATTTTTATTAAATGATAAACATTCATGTTTTTCCTTGAATACGGTCCAAGTCCTCTCATTCCGAGAGGAGGCCTGTGCCCTACAGTGGGAAGTATATAAGCTGAGATGATGATGATGATGAGTATAAAATTATTATGACAAAATATGCATATTGCAGCGAAAAACGCTCCATGTAGGTTGGTAAATACTATAAGTTTTTTGAACTTTTCGGTGAAAGTGGCCACTGGTATCAGGCCGCTTGTTGTGTCAAACTTTGAAATTTTGTCGTCTGGTTCTAGACTGAAAAAATTGAATGTGGCTCTGATTATTTCACTGGAAGGCGGACGATTCACGTCGTTACGAAAGCTTGAGTTTTTTTGCTGTGGGACATAGTTTTGTTCTTGTCCGAAGCTGTTATCATTTGTGAAGTGCGCCCGAGTAGTGGGCATAGTGCGCCGTCGGTCCGTGGGACCAAATTGAGCAGTTCATCGTAGAAGAAAAGGGCAGTCCTGTCCCTTGGGCGGTGACCGAGGGGTCCCGCTTTTGCCGTCGGTTTCTAAGCCTGTCGTTTATCACGCCAGGCTTCCGGGTACCGGAGCTAGACCTCAGCCGCACGGAGCCAGCTCCCCAGGATGCCCGAAGTGCTTGTTTGACGCGCGGAGTTCGGAGGCGACCAACGGGATGCCGTGCCGGTGCAGAAGACCCCAACGTACTTCCACGTAAGGCCGCTCAGGCGGTTTAACTTTGCTTATTAGCCGAACGATCGTAGTCCGGCGTAAACTATTTGATCTGTCAGTAATGTTAACGTGTTAGGTCCCCCTCCAAATTTTAAAGGCACTTTGCAAGCCAACGTTATTCTTTCTCGGCCCATTCGGAATATTATTACCTATTTTAGTTAGTTACTGTAGCGGCTATAGCGCCATACATCGAAGCTCGGAGCCCGATTTCTCGGTGGGCGCGACTCCGGAGCGCTGGGTAGCAGCCAGTGTAGCCACCAGAACCGTGCGGCGGATCATTTTCATACCCATCCCCATTTCATCCTCATCATCGTCCGCACACCCTCGCCTGGTTACCCTTTTTTTTAGCTTGATGCCCGAATCCCTAATCGGTCCGTGACCGAAGGAGCTCGCTAGGCCCGACCAACCGAAATTCGGCTCGACGTTGCCTTTGTTGTATGTGTACTTTGACCGCGTTATGTGCCGCGTTCCGTACAGGCGCATTCAACCCCTACGGTGCGTACGCTGTGTAATTTTTTAACCCCGCGCGTGTTCCAACCTGTTCTGTGAATATTGTGTTTTTATAAGTGTTTGGCAGTTTTATTAATAAATTATACGTGTATGCAGTTAACGAATTTTTTTTCTTATTAGTTAATGTTGCAATATATTATGACAAACAATGTTAGTGCAAAAGTGATTATGTCAGCCAATATTAGGACATGTGACTATTAGGACATATGATTATTAATTAGTACTTAAGTAAATAGGGCAAATAAGCATTAGGATACTCAATATTAGGACAAACAATATTATGGCATTTACATTATGGCAAAAGATCATTATCATCATCATCATTTCAGCCGAAAGACGTTCAATGCTGAACATAGGCCTCCCCCAAGGCTCGCCAAACCGATCGGCCCTGCACCCTCTGCATCCAATGCGTTCCCGCTACCTTCACCAGGTCGTCGCTCCATCTACCTACACTGCGTCTTAAGATCATGATTATTATGAATGACCAAAGTTATTATGGATTTTGAAATTAGGACAAAAGATATTATGGATTCCAATATAGACCCTCCATTTAGTTCCATTAAATTAACTCTACATGGGCACCCTCTTCGTTGAATGTAACTACCTACTCGAAAAAAAAGTCCAACTAAGTATAATAGGGGAGCCCAAGAGGGGATTTGGGGAGCCACTCGAGCGCGGCAGATTAATATATGAGGGGATACCTTATACCCTCTAGAGTACCTCCAGCGAATATGAGCACTTCAAGTGGGGGGGTTGCCTAGGGCACCACGTCAGGATACATAGGTAGTAAAAAATAGATTCTTTAAAATACTCGAGCGCGTCAGATTAAGATAATGTGGGTTAATTATTAGCAGAACAATGCACATTTCACTTCCAAATCGTCAGGGTTTGGAATTAACACCCCCTATGAAAATCTGAGGTGGGCCCTTCCGTATGGCCACCCCCACCATGCAAAGTGGCAGATTATCATACATTTATTTTCAGTGTCACGCTGGAGTATCAAATTATCAAAATCTGACGCGCTCGAGTATTTCAAGGAATCTATTTTTTTTACTAAGTATTTTGACGGGGTGCCCCAGTGAAACCCCCCGCCCCCCCCCCCCATAAGAAGTGCTCATATTCAATGGGGGTACTCTAGGAGGTATAAGGTATCCCCCGTATATTAATCTACCGCGCTCGAGTGACTCCCCAAATCCCCTCTTGGGCTCCCCTACTTGTTAAATCAATGGAACTTATAATGTAACTAGTCGGAATAGATTTCAAACTAAATACAAACTGAAATATAGATGCACAGAAAAA
This sequence comes from Archips crataeganus, assembly GCA_947859365.1. Taxonomy (NCBI): domain Eukaryota; kingdom Metazoa; phylum Arthropoda; class Insecta; order Lepidoptera; family Tortricidae; genus Archips; species Archips crataeganus. The sequence continues at coordinate 6,759,197 of OX402053.1, read as the reverse complement.
ACCCCAGAAAAAAGACCAATGCTGGGAATCGAACCCAGGTCCTCAGCGTTCCGTGCTACGTGCTTACCCCTACACCACCACTGGTCTAGAAGTTAGCGACGAATTTTTCCCATACATCGTACACTTCAGTCTGTTATAATCACATTAGGCAGTGATAAAGCGCGCATCTATGTTATGCCCTCTACCGAGAGACTTCAACACTCCTTCGGAGCTACCCGCTCACCTGGACCAAGAGATGGCGCTACTAGGCCAACTTTTACAAGTTAAGTATGAAGTATCTTTTTCTATTTATTTTTTATTTTCTTCAACTTCATTTTTTTATTAGTTTTACTGTCATCCCGTGAAACCATATATTTCAAACTAAATACAAACTGAAATATAGATGCACAGAAAAAACCCCAGAAAAAAGACCAATGCTGGGAATCGAACCCAGGCCCTCAGCGTTCCGTGCTGTGTGCTTACCCCTACACCACCACTGGTCTAGAAGTTAGCGACGAATTTTTCCCATACATCGTACACTTCAGTCTGTTATAATCACATTAGGCAGTGATAAAGCGCGCATCTATGTTATGCCCTCTACCGAGAGACTTCAACACTCCTTCGGAGCTACCCGCTCACCTGGACCAAGAGATGGCGCTACTAGGCCAACTTTTACAAGTTAAGTATGTAGTATCTTTTTCTATTTATTTTTTATTTTCTTCAGCTTCATTTTTTTTATTACTTTTACGGTCATCCCGTGAAACCATATATTTCAAACTAAATACAAACTGAAATATAGATGCACAGAAAAAACCCCAGAAAAAAGACCAATGCTGGGAATCGAACCCAGGTCCTCAGCGTTCCGTGCTGCGTGCTTACCCCTACACCACCACTGGTCTAGAAGTTAGCGACGAATTTTTCCCATACATCGTACACTTCAGTCTGTTATAATCACATTAGGCAGTGATAAAGCGCGCATCTATATTATGCCCTCTACCGAGAGACTTCAACACTCCTTCGGAGCTACCCGCTCACCTGGACCAAGAGATGGCGCTACTAGGCCAACTTTTACAAGTTAAGTATGTAGTATCTTTTTCTATTTATTTTTTATTTTCTTCAACTTCATTTTTTTTATTACTTTTACGGTCATCCCGTGAAACCATATATTTCAAACTAAATACAAACTGAAATATAGATGCACAGAAAAAACCCCAGAAAAAAGACCAATGCTGGGAATCGAACCCAGGTCCTCAGCGTTCCGTGCTGCGTGCTTACCCCTACACCACCACTGGTCTAGAAGTTAGCGACGAATTTTTCCCATACATCGTACACTTCAGTCTGTTATAATCACATTAGGCAGTGATAAAGCGCGCATCTATGTTATGCCCTCTACCGAGAGACTTCAACACTCCTTCGGAGCTACCCGCTCACCTGGACCAAGAGATGGCGCTACTAGGCCAACTTTTACAAGTTAAGTATGAAGTATCTTTTTCTATTTATTTTTTATTTTCTTCAACTTCATTTTTTTATTAGTTTTACTGTCATCCCGTGAAACCATATATTTCAAACTAAATACAAACTGAAATATAGATGCACAGAAAAAACCCCAGAAAAAAGATTAATGCTGGGAATCGAACCCAGGCCCTCAGCGTTCCGTGCTGTGTGCTTACCCCTACACCACCACTGGTCTAGAAGTTAGCGACGAATTTTTCCCATACATCGTACACTTCAGTCTGTTATAATCACATTAGGCAGTGATAAAGCGCGCATCTATGTTATGCCCTCTACCGAGAGACTTCAACACTCCTTCGGAGCTACCCGCTCACCTGGGCCAAGAGATGGCGCTACTAGGCCAACTTTTACAAGTTAAGTATGTAGTATCTTTTTCTATTTATTTTTTATTTTCTTCAACTTCATTTTTTTTATTACTTTTACGGTCATCCCGTGAAACCATATATTTCAAACTAAATACAAACTGAAATATAGATGCACAGAAAAAACCCCAGAAAAAAGACCAATGCTGGGAATCGAACCCAGGTCCTCAGCGTTCCGTGCTGCGTGCTTACCCCTACACCACCACTGGTCTAGAAGTTAGCGACGAATTTTTCCCATACATCGTACACTTCAGTCTGTTATAATCACATTAGGCAGTGATAAAGCGCGCATCTATGTTATGCCCTCTACCGAGAGACTTCAACACTCCTTCGGAGCTACCCGCTCACCTGGACCAAGAGATGGCGCTACTAGGCCAACTTTTACAAGTTAAGTATGTAGTATCTTTTTCTATTTATTTTTTATTTTCTTCAACTTCATTTTTTTATTACGTTTACGGTCATCCCGTGAAACCATATATTTCAAACTAAATACAAACTGAAATATAGATGCACAGAAAAAACCCCAGAAAAAAGACCAATGCTGGGAATCGACCCCAGGTCCTCAGCGTTCCGTGCTGCGTGCTTACCTCTACACCACCACTGGTCTAGAAGTTAGCGACGAATTTTTCCCATACATCGTACACTTCAGTCTGTTATAATCACATTAGGCAGTGATAAAGCGCGCATCTATGTTATGCCCTCTACCGAGAGACTTCAACACTCCTTCGGAAACACGGAACGCTGAGGACCTGGGTTCGATTCCCAGCATTGGTCTTTTTTCTGGGGTTTTTTCTGTGCATCTATATTTCAGTTTGTATTTAGTTTGAAATATATGGTTTCACGGGATGACCGTAAAAGTAATAAAAAAAATGAAGTTGAAGAAAATAAAAAATAAATAGAAAAAGATACTACATACCTACTTAACTTGTAAAAGTTGGCCTAGTAGCGCCATCTCTTGGTCCAGGTGAGCGGGTAGCTCCGAAGGAGTGTTGAAGTCTCTCGGTAGAGGGCATAACATAGATGCGCGCTTTATCACTGCCTAATGTGATTATAACAGACTGAAGTGTACGATGTATGGGAAAAATTCGTCGCTAACTTCTAGACCAGTGGTGGTGTAGGGTTAAGCACGCAGCACGGAACGCTGAGGACCTGGGTTCGATTCTTAGCATTGGTCTTTTTTCTGGGGTTTTTTTCTGTGCATCTATATTTCAGTTTGTATTTAGTTTGAAATATATGGTTTCACGGGATGACCGTAAAAGTAATAAAAAAAATGAAGTTGAAGAAAATAAAAAATAAATAGAAAAAGATACTACATACCTACTTAACTTGTAAAAGTTGGCCTAGTAGCGCCATCTCTTGGTCCAGGTGAGCGGGTAGCTCCGAAGGAGTGTTGAAGTCTCTCGGTAGAGGGCATAACATAGATGCGCGCTTTATCACTGCCTAATGTGATTATAACAGACTGAAGTGTACGATGTATGGGAAAAATTCGTCGCTAACTTCTAGACCAGTGGTGGTGTAGGGGTAAGCACGCAGCACGGAACGCTGAGGACCTGGGTTCGATTCCCAGCATTGGTCTTTTTTCTGGGGTTTTTTCTGTGCATCTATATTTCAGTTTGTATTTAGTTTGAAATATATGGTTTCACGGGATGACCGTAAAAGTAATAAAAAAAATGAAGTTGAAGAAAATAAAAAATAAATAGAAAAAGATACTTCATACTTAACTTGTAGTCGGAATAGACCCTAAATTTATGTATATCTGACTCAAAACCTGTTTAAACAAAGTTGTTGTTTAATTAAATTATGTTGCTATTAAATGCATACATTTACATGCAAATCAAATATTTCCAACAACACATCGCTAATTCGCCATAGAGTTGCAATAACACTTATAAAATAAAGGTCGAAATGCAGTCATACCAACTGGTTCGTGACTCACTGTGTAACCTTTTCATAACAAAAATCACACTGATATCGCAATGCTTGATAAATGATAATAAGGCAAATCATTATGACGCTTATTGTGAAAACGTTTTAGGATGGGTCAGTAATCAAATGGTCCGGTGGGTCCGACTCTACCAGGGTGACCACAGTGAAAACTTTGGCACCACTATAATTCTGGCAGCTATTGTATCAATACGTATCAGCGGAACCAAATAATTACTTATAAATTATCTCATTATCTAGTCTATTTACTGCATGTTTTTGAGCTTAACTCGATTAACACAGTAATATTATATTGAAGTGATAAAATCGACGCCTTGTTCTACCGCCCTGATACTGTCTTGCAGTGTTTCGTGGCGCATAAACGTTATTTTGGAATCATCTTTATAAGGAAGTATTAAGTTTTTAAAACTAAAAATAGTAAAATAATGATTGATACACGTGTAAACGTTTGTTTATTATGTTAACGGAGCGATACTTAGATCAGTTTTTCGAATATTAGTGTCTGTGGTTTTAAAATGAAATATACGGTAAATACTGTTTCGAATAAAGTTGATAGAAGCGAAAAATATGCAGCTGATTTGGAGCAAGCGCTCTCTGTGGCAGGTAAAATGCTTTGAATTTTATATTTAACTCGTTTTAATACAAGTTTTTATTTCTTAAATTTTATATTCTTAGCAAAAATTAAGATTTGATGCAAGTTTTACTCACACATTTCCTTAGGGCGGATCGCTTTCAAATTGAGACAGAAATAATAAAGTACGTACATAAAAAATGGTTAGGCAAGTAGACCTATCAGTGGCGGGGCGTGGAAATTTTTGCAAGTAATTAAAAACCTAAAAACCCCATTTATCCTCTTCTTGATTCCAGCAGTAGGTAATATAAAAGAAGCGTTTGGTAACTTTGAAAGCTTAGTCAACCCAGGGGAAATCGGGTTGTTAGTACACTTTGCCACGGGACCTATAGAATGAATTTCCCATGAAATGCTCTGCTTTTACATTCCTTCCTCATTAAAAAAAAACATTCAAATTACGAAAAAGTTTACCGTTTGTCTACCTGAATTTGTTATTATATTAGGTCTGTTTGACTTCACAGTCTTGCTTGAGAATGGTTCATCTATTGGTTATTAACCCATCTTCAACGAGAAAGATTTGTCAGAAAACTTTCTACAGTGGGTTAGGAAACAAATGGTTCGATAATGAACCTAAATAAATACTAGGGGCGTTCAATAAAAAGTGAGACTGAGTATGTTATAAACAACTTTTACTAAATGTCATTTTATTTTTCGACATAGTCACCTTTTAGCATAATACACTTAGTATATCTTTTTTCTAAACTTAAAATTCCATTTTTAAAAAAGGTCTCATCTTGAGTACTTAAAAAATCTTGTACTGCAGCGACTACCGCGTCGTCGTCTTCAAATTTCTGGCCTCTCAGGTATTGTTTCAATCTCGGAAATAGGTAGAAATCACTGGGAGCGAGATCTGGTGAATACGGAGGATGCTTAAGGATATCGAACCCAGCATCACGAATTGCAGCCATTGCAACGGCGGACTTGTGTGCCGGGGCATTGTCCTGGTGGAACAGCACAACTTTCAAGAGTTTACCTCGCCGTTTTTCGTGGATCTCATTGCGCAATGTTGCTATTTGTTTGGCGTATAAAGTGCCCGTAATAGTGGCTCCATGCTCGAGATACTCAATCATTAATACCCCTTTACCATCCCAAAAAACAGAGCCTATGACCTTACCGGCAGATGGGCTCACCTTGAATTTCTTCGGAGTTGGAGATGATGGCCTTTTCCATGTCATAGACTGCAGTTTCGTTTCAGGGTCGTAATGATGGAGCCATGTTTCGTCCATTGTTATAAATCGCGCCAAAAAAAGTTCCCGGTCTTGCTGCATCAGGTTCAAAGCTTCTTGACAAATCTCTAGTCTAGTTTGTTTTTGCGTGTCAGTAAACATTCTTGGTACCCAACGCGCAGATACCTTTTTCATACCCAAGCGTTCATGTAAAATATTATGCACGCTCCCCGTTGAAATCTTTACATTTTCAGCAATAAAACGAACTGTGACACGACGATCCGCCAAAACTGAGTTTTCGACTTTTTTCACAATTTCTTCAGTTACTGCTGTAGTAGGGCGTCCGGAGCGGGGGTCGTCCATTGTCGATGTTCTTCCACGTCTAAATTCGGCGCACCAACGTGCGACTGTCGAATACGGAGGAGCATTAGACCCTAAAGTGTCCCGCAAATCCAAATTGACTTAGTCCGTAGAAAAATTTTTCAAATACAAGTATTTGATAACGGCGCGCAGTTCAATTTTCTCCATTTTCGCTAACGTACTCAATAGCATTGCAAAGAAATTACCGTATATTTTTTTAAACAAAAGACAGTTAGTTTTTTTTTTCATAGCAATCAGCTAGATAGATTAGCTTTACCGGCCAGTATTTAATTTCGTAATATTAAAAGAGTTTGCATCTCATTCTCACTTTATATTGAACGCCCCTCGTACAATCGATTAACAAAAAAATTACTTTCTATAAAGTGAAGTAATTTAGATAGGGGATAAAAATTCTTCGCGTTACTAAATTAAACAAATAATCGTCAAAATCTTGTGTTCATCAGGAGTGGGCTGGTACAACATTAAGTACTGCCTGGTGCTGGCTCTATTCCTGATAGCGGCGATCATCGAGGTGATGGGCTACGCGTACGTGCTGCCGGCGGCGAGGTGCGACCTCGACATGTCTAATGCCCAGCGAGGACTCATTGCTTCTTTACCCTACATAGGTGATTTTTTTTTCATGAATTTGAGGTTTCGCTCTAATGCCTGCTACACATGTAACGATATATCGTAGCGATTAATCTGTGCAAACCAATTTGCGCAGATTTATCGATCGTGTGTATGACAAATCGTTGCAGATTATTGTCATACACACGATCGATAAATCTGCGCAAATTGGTTTGCACAGATTAATCGCTACGATATATCGTTACATGTGTAGCAGATATAGAGTGTCCTGCGTTGTTCCAAGGACGATAAATTCTAGAGGACTGTAAATGTTTACATACACAACGTCACGTTACTTTAAAACATAGGGCGCTGGATCTTTTCGTGGGGGTAGCGGGTCACAAAAACCACGAGCGAGAGAGAGAGAGAGAGAGAGAGAGAAAGATAGAGAAAGAGAAATAATTTTTAAATTGAGATAATAGACAGACATATTATTATACAGCTGGAGGCAGTGCCGGCGTTAAGGGGGGGCCCGATAGGGCGACGACCCAGGACGCCAGATTTCAGGAGGCGATCGGTGGGGGTGGGATGCTTCCCCCGCTAAACTGACACTTGATTTTGATTTCCTTAAGTGGGCGCCACAATATTCTTGCCCGGGGAGTCAGTGGTCGTAACGCTGCACTGGTTGGTAGTCCATAAAATAAATAAATTAAAAACAATTAACCACGGGAAAATATTTCTTTCCCACGGGAAATACGTTACGTGCGTGGACGAAGTCGCGGGAAAAATCTAGTTTATTTATAATATTATTAATATTATCTAGTAGGATTGCCAGAGATGGTGGTACAAAATAGTTATTTATGTGACTGGTGTATATTCAGGCACATTAATGCACGAGTGTTTTAATTCCTAATTATGTACTCGTATAGTAACGGAATGAAAAGGTTCGTCACTTTTCGACCTTATCTCGTTGACATAGAGTCGAAAAGTGACGAACCTTTTCATTCCACGACTGTACAGTCACGTAAGTACATACATTTTATCTAAATGCATATCATAACTCTCCGTTATTCGAAACAACTGACGATACTGACGATGACTGATATTTATATATTTTTGTAATTTGTTTACAATGTAAATAATTAATTACAACATTCACAACCAAATATGATTATTTTATTTAAGAAGGTGTTCGAAATTTGAATGTATTTAAAGTATCGATTTCGATACTATCATTTAAACATTAAAATTCTGCCACAGATACAAGTTTCTTAGGCCATTTGCTTATCGCTTCTGAACATATTATAGAGAAGTTATGATATGGATTTAGATCCGTCTCCGTCTGCGAAGAATTCGTTTATCGGTACCCGCGGGAACTAAGGTAAGTACTTATACAATTTTCCGGGATAAAAACATCTATGTCCTTCTCAGGGTCTTAAACTATCTCCGTGCCAAATATTGCAGCGATTCCTAACGCCATCCAGACATCAAATGAGAAACTAAGTACTAAGTACATCCTGCATCGCACTATCGAAGTTTCTCAACTCGGCTGCATAAATACTTCCAACTCTCTTCCATCGGACTTCGATCCCCAGGCATAACATCTGCCTGGAGAGAGATCTCTATTGTGGCCTATTCCCACAATCATCTAAATTAGTTAGCGGTTTAAGCGTGAAAGGGTAACTGATAGACACGCTTTCGCATTTATAATATTAGTATAGACGACATTTCTATTCCTCATATTGGTTATGCGGGTATGAATATGTTCTAAGCCAAATTAGCTATTGCACCACAGGTGAAAACTGATGAGGTGTTATTAAAAATACAATGACATCGCGTTTTAAGTTATCCTTATCTCTCATTTTTTCCTTGCATGAAATAACCATCCATTAGTGCTACAACAAGATAGAAAAATAGGGTTCTGTAATACTATCAAGGAATATAAAACCCTCATATTTACGTAACGCAGACGTACAGATTACGAGTACATAGTAGTACCTAGTACATACTTAAGAAAAACTTTTAGTAAACTTAAGATTTATTTAAATGGCCCGAAAGTTGGCCAGGCATCCTACAAGCCGTTTTAAACTTGGCTAAAAAAATAGGTTAAAGACCCTTAACTTTTGTCATGACCACAGAAGAGACGCAAACAAAAAAAAGTGTGGATGACCCGAATATATATATATATATAGGTACTCCATTTATTTTAACACTTGAAACTTAACGGTAAAATTTGCACACGTTTTTAAATGAAACAACGAAACTATTTAAAATTGTGTTAACTAATAAATGTACATGTAGGTATTTTAGTCGGGATCCTAACGATGTTTACAAAATTTTATTTCCGAAGGTTTAGAATCCCGAAAACTTAATTTGTCCGAAAGCATTTTTTTCTGTAACTGTAAATATTTCAGGATTTATTTCAGGACCATCGTGTGGAACCCTTTAGGTTAGGTTAGGGTTGTTTTATAGAAATCCTGAAATATTTACAGTTTCAGAAAAAAATGCATTCGGATAAATGAAGCATTTGGGATTTTAAATATTCGGAAAAAAAGAATTCTAAATATTGATAGGTAACCATTTTAGTCCATTTGTGTTCGAAATACCGAGAACCGTGTGTTACAATTTGACCGTTAATTCAAACCTTAAATTAAATGAAGTATAAGGTGAGGTATGTTCGGCACATCGATGGAGCAGAGTGAGCATGGCGTGTTTTGCACACCACGCCAACATTGACTCAACCGTATAGCTATAGATTAAATCCTTTAATCCTAAAGCATATACCATCCATGTTAATTCTTTATCTTGATAAACAGATATCTAAAGATAACGCTTCACCTTTGGAATCAACAAGGTGACAATTAAATTTGAATGACTCGGCAAGATTGATTTAGATTTTTTCTACTCCTGTACTTTTATCTGGTTTTTACATGGTCGCGAACAAATATATAAGAACATAGATAATATGACTTCAGAAAGTCTATACTTAATCTATTCGCCATAACAGCACTTGTGTTCTAATGTCGTTATTACGATACACCTAGCTGCCACATAATATTAAATGTAGGGTACACTCAACACTAAAGCCCAGTTTAGAGCTGCTGAGTTGAGTAGAGTAGGGTACAGTCGGGTACAGTAGGGTAAAATAGGGTACAGTCGGGTACAGTTGGGTACAGTAGGGTAAAATAGGGTATTTTACCCTACTGTACCCTACTGTACCCGACTGTACCCTACTGTACCCTACTGTACCCGACTGTACCCGACTGTACCCTACTGTACCCTATTTCACCCGACTGTACTCTACTGTACCCGACTGTACTCCATTTTACCCTACTGTACCCGACTGTACCCTACTGTACCCGACTGTACCCGACTGTACCCTACTGTACCCTATTTTACCCTAGTTCCCGACTGTATCCCATTTTACCCTACTGTACCCGACTGTACCCTACTGTACCCTATTTTACCCTACTGTACCCTACAGTAGGGTACAGTACAGTACAGTACAGTAGAGTCGAGTCGTAGGAAAAATATTGTATGCAACGGTGTATAATTTGGTCTTAACGGCTCGTGCCGTCTTCCATTGCGATACTCGCATTCGCTCGTATCGCAACTCACGTCACTCGCCTTTTAAGACCTCACTTATACAACCGTTGCATAAAATACTATAACGGGTTAGCACCGACTTTTTATCTAATTTACTGAGGATTATTATTTCCAATCGTTATTGAGTATCTTACTGTTAAAACGAACATTATCCTCGGTTTCATCATTTATAATATAACATATACTTAGTGTCCAATGAGGTAACAGATAATTTTGCTACAAATGTCTAAATATACATTGGTTCAAAACGTCTCACTATCAAAATGTACAGCAGTCAAAAAGCATGTCATAATAAACAAAAAACAAAAGAATTAGATATTAGCCTATAATAATTGTATGACAGGAAAAATGATAAATGGTCAAGATCCCAAAATACTCAGTGGGTTCGAAAATCCCTTTGTCAAATTGTACAAATCTAGTAACAATAGATTATTATTAGATAGAGTTATATACTTGTTTGTATGGTTTTTACTAACAAAATGGATTTAATTGTCTGAGTAAATGAATAAATTGTTATTAAAAGTCAAAAATGAGCATATTTTGTACATTTTGACCCTGGAGTATTCTGTCCTGGTAACTTCTTGACACAAGGGCATCTAGACCATAGTTAACGCTGTTTGAAAACATTTTGACTAAAAGAACATTTTGGTCAAAGCATATAAATACCCCTTCCCCTAAAATAAATCCCCTTAAATATTCATACGAAATGTCCTGGACCCAATTGCATAACAAAGTACAACTTATATTACAAGCAGAACTACCTTTCTAGTTAATATAACTGAAGCGAGAGTTCCCCTTGTAATATTAGTTGTACTTTGTTATACAATGGGCCCCGGTGGCACCAACATTTTGTACTGTTTGTCAATGTTACATCTCAACATTTTGTGCATTTTGTCATTTGTACCAAAATGACCTGTTACTGTCCTTGACGAATGGTCGAAGGCCGTATCCTGTGGCCTTCGATCAGTATCAGATCTACTTGTAGGGGCCTTCCGATATTCTGCTTTCTATACAATTGGTTCTGGTTCTGTACAAATCTACTTCGACTAATATGGTCATATAGCCTCCTAGGGTGTGAGTCTCTAAAATGTATAAGTACTCGATAAAATCTAAACGAACCTTATTAATCAAAAATGTGCAGAGAAGCATTATCCATTAGTGAATGTGTTTGTACCTAAAACTTAAAACACCGAGACAGAGAACCATTCCTTACTCAAATTAAGCTAACAAATTAAATAAGAGCCATATGAATCTATCAGAAATATTCATTTTTGTCTTCCAGCGATAGTCCTGACTTCGTTCCCATGGGGCTACCTCGTGGACACGCGAGGTCGCAAGAAAATGGTGATTTACAGTTCATTACTGAGCGGCGGGTTCAGTCTGCTGTCTGCATTCATGCCAGAACTCATCAGCTTTACCACCTGCAAATTTCTGGCTTCGTTATGGTATGAACAATGACTTAGTTTCTTTTATCTAATACCTTTAAACGAGCAATTCTAACCGATCGTTGTGGAACTCTTTTGGGGAGGCTTTGTCAAACAGTGAACATCTTTTGGCTGAATGAAATGCTGTATATATCCTGATGGTGCTTTTTTGTTTTCCAGTATAACATGCCCCGCAGCTGCACCGTATACTTTCATCGGGGAAATTTTACCGCAGAAGCAAAGAGATTTGGCTCTCTCGGTAGTTAACGCCATACAACTGTTAGGATCTGCCCTTGTGCCTTGTAAGTATGTATACTATGTTTACCACTTTTTCATTGCTATTTATAACCAACCTAGATAATATTTTCTGACCAAGGGATTGTATAGCAGCTTTTTTGTGTAAAATAGGCGTTTGACTACAATCGCGTCAGGGGTGAACAATGCCCAGTCAAATTTGAAGACGGTCAGATTGTTTCGTTCAGGGAACGCAGATTTAGAGAAATAATTTAAATCCTTAACTGTCCTTGCCGGATAATGAAGGATGAACTTTTCAAGTTCCTTGTTGCTCAAGTTCTTTTAATCTACCTCCCTTGTTATTCAAATATATATAGGCAAAACCGTGTACTATTTTATTCTATTTTTAGTACTGGCGTGGGGCGTCATTCCATTAGACTTCAGAGCCGACTTCGGCCAGTACTATTTCCGCTCTTGGCGCCTCCTTGTCATCGTCTACTCTAGCTTCTTCCTTGTAGCATCGTTTCTCATGGTTTTTGGCCCCGAAAGCCCTAAGTACCTCGTCTCTCAGGGCAGAACTGAAGAAGCGCTTGAAGTATTAGCTACTATGTACGCTGGAAATAAAAGAAAATCAAAGGATGACTTTCCAGTGAGTTGAAAAATATCACCGAGAGGCTTGACTGCATGTGACGCTGTTGTCTTTTAAAATAAGTATATTTATGAATTTATAAAATTATTTTTAGATCACAATGTTAAAAGTGCCCGAGGCTGTCGAGAAACAGCAAGTCAGCTTCCTTACCCGATTAAAAGTGCAGTCAGTACCTCTGATGAAACCACCTTTTGTTAAATGGATGGCTCTAAACGGTTTCTTACTCTTCGGTGTTTTTGCTACGTAAGTATCTAATCGATGTAGCTCCATTATGTAGCCTAAAGTAAAGTCATTTAAAGCGAAGTGTAGTGGAAACGTGAAGAATCACATTATTTGAGATCCAAGTCAAATCACACTTCCTATAAGGAGAGCTAGAGGAGTTGTCGATTTCAACGTTTACTGTGATTGATCGGATTGCGATGTTAGAAAATTGTTTTATTTACTTATTCGTCTCACGATACGGAGTGTGATCTTGTGTTTGTTGTAAAATATAACTTTTTTGAAGCAGCTTGTTTTTATCATTTTCAGTCTGAACGGTCTGTACATGTGGGTTCCAGATCTGCTGAACAGAGTCCTAAGTAGCGGTGAGAACGGCATCACTGCGTGTGAAGTTATTGCTCAACGGCTTAACGAGGTATACTTTATATTTTCCAATGGAGTAAAATATAACTTACCTGTTGAATAAAACGTGACAAGTCAATTCGATGAACTCTCCTTTTGCTTCGCTTCCTATTATTACTTGGCTGATGTTATGTAGTCGGAAACTACAATACTTGCTTTGTTTTTAGCGACCAAATTGTACTTTTTTACAGACTGCTGTTGACGACGTATGTGACGATACGATAGATGAATTAACTTTCTTTGTTAATTCTATAGCCAGCATTGCCTGCGCATTTGTTTCTTTAGTAGCCAGTAGTACGTTAAACATAATCGGCAAGAAAGCGCTTCTAGTGGCAATCTATTTTACTATAGGCGCTTTCTGTATTTCAATTAACTTTATTACCACGAGTTTGGTGTTTGCGGTGTTGCTGTCGGCTCTACAGATCGTAGCTGTAGCAATTGGACCAATCAATGCTTATGCTGTGGAAATATTCCCCACTGAATTCAGGTGAGAAATTAAACTGAATTTCAACTTACACATATGTCATGTTTTAAATTCTTGACGAGAATACCATTTTCTTCTCGTTCCCTCCCTCTGTTTAGATCAATGTCGGATTTTGGGTGTTTAGAAAAGATTACCTACCTACCTACACTTTAAATCTCGCCGAATCTTCGATTTCAACTACATCTCTTCGTGAGAGTGTGGTATAGGGCGTTCAATAAAAAGTGAGAATGAGTATGTTATAAACAACTTTTACAAAATGTCATTTTATTTTTCGATATAGTCACCTTTTAGCATAATACACTTAGTATATCTTTTTTCTAAACTTAAAATTCCATTTTTAAAAAAGGTCTCATCTTGAGTACTTAAACAATCTTGTACTGCAGTGACTACCGCGTCGTCGTCTTCAAATTTCTGGCCTCTCAGGTATTGTTTCAATCTCGGAAATAGGTAGAAATCACTGGGAGCGAGATCTGGTGAATACGGAGGATGCTTAAGGATATCGAACCCAGCATCACGAATTGCAGCCATTGCAACGGCGGACTTGTGTGCCGGGGCATTGTCCTGGTGGAACAGCACAACTTTCGAGAGTTTACCTCGCCGTTTTTCGCGGATCTCATTGCGCAATGTTGCTATTTGTTTGGCGTATAAAGTGCCCGTAATAGTGGCTCCATGCTCGAGATACTCAATCATTAATACCCCTTTACCAACCCAAAAAACAGAGCCCATGACCTTACCGGCACATGGGCTCACCTTGAATTTCTTCGGAGTTGGAGATGATGGCCTTTTCCATGTCATAGACTGCAGTTTCGTTTCAGGGTCGTAATGATGGAGCCATGTTTCGTCCATTGTTATAAATCGCGCCAAAAAAAGTTCCCGGTCTTGCTGCATCAGGTTCAAAGCTTCTTGACAAATCTCTAGACTAGTTTGTTTTTGCGTGTCAGTAAGCATTCTTGGTACCCAACGCGCAGATACCTTTTTCATACCCAAGCGTTCATGTAAAATATTATGCACGCTCCCCGTTGAAATCTTTACATTTTCAGCAATAAAACGAACTGTGACACGACGATCCGCCAAAACTGAGTTTTCGACTTTTTTCACAATTTCTTCAGTTACTGCTGTAGTAGGGCGTCCGGAGCGGGGGTCGTCCTTTGTCGATGTTCTTCCACGTCTAAATTCGGCGCACCAACGTGCGACTGTCGAATACGGAGGAGCATTAGACCCTAAAGTGTCCCGCAAATCCAAATTGACTTGGTCCATAGAAAAATTTTTCAAATACAAGTATTTGATAACGGCGCGCAGTTCAATTTTCTCCATTTTCGCTAACGTACTCAATAGCATTGCAAAGAAATTACCGTATATTTTTTTAAACAAAAGACAGTTAGTTTTTTTTTCATAGCAATCAGCTAGATAGATTAGCTTTACCGGCCAGTATTTAATTTCGTAATATTAAAAGAGTTTGCATCTCATTCTCACTTTATATTGAACGCCCCTCGTACAAGCTAAACCACTTTTACAATGAAGTTATGAAGTTTAAGTATGAACCAGTTTTTTATGTTCAAGTCCCTAATACAATATCTATTAGATTCATGGTGAGAAGAACCTATTTTTTCGTCCTTGGTGTCGGTTTAGACCGATGTCGGTTAATTGCTCGCTTCGAAAAGATTTCACGTGCAACTGCGAGAGAGAGATGTGTAAAGTCTCGGCGAATCTTTTCGTCGTGAATCAATATACCTATAGTAGAGGCTATAATAGTTTTCCAATGACACGGAATTCGAATTATTAAAAATATAAATTGCTTTTGGCAGAGGAATGGCAGTAAGCATGGCTCTGATGCTGGGCCGTCTCGGCTCCGTGCTTGGAACCAACGTCGCGGGGCTGCTCATTAATGCCGCCTGCGAAACAACCTTCTACCTGTTTGGGGGACTGTTGTTAAGTAAGTATGACGATAAATACTCTCAGTACTCAACTACCTATAATAATGATTGGTGGACCTAAGTATTCTACTTCCAAGATAGTCACTTTTGCATGGGCAGTGGCGCTATCACGTTTTTTCGTCTTCCGCGCAGTAGGTACTACACCGCAGGACCGGATTAAATAAATATTAGACACAGTAGGCATCCTAGGGGTGTGGCATCGGCATTATCAATAAAAAGCGTACCCTTTTTTTTGAAGTGAAACTTCTAATGCGACTTCCAACACGCGTTGCGTTAAATGCGTTGTGTTAAATACGCAACGCAACGCAACGCAAGTTGACGTTTACGAGACGTTTGTTTTTGAAGTAAAACTTCTATAGGCACGTGATAGCGTGTTGGGGGCGGGTTGAGAGCGGGTTGGGGGCGGGTTGAGAGCGGGTTGGGAGCGGGTTGGGGGCGGTTTGGGAGCGGGTTGGGACGGGTTGGGGTGGGTTGTGGCGGGTTGGGGGCGAATTGGAAGGGGGTTGGGAGTGGGTTGGGAGCGGGTTGGGGGGCGGTTTGGGAGCGGGTTGGGAGCGGGTTGGGGGCGGATTGGGAGCGGGTTGGTTTATTATGAAGTTTCACTTCTTCCGCGCGGAGGGACTCCACGTACTGTTTTTTAATGAGAAAATTTAAGGGTTTTCTTATTTAAAATCACGAGTACACTTTCATAAGGAAAAAACCTTATTTTCGGAGTCACTTTTGTAACTTCTTTTCATACAGTTTTTATTGTTTCAGTTTGCGGTGTAATGACGTTCCTGTTACCGAGAGGAAAGAGCAAAATATGTTTCTTTTAGACATAAACATAATTCTATTACCTAAGTAGTGTTGTATTTTTCGGCTGCGGCCGTTAGGTGACAAAGCCTTTACATATATCGCGTTCTGTCACACTAGGATTCCCTTTCGAACTATCTAGCTTAAGTAGCTTCATATTATTTTTATGAAATAGGGCGGAAAACGAGCAAGCGGGTTACGTGATGGTAAGGAGCACCACAACCCATGTACACCCGTACCACCAAAGGATTGCCGGTGTGTTACAAGCCTAAAGGGCTAAAATATAATATTTAATTGTATTGTGTCAGTAATTTCACCGACTACCTTACCCTCCATGCGCACACCACACATGGATCAGAGAGTGCAAGCTATCCACAACCACTCACATTTTTCACTCAATGTCTCTTGACCTAGTACATTTTGGACAAGAGATGGGAAATAAAATCAGTGTTGCCAACCCGTACGATGATAAAATTATGGGGGGTACCTACGATAATCTAGCCTTGTACGATGGCTAAACGAATTTATGTGGAACCTTATAGTATAAATCTTCCCAGGTGAATTTTTGCTTCGAGCCATTACATTAAATTTGTACCTTAATACTATGACAATACAGTTTGTTTTGAAAGATAAAGGCTTGAAGCGAAAAATTCACCTGGGAAGATTTATACTATACATAGGTACGAGGTAAGACTGTGAATTTATCTAGATAGAACTGGTTACCATTTTTTTCCAATTAGTGAAGTCTCAATTCGGCTGTAGGTAGGTATATTCTGTAGAGCAAAATTTTAAGTAATATTTTATTGTTTGTAATAATAATAAATTGAAATACATACAAAATTTGTTTGATTAATTTTAAACCTTTTTGCAATTTGTACGAAATAGGTAAATTTGCGTCTCTGAAATTATCCTCAAGCGTGTTTCGTAGCGTGTTTCATATTTTCACACCAGAGGCCGTATTGTCTACTAACGCTTCTGATGCTCGCCTTTACTTTCACCATCTCTTTCTGTCATCATCTTATACCGTTTGACAGAAAGAAATAGTGATTATTTTATTATATATTGGGACCGTGCACGACGGTGGCGCCGCGTAGCGTTGGCAACATTTCCTCCTCATTTACTTCCAATTTTTGCCATGTTGTGCGCTGCGATCGTTTTCTGTACCCCACCACCAGTCCCACCACCCACTTCTGGCTACGTGCACGACGGTGGCGCCGCGTAGCGTTGACAACATTTCCTCCTCATTTACTTCCAATTTTTGCCATGTTGTGCGCTACGATCGTTTTCTGTACCCCACCACCCGCTTCGCACATAGCCAAAATCATTTGAATACTTATATACTACTCGAAAGCGCAGACGAATGATTTTGGTAATAAATAGGGTCCCACTACGAAGAGTACTTAGTAGATAATAGTAAACGAATGAAAGAGGGACCAGCGGCGGTGCAGGCCCTAAATATTATACGGAAAAGATATATGCACCGCCGCTATATTTTGCGAGGTTCTATAATGGCCCATCACACATTAAATGACGGATTTTAAATTGAGCGTAAAACGATAATTTTTAAGGCCCTTAAGTCCTTCAAAACCAAAGCGCGGGGCACTGACGGAACGTGCAAAGCGCGCTCTATAGGGAACGAGCACATCGACGGTGCTGCCAATTGGTGCCATCAATTTGACTGTTTTACTCTGATAAGTTTCTTTCACTGTCCGCATATTGTCTCTTGTGTCGCATTAGTGCTGCCGCCTATAGTTACTGCACGTTCCCTATAAACACTGAGGCCTCAATCACACGGCAGCTTTTTTAACGCCCGTTAAAAAAGCGTTCAAATAGAACAAATGCATTTTCAAGTATATGTTCATACGACAGCGCTTTTAAAACGCGACGTTTTTTTCGTTTTTTTCGCTTTCTCCATCTCGTTTGACAGAAAGAAATAGTGAATGTGAAAGCAAGGAGTCAGCGCAGTCAGCCAGCCGTGGTGGCCTAGTGGAGTGGTTTGCCTTATGGTCTCTCAAACAGAAGTTCGATCAAACCCAGGCTCGTCGTACCTCTGAATTTTTCGGAATTTATGTGCAAAATTTACCATGAGCTTAACGGTGAAAGACAACATCGTGAGGAAACCTGCACACACTTGAGAAAAAATTCAATGGTGTGTGTGAAGTTTCCAACCCGCACTGGGCCTGCGTGTGAACTACGATCCAAACTCTCTCATTCTGAGAGGTCTGTGGCCTGCAGTGGGAGTGGGACGTACATAGGCTGGGAAGATGATGATGATGACTAAAAGTAATTAATAAGAAGCCCATGTGAAAGACATTAAGTACTTAAAAGTATTATTTAAGATTACCTATTGTGCTTTGACAAAATGAGTGAGCATGAGAGATCTCCTTCTCCGTCCTATACACCGTGAAATTTTAGTGGTTGTTTTCCCGAAACGAGGTGATTTAGTATCGATTGTACAATCGATTTATAATTACTATTTTGACTAGAGTCAAAAATCCAATTGTGAAAAACGAAAGTCGAAAATGACCGCAAACCAATAGTGACGCTTCGTTGGTACCTAACCTATCGTACGATCGTACGCTACTTGTACCAACGAAGCGTTACTATTGGTTTGCGGTCATTTTCGACTTTCGTTTTTCACAATTGGATTTTTGACTTGTAGGTGATGACATGTTCCTTCCTCGACGGCCGCGCGATGAAAAAGATCGCAAGCTTTGCCGCGCCGTATTTTATAGACGCGAGCGCGAGAGTTCCGAGCGTTCTGTAGTCCGCAACCGTCTCGCTCACTTTAGAGCGAGAGCGCAATGATCCACGCCCTCTTGCGTGATCCGCGGACCTAGCACTAATTGCGCCCTGTACATATTTTATATACACTTGTAAATATTTTTTAATAAACATTCTTCACATATTCTTCTTCACCTATTCTTCACTTATACAAATCTATTAGGGAGTTTAATTTATCACAACCATCCATCCCTAAAGACTCTAGTCAAAATAGTAATTATAAATCGATTGTACAATCGAAACTAAATCACATCGTTTCGGGAAAACAACCACTAAAATTTCACGGTGTATAAATCTTCTGTACTTATGTTTGCCGCCTGGATTGGCTGGACCGATTCGATTGAAATTGTGTGTTCCTGAATAGTTAGAAAACATAATTGGACCCGATAGGTGGCGCTGCTGTGAGCAGGACAACGTCTGCCGAGTCGGCTAGTGTGTTAGAATTGAGTACATACATTCTTACATTTTTAAGAGGTTTTTTCATACCTACCCAGTTCCTTTTTGCCCAACTCAATCGGATACTTGGATGTCCAAGAAGTGATCATAAAGTTTTTTGCAAAAGTTTGAAATAACTTACGCTCAAATGTTGCAAGATAAAAGCTTGTTGAAGTAAGTCTGCAATCCCTCGAAGTTTAGAAAAAATAAATTGCGAAGCTGACTCGATCAAAAGAAACCTTTTGAAAGTGTGTGTGTGCCGTGCCTATTTTCGTACAAAAACTGTGGTAATCGAAAGAGTACTTAAGATTCCCATTGAAATAAATTATGAGAGTTGGTAAAATGCAATTCCTCATAACAAATAAGAGAAAAATCACTTAATAGCATAAATAACTTTATTTTTCATAGAAATACTAAAACTTAAGTATGAAATACAAACTTGTTTTTTTTGTCTGTAAAATACCCTCAAGGTCTCGCACTTTGCCGGTTTTCTTAAGAGGGTACGATGGGCACCATTTCTCCATACAAACGTAATCCCCTGTTTCCTCCCTGGATAATGGCTTTAGAAGCAATTTTTTTTTTTACTGTGTAATCTTTATCTACCACAGCACCACAGCTATGCCCTTATGTTTCGTTTTTTTCCATATTTCAATTAACATAAGAAATATGAGCTTTCAAAAACTGAAAAAATTGCCCAATTTCAACGTCATTTTCAGACACTCATCAGAAAAGAATCCCTGATATAAACAAAAAAAAGAAAACATAGGGGCATAGCTAAATCTGTCCTCTAATTATTTTTGAAAAAAATAATTTTATTGGTCCAGTTTTCGAGAAGAAAACAGGGGATTACGAAATGCTGTTTTGATCAATTTTACGCGCCTAATAACGGTCTGAGCTGCAGTTGTCCCGCTCTCGCTGTACTGACACGGAGGGGTTCGGGCGAGACAGCGACATTTCATTAAAATACCTATTTCTCAAAAGTCTCTCAGCCATCGTACCCTCTTAATGTCTTGATGGATGACGTTTAACTGACGCTGTCACTTTTGACTTGACACCTATGTATGTTGTGGAGTTTTTTTCTTATAGATGTTTACTGTATTTTTATGCTGTTTTTACCGTTCCTTTTAATTGCATATGAATGTGTTAAGAGATTTTAATTTTATTGTGCTCCGGTCCAAATGTACACCGAACACAAATGTCTACAGTGATTAAACAGTGAATAATCCACGCTTTAGACTATTATTTTAATCAGTTGGACGCTTGGTTGGACGTTATCTCTGCTATTATGCATAATTTGGATTCAGACAGTGAAGATGAGCTACCTCCAGGGTGGGAAGAGAAATCTACTGAGGATGGGAACGTCTATTTTGTCAAGTAAGTAAGGTATAAGAGGGCCCTAATTCGTGCTATTCGGACTACAGCTAGTAAAGTGTTAAAAACTTTGAGCTGGATCTTGCTGTCCCATCTTTTTTTTATAAAAAGGAAAAGAGATAGACCAAAAGAAAGATGGGCTGATGAGATAGTAGGAATAGCCGGCGAAAATTGGACTGTAAAAGCAAAGGACAGATGGATGTGGAATGAAATGGAGGAGGCCTTTACCTGTTGAGGGGTCCATATTGAATTGTGGTGTTTAATTTAATGAAAATCAATTTGAAAATAGAATATAAAAATTAAATCATTAGTATAAAATATTTAATAATACTGAAATGTTATTTATTACAAAATGAAATTTTATTTAGAAATAATTATGTAATGTTGATTTAATAATTAGTGTAATAATTAATTTAATTATATTGAGAATGTAATGCATGCACCTATGATGTACTATGATATATGTTGAATGAATTCAAAATGGAAATAAAAAAAGGCTATACCTAATAATAATAATAATAATATCCTTAAGTTGTCCTTACTTAAGTAAACCCGTTAAATACTTATGACTTTTACTTTTAGAAGCTCTATTCCAAAACAGGAGCCACAAGCTCGTGTACTTGAGAGCAGAGCCAATTTTTTACTTGAAATTTGGTTCCATAAAAATTTATTATAAAAAAAATTAACAAACTAAGTTAGGTATGCGTCATCACTCAAAGCCTTTAAAGTGGTATTATCATTCTTTGTAATAGGGATATTAGAGAAATAAACTAATTCTATATGAGCCTTAACATGCCAGAATATAGCTATTGGACATTTTACCTTTTAGAAGCAAATAAGGATTTCATTTAGCAGTTACTGTATTGATTTCATTTGGGACTTATGGATTGTTTTCAAGAAATTTGTACATAGTTAACGGTTTTATCAAAACAAAAATCACGATTGCTATTTTTGTGTAACAAAAGTTAAGTCATACAAAGTATATGGGTAACTCCGTTGCACAAAAATAATTTATAAAAATTTGTTTTTAATTAATCCCTTGTGTACAATTTTTTTGAAAACAACTCTTATATTGATGTGTCTTATGTGTTGTCTTATATTGATCTTTTTAGTTGAGGATTTTCAAAAAATTGTATCCATGATAATATACCGCCAACATAACATTGTTACATTTGTCTGACCTTATTCTTCAAACTATAATAAACATAGCCTTTAATATCATTTCAGTACGTGCACAACAAAAACTCAGTGGACTCACCCTCGTACAGGACGCAAGAAGGTTATCCCAAAAGATCTACCATTTGGCTGGACTAAGCATGTAGATGAACATGGGAAGACTTTGTATGTCCAACAAGAAACAGGGAACAAAACTTATGTGGATCCCAGGCTGGCGTTTGCAAAAGAGGAGAAAAAACATGTGCATGATTTCCGGCAGAGATTTGATGGAGCTTCTACAGCTTTTCAGGTAAGCACCAAGAAAGTTAACTTTCTACACATTTTATCAATACAACATTATCATATCACTTCTATTAATAAATAAAAAAGTATTTTTTTTTGGCACAATTTGGTTACCTATTCTAAACTAAAAATAAAGTTTGATAAATCTATTGAAGTACATAATTAAATCTTTTATTTAATTTGATTGACTAGCTATGTATGTCTGCGAAGAATTTGTTTATTAGCTATTCTACAGGAATTACAAACTTTTTGGGCTTAAAAACTCTCCTAGATATCCTTCCCAGGTTCTCGAATCTCCATACTAAAGTTCTTTCGAAGCGATTCAGTGGCTAAGCATGAAGAGGTAACAGACAGACCAACAGTTACTTTTGTATTTATAATATTAGTATGGTATGGATTATTTATTATCCTAGTCACATAGTTACATTAGTTACCATGTGATGCTTTTACAAAATAAACTACTATGATGACACTAACATATTCTACAGCAACAGTGAGTCAATTAACACTGCATTGTGATTTCATTAAGAAAATTTTCCAACATTTTGTCTGCTTCATCTGACAAATTCTCTCATGAAAATATGCCACATTACATTATGTTTTATTCTCACCCTAAAACAACTTTCGTAATGTTTTCCAGATTCTACATGGTATAGATTTATCAGGGAAGTATGCGCTGATCACTGGTTGCAACACTGGCATTGGGTATGAAACAGCCAAATCTTTAGCAAGGCACGGGTGTAAGATACTCATGGCCAATCGTAACATGGAGGCCACACAAGCGGCCATAGAGAGTATTGTTAAAGAAACCAATGCTATGGAGGAGAACTTAAAAGCCATTCATTTGGATTTGTCTTCCTTGCAAAGTGTTAAGAAGTGTGCGTTAGCTGTGAAAACCTTGTTCTCAGAGTGAGTTATGATAACTTAGAAAATAATATTGATAATTTTTAAATCATCATCATCATCCTCCCAGCCTATATACGTCCCACTGCAGGGCACAGGCTTCTTCTCAGAATCACGATGTTTTCCTTCACTAAACTCTACTTTGAGATAAACTGAATTGTTGTTTGGTTTAGACCAAATTCTAAGTATTTTATAATTATAATGTTGTTTGGGTTTTGCAATATGCATTAGTTCCTTACAGAATTGATAGATAGATATCACTACATAGTATAAAACAAAGTCGCTTCCCGCTGTCTGTCTGTCTGTCCCTATGTATGTATGCTTAGATCTTTAAAACTACGCAACGGATTTTGATGCGGTTTTTTTTAATAGATAGAGTGATTCAAGAGGAAGGTTTATATGTATAATACATGCATAATTTCATCCGTGCGAAGCATGGGCGGGTCGCTAGTAATATATATATTGATAGATATTTATTCACAACAAACACATACTTAGCTCAAATATAGATAATTTACAACTGAAAATGCACAAAAAGATTAACAAATTAATAGAATTGCGTGTTATAATAATAACAAAAACTTTTTCCTGTTTTCCAGCCACTTAGACATGCTGATACTAAACGCAGGAGTGTTTGGCTTGCCCTATACTGAAACAGAAGATAACTATGAAAGCACATTCCAAGTGAATCATCTTAGCCACATGTACTTCGCCATATTGTTGGAACCTTTGCTCAAGAAGGGCTCTAGAGTTGTATTTTTGTCTTCAGAATCCCATAGGTGAGTTTAGACTGCAGTTAAGGCTAGGTTTCATAACCCCCAACCCCCAACTCCTATAAGAATGGGGGTAGTAAAAAGATAATTGTGTATCTGTGTCTGTCTGTGGCATTTTAACTTTCAATCAATCAAATGCACCAATTTGGATAAAGTTTACTTTAATAAAAAGGTTTTTCTAACTAGATAATGTGTATTATATTTCGTAAATTTATAACTTTTTGTATGCTGGCAAATATAAATTTCTTTTATTTTATTTTTTATTTATTTTTAATTGATATTACTCATATTTAACTTTCGTTAAAATTGGTGGTTGGCGACACTCTTGTGTCGCAGAACTAATACTAATACTTATTTAATAGTTATACTGATATTCCTAATTTTATTTCTCAGGTTCGCAAATTTAAAAAACACCTTCTTGCAGCAAAATTTATCAATGAACAAGGACCAATACAGTGCAATGATGGCTTACAATAACTCCAAACTGTTTAACGTTATAACTGCGAAGGCGAGTGTCTTCTAATATATAAAAATCTTATGTGTTATTGTACTCCTCCGAAACGGCTTGACCGATTTTTATCAATTTTTTTCTCTATAATTGATGTCTGAGAATAGGTCGTAGGCTATTTTTTGTACCCCTATTCTTCGCAGACACGGAGTTGCGGGCAACAGCTAGTAGTTTCATAATATCTTCTCCACTTTATGTTTAGTGAAACGCTTAAATATCTATACATCCATCCTCTATACTCTATCTATACCATTAACCATAAGGTTGATGTTAGTTAACATATTTTATGGTTAATGGTATGGAGGTGTACAGATATTTTTAACGCCTTGGTAACGTATACAGTATAAGTATATATTTATGCCCTTGACTGCTCATTGACAAAATATACAGGATGCCCAATAAATCATGGACAAGCTTCTACCCACCGACAGGGTACCTTAGGCTGCCTGAGGTAGTAATTACAATTTATTTTTGTTGTATTTTTTGATGTTTGTTTATATTTGGAATGATTTACAGATTCTCAGTGAAGAATGGAAGCGTAAAGGCATATGTGTCAACTCATTACATCCTGGAAACATGGTGTACACGAGTTTGAGCAGGTCGTGGTGGCTTTACAAACTCGCTTTTCTATTCGTGCGTCCATTTACTAAATCGTGGGTAAGAAAAAGCTTGATATTTGTATTATTTACAGTAAATTAACTGAATAATATGCATTGTCAAATCTAAGATTCCACCACAGACCTAGGGGCGTTTTTAAAATTAAATACGCTTCTGAATCTAAGTAAAAACTATCCGAAAAATGTGAAGATTTTTAATATAGCTGAAAAATAACTACTCCACTATTGTTTTAAATTTAACTCGTTTTTTAATTATTTACGTTTTTTTTGCCTTGCACTTCTAAGAGCAGACCAGCATTAAGATATCTGTTAAAAATTGCACTTTGGTGATGACGATATTACCAAAACAAAATAGATAAGCACTTAGTCATTCAAATAAAATAATTTTTCTTCCACCCTAAATTATTTATACAAGCAAAATACAAGTCATAAAATTAATCCGGAAAACTTCAGCAGATACCACATCAAAGGCTATCTTGAATCAAATATTCCTTTAAAAAACCTTTACAATACATTTGCTCGAAAAATTCACTTTCAAAGGATGTATACATGGCTCGTAAGTTCATTTTACCGCACTAGTGCGATTTTTTTACATTTTTTTTAATTCTCCAGTTTAAAAGTTTACAAGCAAAGAGTTTTAAGTGACAAGAATAAAAAAATATCGATTTATACGTAGAAAAATGTATAAATATACAAAACTAAGTAATGAATTTACAAAATTGATTGTTATTATTATAAACTGTAATTTAATTACCGCAGATTTTAATGATTTCCACCTTTTATTTATTCGAAAAAATCGCAGTGGCTGAACGCGTCGAACCTTTGCCTGATAATTTTAGTTAACCTAATTAAAAACAAAACTTACGCATGCGCATTACGGACGCGCCATTTTTGTAAAACTTTGCGTTCTTTTGAGTTATTGATTATAGTATATGAACAAAAACTAAACAAAATGAGTGATGTTCAAGTGATGAAGTCGACAATCACATGGAATTAATTCCGCCCGATATTTAAAGTAAGGCGCAAACCGCGCAAAATAATCTTTTGTTACCAATAAGTATCTCGAGAAATTTGTTTTTATTTTACAATTTTGTGTTATTAATTGCCTATTTTCTCACAAATGTATTGTAAAACGTCGTATGATACACGGTTGGCAAGGTTTTACAAACTCGTGACGATGAAAACCCTCGCCGTGCGGCTCGGGTTTATCACTCGTCAACTCATTTGTAAAACCATACTTACCAACCTTGTATCACAAATAACTATTACAGGGATATGAAGCTATGGAAGCTAACTTAACCATTAGCTAAAATGTTCTGGAATAAGTTTAAAACACATTATGTTCCCAATCCGCACTAGGCCGCGTGGGAACTACGTCCCAACCCTTCTCATTCTGAGAGGATGCCTGTGCCCTGCAGTGGGACGTATATAGGCTGGGATGATGATGATGACATTATGTTCCTTTTCCAGCAACAAGCAGCAGCAACAACAGTGTACGTCGCAACAGCCGCTGAACTGGAAGGCGTGACGGGCTTGTATTTCAACAACTGCTTCTACTGCGAAGAATCTGCTCTGAGCAGAGACAAGGAAATCGCCAACGAAGTGTTCGCCATGTCATTGAAAATGATAGAGCAGCGAGTCGGGCCCGATAATATAAAAAAATATTTGGAAAAATATAACGTCAAACAAGATAAATTGTGATAGTGTACTTTTTTTTATAATCATTAAAGCGATGATTTAATATTGATTTAAACTTAATGTAACTATCTAGAGACATATACCGGTAAAAGTTTTGCCTTTTGAAAGCGATGAAAGGGCTCGAAGCACAGCATTGCTAATCCAAAGAAACTATCTGAGTCTGCATAGGCTGTGGGAGGAATCTATGAGGGAATTTAATAATTATATTTACCTATGTATATTGGAAAAGGTATGAAACGGTATTGGGACTTTTGTAATACGACAACATAGATGTACAGTTAAAGGAAATGTATATTTGAATTACCAACTAGTTTTATTATTATTACCTATGAAGATATTTTAAAAATAAATGTCTACGAATAGTCGAATGTGTCCTTAAATTTCTTAAGTCTTTAGCCCAGTTTAGATCTGCAAGAAAAATCATGCAAGTTGCATTACATTGCGGTGATCGATTGACCACTGCAAACTCGTTTGCTTTACGACATCTGAATGTAATGCAACTTGCACGGTTTTACTTCTCTGCTTTTGGGTATGTCCAGAAAGTAGAAAACTGAGGAAAGAGGAACTAAACATACAGAATTGTTGCCATATTCGAGCATTTTACGTTTCTGGTTATTATCGTCGCAGTTCTGCTATGCCATGGTTTAAATTTGACATACAATGTATATAACAACTATTTAGCGGCCATTAATCACTAGAAACCAGCACCAGCTCAATGTTCAATTTCTGTCTGAGGTTTTTATTTTTCTTTTTTTAATTATTTCCGCTAGGGAAAAGACAAAAGTATGAGATTTATTTTACTTTACTTTACTTTACTTTCGCTGGCTCAGCGACCCGAAGTGGATCTTGGCCTCCGACATCAAAGTGCGCCATTCCTTCCTGCTCTGTGCCAAGTCTGACCAATCGGACACGTCCAGGCCTTATACTACGAAGTGCAAAATTCGAACTTCGTATCGTGCCGTTCCGCTCACGCTAATAGCATTTAATACGAGAGCGAGCGAGACGGTACGATGCGAACTTCGAATTTCGGAGTGTTTATTACCTAATTATCAGTCGCCAAATAATCCAATTTGGAGTAAAATAACAATAAGTGATTTTGTTGAATATTTCAGTACCTACTCAGTTTTCTTATTGTAATTAGAAATTAATAATGCTCATTATTATTTTAATTCATCATCCCTAGGATAACCTCAAGATGATAGAATAGCTGATGATGGAATGGATCAGTGGGTTCAGATTTTGATACCTGATTTACACTCTCGCCTCGTGCTTCGTCTCGTGTCTCGGCTCGGCGTCTCGAGCGTTGCAAAGTACGAGACTAGGCGCGAGGCGAGCCGCGAGCGTCTATTCACGAACACTCCCTCCCGTCTCGTTGCTCGTCTCGCCACTCGTATTTTTTTCTATTTCCTATTTTTGTTTCTATGAGGATTGGAATGGAATTTATGCCTTGATCACACGTACCGAGTAAACGGGCGAGACAGTGCTCTCGTCCGAGTACTCGGTGCGTATAAACAAGGCATTAGATATAGTTTTTATACCTGACAACCCTGCGTAAAACATGGCGGCTTTGACATTTATGTGTGTCAAGGTAAATTGTCAATAAAATATTTCTATTAATGAAAATAAAATAATTTAATTCCGTTCTAAAAGGCCAAAATAGTGCAAATTGTTTAATATAACTTTTAAAAATACTATTTAACTGGTTTGAAAGTGTATTGGAATAATGCTTGTACGGACTACTTGGGACTTGCGACTCCCCAACGGTCGTTAAGCATTTTATCCAAATTAGGACTCCTACACGATTGGCGGGTCGTTTAGAGAAATGCCAGGGACGTGAAACTCGTGTGTGCTCATATTTAGTGTTTATTCGAGATGGGAGAGAAAATGGACAGAGAATACTTCCCTCCTGCAACTGCAACCTTCAACTACAATAATGTGGTGAGTAATAGTATTGTTGCACTTTTACTTGGTTCCCTACAAAATACAATGCTTTCTCAGACCAAGGAACTTTCTGGATACTGTATACATTGTCCTAATCACTTGTGATTATTTACTCACTAATTGTTCATCCTTTACAATTAACATAAATAATCATTGTGTTATTTGATTGTTGTTACAATACCCTTGAACATTTTCAAGTGTAGAATATTTACATGCAAATGACAAAAGCTGTGCTTACTGTCTGTCATTTGTTTGAGATATTAGCTACTTCTCAGGACAAGTAAGATAATCTACTTATACTTGATTATATGTCAAAATAGTGTAAACAAATCCCAATTCAAGCTATATTTACGTATTACATTTTGCAATATGAAAAATAAATTATAAAGCCAAATCTGCAATAGTGTAACTGTTACAAATATGCACAAAACAAATGAAATATTACAGAAACAATATTATTATTGTAATGATATACAATCTTATTAAGCATTTTACTAGATATGTAGTTTTTGACATTGCCACAATCTCTTAATTAGTTCTACCAGATAGCTAAATGTTTGTAAGTATTCATTCAATTAACTTAACATGCTTCTAATAATGATTTAAAAAGTGGGAAAAGGTTAATTAGTAAATGTGTAGTTTCCTACTCATTTACTAATTAACTTTTCCTTACTTGATTCTAGCATAACAATAATAATTATATCTGTGAGATCCTGTAATTGGCTCTGTGTTACTATTGACAATACCCATATTATGTTATAAACTGTTGGTTCTCCTTAAATAAATAAATAATGTTAATATGAGATATCACAAATTATTAGCGAATACTACTAATAAAAATGCAAAGACAAACTCAGAACACAACACACCTGATGGGTTCTTGGTATGCGTTAATGCTGAATAGACTGGATGGATTTAGACAATATTTTTATTCAAATAGGTATTCCCAAAATCTTAACATCTAGAGACATGAAAATTTACACAAAATGATGTTTGTCATACAATGTAAATGAAGATGGTGTTGTAATTTTTGTGAATTCCCATTAGAATTTAACCTTTTCAACACCAAGCCTGCCCAAAATGTAAAGTGATGTTGAACCTTATGTCTTTGCGTGAAGATCACTTTGATGTTGTATTTTGAGATGCATATATCCATCGTTGGCATTGAATAGGTTAATAAAACCTGCATTGCATGAGTAAGGTAATTCCATCTAATTATTCCAAACGGCAACTATTTCGACCAATACTGATTTTTATAGTTAACCCACGTGGCTAGCTAGTGGAATGTAACATATAAAAATCTTGTGTCACGGTGTTTGTTATCAAACTCCTCCGAAACGGCTTGATTGATTCTTATGACACTTTTTCTCTGTACTCGGTACGCCTGAAAATAGATTGTAGGCTATTTTTTATACCCCTATAGGTATTCTTCGCAGATGGAGTCACGGGCAACAGCAAGTAATATATAAAAAAATAATTAAGTAAGTATCAATACTAAAAATATAGTGTTGTCCTTTAGCATCAATACCCTTGCCATTATCAGTTCTTATTGACACAATGTATGATGTATGATATAAAATAAAAGATAGCATTATGAGGCAATTGGCTATGTAAAGTTTTTTTAAGAGGTGCTAATTATATTTTTTTACGACAGTCGGCATTCTGAAGATCGAGAAACTGCAGCTGTTTTATTTTTATCTCCTATTGTTTACTGGAAATATTTTTTTAAGTGTTCGAGTTGACATTTGTGAGATTTTATGGCTGACAAGCCGTTCGTGCTCAGTACTTAGTAGAAACAGAAAAAAAACGAAGTCATAAGTCACTTTTGTCCATGTCAAACCGTTTGCGTTTTGGTGTGATTTTTGGACTATTTTTAACGACCTCCGCACAAAATCCGGATTTTCAAGTTTACCGCATTTCTCCACGACTTAGGCACAATAATTGAATCACGATTGAATATTTTCGATCATTATTTTGGAACTAGTTTTTGGACAATGCCAAGTAAACAAAACGCAAACGGTTAGATTTCATTTGACATTGACAATTGACTTCGTTTTTTTTTCTATTTCTACTAAGTACTGAGCACAAACCGCTTGTCAGCCATTAAATCTCACAAATGTCATCTCGAACACTTAAAAAAATATTTCCAGTAAAGGATAGGAGATAAAAATAAAACAGCTGCAGTTTCTCGGTCTAGAAGACGACTACTGTCGAAAAAAAATATATTTAGCACCTCTTCAAAAAACTTTACTTGGCCAATTGTGAGAAATTTCATCTAAGTCCCTGTTAGATAAAGATAAAACACTAATGAAGTAAGTAGGTAGCTTGATAAATGTTTCTCTCAATTTTTTGTCTGAATTAATATAATATAGGCATAGAATAGCCACTATTATATAATTTTAAGATGTCACAAAACTTCATGATTCAAATGATTCCCAAAAGTTTAAATAAATAAGAGTGTAAACCAGTTTTGTTCTACCACTTAAAAACAGTGTTTGCTACCTATTATTTTATACTATTACAGTACTATACTTGTGGCCATAATCTGTGAGAAAGCTTTGACAATTCATTTTGCTCAAGTGTCGCCACAGACAGCTGCGGCGAAGGGTACTAACAATCCGATTCCCCGGGTTGCCAAAACTTTCGAAGTTACCAAACGTTTCTCTTCCATTACTGTACTTTCAAGAAGATGATAAATGGGGTTTTTAGTTTGTGTCAATATTCAAAAGTTGAATATACTGATAAAAAAAACTGTGGTATTTATTTGTTACTTACAGTGACATAATCAAATCAATTTAATAATATACTTTTCAATGTAATAATAAAATAATAATCATTAAAGGAAGTGCAAATACCAACCAACAACAATTATTAAGTAAAATTCTTCACATTCGAGAGTTGCAGGCAACTCCTAGTAAAAATATTCTTATCAATCTTATATGCTGGTCAGAATTTGCAACTCTCACCTTAAGCTTAGGTAGCCCTATTCCTGGTACAGATAAAAGCCGAACTTGTCAACATTGCATTAAACTTGCTTAGGACATAACAAACATCATAACATTATTTATAAATCAGCAACTCAAATGATAAGTTTGTTTTTATTATGAACACTAATTCTTGCAAGTACTCCTTATCTTTCTATTGCTATAATTAAACAGCTGCCTATCAAGTTGTTTGGTTGCAGCATAATAATAATAATATTATTACAGATGAATAATTGCAACTGCGGAATAACCTAGTTACTTAAATTAGACATGGGGAATATGAGATCTAATCCTTCTTTGACTCCTGAGTTGGCAACGCAATTACAAAACCAGTCTTATATGTACCACAGAACAGATAATAGGCGGAATAGAAATGAGTGACAGCTTGCATTTTCTTCCACAATCAATATCGCAAATTTTCTACTCCCTTTCTATTAATAGCACCCGTTTTTTCAGGGTTCCGTAGTCAACTAGGAACCCTTATAGTTTCGTCATTCCTGTCTGTCTGTCTGTCCGTCCGCGGCTAAGCTCAGAGACTGTTACTACTAGAAAGCTGTAATTTGGCATGAAATATATATATCAGTCACGCCGACAAAGTGATTAAATAAAAAAAACTAAAAATATTTAGATACCTATTTGATATTCACTCCGAAAGTTCAAAATAGGTAATGTGTCCCTCCCCCCTCTAACTTTTGAACCGCACGTTTAAAAAATATGAAAAAAATCACGTAAGTTAAAGTTAATAAAAACTTTCTAGGAAAATTATTTTCAACTTAATCAGTTGAGCAGTTTTTAAGTTTTTTTAAGATTTCTAAACTAAGTTTGTAATTTAACCGCCACTGCAAGCATTTTCTTTTCTTTGAGTACTATAAGATCACGCTAACATTAATATTAATTTCATATAATAAAGAATTAAGTACATCTGAAAAACCATCAACATACAATACTAGTTCTAGTAGACTGCAGTTTAGATTAGTTACCCAATTCGCCGATAGATGGCGCTGTACCGCCGACGTTGAAATTCTAGGTACATCGCGCTGTTAAACCTAGCGCGTGATGGGAGTTGGGACCAAAACAACCACATTAATAAAGTATGCAAAGATTTTTTCGTACCTGCTACGGAACCCTATCTTGGGCGTGTCCGACACGCTCTTAGCCGGTTTTTTTTGTATTTTATGTTTTCGTAAGTTTAGTAATTACTATAGGTACCTACAGATTTTCCTGGCACGAATGACGTGTGGTTAGAGGTTGACATAATAATAACATTGATTTGGTTTGGTATTATTATTCATATTAGTATTTTCAAACATGTCACATTATTTACATGTCAGATTTCGAGTCTCAAATAGATAGGTGGATATTATGTGGATAGGGCCATATTAAAATGAAAGTATAAGTTCCTTTTTTCACAATCCCGTGGGAGTTTTCAAAAATCCCTTAGTACACGTCTAGGACCCTCAAAAAATATGTCCACCAAATATCAAATATTTAGCTCTAACCCAACCCAGAGCCCAGCCCAGTTCTAAGCCCAGTTTAGAACTGCAAGAAAAATCGTGCAAGTTGCATTACATTGCGGCGGTGGATTGACTTACTGCCTCGTAATGTAATGCAATGCAACTGGTACAATTTTCTTGCAAGCCTAAACTGGGCTTGTAAAAGGAATTTCTTGGTCGCCTATATCAAGGCGTCTCGCGCTTTTAATCGTATTCTCCCTGTTTCTTAAAAAGACGGTACTTTATAAATGCGTTGCCGCAAGTGGCGTACTGGGAGTTCCCTTTTACGGAGACGCCGTAAGCATGTCATTGCCAGATATTCAGGTGTTTCGCCATTGAATCACAGACTTGTCGAATAGCTACATTCATATGCTAAACTGTTGCCAGCCCAGATTACACACAGATATAGATACATGAAATCCTTGACGGGTTTACTTTACAACGTAGCCCCCAAATGCTGGTCGTAAAATAGTGCATGAAACACTAAAATGATGGTTCCTAGATACAGTCAACGCCATAAATAAGTGCCCTTTGTACTTTGTCGCTTTTAGTCGTTACATAATTTCGTATGGCTTTTGAAATATGATGTTAAAGTGACAAGGTGCAAAAGTGATCACTTATTTATGACGTTGACCCTACTGTGTATTATGTAGGTGTCTACCGTTTAGACGTTGTTCTGGGCTTGGAATATTACATAAAAAAGTAATTAAACAAGTAAGCTATGAAGTATCTTTTTGTATTTCTTTTTTTTTCAACTTTATTTTTTTATTACTTTTACGGTCATCCCGTGAAATCATATATTTCGTACTAAATACAAACTGAAATATAGATGCACAGAAAAAACCCCAGAAAAAAGACGAATGCTGGGAATCGAACCCAGGTCCTCAGCTTTCCGTGCCGTGTGCCATACCCCTACACCACCACTAGTCTAGCCATCTCTTGGCCAGGTGAGCGGTTAGTTCCGAAGGAGTGTTAAAATCTCTCGATAGAGGGTGTAACATAGATGTGCGCTTGTCACTGCATAAGGCATAAGGTGATGATTTTGCAGACTGAAATGTATGATGTATAGGAAAAATTCGTGTCTAATCTCTAGACCAGTGGTGGTGTAGGGGTATGGCACACGGCACGGAAAGCTGAGGACCTGGGTTCGATTCCCAGCATTCGTCTTTTTTCTGGGGTTTTTTTCTGTGCATCTATATTTCAGTTTGTATTTAGTACGAAATTAAAAGTAATTAGTAGGTAAGTAAATGGAAAATATTGAATAAGGTAAGGGTTCCTTCCTTAGTTATTTGCCACAGCTGTTTCCCGCAACTGCGCCTGCGAAGAATTCGTTTATCGCTATCCCGCGGGAACTATGCAATTTTTTGGGATAAAATCTATCCTATGTCCTTCCTAGCTAGGGTCTCAAACTAACTATCTCCATATTAAATTTCGTCTAAATCGGTTCAGCAGTTTAAACAAAGAGGTAAGGTAACAAACAGACTTGCATTTAGTGGTATAGTAGTTATGGATAGTAACAATCGTCCAAGTTAGTCTTAAACTTAGCTAGAAAGAAGTTTTAAAAAAAACCGGCCAAGAGCGTGTCGGACACGCCCAAGATAGGGTTCCATAGCAAGTACGAAAAAATCTTTGCATACTTTATTAATGTGGTTGTTTTGGTCCCAACGTCGGCGGTACAGCGCCATCTATCGCCGAATTGGGTAATCTACTCCAGTCTACTAGAACTAGTATGTATGTTGATTGTTTTTCAGCTGTAATATATTTTTTTTATTTGAAAGAAGATACTGTTAGCGTGATCTTATAGGTACTTAAAGAAAAAAAATGCTTGCAATGAAGGTTAAATTACAATCTTAGTTTAGAAATATTTTTTTACAAAAACTTAAAAACTGCTCAACTGATTAAGTTGAAAATAATTTTCCTAGAAAGTTCTTATTAAGTTTAACTTACGTGATTTTTTTCATATTTTTTAGACGTGCGGTTCAAAAGTCAGAGGGGGGGGGGACACATTATGTTGAACTTTCGGAGTGAATATCTCCGAAAATATTCACTTTATCAAAAAATGGTTTTAGAAAACCCCTATTTATGTTCAAATACCTATCCAACGATACCCCTCACTATAGGGTTAGTCGAGAAAAAGAAAATCACCCCCACTTTACGTCTATGGAAGGTACCTTAAAAAAAATTTTTTTAGTTTTTTTATTTAACCACTTTGTCGGCGTGACTGATATATATATTCATGCCAAATTACAGCCTTCTAGTACTAACAGTCTCTGAGCATAGCCGCGGACAGACAGACAGACAGACAGACGGATAGACATGGCGAAACTATAAAAAATGCACTTTTTTAGTTGAGGGTACTTAATTTTTGCATTATCGTTGAGTTCTACACATGTTCAAAATTCTAAGTCAGTAGCACCACTGGATGTGGGTAGAATTGACTTTTAAAATGTTATCAGTTGTGTAGTTTAGTTAGTTACACGAAAGAAGTGGCGGAAACTTCGATGAAAAACCGGCAAGAGACTCATCTATGGACACTTTCAAAACCAAAGGTATCAAGCTCGAGTCGTTGACCCTGTAAGAACCTTATTTATACCCTTGTTTGAAGACGCTACTCGTGACTGACAAAACTCATTCCACAATGAAAGTCTCAATATTTCTTACTAAATAATCGCTCTTCGCCGCGTTTAAGACTAGTGCCTTATGTACTTACTTAACTTACCATTAAAACATTATGTTCGCGGAGAACGTTTATGACATGCATAAAATCCACAACATTAACGTATTTTAAACATTATCCACGCTTAAATCAGCTTAAAACGTATTTTAGCGCATAAATGCGTTCATCCGGCGTTTTTGCGTAACCGCACCAAGGAAACTGCTTACTGGTTTCAGTTAACATTAAAATTATATGGCCAGTGTGTTTGAGTCTCCATGTCCGTAAATATACTTAAATGCCTAAATGACCATTAAAATGTAACCAGAATCAGTTAAAGGATATGTCACAGTATCAGTAAGGAAAAATGAGTGTGAATAATTTTGTTCTAAGAATAAATGATTTTGACTTAACTAAATCGATAACCGTAATTTAACCAGCTTGGAATCTGTAACAATCTGATGGACATAAACTGATTAGAATAGTATTGTCATCCACCACTCATCATCATAGAGATAAAAAAAATGTGTTGTGTTGTGTCTGTACACAAACTTACGGGTGGACTCGACAAGTGGGACGAAAAGTAGCGAGGAAAAGAGACAAAGAAGTGTGGTTACTTTAATCGTCATGCCCAGTGCTACCTGTTTTGACTATTTTTGTGCGCGAGCCAAATAATAGGTAAAACCTCCAGAACAAGTAGGTAGAGCAGAGTGTGGCTGACAAGGACAACATTGCGGGAGTGTCATGAGCAGAGCGAGGAGCATAATCTGACCATAGGGTTTATTTTTTTTTTATGTTAGAAAGGCCAGACCAACGAACTAGTGGGTCACCTGATATTAAATGATCACCACTGTCCATAGACACCCGCAGCGCTTTACGCGATGCCAGTGCGTTGTCGGCCCTAAAGGAAAGGGAACAGGGAAAGGAGGTGAGGGAGGGGGTTCACCAGTTTGTTGTATAAGTATTACCACCACATAATTCATACGAACGGTGTTCTTTCACAATGTGTACGAATTGCCATCTACCTAAACTACTTAATTTCGGAATCTTGTGCATACATCTAGCATTGAATCCTTATTAAGTATCAAAAAAAGTAAAGTAGTACTTTTACCTTTTTAATACATGGACTGTGTACGGTAGAGTTCCTCAAACTAATGTTATCTAAATGACGATCTTTAGTAAAACGCTTAGTTCCTAGATGGTGGCTGACACGATGCGTTATCGCATATGAATGTGCACACTTGCATACATATTTCTTATGTGGCAAGGAAAGCCAAGTGAAACTCGAGATTTCTGATTGTACCTCGTTACCGCTGAACCGGCACGCTTGGGTCGTAATAATTAAAATTCAGACTTAAATAAATGTTATGATTATGAGTTATGACATATCATCCGTGCTTTTCCGAGAAGGAAACAACTTTAACTTGTCTTAGATTAATTTCATGTTTCAATGACCGCTGACTACTCGAAAATAATTACCCCTAAATAATAACTTATATTCTTAATTTTACTCTATTAATTGCTTAGTTAGCACGATTCTAATCTATACTTCGTATTTTTAGCATTAGAAATGGGGTAAATAATCTTAATGAAATCGCTTTTTGAAAATCGCTTTTAAAAAAAATAGTAACTAGTACTTATAAAACCAAAAGAATGTAAATGACCAATTGTCCTTGCTAATTGTTACATAATTTGATGTGATTTATTTATCAAAAGTGTATTTCAATAAAAACACACGTCAAGATCGCTTACCTTCTTGCTAATGCTAAAAACAACGAAGTATAAGTTTCGAATGTCTGCCATCAAAATAATAATAATGTTAATGAGTGAAACGAATTTCTCCAGAGCAACACATTAGCAATCACGGGTTCGACTTACAGCTGTGTGTGTGGATAAAAAACAATGTCAACACAAGACAGACAATTATAAGGATGGGATTCTCTTTATAATTGAATCGGATTGGCAACACGTGAAGCAAAATTTCTTCAAAAAAATTGACGGATGTTTGTTGCATTCATGTTGCTTACTAATAACGATGATTGTTCTTAATTAATGACCAAGCAAAGTTGCACAATGTACCTATAGAGTACCTACATATCTTAGTTGAGGCAAATTATTGTGGTTTTGAAAGCAATGTAAAGCAATAAAATATTGGGTACACTACAATACCGATCAATCCAGCAAAATACCCAATTTAAAACTGGAAGAAATCATATTGAGGAATATATCATAAATGGTAGTGCTAGGTGCCATTGACAGCAGAAAGTAAACACATTAGCAATTTTTATCTGCTTTTAGAAACGTCAGATGCTTTCCACTTTAATATTTGAATATTGTTTGTAAACATTTCAATTCACTTCTAGCGCATCGATGGTGGAAAGTATGGATTGGCCCTCGCCAAGCACAACCTCATGTGCTTGATGAGAATTGAAATATTAGTTAGTGTCACAATTAACCATATTGCTGCTAGTATGCTAGTGTAGTGTTTATTATCTCTGCAACGGGAAGACGATTCTGG
This sequence comes from Archips crataeganus, assembly GCA_947859365.1. Lineage (NCBI taxonomy): Eukaryota > Metazoa > Arthropoda > Insecta > Lepidoptera > Tortricidae > Archips > Archips crataeganus. The sequence goes on along the minus strand of OX402053.1, from coordinate 6,720,796 downwards.
TGATGGGTCGTGTGAAGAGTCCATAAAAATATTAATGCCAATTTTTGGTAGAAATGAGCTGGCGTGATTTCAATTCTCGCCAATGGACAAGCACCTATGTTAGTATTGTTATAGCGTTTGATAACACTGCTTTGAGGTAATAAAAACTAAATAAAGCTATTGGTCTCGAGGAACATCGAAGTGTTATTCTCCACGGGGAAGTTAAAAAATAACACTGCATTGTTCATAATTTTCTATTTTGCCCGTTCGCATCGCCAATGCAGGCAGTGAACAATAAAGGTAGGTTCCACGCGAGACAATGCGATGTGGGGCAAGCATCTGACACAATTTAATTTGCGCGAAACAACGTATTTAATGCTGTGCAATAGTTATCCACTTTTTACTCTCACGCTTCTACTGAAACAAATGAAGCTTGTCTACTCATAAAGATATGTGTGAACTAAACAAAAAAGCAACAATGGAAATGTAATTGTTCATACTTTTAAATTGGTACCTATTAAGCCAGTGGTTGCAGTATCATTCCCGCTGTCGCGATTAATTTGTTTGAAATTTAGTGTATGTGTATATATATGCAGGATATCTACTAGTATCGCTTGAATCCATTCATTAAGGTCGACTATCCGAGATTTGCTCAAAACGAGCTTCCTTATTAGGCTAAAGAAGTTATCCCGTTGCTTTACGTTGTGCAGAATCTTTCAGGTCGTATATTTATTTAATATAGAGGATAAGTATTCGGATAACAATGCAAATACATTTTAAAAATAATAACCGGTCCGAAATTCACAAACAATGATTTGAATGGACAAAAAGATCGTTGTTTTTTCTTTGTTACTTCAAACCAGTCTAATAATTTCTCAAGTATTTTGCCAGCGGCGTTCAAAAGAGGTCCTTGAACTTTGCAGCTCTTAGCCAAACTGATGTTCTGTGTGCGTGTATAGGCTATAAGTAAGATAATACGATTTTTATGGTCGCTCGAGGTCGCATGCTAAGGTGGCTGTGCCAGGGGCGGACTGGTGCTCGCGTGCCATCCCTCGTAGTTAGGCATTTATTCGATAACTAGGTGAATGCATCGTTGTTCTTTTTCGAATTTCGCCAATCGATTTTGATGTTTGTTCTTTTAGCATTCATCTTATCATTAATCTTTCAGCAATTATCTACTAGCGGCTCAATAGAAGATACATAAAGATGTAGGTACGTACATATATTATCTACAAAAAAAAAATATAACAGAGCCATTTGAATGACATCGCGTGTATAAAATCAATGTTTCAAATATTATGTTTCTGAAATTCGGCACATATACGGTCTGTGCGAACGTATAGCTCCTTTTCTTGCGAATTTGTTCGCGTCGCGTACAGTTACGTCAACTTAGGTACAGTAACTTTTTCTCTTACTATCCCTTACAAGTGGGATAATACCAAGACAAAACATTTTGAATCCCGTCGTTAAATCTTCATCCAAATCTATCGAAACATAAGGAAATGAGACGCAATATTCAAACTATTAGAAATATAAGTCAGTGGAATTGTTAGGATAAAACTGAATAATCAAAAACAAAAGGCGTATCAAGACAAATGTTACTTTCACTATTTCAGCACTTCGTTGACTCAGTATGATTCAGTGCTCCATAAAGTTTCGTGCACACTCGATATAAACTTTATAGTTACGTACCGGTCGCGTGTCTGTGGCAAAACCTATATCTACCCGGTTGGCAATGCTGACTTTGGTATCAGCCAGTATGGATTTGGCTTGCGAAACTTATGCTGCCTTGTGACCAAATGTTACAAACTGTGCTAAAAAGTGTTGCTAATTGTCATCTATACTGGAAACATGAAAACAGTTGTGATTCCAAAAAGGAAAGTGAGGAAACTGGTGCGTGTTTCATGTCGTAATGTTACGCAGATAACGTTTAACACCGCACCGCCTACATTGTAGACTTATCGATCTAAATTATCAATAATATCACAAGTTTCCTGCAACAACATACCTAACGAGTAAAATAATATTTATTGCTTTCATCTAGCTACCAGCTATCGCTTTTAATTGACTTGGAGAAATAGCGCAACGTGTGATTCGGCTGGCACTCATTAATTTGTTTTCATGATCAGTGAACCGATTTCAATTAAGTCTATTTTAGAACACGCCAATAGTTAATTAATCAAGTTCCGTCGATGTGTTTGCCGTAGGACATGGTAAAGCAACATTTCACTTCCTAATAAATTGTGAAAATAATTGCAACCCACTACACATTCTTAATCATAATCAACGTATCCAATCCTCAGTTGCAAAATTTTGACCTGATTATAAAACAACATTGCTCTCGTTTGACACATCGCATCATATCATAATGTTCTGTTTACATCATTAACCGCATTCGTAGCAAATGCTCTGCCCGATTTCTATTGCATCAACTAATTTTATATTACATCGATATCTTCTGCAATGCAATGCAACATCATTCGAAGTCTAAAAGACGCTTAACTGTAAGAACCGTGGAATTTCCATTAAAACGTAATGTTCTTTTTACGCAACTCCTAATGGGTTTTTGACTGGTGAAGACGGCTTTGTTTCAGTTTAAGAACTGACATCTAAGTTGCCGTTTTAGAACAGTTACCAAATTTAATTTTAACGTCTATATCTATGAACTCTTGATGCTGTAATGCTCAAGGCAACATTAGTGTTAGATAGGAGCTGAAAGTATCACAGATCGCGCAATTCCTATTCGCTTCCTGGTTATTGGTGAATATTAATTCAAAATGCAACCACCCGTGTAATCACTTAAACGAAAGCAAAGCGCTTGGCCCCAAATGATCGCCGCTATTGGCATGATAGGAGAAAACAAAAATCGCGACTTTACTTAATGTTCTGTCGTTATCCGTTGCTTTCTAAGTTTCTATAATGTGCATATTGGTTTCTAACCGCAATTTGTCTGGTTGTCTGAATGTTACATTTTATATCGAGAATGTAATGGGCTGTCCCGTATATCCTCATTACCGGTACGCATCGAATTACGATGGCGTAAGAAAGCTCTGTCACAATCATCATCTTAGCCCAGCAGCCCTGCAGCATGGCACAGGCCTCCTCTCAGAATGAAAGGGCTTTAGCCGTAGGTCTCTCGCGGCCTAGTGCGGATCAGGAACTTCACACTTGAACTTTTTCTCAGGGGTGTGTGCAGATGTTTCCCTTCGCCGTAGTAAAGCTCATGGTAAAATTCAGAGATGCGATCCCGGGCTCGAACCCACGGCCCTCTGCTTGGGAGACCATAGATCAAACCACTAGGCCACCACGGCTTACCGCTGCCACAATACATGATCCATATTTTGAGAAAATTAACGCTTCTGCCGTAAATAGCAATTAGTTATTTTCTCTGAATAGACTTAGATTGGGTCAGCTATAAAATGCTTATTGTCTAGTAATAGTCTTAGTCGTTGAGATTGCTTGTATCCTACGAGTTCTAGGTCTAACAAGCGAAAGTTTAAATCCTATATAATTATGAGAAATTTGTAAGCTTTTAGCTTTCAGAAACCTATTATGACAACTCGTAGTTACGACTGTAATTAACTTTTCTCAAACATGCTATGAAATATTGACGTTATGTTCCTTATAATACGCCACGAAGTGTCACGTTGAAGGTGCGGGCTAGACGAGAGGTCAATAATGGAATTTCATACAACATTGCTGGCCTTGGCCAGCAAAGTGATCGTCTATTGTTTCATACTATGACGTTTATAGGTCTATGGCATCATAGCATTTAGCCATTAAAAAAAAACTATAAGCAATATTTTGCGTTTTGGTTCATTAAGACATTCTGCCACTACGTTTATTTAAGGTAAGGTAAGATGATGATGATGTTGGTGATGATGATGGTGATGTTGATGGTGTCGATGATGGCGGTGATGATGATGGTAATGGTGGTGATGATGGTGATGATGGGTGATGATGGTGATGATGATGGTGATAACGAGATGATGATGATGGTGATGATGAGATGATGATGATGATGATGATGATGATGATGATGATGGGTGATGATGATGATGATGATGGTGATGATGAGATGATGGTGATGATGATGATGATGGTGATGATGATGATGGTGATGATAAGATGATGATGATGATGATGGTGATGATGATGGTGACGACGACGACGACGATGACGATGATGATGATGATGATGATGCATGTTTGAGAAAAACTCTATACAAGCCTTGGCCACGAACAGGGATTGCCGGCCTCGTATCTCTAGATGGCCTCGTTAACACTCGGCCATCTATAACTACTCGGCCGCCAATCCCCTATTTCGCGGCCGCTGCAGTAATGTACTATTTCATACCACCTGCTCGACAATGCCTCATTGTATATCATGCAAACCTTACTCAAAGTAAATCATTATAGCCCTTGTCTTTTGCCGGGGTGTAATGTTGTACTGAATTTCATTATAACGCAGTAATGTGATTCTCACTTCTCTTAGTTCTTATTGTTATGCATTTAAAGTAATTTCGTCAAAATCGCGCGGCGCGCGGCTGCTGCAGCTGCTGGTGGCCGACGGCGAGGAGATGGACGGCGGCGCGCGCCGCGCCTCATTTATTTGAAAATCGAACTTATTCGAAAATCGAGCTGGCCACGCCACGGCAAGCCGAATGAAAAAAAATCAATACTTAAAACAAAAGCCGCGAGTATTTCAATACGCTTCAATTTTAAGTATCAAAACTGCAAAAGAAGATAAAACATTAGGAAAATATCGAGTGACGAAAGTGATTTGACTCCTGATTCCATTAAATTAGACGCCTTAGGACCACTTGCACAGTTCAGGGTAAAAAAATTAAATCGGTAACCCTGGGTTAAGAATGACAGTTCCATACATTTTGACACTTGTTAACCCTGGGTTAGCAGTTAACTCGCTCGGAGTTAAGTAGCTAACCCAAGTCTGCGCAAGCCGGCCTTAGAAATTGTTAATAATGTACTCCCAGAGAAGTCGAAGGAAAAATACTTAAAAGCTTACAAAGATTTCGACAAATGGAAAACTGCGAAAGGCGCATTCAGTGTCAGAATCAGTGCTTCTGGGTCTATTTCGAGTATTTTTCTAGTAGCCTTGGTTTTTATTGTCTCGCAAAAGGTGAGAAAAGTAGAGTATACTCCTCGGGGATAGAACTGATTTTGCCTTGGGCGCGCTTAAATCCTTCACTGCTCTCAGGACTCCATCTTAATTCCCTCGCTTCGCTCGGGAATCAACTAAAAATCCCCCTCGCTACGCTCGGGAGTTAAATCTGAAGTCCCTCGATACGCTCAGGATTCAATATCGCGCCCGTGACATAATGCAGTGCTTTATCCCCTTGGTGTACAATCTACTATTTCTTTGTCCGGTGGTTTGACATTTCTTAATGAATAGATGGTGATTGAATCGGACGCAATCAATAATTGCCAGTTATACGCAGAATAAACCGAGAGTTGAAAGGACTTCGCTCACTTGTCCGGCTTGTTAGGTTCACCGCTGGAACCCTACGCCTAACCTTCAGAATTTCTTAATTACAAACGCTCCATATAAATTAAACGTCATATTCGAGTAGTTACATTTTATGACGCCAATAAAACGATCGATTTCATATAATCCTAGCGATGACGCACATACAATAATTAAGCATCCGTTATATTAAATTCAATAGGAAACTTACTTATTTATTTTCTTTTTTGGGCAAAAACACAGATCAGACACAAGTATTATGTAACAATAAGTATAAGTATAGTACCATATTTCACATTTACATTACTAAAAAGCTGTGGTAGGCTAGTTTGACCTACTTACGTTCTCTCAAGCAGAGGGTCGTGGGTTCTTGCCTGCGTTCGCAGCTCTGAGGTTTCCGGCATTTATGTGCGCAATTATGTTTGAAATTGACCTAAAGGTGGCGACTGACGTGAGCATTTGCTCGACATGAGAGCAGGTTCCAATGTCGAATGTTCGGCACGTCAGTACAGCGAGCGGGGCAGCTACTCCAGACAGAACAAATGCTTAATGCGAATATTCACATCGAGCAAATACTCACGTCAATCGCCACCTTTAGGAAAAACTGCGAAGAAATTCAATGGAGTGTGTGAAATGCCCAATCCGCACTGGGCACTCAGTGGGATCTATGGCCCAAGCCCTCTCCTGCAGTGCCTGTTTCCTGCAGTAGAACGTATAAAGGCTGCGATTATGATGATGATGATCTCTTATGTAAGATGAGAATCGAGATATGTTATCGGAACTTAAAAGGGTTAAACATCGGTAGTTCTTAAAGGTCACGCACGAAGAATTTATTAAATAACGGTCACCCGAATAGCTCTATCAATCAGAGCTCTTTTCAACATCATTAACAAGAACGGGTAAAGTGTCAGACCGGTTACAAACATGACTGCATTCGCAACATTTAGCATGCTTGCAGAAACAATGGTGATTTATGAACGTGTGTTTACGGTACGTTAGGAATGAGCGATTTCTAAACGGTAACCCGCATTTCCTTGTCGTCACGCTACGCCGTTGTCACTAGGTACTTAAGTCTGGGCTGACATTTTCATAAAACCACCATGGAACTGATAGGTGTTTATATAAAAAGCGTGAAGATTCGCTTATGTATGTACAGTAGCGGAATGAAACGGTTCGTCATCTTAAAGTCGACTTTTGCTTGGAGACAAGTTGTAAATGATATTGAGAGAAGCTGTTTGCATTTAGTTTTAGTCATCGTAAGCGAATAGGTTTTATTGCTTCGTTTATCAGAGTACACAGGTCAAACTAATAAAATGGTTTTAGCTCAAATATTTATAGTCAAGGAACATGGGTTCGACTTAATTCTAACTCTGTTATCAAACATTTAACTATAATTTTCAATAAAGAGTATAAACAAACAAACAAACAATTTTCTAACAGTTTGATGTGTCGTGCACTGACTTATGCAACTGTAACATCTTTTGAAATGAACATGACTTTACAGTGAAATAAATAAATACCTAGTTTAGAATGCTAGCACGTGCTTGCAAAGTGTTAAATTAAAGTATTTGAAACTAACGAACCTTTTCGTTCCGCGACCGTATAATGTAAATGCATACTTGCTGTTTTTGCTAAGCACTATCGAGGTAAAAACCTAACCTTCTTTTAATATGAAAATGTATTACTCTTCTCTTCTACAGTGGTCGAGGTTGCCAGAGGAAACTATTCTGTTAGTCTATTACATCCATCCACTAATATTATAAACATGAAAGTTGTCCATACAAGAAAATGGATGGATGGATGTGTGAAAACGGTTTGACGGATTGTGATGAAATTTTGCTCAATAATAGGTTCATAACCTGGGTTAACATTATAGGATACCATTTATCCCAGATAATTGCAAAGTTCCCGCGGGATAGCAACATACGATTTCTTCGCAGACAGAATCGCGGGCAACAGCTAGTACCTACTGCGTAAAAGACACCTCACTGCCGTGTCTCTATATTAACAGATGGGCCTGTGATTTTTTTTAAGCAACTTGAGGTGAAGGTCCTTTTCAAATTCGTATTGTTGATTCGTTCGCCTTGAGTCTAAGGATACAAGTTCTGAGTAGGATTTAGTTAGGCCTTTGAGTTCTCCCACGCCTTACATCAAGCCTTAAATATGTATGAAGGCGGATTTGATACCATTGCCTTTAGGCAGTCTTTAGCGAGTTTTAGACTGCCAAGGATTAAGTTTCTCCACGTTCCATACAGATAAATCGCGTCATAAGGAGAACAAAGTCAAATTGCCCGTCCTTGATGCTATATCTTAAAATTGACAGTTACAGACCTTTTTAAATTCATGTTTATTTTTTGTAAAGACCACTAATGAATTTTCTAGGGTCACTTACGGCACAAATAATATAGGGTACTAAACTGCACCTAAAACTAAAACTAGACTATTTTTATGGTTCCGCGCATACAAATGACAATTTGGCACGCTTATACATTTATTGGCTGTAAGAAGACTCATAATAATCTGTATGTACAACAGTCGTAGCACGGCAGGTCTGACAAGATACCTGATATTGACTTTCATTCAATACCACAGCTTAGTATGGTTAAAGGCTTTTTTTTTTTTTTTTTTTTTTTATGATATAGGGGGCAAACGAGCAGACGGATCGCCTGATGGTAAACGATTACCGTCGCCCATGGACACCTGCGACACCAAAAGAGTCACAAGTGCGTTGCCGGCCTTTTAGGTAGGAGTACGCTCTTTTAAGGCTTAAGTTCTTACGGTTGTCTCGTCACTATCTAAACCCTTACGTAGTGTTTACCACGTAGAAAACATATATAAGGCGGTAAACATACACAATTTTGTCTTAAGTATACTTAGACTTATAGAGATTACTAAGAACGAGCCTGAGCTACTCCTAAAGTCTAATTAAAAATTCCCTTTGCCAGTAATGGGATCCGAATACTGACATTGAAAGGATCTACTCTCTAACCTCTTAAAGCAACTATCTTCATCGGAGAATATACAATCTTCGTTAAATTCAATATTTATTATCATGTTAAATTAAATTCTTTTGATGAAATCTCAGAATTTCAATAGATGCTTTGATACAATTAAGTTTCTGCTGTCTCATCTCATTGTATTACTTTCATGTTTGTGCTGTTCAATTTAGTGTCAGGAGGAAGATTGGTTTTTATTCAAATCCTTGCGCCGAACATGTTCAACAATTATTGCACAGTAATCATTAAATAAATTTAAAATTACAGGAAATTTACCTAAAATTTCTATATTGAAATGCGCTAAGTTGAAGTCGTTCAACTACGCTCTATTTCGCCAGATACAGATCTTATGATATAATGTTTGGTGGGTCATAATTCGTAATGAGTAGTCAAACCGGTGCAAATATTCCAACAATAGATTTAATAACAGCATTACGTTATTCAGTTAGTGAGCCGTTATCTCCATCGGCATTAGCATCGATGCTATCGACGTCTATAATCTACACTCCGGCTACTTAGATCATCTTCTCAGGCTTTCGACTGACGATTTAATCGATTCAGATTCTCACGACTCCCATATCATGTAGGCTTTCTATTATTATTGTTTACTTTTATTAAAACGTGATGCTTCAAATTATAAAGCACCCGTCGGTAAATGTCAGGTCAAATGTCGAAATAATATCGGATTGCTGTTTTTTTATTATCTTACTGACTGATATGAGGTAACACGAATTAAACTATTGTCGGTGTTACGTCATTATCATTAAAGATGTTAGCTCTTTGTTTTTTACAATAGTTTTTAGGGTATTGAGCCGAACATATTTCATTCAGTGCTTCCATTACTTTATCGAACATTTAATGTATTAAACTTGTCGCTGATAACGCAGTTAGGTACTTATCGCTTAATGCGTTCACTAGAAATGCACTTCGATCTCTGAATACTTAGTTTAGTTTTATTTTGTTTCAACTAGTTTGTTCACACGTAATTATCATTGACGCGTTAAGTATTACTAATAAGAATATTGTTTTTCAGTCTTGACTGGGCAATAAACCAGTTTAAGACAACCACAGCAGATCAACGTGTGAAGTAGCAATACGGTCGATGTTCGTTACTTACAATCTGTGTTACAATTTGCTGCAGCATACCTACCGTAAGTGTTGTGACTAGTGCGTCCAGCGTCAGACCTAGCGGTTTCTAATGTGATATCGACTGACGCGTCCGGTCGAGGTTTCATTTCATTTGCCGCTTCGAATGCTTTGCGATCATTGTCTACGGCTTCATTTGGCTATGTAGACTTTAAATAAGCAGGAGATTTCTATATTGATCTGCCGAACTTCGTCACTAGGCATAGTCCGCGATCAGTGACTTATGACTCGTTAAGCTTTGCTTCATTGTGCGTAACGCGTGTCATATCTTCATTAAAACAGTCTTAGTAAAGATGTTCAGTTTCAGATTTAGCAGTTACGTATCGTGGTATCATTTTAATTTTAATTTTGAATTAGTTAAATATAACGGTAGGTACTTTACTTATTTGTAAGTATATTCGTTATTCATCTCTAAAACTTGTGTGAATTCGTAATTTTACGCTGCTGTTGATTGGCACAATCCGTTCTATCTGAACTTGGATTTTGTTTGCCATTAATAGAAAAAAAATCTTGACACGTTGGCATAGCACAGTTGAAGGGCCTACGCTAGCTGACGCGGATTACCCGGAACGTACGCCAGTCTAATAAGAAATTGTATGAACAGCGCTTAACTGGCGCGGGCGCGTGCGACGGATTTTAGGTAGTTTTTTTACGGAGCGGGACCGTCAGCGTCGTCCGCGTCAGCTAGCGTAGGCCCGAAGAAACTGAATGCGTACCAGGGTGGAACCTTTTCGCTGCAAATGCCATGTTGATATTCCTCACACCTTCTAAAGGATTCATTGTTCAAAGGTACTACACGATTTAGTTTCCTCGAATAGGTTTGTACGCCGAACTGAAAATCTATATTTATTGTATATGAAAATTAATTTATGTTTTATTTATTTTATGATCAAAGCAGCAATCTTGGTCACTCTAGCTACCTCGCCAACGAGTTGATGTGCTATCATTATTAATAGTGCCCATCTGAAGCGAGTAATTTAATGTCAAAGCCTGTTTTATATCCCGTCTGGATTAATGTACAAGTAGTTTCTGTTGGCTAGGCTAGGTGATTAAATTGCTGCACAACTACGAAATTATGGAGTTCGGTGAACATCGCTTGTGTTAGGAGCTAAGCACAAGAAAGCAGTTCTCTCTCGACCTCGCAATGTAATGCAACTTGCACACATTTTTCTAGCAGCTTGATCTACGACACATTTTTGAACACTTTTCTTCATCCAGTTTTTTTTACGAAATAGGGTGACAATGACAAGTGCAAACGAGTAAGTGAGCACCACCACCCATGGACACCCGCTACATCATAGGATTGCCGACACTTTGCCAGTCTCTTCTCCTCTAGAGTTCTGAGATAAAATACTGAGGTAATTTCACCGGCCGTGTTACATTACACGCCGGAATACGCCAGCGCAAGCACTGCTACTTAGCGGCAGGATCAGCGAGATCGTGCATGGTATCAGTATTTTTTTTATCTCAAAAATATCGTCTCATTCGCTTACACATTCGTCAGTAATAAATGACTAATAAGGAACGCCCCTTTAATCGAAATCAGTTAAAATGAATTGTATTTTTAAATGAAAAGTTAATTAGTTCAAATTAGCCTACATTGAATTTGGTGGTGGGTAATTCGACACGAGTAACATTAACCTATTTAAATAGCGATAAATAGCGGTAAACTAGCTATTTATTCGCCGCACCCAAATGTTTCTGACCTCTACATAGACCATCCCTTTGTTAGCACGCGACTGGGTGCAGGCTGCAGACAATAACCACTAGTTAATGAAAAAAAATGAAATAACCCTTTAGTAGAAGCGTTAGTGAAGACTTAGCAGTACGAGGGAGAAGTAATTATTAGGTTAGTCCATATACATACAAGTTTAAAGAAGTCTTAAGTTACATCAAACACGCCAGTCTGTTTTTTATAGTCGCGAACATAATCCCAAGCAGCGGTAGCAATCTATTTAGAAGGCCAAGACTTTCAACCAAGGTAATTGGTGGAAAGTGATACCTACGCAGAAAGTTAATTCATACCGAGAAAAACAGACGCAAAGAGAGCAAAAAGGCTTTGTTACGGTTGGATCTGAAAAGTGTCATATTGAAGAGTTTTTGTCGCTTCTATATACATCGACGTGCTCTGTTTCTCTACAGGTGGCTGTATTGGAGTATCTAATGTTTAATATAAATGTAAATGTTGATACGAAGCCAGTTGTCGACGGTATTTTACGGCAGTATTAAGTTCACTACAGCGTAAACAACTTGAACGATTTTGATACATGATGTATCATTGGATTTTGCAACGCCCGAGTGATGGGCCCAAGCGCCGGCTTGCCAGTTTCAAAACAAATTTGCTTGCAGCCGTTGAAGTTCATTGGTATGGATTGGTATGGACAGATGTCTAGCCACTGCACGCAAACTGGGCCTTTAAGGTGTCAAGCTGGCGTCTGGGCCGATTGTACAAGGCCCCTTGGGCAACGTAATGTCCCTACTATTATTTGCGTAATCCAGTATAATACGTCATAACCGTGGAGATGAACAATACCTTGAGGAGTGATCCGAGTCAGTATTCAAAGGAACTGTCACGTCGGGTAAATTTTCAATTTAACAAATTTGCTACTGTGAAAAGTAATAAATTAGAATTAGCCCAGTTCAAAAGCCCCTCCTGGTTTTATATAACATATAATGTCTTTACTTCATCTTAGTAATGTGCACACGAGCGAGCATTAACGTTCACGAATTCTCCGCTAACATTATACCAATTTAACTGATACTATCTTTTGCAGAATGTAACGATTGCATTGCCTAACTTTATTGTCTCGTGACGTGATATCTAATAATTGATACTCTGATTCTGTCAATAAACAGTACAGTGGACATGCTGACCGTTGCCCCGATATCCATACATCTATACGTATTACGAAACTGTTTGTTGTTACTCAAATCAACTAAGAACAATTAAATTACTTCAAAATTAATATAAGCTTTGGAAGGAATGGTTTACGTAATATGCTGAATAAATTACGTAATAGGCAGGAGAAACACATGATTTTTAAATCTGTTTATGCTTCATCGATAAATTAAGGCGAGGTACCTCTGAGAAACGTAATTTTTAATTTCATTTTATCTAGAAAAGGTAATGATTAAACACGTGAAAAAAATATATGTTGCTTTTGAGACCTTTCTGTAAGTACGTCGGGCACTCGTTACATAATTGGACAAACTTCGCTCGATAGAAAAAAAATCCAAACATACCCCTATTTTGTACCTTTAAACTCATTTCATTTCAATATTATACTACTTGATGTATTGAAAGTCACATCAAAATAAACGTCTGTAATGATGTAATGTCCGTCGGGTTTAATTTTGTTAATTTTGTAAAACATATAATTTTTAACCCAATATTAACGAAGTTCACGGCACGATTTACTGGCGCCCCGCTCCCAGCCCGCCGCTCAGTCCCGAGCGGAACGTGTTGGAGGTCGGACGCTTGCCAATTTTTTAAGCGCTCCACATTATGACTAAATATCCTTGATTTGGGTAGTAGTATCATCATTTATTTCTGTTATTCACCACTATTCAATGTAACCGCCACACACAAAAAGAAACGCCCATCCACGCAACTATACACAGTACACAGTGTACAAAGAAAAACAGTACGGGCATAGTGCTTCTTAAACTGCGACTTAAACGAGGTCGCCATCGAATACTGATCTAGAAAAATTGGTTCCTGATCACCGATTAAAAATCATCTAAGATACCTATAAAACAGTACCGTGACTGACTGACTGACAGACAACGCACAGCCTAAACTATTGGGGCTAGAGACTTGAAATTTGGCACACATGTACCTTCAGTATTGTAGAGGTGCACTAAGGAAGGATTTTTCGAAATTCCCACGGGTTAGGGAAATATCTAAGGTTTCTTTGTTTATTTGTTTGTAGCGGAATCTCTGAAACTATTGAGCCGATTTTTAAAATCCTTTCAGAATTAGAAAGCTACACTAGCCTTGAAATGAAATGAAATGTTTATTTGCTATAACACTATGTATACAAATGTGATGTTGATTAACATAGGTTACTTTTTATCCGGGAAAATGCAAAATTCCCACGGGATAGAAATAAATTAATTCAATTTCGAGGCTGATTTTAAAAATTCTTACATATTATGTGGTATGACTATCCCCGATTGACTAAGGCTACTTTTTAGTCGGGAAAATACAAAATTCCCACGCGATAGAAAAATTTGAAATCAACCTCGGAGCTGACTTTAAAAATTCTTACACCAATTAAAAGCTACACCATTCCGGATTGGTATAGTATAGACTACTCTTCTTCGGGAAAATGCAAAATTCCCGTGGGATAGAAATAAGTGAATTCAAATTCAGGGCTGATTTTATATCCTTTCACCAACAGTAAGCTACAGTATCCCTGATTGATATAGGGTACTTTTACCGGGGAAAATACAAAATTTCCGTGGGATAGAAATAAGTAAATTCAACTTTGGCACTGGTTTTAAAAAAACTTTCATATAACTATCCCCAATTGACAGGCTACTTTTTCATCGGGAAAATGTAAAATTCCCACGGGATAGAAAAAACTGAATTTTTCTTCGGGGCTGATTTTAAAAATTCTTTCACCAATGGAAAGCTGCACTATTCCTGATTCATATAGACTACTCTTCTTAGGGAAAATGCGAAATTCCCGCGGGATAGAAGTAAGTCAATCCAAATTTGGGGCTGATTTGAATGGCATAGGCTACTTTTCTACGGGAAAATACAAAATTCCTAAGGGATAGAAATAAGTGAATTGAATATAGCGGCTGATTGTTAAAATGATTTCACTAATAAAAAGCTACATTGTCTCTGATTTTTTTCAAAATAGGTCAAAAAAGTGATTTCTATCCCGCGGGAACTTTACTTTGCACTTTCTCGGGATAAAAAAGCCTGTTTCAATCAGGCACAGACCTCCTCCCAGAACGAGAGGACTTGGGCAGAACTTCAAACGTAAAATAGCACATGAATTCGGAAAAACTCAGACGTGCAAGCCCGGGCTCAAACCCACGACCAGGGGGGGGCACACTTACATATATCACACTTTTCATGCGACTACAGCGATCTCTGGTTGTTTTGTAAAGAACTAAATTAGCGGCCATCTTGGTTGACTTGTCAAACTTGTCAGTTGTCATTCATCGGCCATGGCCATGGCGTACCAAATTGTACGGTCAAGGACTTTAATTGATAGGCCACTTGCCAATGTTCGTATTTTAGCCGTATAGTGCAAATCGGGTTGAGCCGCTTATACTTCGTATTATGCTGATTTGAATTAGACGGCTAAAATACGAATAGTGGCAATTAGCCTATCAATTAAAATTACGCGTAATTATAGCTGTACATTACTACCAACATATACATATAGATAGGTATACATCTATAGATACGTCACATTAGTTCTTGACCAGGGCGTAGGGCAGCAGCACCTTCCATACATGCATATTTGACCATAGAGTTGCCACTCTTGTTCATATAATATTACAATACTCTTTGCCCACGACCCTCTGCTAAAGAGTCCATAGATCAAACCACTAGGCCACCACGGCTTAGAGGCTATAGATAGAATTCACTTATTCATATTCCACGGGAACTTTGCATTTTCCTGGCATTATCCTATGTGTTAATCCAAGTAATAAACTACCTGTGTGCCAAATTTCATCCAAACAACTAACGTTATTGTCTTCGCGTACGAAGTCGCGGGAAAAAGCTAGTAATCATATTCTGGACTGAAATTTCTTAGTCAACCTACTTGCAATATATTTATTAACATATTTAATTTAACATAAAATACTTTTCATCCATTAACCAACTCGGTGAAGGTCGTCTTATGGAGGGATCCCGTACTAATAGTTTAGTTTTGTATCTAACTGAAATTCTGGAACTGTACAAGCTGCGGACAAAGAAGTATCCACTTCGAAAAAGTTTCATATTTTACATTTATAACACAATAGTAATCTAAGTAATTGCATCTAAACATTTAAATTACAGCGTGATCTTGGTCTTGGTCGCAACTTACACTACTGAAAATATATTACACTGTTGCTGGCAAGCGTGACCTCCGGCGGCGAGTTCACGGCGCGCGCGGCGATCGTAGCTTTTGCGCGGGCGGGGTGCGGGGTGTAAATTAACGTGGCGCGCTTCAAGAACCTCGCCTTAAACAGCGGCAATTGATTTCATATCCCCAACATATTATCCGCCCATTCAATTTCTATGCATCCTCTATATCGCGATCAACGATCTTTAATAATAGCCACAGTACATGTGTTGTTTTTTTCTCCGTGTGAAATGAAAAGGTCGACGATCAAAATTGACTTAACAAAATCACTATAGATTTCTTTTCAATCTTCCGGTTAAGTTTCACTTGATGTCTGATTGAAGTTAATAATCCGCTCGGTAGTTACGCGACTTACGCGTACCCAAACCATACGCTCCTTGAAAATGAATGACTTTATGTGCGTAAAGATTTATCGATCTTTTTTTTACGGCTCGACAGAGAAAGTGAAGCTATCGATAAGATACCATCCATAGTGCACGAAAGCGGCATCATCAATCAGGAGCGTGCGGTTGCAGACGTTGGTGTCTGACACGGCAGTGATATGACGTAGTTTCTCATTACCAAACACGCCGTTAAATGTACTGTATCAAGTTTAGGGACACATGATTGTATTAGACCGCGATTACTTTTAATGAGCTCCCGATTTACTCGTGATCATGATCATGACACAGTTAGATGCGTCGAAATTTCGGGAGCTCATTTAAGGCAATTGCAGTTTACAATCCCGTAAAAAATGTGTGATAAAATCATTAGTTAAAACATGATCATATTTGTACCAAAAGGTGTAGACATGATTTCATTAATCCTTCCATTGCATTTGCCTTCATTTCATTAGGCACTGTTATAACAGAAAGCATGGATTTCGATTAATGAATGAAACATACGCAGAAGCACATTAAGTTCGGATTTATAGATGGGCGTGCCACGGTGATTATTCAGGTAGACTAGGCATTAAACGTAATGTCCAGACCAGACCCAGGTGCTTCTGGGCACGACGTTGAATGCAAGCCTGTGTCGTGACTGTGACTGGGTGTGGTTTTATTCAACGAGCTTAGTGACAACACTGCCACTAATAAAAGATTAACTCCTTATTCGTTTGTTGAACTCTAGAGGTTCTATGTTGCTTAATATATTTTTATTTAATACTTACCTATGTTGTATAATTAGTAATTACAGAATATATTTGCAAATGTGAACATGTACAATTGAGATGGTTAGAGTACATATTACACGACTGCCCAAAGAAAAGAGTACCTAAGTATAGTTTTTTAAGTATCATGCTACTCAAGCAGGATGTTGCAATGTCAGAAGTAGAAAACATTATTGTTATGTAATTAGCTTATCAGACTATTTTGCCCTGCTATTAGTCGTCCCAGAGTCGTAACTACTTACGCATGTAAGTATTAATGAACTTAAGATATTTTTTAATTTTTCTTAACAGTTCAATTTTTCTTAAATGTCGATTTCATTCAATCTAATTTAGAAAGGAAGTAGTTCTCAAAAAAACAATTTGTAACAGCAAACTATTAAAAGAATAATAAAAAGCTCCAATTGCAATTGGAAGTTTTCAAAGCGCACCACTGTATTTATTTTGGTGTCAGTTTAACAACGCGCTTACAAATAAACCAACACCCTTCACCATTTGACGGATCGTGAGGTGTTGTAGAAATTCTAATAGATTAAGCGCTAAGCGGGTTGCCACAAACACTTACGATGTCTCTGGTACCGCGACGTTATTTGATTGAATCTTGAGCTAGTGTTGTAGAACTTTATCTTCATAAATGTAATAATTAGCAGCTTACTCCTCCCAAAATAAACGTTAACATTAAAACGGTACCTATTGTGTGCATATCAGAATATCTACAGATATTGCCATTGTTACGATAGGTAGAGCAAATAATAAAATGTTGGATGAAACACGTTTCTTTTTCTTGTTACATTTCTAAATGTTTGCAGCTGAACTGCTAGATCTATGCCTGCCTATTCTAAACTACCTACGGTTCACAAAGATATACCTATCCCCATATTGGTAAAACAGGCTGACGGACGGATAGTCGACATCATTAGCTAAATACTAATAAGGTCACCTTGTGAACGGAATCCAAACTAACATTTCACTCCTTGCGTTATTTCGATCACGAACACTTTATAACGTACCAATAATCGTTTATTGTTATCTAGCAACACTGCGTTTACGTCTGTCACGTACGGAATCTTACGCAGCGGTTTTTAATCGGCGAAAGTACCTGTGTTGCGTGACGCGCGCGCCGATCGTCCGCCATTAGACACACCACGGTTTGAAGCTCTTACTTAACCGCTGATTAAATAAACAAAAGAAGTTTACGCTCAACCAAATTGATCGATTCAGGATTAACCTAACGTCTGAAATGTTTGCTCTTGGGACTCTTGGATCAATTCACAGTCTCAGTGAATTGATCCAAGAGTCAGTCGCAAAGCGATGCGGTGTGACCACAAAACTACCCTTCTTCGCTAATAATATGACATGGGTTCTTGTGGGTTCGCGGCCAGACCCGCACCTCTGAGGTTTTCAGAATTTAAGTTCCAAATGACATTTCAAATTTACCTTGAGCTTCTAGGTGAACGAAAACATCGTGATGAATCTTTCATAGGTGTATGTAAACAACTTAATGGTATTTGTGAAGTTCCGAATCCGCGCTGGGTCCGCTTGAGGACTAACAGTCTCTTATTCTGAGATGAAGCCTATGTATCCAGCATTTGGACGTAGACATAAGCCGGAGCGGAGATGTTGATAAAATCCCAGAATTCAGTAATGAAAAATATAAATAACGACCGTTTACGCGTGATTGAACCAAAAACAACAAAGAAACCAAAAAACTTCCAAACTTTCACATTTAGAATATTAGCAGAGTTTAACATAAAATTGTACATCAACTCAAAATAATAATAATAATCATCATTATCTACATTTCAGCCGAA
The DNA here is from genome assembly GCA_947859365.1 of Archips crataeganus. Classification (NCBI taxonomy): domain Eukaryota; kingdom Metazoa; phylum Arthropoda; class Insecta; order Lepidoptera; family Tortricidae; genus Archips; species Archips crataeganus. The sequence goes on along the minus strand of OX402053.1, from coordinate 6,702,138 downwards.
AGACGCCCACTACTGCTGAACATAGGCCTCGCCTAAGGCTCACAAAACAGATCGGTCTTGCGCCATCCGCATCCAACGCGTTCCCACAACCTTATCCAGTTCGTCGCTCCATCTTGTTGTTGTGTCGGTCTGCGAACGCCACTCAAGAACCTTTCGGCCCCATCGGCCGTCAGTTCTACGAGCGATGTGCCCTGCCCACTGCCACTTGAGTTTGGCGATTCTTCGAGCTATATTGGTGACTTGTTCTTGCGCGGATTTCATCATTTCTAATGCGATCCCGCAGAGAAACTCTGAGCATAGCCCTCTCTATCGCCCTCTGAGTGAACTTGAGTTTTCTTGTGATGACTTATGGCACTGAGACGTGGCCGCTGACGACGGGCCTCATAAGAAAACTCAGAATAATACCCCGTTTTAATTTAGAATTCATTTACTTTCAGGAAGGTCTAAATCTAAATTAAAATAGCTGATTATTTTGAGTTGTTATAGTTTTGATCTAGTGCGAGAGACGCCGCTACGCGCTCGCGGCGAACTCGCTGCTTCGCTCGCCTCGCTTTTAACTCGTCCGCAAATCGCCAAACGTAATAAAATCAAGTTCACTTTTTAGTGAACTTAGTTAAATTGAAGAAACTCGTTTACAGAAAGCTGAAATTTGTAAAGCAACATCAAACTAAACCGGTACACGGCATGACACTTCTATGACTTTCTTATCCACCTCAGCCACCTACTTAACACCGTTAGACGCAATAGTAGTCAACAAACTGTCCCACTGACAAACGAACACGTTATCACCCCGACAGATGCCAGTATCGCACTCTGATCTCGGCCATTACCAAGTTTACACAATCGGACATTGTCAGGCTCAATTACGAAAGTAGATCACTGTTAAATTACCTTTCGTCATGTACCTCAGTAAATAACAGCCAAATATGACAGGTGCGCTAGGTTGTCTTAACGCGTAACATACGTAACATATATTTTTCTCTCTGTTTCCACTGGCGGCCAAATTAGCGATAAAACTGCAAAATTTCTCCGCCGGAGGCTGCCGCGGCGACGCATTCCGTGACTACGGGTCGTACATTTAACTAATGAAACACTATATTAGACTGCACCCACTACTTATTTTGTCAAATTGTATCATCTATGACATGTAATTTAGTAATTGATACAAAATATATTATACGATTCAATTATTCGATATGTATAATTCTAATCGGTGTCTAAGGTCAGCCGCGACCGCGAGCGCGGCAGTCCGATCACAGACGTCATCCAATTACTCTCGCTTCTTCGAAGACGGAAATAAGCGGGTCACCATGACACTTTCTTCTTCGACCAGCGACAGCTTCACTCCATTACATGTTTTACATATGCCTTGCACTTCGATTCACTCGAGTTACCTTCGAGCCATCAAAACTCACTTATCACGTCATACCACTTACCACTTATGATTCGAGCCGCCAAATGCATCAGCATCTACTAAATGTTATTCTTGATGAGTGTTAAAACTCGTTTGTTTAATCGCGAAATGATGAGTTCACAAAGTAAACTTTCTTTCTGAGTGCATTGCCAAATTTCACTTACACACGTGCCAGTCGCTTCATACAATGGCCAAATTAGTGTGTTTCCACTCGCTATTGTTGTATTATCGTGCGACAGTGCTTACTGCTCTAATCATGAGGGTATTGTTGCAAAATCCTCACAATATAATGCAAGGGACTTATTTTGGAGACCTTTATCTCAACTTGATAGTAAGTACTTGTGTATCTGTAAAAATAATGTTTTAATTCTACTAATTGCACGAAAACATAATCGTGATTAGGTAGGTACGTTCAATTTGTATTAGGTACAATTGCCAATGAACCATTTGTGTTCGTACTGTACCGGTAAGTAATTAAATCGTTATTTGTAAGCGGCAGTCCTTTCGATGTGTAAACAAATAAGTGCAAACAAGTGCAAGTAAGTAAGTAACTGTTTACCGATTAATATTGATGAAGTTAATGATACAAAGACAACAATCACCGTTTGCACTGCATGTCGATAAATCTCGACTTAATTGAAATAATAAATATTTCACGCTATTACGTTTGTACAATTGAATAAAGTGAATGATTAGCGGCGTTTCGCTTACGATTATCTAATCAGCATGAAATCCAAAATTTTATATCAAGAAAAATAATTAGTACCTGTCATAAGAATTAACTTGATTTGCCTTCAACAGTCATCCGACACGGTGTGGTTTCATCGCGCAGCGAAGATAAAGTTTCATTGATTTCATTATTACTATACCCTCATGTGTTAGAGCATCATATATTATTATCTAGTATGGAGCTTCAGCCGGCCTTGTTACAAATGGGATTGCGTGCAGACTTGACCTGGCGGGTCTAATAAGTACTGTAATTGGCTTCGGATAGCCGTAACGTCACTAACTGACAGATGTTATCCGTTAAAGGTGGGAACCTGACAGTTGTTGAAATATCATGCTAATTATTTAAGCCCATATTAGTTGGTGTTCACAAGCTCGTATCTGATCTCTATCTGCTATGCACTGTAACGCAACTCTTTTCTTCTCAGTTACAATTGAGAGCATGTTTGATACACACCTATATACAGGATGTTCCAAAATTGGGAGGTCAATTCAAGTTTTACCTGTTCGGAAATAATTAAGGCAAATATCCATGTCACTTAGTTAAGCGATAATAGACATTTTTTTCGAAATATATGACTATTATCGCTTAACTACGTGATATGTACCTATTTTATTTCTTATTTTTCCAGAACTGGTATTTTTACCTGACCTGCCCGGTACCAGATTATCGTTAAGTTTTGGAACAGTCTGTATAAGGTATTTAATGATCAATTAACATTTTGAGAATACAAACGCACTGTATTTTTATTTATTGTCTTTTTACAACTGAACAGTATAATCATTAAATTCCATTTAATTACCTAAAAAAGTAAAATGTAATTGCTTGTGTAGGTACATAATTGATCAGACAGCATGGGACCCAGTGCACAATTGCCACAACTTTGACGCTAGCTTGATATCGATTTCAGCAAAGTACCCATTGTCCGCCAAAACACATCTGAATAAATAAAAAAACTGCGTTGTCTATTGATTTGAGATTGCACATGTATGTATTGTCTCGAGTCGCACACCTCGATCGTACTAAGACAAATGCTAAGTTTCCACATCCACCCATTATTGTAATTGTTCTCAGTCGAAATGGCGAGAATGTCGCTGCAATTGCCAGCATGATGTGTGTCAATGCTAATACCACCGAACACCCACTACAGAAGGTCGGTCTGAGTATTTTTATACAAATTGAAAGCTGTCGGAAGATTTATTTCCGACCTTGAACGAGTGATAGATTGCTAAAAGTGATGTGTAAATTACTATAAATTATGTTTGCTGAGTTAACAACTGACTAATAAATTAGAGATTGAACAGGACACAGGCGTTCAAAATTGATAAGCATTAAAGGACTATAAACACATTAACTAAAGTTACGAAAATAGTTTTGCTGTTCCAAGGAATGCTATAACATAGGCCATAAAGCCCCGGAAGACGGTCGAATGCAAACATGAAACGCCTTCGACCGGTCGGGAGATGAAATAAAATGACAGGAAGGCACTGTGCACTAAGATATTTCCTGCGACGCGCATGCAAGCGGCGAAACTATTATTATGACATGCAACAGAAAGCTGCAGCCAAATGCAGTATTTATTGGCAAGCCAGTTTTCACTAGCTTTCACAATATTGTTATATCATTGACGCCCCATGAGATTCCCATAAAAACAGGGAAAGTGTACAGTCGGCGTGCGGGCGGCGCAGGCGCAGCCCGGCGGGCACGCGTCTGACGCGTCACGCCCATCCCACGCTTAATTCGACCAAAAGAAAGTGAAACTTTTTCGAAAGAACCTCTTTGACCCGACATGCAGTGAGTGATACCGGGGTGGGCGCGATTTGACAAGCCTAAAACGCATAACCAAAACCTCTCCTCGGTTATTCGGATCCGCATCATTCATCATCTGTCGCACGTTATATGCTTGTTATAAATAGCTAATTATTGTTTATTCATATGCGCGATTGATGCTCACAAAACTCGTTTGGTTGAGATTCATTGCCATGTTGAAGGGCAGTAATTGGGCCTTCACGCTCGGTCGGTGACTCCGCCCTCGGCTCGAGGCTTTTGTAGTTCGCACGTGTGCCTAAAAAAATTCTAGTAAGTATTTACTTACATACTGAAAGACAAGGAAGTAATTTTGCCAAAGTTGTTTGACCTCAACGTTGCAAAATACCTATCAGTAAACAAACCGGTAATGAACTGTGAGTCACCTGAGTTTTGTGAGGCAATACATGGATCAATTTTATCTGAACTGTCGCCTCGAGCTAATGTCATCAGAAGAATGCTTTGATTGATTGATCAATTTTATACTCCGTGTAAACGCTTTTGTCGTGTCGGTACCCGAGGCCGTATTGTCTAACGCGCGGTGGCTCGCGATCGTAGTCGCCATCTCTTTCTACCTCTTTGCTCCCACCTCAACCCATCGTGTGATGTGACATAAAGAATTTATCATCAAAACTATTATGAAAAAGTTCGGCCCCGGTACGCGATTCACTTTCTTCGACTGAGATAATTTCTTTAACATATGCATATGTTCATGAAATGTTATTGACCGGACAAAACCCAATAGCGCGCCGATTGCGATTGACGTCATCCAATAATATTCCAATAGCTTTGCAAAATGCACGTCAAATTATAAATTTTAAACAGGCATTTACCTACACAAAATATTACAATTTGTAAGCGGTGATGTCGGGAGCAGGCACCGATGCGCGGTACCCAATGCCATCAGATACTGCTCGCTGGTGACTGCTGTCTTCTAACTATTGATTATCTTGCGGCATGTTAACAAGAATTGCTTAAAGTAGCGAGCATTTTAGCAATGCGTTAAATATTGCACACACGATAGACACGTTCAGCAATGTCCATCATTCAAGCGAAAAGTCAGTTCTGAATTCCAATATCGTAATTTTGTGATTATAATATCGTAGCAAGCCGATTGTGTCTTTATTCGCATGATAGACTCTGTTTCGTACAACGCGAACGCTTTCAATGAACACTACGCAACCCGTCAAATATTATCATATCTAATTGCGTTCTGTACTCGTACCGAGGCATGGAAAGAGGTGTACAATTATTAACAATTATTCACGCATAATTTTATGTTATGCATTGGCTAATACCATATGGTTGACGGAGGCCTATTGCCGCGTTTCGCGTAACAAGTGCAACGCAATTATGCGAAACTAGAGCATAAACTTCTGTGCAAATGTCTGTCGATGGATGGAGTCGCAACGATTTGTTTAAATCGATCTCGTGTTCGTCATTTTTACGCCGACATGCCGTGTTAAAATCTCATCAAGTTGCTTCATCTTCGATGCAGATCAGGACTGAAGAGCAACTCGGATGTTGTAATACAAATGTTAATTTTCAACGGTGTTCGTTATTTTCTTTTTTCTATATAGATATTCAGTAATTTGCCTACAATTTACTGTTTATTTCTTACGTGTAGCGCTGACGCACGACATGCATATGCATTATGTATACGCAAGTGGAAAAATATAATAACATGTTTCTGTTAGGAACCGTTGTGAACACTAATATACTATACAAGTTTTGCGCCGTTCTCGTTCCCGATGCAAAAACTATAGATCTGTGTAAACGAGTACGATTCTCATACGCATTACGTAAATAGAAGAAACATGGTGTTCTAATCCGACAAAAGGTGCGCTACTTTAGTTTGACGATTGTGCTCATAATACTTTCCCTGCAAATTACACAATGTATGATTGCTGATGATATAACCTTTTATCTCCGCGCAGTAATTGCAGTTTGTTCTCGGATATCATGAAATAAAATGAAAATAATGTTGATTAATTGTCAGTACGCCCACGTTCCCGTTCAATTCATCGCCTCGCCAACTGGGAAGTGTTACGTTGCGGCTGTAACTAGTGGCGGGCAGCAAGCAGCAAGCAGCGCGGGCACCAGTCAATCAACCCGGCAGATGATGAAATTAATATCATATCGCGCCAAATAAAACTGCTTGTCATCGTCTCTGTATGTTACAGAATTTAGCAATCATTATTTCTTATAGGCAATGCAATTGTTGTCTAGGTATGTTCGATAATTTCGATTAAACACGAAGAAATTGCAACAATTACTTATTTGCTCGGCGCAAACACGTATTGTTACAGTGCAAAATTAAGGAAGTTAAGTTGCTTACTTAAGCCGTATTTGTCTGCTGGCTGTATTAGCTCATTTCCCGACGATGCTCAAAGGCCCACCTCGAACTATACCTCATTAATAAACAATATCGTGCATCAAAGACATTTCCGAGGAGAGTTTAACTTCTGCCACGCTCATGCAAGTTGACGCTTAAAATATATTTTTAGTTATTTCACAGGAACTTCGCTTCGCCCATTATTTACTGAGACGCATGTAATGAGTCGTGAAAACACGTTATTTGCATTCTGTTACTTCCTGAAATTTGAAAGTGGTCAATTAAAAAAATACACTATTATGCACCGCCTTGAATACTGTGACATCATAATGCGATGTTTTATTTCAAAATTGAATGCGGCTATGTTCTTTTGTTTTGAGATTGTTATTGCAGGCTCTCACGGGTAACTAGCGATGGGGCGCGACGTAACTAACGATAGGATGTTTGCAGTTCTGCATTACAAATAAATGTCGTGCTCGTCGTATACCATACGGTATACTTAATGCAGAAAGCAACCAACCAAGACCATGCGCGTTGGTCATCGACTCTAAACATGTTACTTCTATCGATAAACAATATTTTATACCTTTTCTCAATATCGAACTTGTTTTTGCTATTAATTATAAATAAAATAAATAAAATATTTTTTTATTTACCAACATACAAAAAGTTACAAATTTACGAAATATAGTACACATTATCTAGTTTATCAATTAAATAATTAATTAATTAATTTGTTTTTAATTTTATTTATCAATTATCCGTCCCTCTGTAAATTTGTTCTGTTTATAATACTTACCAGTTTTTGCATAACTGCGTCCCGTCCTTGAGGTCATTGGCTGCCTGTCAATTGTATTGGACATCGTCAATTCCACTCATTGCCTCGTTTACCGACTCTTTAGTTGTTTGTTACGTCGTAACTAGGGTCTCGTGATGCGATTGAATTCCAATTAAGTGTGTGCCTATGGTGTGGTTTAATGTGCCGTGTTGAGTGTTAACGCTAAACACGCATGCATTGTGAGCCTCCCAGAATGCTATTATGCGGTGAGGACCCACTGCTGTGTAGAAATTATGACCTTAAGAGCAAACAAGGTGATCGAAAGCGATTGTGGTTGAAATTATTATACAAAGATACTATCCCATAGCACAATAGATAACCTAACAGTTTATTCTGATAGCATAAAGGTGCTCTATCAGGTTGTTAGTTTTAAACGACTAGCCATTGTTTTCACTTCTTTTTATCTTGTGGACAAAAATGATATGTGAGAAAGAATCTTAAATAAGGGCTGGCGCTCACTGACGGCATGGCACGGCATGGCACGGCAGGTTATGCGTTGCGTCATACCGCAGCATCCCTCGGCACGTTGCGGCATCGTGGTATCGAAATAAAGTATCATGAATTCTAAAATTATTGAAATAAGATTCAAAATAACTTGATTAGTAATAAAATCCTTTGCCATGACACGCCGTGCCGTGCCGGCACTGAGCGCCGGCCCTTACTGACTGGTTCAGGTGTTAGTTTGCGGGGAGGTATATATTAATGAAAACCTATTTGAAAAAAATAAAAAATGACCTTTGAAAATTTACGAAAAATTTTAATGTACTCAAATTACTGAGAGTTATATTTTTTGGTGTAAAATTTATGATGACACGGGTTAAAATGGCATTTTTATTTATTAGACCCGCTATCTCACTACTTCCAAAAAAAAAATCACGGTCGTAGGTCGAATAGTTTAGCTACCACTAAGAAATTATACCTGAAATCCAACATTTCTGAAATTTTCACTAAAATGCTCATAACTCTGAAACAAATTAAAATAGCTGAACATACATGGTGGTCGATTCGGTAGCTCCTGAGGTCCTCTACCTTTGGTTTTCGTTTGATCCTTTCGTTTGGTCCACCCCCGTATACATCCTGTATTAGATAATTATACATACCTAACTAATAGGGGTATTTTTCTGCCAAAGGTACAAAATGCCTAAAAATACGGTCAACGTCATAAATAAGTGATCACTTTTGTACTTTGTCACTTTAAAGTCATGTTTGTAAAGTCATACGAAATCTGGGGGCACGGGAGTGCCCCCGCCAAGACGAGCCAAGCGGAGCGCAAGGGCACTACCTACCTTTTCTCGAAACGTTTCGTCTTTTTTTTGAACTCTTATAACTTTGCTTTGGATGATGTTAAATAGTTAAAAATTTCAAGATATAATGACACTAGTACAAACATGAAACATACAAAGTTTGAATGTCGTAGCTATTCCTAAGTCCTAGAAAGCTGAAATTTGGTATGTAAGCTAGTAATAGTATACAAACAAAGAAAAAATCTTAAAACTTGAAACTCCCCCCCCCCCCCAACCCCTTAAACTATGGGGTGAAAGCTTGTATGAGACTTCCGCAAATTTTGGTGCTAGAGGTCTGAAAATTGATATATAGGGTCCTTGTTATCCTTGTTATAAATAATAAGATATGTATTTCAGGACTTTTAGTAAATCATCCCCTACCAAAAAGAAATGAAATCCCACAAAAACATTTCATGTTAAATGTTGCCAAGACGAGACCATGTAGCTCGCACTGTCAAAAAGTAATCAGATCTCTTATAGAGCCAAGTTTCTAACCCTACGTACCCAGCTCTAAATCTATAAGCCTAATTTTACACTAATTAATCTCGTAGGCGTGCAAACCATGGACTAAACTGGCGAGTCGGCCGCACGGAAAGAGTTTAAAAGATTGAATAGATTTTTAAGTTCAAGCCCATATGCCGAATTGCAAAAGGTTCGTGCGGCCGACTCGCCAGTTTAGTCCATGGTTTGCACGCCTACGAGATTAATTAGTGTAAAATTAGGGCTTATAGATTTAGAGCTGGGTACGTAGGATTAGAAACTTGGCTCTACAAGAGATCTGATTACTTTTTGACAGTGCGAGCTACATGGTCTCGTCTTGGCAACATTTAACATGAAATGTTTTTGTGGGATTATGTAACTACTGAAAGCGACAAGGTACAAAAGTAATCACTTATTTATGACGTTGAGTGTACCTCATCCTAATCTTTCTCAATAGTAAACTGTAGGGGGCCTAGCTTAGAGCCTACACTTTATCTATTTAATTGAAAACTTGGACTTTAAACTTATGATTTTATTACAAGTATCTATAACTGTACAAACAACATCTCATTAGCAAGGCCTATCGAAGAATGGCTTCCTTGCCTAGAGCGTGTTCTGACCGCTTTTCGTTTTTTTATTGAAATACTAGAAGAGACAAATTCAAATTTACGAATCAGCAACACGGTCTCGGTGGCTAGTGTTTGCAAAACACTGATTCTAATCATTAAAAAAAAACTATTTACTTAAATGTGCTTGTCAAGCGAATTTAATACCCCAGCCTCCCGTGCCTGAAGTATTTACTACTCCATGAGAGATACCTTGATGTACCTATGATAACTGTAAAAAACCGAGGCAATTGTTTGATCGGCGGCAGCTGGACGAGACAGATGGCCGAAGCCTTCTTGAATGAACCGCCAGCTGTCCTTGAGATAAACAAATATCCTTTCACACAGTTTTAAGGATATACACAAGAAAATAACGTTACATTTTTGATAAAAATTCTATTTTTAATACAAGCTTTTTTGCTGACTGTACTTTACGCCCCTGGTTACCAAAGTACCTACTCGTCAAGACGAATCAAACGAGACCAAAACCAAGTTATGAGTAGATTTCAAAAATGAAACTTCGTAATATGGAAATGACTCAATATGAACCTTATTGCAATAACTTAAAGAACTAAATTTACTTATGCATCTATGTGTTTAAATTACTCACTAGATGGCGCTTTTATCAAGTCTCATACATTTGCACAGACAGTATGAGTTCTGCATCGCACTATCGAAGTTTTTAACATTCGTTAGTATAATAATACAATGCGAGATTACTTGCTCCGGCAGTACATATACTAATGCTGTCATACCCCCTCCATGGTAGCGTTAAACGTAGTTTAACGCAACTTTGTTGGAGATCGCATTAGAAATTTCACTTCAAAAAATTATATAATTAAGGAATTTAATTTAAACAAAACTGAATTGATTCGTTCGTGTAACGAAAGTTACCCATATAATATAGTTTTCTCAAACATGCTATGAAAAATATTGACGTTATGTTCCTTATAATACGCCACGAAGTGCCACAATGTAGGTGCGGCTAGACGAGAGGTCAATAATGGAATTTCATACAACATTGCTGGCCAAGGCCAGCAAAGTGATCGTCTATTGTTTCATACCATTACGTTTATAGGTCTATGGCATAATAGCATTTAGCCATTTAAAAAAAACTATAAGCAATATTTGCGTTTTGGTATTCATTATGACATTCTGCCACTACGCTTATTTAAGGTAAGGTAAGATGATAATGATGGTGATGGTGATGATGATGGTGATTTTGTTTGATGGTGGTGATGGTGATGATGATGGCGATGATGATGATGGTGATAATGATGATGGTGATAATGATGATGGTGATGATGATGATGGTGATGGTGGGTGCTGATGGTAATGGTGGGTGATGATGATGATGATGGTGATGATGATAGTGATGGTGGGTGATGATGATGGTGATGGTGATGATGATGATGATGATGATGATGATGATGATGATGATGATGGTGGGGCTCGGCCGGCAATCCCCTATTTCGCGGCCGCTGCAGTAATGTACTATTGTATGACTAACTTTCGTTACACAAACGATCTTGATTTTATTTCCATTATGCCCTTAATAATGTATTTTTTTAAACGACTCTTATGACCTATTATTACGGAGATTCCATGACCACCTCCCAGCTCCATAGTCAGATTAGCCCCATGCCATAATAATATTGCATTGTCATCAGATTTACACATGCATGCAAAATTTCAGCTGAATCGGAAACCGGGAAGTGACTCAAATTTAACTTGCAAGATTTGATCCGTACATACATACCTGTGCATACATACGAGGGGCGTTCAATATAAAGTGAGAATGAGATGCAAACTCTTTCAATATTAGGAAATTAAATACTGGCCGGTAAAGCTAATCTATCTAGCTGATTGCTATGAAAAAAAAAATAACTGTCTTTTGTTTAAAAAAAAAATACGGTAATTTCTTTGCAATGCTATTGAGTACGTTAGCGAAAATGGAGAAAATTGAACTGCGCGCCGTTGTCAAATACTTGTGATTGAAAAATTTTTCTACGGACCAAGTCAATTTGGATTTGCGGGACACTTTAGGGTCTAATGCTCCTCCATATTCGACAGTCGCACGTTGGTGCGCCGAATTTAGACGTGGAAGAACATCGACAATGGACGACCCCCGCTCCGGACCCCTACTACAGCAGTAACTGAAGAAATTGTGAAAAAAAGTCGAAAACTCAGTTTTGGCGGATCGTCGTGTCACGGTTCGTTTTATTGCTGAAAATGTAAAGATTTCAACGGGGAGCGTGCATAATATTTTACATGAACGCTTGGGTATGAAAAAGGTATCTGCGCGTTGGGTACCAAGAATGCTTACTGACACGCAAAAACAAACTAGACTAGAGATTTGTCAAGAAGCTTTGAACCTGATGCAGCAAGACCGGGAACTTTTTTTGGCGCGATTTATAACAATGGACGAAACATGGCTCCATCATTACGACCCAGAAACGAAACTGCAGTCTATGACATGGAAAAGGCCATCATCTCCAACTCCGAAGAAATTCAAGGTGAGCCCATCTGCCGGTAAGGTCATGGGCTCTGTTTTTTGGGATGGTAAAGGGGTATTAATGATTGAGTATCTCGAGCATGGAGCCACTATTACAGGCACATTATACGCTAAACAAATAGCAACATTGCGCAATGAGATCCGCGAAAAACGGCGAGGTAAACACTCGAAAGTTGTGCTGTTCCACCAGGACAATGCCCCAGCACACAAGTCCGCCGTTGCAATGGCTGCAATTCGTGATGCTGGGTTCGATATCCTTAAGCATCCTCCGTATTCACCAGATCTCGCTCCCAGTGATTTCTACCTATTTCCGAGATTGAAACAATACCTGAGAGGCCAGAAATTTGAAGACGACGACGCGGTAGTCGCTGCAGTACAAGATTTTTTAAGTACTCAAGATGAGACCTTTTTAAAAATGAAATTTTAAGTTTAGAAAAAAGATTTAATAAGTGTATTATGCTAAAAGGTGACTATGTCGAAAAATAAAATTACATTTAGTAAAAGTTGTTTATAACATACTCATTCTCACTTTTTATTGAACGCCCCTAGTACATACAGTTAGTAAAAACACAAATTATACAAAGTTAGTAAAAAGGTTGTAAAAAAAGTGAAACACCTAGGTATTTAGGTATGTTGAATATGTTGTATTTATACTTCTTTCTAAATTATACTGAAACAGCTTTCCTCTCAAAGTTGGTGCTGGAAATCAAACCCAACTCCTCATCATTCCGTGATACGTGCTTATTTTTTTTTTTTAATTTATAATCCTACCCTGACGGGTCGTCGAGGCCTGTACTAATCTAGGTTACATTCATACCAGTTCTCGCTTGTTCTACTTCTCGTACTTTTATTCCGCATACAACATCTTTCTTTCATCCATCATATCTTTTATATTCTTGTGGGATCCCTCCCACCTACGACTATACTACTTAGTTAATTAATAAATGCATAAAGAACTTCCAATGAGTGTACACAGGGATTCTAGATTTATTTATTTGTAGCTAAGGATTGTTGGCTGAGGTTTATTTATATAATTTCCTAACAATACAATAATATTACATTTATCTTCAGACATTTCTGTTTTACACTTGTTTTACTCATTAATCTAATTATCTCATATACAATTTTCTTAATTTCTAACAAATCTAACTTAAGTTATACATGCTTATATTTAATTACATTTACAAATTGTTCCTTAGCGTTTCTAATGCTTATACATTCTTATGTTATTAAACTTACATTTTCTATGCTTTTTGATAATATAACTCACTAGCTTTTGCCCGCGACTCCGTCCGCGTGGAATTTGTAATTTGGGCAGCTTATTTTTTTTTATCCAATTTGCTTTTTCATCAATTATGGCTCTCCTTAGTTCCTTCCGGAAGAAGTGAAACTTCATAATAAACCAACCCGCTCCCAATCCGCCCCCAACCCGCTCCAAACCCGCCCCCAACCCGCTCCCAAATCGCTCTCAACCCGCCCCCAACCCGCCCCCAACTCGCCCCCCACCCGCTCCCAACCCGCCCCCAACCCGCTCTCATTCCGCCCCCAACCCGCTCTCAACCCGCTCCCAACCCGCTCTTAACCCGCTCCCAACCCGCCTCCAACCCGCCTCCACCTCGCTCCCAACCAGCTCCCAACCCGCCTTATCTAACTGGGCTATCTAACACTGAAATAATTTTTCAAATCGGAGCAGTAGTTACTGAGATTACCGCCTATAGAAGTTTTACTTCAAAAACCCCCGATTTTGAAACATTCTTCCGCTCCGCTCCGCTCCTATTGGTGTTAGCGTGATGATATATATCCTATAGCCTTCCTCGATAAATGGGCTATCTAACACTGAAAGAATTTTTCAAATCAGAGCAGTAGTTCCTGAGATTAGCGCCTATAGAAGTTTTACTTCAAAACAAACAAACTCTTCAGCTTTATAATATTAGTACCTATAGATTATATCACAAAAACATAAATTAACACCTATTTCTTATATTTCAAACTAAATACAAACTGAAATATAGATGCACAGAAAAAACCCCAGAAAAAGACGAATGCTGGGAATCGAACCCTGGTCCTCACCTATTTCTTATTTCTAGCAATGACGTGCTTATTTTCAACATGATATACTAATAATAATAGTCCTCCACATCGATTTCGATGACGGCGACCCGGACTATACCTATAAAATTTACAATATGATATTTACAAGACTTAAAATAAAACAAAACAAAACTTATGTACAAAATAAAACTTATGTTCTATTATGAGCCCTAATATGGCTCGCTAGACCGAACTTAGTCTTAAAAACCCTGTTGCAAGGGATGCAACAGAGCTGACCACGCGAGTTGTAGGTGTAGGTGTAGGAGGGCTTGGGCCTTGCTTTTTGGGTTTGGCGTTTTAGGTCAATCGTTTCCAGCCGTTTCTTTTCAAAAGCTTCAATAGCTCTATAAACGGTGGAACGCCACGAAGACCTCTGTGCAGCGAGCCTCCTCCCAACTAGCAGGATCAATACCGCAAGCGTTTAGGTGTCTTTTGAGCACGTCCTTGTAGCGTAGATGCTGACCACCGTGCTTCCGTTTACCCTCTGCCATCTCAGAATAGAAAACGGCTTTGGGTAAACGGTGGTCATCCATACGGAGGACGTGCCCACACCACCTGAGCTGGCGCAGAATCGGATAGCCTCCAAACCCTGCATTCCGGAGCGACGCAGAACCTCGGGATTAGAGACACGGTCCTGCCACTTGATCTTAAGAATAGATCTTAGACACCTAAGGTGGAAAGTGTCGAGCTTCTTGGTGTCTGTTTTATAGAGGCACCACGTCTCAGCGCCGTATAATAGGACTGGTAGGATTAGCGCCTTGTAGACGCTAATTTTAGTCTCGAGCGATGATATACTATTAAGTAACCCGAACGATTAGCATACAAGGCAAAATTCATCAATAATGTTCTCGAAACAAAAATCGGAAAGTAAAATTATCGCTTATTTATTATAGTAGGGTCGGTTCCCTAACTTAAGTATCCACTTTTCCATACTAACTGCATAGAAAAGTGGATACTTATGTTAGGGAACCGACTGTACTAGCTGCTGCCCGCGACTGCAAAGAATTGTTTTATCGCTATACCGCAGGAACTATGCAAAAAAGTATCTAATATGTTGATCCAGGTTATAAACTATCTGTGTGCCAAATTTCATTAGAATCCGTCAAAGCGTTTTACCGTGAAAGAGTACCTAACAAACATCCATACATCCATACAAACTTTCGCGTTTATAATACTTATTAGTAAGAGTAAGATAAGATTTATATAATTTATTGAATCAGGCGTTACTTTGCGGAGGTCCATATTAATGAACTGAAACAATTACTTTGCTCAAATCACACACACACACACACACACACAGTTTCGTACAGTGTGGAGGTGGAGGAACTGCATGAGCACGCATTTCTTACATAAACTTAACCACCGTAAGGTCGCGGGTGAGCAAAGTAATTGTTTCAGTTCATAAGATTTATATTTAAAAAAAAATGCTTGTTATTTATTATAATTGGTTGGATTGTTCGACATCAAAATAATATTATATTGATTATTATTGATCCTCTATATCAATCTGTCTAGCGTCAGCTACTTGTCAAATCTCAAGAGTGCGGGATTACTTTAAAAAAAACCGTGCCTGATCTTCTTACGTTGACGGATATTTAAGTCAGTTTAAGATGAGTCATACAAACTTATATTGATACTGTGACTCCGACGGTTCAAGATTCCCAGAAAATGCTTCGCTTCATTGGAAATCGTTTGAACTATTTGCCACAGGTGTATTCTGAATTATACATAGGTATATCAAAGTTCAAAATGGCAGAGAGAATAAGAAATTGATTTTATGTGGGCGTTTCATTTACCTAAGTAATACGTAATACGTAATTATTTATTCATTGTATATACGTATGTGTACTTAAACACAAAGGCACAAATCATATTATGTTAGTAAAAAGGGTTTTAAATGTCAGTTCACCCACCTAACAAAATCCGTAAACTTAACATGCCGGTTGCAAATGAGTATATGTAGATTATACGATACGCATACGGAAATAGAAACAAAGCGCAACTAGCTAGCCACAACGCATTCCGAGAACCAGCGTTAAGGAACCAAAAAGAAACTTGGTGTATTGTTCTTTCTTTCACTTTCGTTTAGCTTCTTCTACATGTAAAAGGCCTTACTTGACGCCAAGTGTACTTTGTATAAGATGTAACAGCGGCGAAATTGATTAAGTACCTCGCAAGGACATATATTTTCACTCTCGCTAAGATGCTTGGATTCTATTGAAATTCGATACTAGGGTTATTCATACATATTTTTTTCGTCAAGGTATACCTTTCATATTTCGAGAAATCTGTGGTTCTTTATTAGGCTTTGTCTCTAGACTAAGGTTGCCAACCATACTTTATAATAAAGTATCCTACTTTATTTTTGGTATTTATGCTTTATACTTTTGTATACAAATAAAGTATGTAAAAATACTTTATTTCCAACCTTTACACTGTGATGCGTAAAACAAATACTCATTATGGGTACTTAACTATTTAACGGTACACATATTAGTGAAAACGGATCATGGAAACGATTTATAATTACTGAACGAAATGTTTTTAAATTTAAATTTTGATTGCCAAACAATCTTTGAAACATTTAAAGATAGCAAAAAATTTTTAGCATGTGTTAAAAGCACACAAAAATACGTTTTTAAGACAATAAAAACATAAAATTTGAAAAATACTTTTCTTTCTTTCAAATACTTTATTTTTTCCTATTCAAACCATCTTATACGTTTTTTTTTGTCAAGAAAAGTTGGCAACCCTACTCTAGACCCCCTTTTAGTAACTCTTGTTAAGCTTCTGTTGACGTAGACTTCGTATGTCATATCTGTCACATTGTTTTTTATCAGAGGCATTCATTGTCTAATGCACTCGTAATCACAATCAGTTCTTTCTATCATGCAGTATAGGATGAGGGTAGAAAGAGGTGGAGAATGTGATCGCGAACGCCTGCGTGTTACGCTGGCACTACATAATGATCCGTCGCGATGGTCCACCATGATGGGCCAGTGGTGGAGGGCGTAGTGGTGTCGGATGGGTTATGGCGCGTGTAATGATCGTGGGATGGCGTCGGTGTCGGTTTAAGACCGAATCAAAAGATCACAACTGAACGTTGCCATCGTGTAAGATGCGTTGCAGCCATCGCTGTGCCATCGCACCGACCATTCAATGACCCATCGTGTATAGGCGCTATTAGACTATACGGCCTCTGGTCTTCAACTTTTTATGATTCGCATTTTGCAAGGTAAGATGTTAACGCTTTGTACCTTTTAAATTAGTTGTAGTTAGTAATAGGGTGCTTATAAATGTTACCTTGTCTTGGTCCTTCGCCTACTCAATAATTATCCATCTGACCAATTAAAACGTGCAGCTAGAATTACACCAGAAGCCTGATATCGGTTATTCGATAAAAAACTTTATTTCATCTCAACCGGTCGGACGGCATTCAATGACATTTACATTATGTTAACAAACTGGACGAGTCGCCTTTGGGATAAAAAGAAAGTAGATGCGTGCACGGTATGTTAATAACATTTATTTATGGACACCTTTCAAATACGAGTCCTGAAACCAGTTGTCATCGCACGCATGTGTCTTATTGTATACACTTTATAGAAAACTTCCTCACAAAAACGCACGTGCATATCGTGATTCTATCGGAGCCGTGGGGCTCGAATGCTCCAATAATAAATAATAGTAATAAATGATTGATGATCACGCTGTAATGAAGTCGTGTTTATAGATCGGGTGGTTATTTCTGGTACCTAGTTATGCAGAATAAATACAATATTTACCAGTGTCGATCAATAAATACCAACCTCTATTATTAAATGAGCATTTTATGTTCAACTTGAGGCTGAGTTTATTAAAAAAAAAAAACTTTTTATGGCGTATTTTTCTTGAATTCACTAGAGACTTTGCAAAATAAACTTTTCATTTTGATATTAATATATAAAAATCTCTTGTCACGGTGTTTGCTGTCGAACACGTCCTCCGAAATGGCTCGACCGATTTTTATGATTTTTTTTCTCTATATTCGGTAGGTCTAAGAATAGGTCGTAGGCTATGATACCCCTAGCAAAACAACGTTTGCCGGGTCAGCTAGTTAATTAATAATAAAAACCCGGTCAAGTGCGAGTAGGACTTCTACATGGAGGGTTCCGTACACAACAACAACACAACACAACAACAACAGACAAAAAAACAGTTCAGTAAAGAAAAACAGACAGACAGACAGCGGAGTCTCAGTCCCGTTGACAACCTTTGGGTACGAAACCCTAAAAAATGGTAATAATATTTAACAGTGAAATACGTGCCCCGTTTTACTTGTTTGTTAAGGATGGGTTAGGAAGCATTTAAGGTACAGCTTAATACCTACATTAAAATACGAAAATGACAAAAAGCATGTTGAAATACAGAAGATTAAAGCTTTTCACGAACTGCCTAATGAAGTCAAGATGCATTAGGTTATTTTGAAACAGCATAAAAGCTTTGTCATTAAAAAATATCTCTGAAACGAAAGCAACCTTTTTTCGGTGTTTTAAAAGGACCTAGGTAAACGTAAGACCTGGGCGGACGTTGACCCGCCCGCCCACGTCTCATCCTTATTGATTGTGCGAACTAACCATTTATATGGCAACACGTTCTTTAAGCTTTATAAAAAATAGCTTTAATTGCCATTTACGTAGCTCAGGCTCAATGAAAAGTGTAAGCTATACCTATCGATACATGTAAAACATCGTCAATTCGTTAGTATAATGAGGTATTTTCTAAAATATTCTTATTGTTACTAAAATATCATATAAGAAAGTTGTAAAAATGGATGAGACATGCCTGAATACGGTTAAAAAACGTAGAATTCTGCATTATTCATCTGTAACCTACAAGTACAATATGAAAGTGTGACGCACAGTCGAATTCCTGCAACATATAATAGCAATAACTTCAAACGAATTAAACTACAACGTGCCCACCAGGTTTCCGCGAGAGTCTAACCACGCATTCCTGAGGCCATAAGGAGTAATAAATGTTATGTGAACCTAGGTCGAATTTTGCTTTTTAACTTTTTTATTTTTTCATACATAATAAATACGCAATCCCAGCCCCTCCACCACTTTCATAGTAAAATTTAAACATAAAAATGGAAATATCTCAAAAACTAAGCATATTTCGACCTAGGTTCAGATAACATTTATTACTCCATATGGCCTCAGGAATGCGTGGTTAGACTCTCGAGGAAACCTGGTGGGCACTTTGTATAATAATTCATGAACTGTGTGGCATCATTAAATTGAAGACAATAAAAGAGAAATATGTATACAGCAGACTAGCCTTCCGTCCGCAGCTCCGTCCGCGATAAAATTAATTTTCCCGCGGTAAAAAGTAACCTATGTCACTCTGTGGTAATGTAGCTTTCTAACGGCAAAAGATTTTTTGAAATCGGTCCGGTAGTTTCGGAGCATATTCAATGCAAAAAAACAAACAAACAATCAAATCTTTCCTCTTTATAATATTAGTATAGATTAAGATGCGAATAGTCATGCAAGCGACGCGGCTGTATTATGTTTTCGAATATCTAAGTGTCTATAGCGGGATCGTCACACTTCACCAAACGGATGCTGCGAGAGAAAACCTCTCTAGTTTATCACCACCGGTTTCTGTATCCGCCACACTCGGCATACTGATCAACGTGCTACGAAAATATATATCCACATCACATGCTCTAGCTAGCAGAATAACAATGCACGCCAGCTATTTTTTTCTCACTATTAAAATAAAAACTCATCTTAATCCAGATTTCTATCACTTTCTATTTGATATTCCATTCCATAGATCAACTCTAGTAGGTTGCTGGTTACCTACTGATAATAGCTTCTAATGATTGTTTATGCTTCTGATAATTAATTAGGTAATAATTATACGTAATTATTATCTAGGAGCTTAAGACAATAGGTCTTATCGGTAATGATTATTATTATTACTGAAGGGATACAAGAAGATTTCGTGGTAACTCAAAACCGCGTAAGTTTTAAGTAGCTTTAAAGCAGTGTAACAAACTGCAGTACTGCACATATACATACATTATTTTATGCAGTACGCACGCAGGCACGTCTAGTCTTCGCGAATCGTGACGTGAGCCGGCCTTGGTTGTCGGCATACGTTCGGCTGGGATCGCCGAACACTCGGGCTTCCGTCTCTTTTACACTCAATGACTGCACTACTCGAATTTCCACACACAACATTCGAGGAAACTGACTCAGCTGGGTATTGTACAACGTCGAGTCAAGCAAACTGCGCTTTATTATCAACTGTTTATGGTATCTGTCTGCGTGCGAGAATATCGCCAGTTACGGGGCTACACCTCCGACAGCGCTACGTCACACCATAGTTCTTTCTCTTTTTTTCTCAGTCCCGCACAGCTGCCGCCGGCCAGTATTGTAAAGGCATTCGAACGATACGGACTGTCTAACGCTGTTTTTGTTCTTATCACGCTAAGGTTGGCCCAGGTTCTAGGTATTGCTGTCAAATAGTTATCAAGGATATCGTTTATTCAGACTGTCGGTGACTATACAAGAATACAGTGGAAAAAGACAAGATCTTGATATCGACAACCGTTTCATTTTACATCTATGCGTTATCGTTGTAATTGTTTTGAAAACATTAGACGATTGTCGCAATGTCAATTAAGGAAACAGTGCAATAACTGTATCGCTATGTGGGATACGCGTTCAAGTTCCGAGTGAGTGCGTGTGTTAGCCAAGTGGATCGTCGGGGTGTTTGGTGTGTCCCTAAGTGTTGAGTTTTACAATTGCGGTCGAGACGTCAGTGACTGATGGACGAGTGTGGCAGGCCGGGTCGGAGCGGGCGTCATGCGGGCCCGCATGGTTGGCACTAGCGACCGACACCGACAAAACGGCGGCCACGGAGACAGTGGCGGTACTCGCACAGGTTGGCATCCAAGCGTAAACAAACTATCGTTCTTGATATAAGCTCAATAACCAGTAAGAAGACCACTAATTAACAAAATCTCTGAGCTTTGTGTATACCAATCGCATCATGACCTGTGTCAGTGTAAAAGTCACGTTGCTTGCTTCAATCAATAGCTTCTAAGTAGAACAGATGCCTATATAATAATACTAGCTTTTGCCCGCGGCTTCGCTCGCGTGTACTATGAGTATTACAAAGAACCAAGACATCAAGCAAGCAAGCATACAGGCAAGCAAGCAAGCAGGTCCACAATTGACCGAGAAATCGGTGAACATACCTACATAAAAAAAAGTGGAATGCATAACC
The DNA here is from genome assembly GCA_947859365.1 of Archips crataeganus. Classification (NCBI taxonomy): domain Eukaryota; kingdom Metazoa; phylum Arthropoda; class Insecta; order Lepidoptera; family Tortricidae; genus Archips; species Archips crataeganus. The sequence goes on along the minus strand of OX402053.1, from coordinate 6,680,760 downwards.
TCCTCCTTTTTTAGAAGTCGGTTAAAGAGCCCTTTGCGGCCTACTTACAGTATAAACTTATGAATTTTGAAATTTTAGCTTTCTACAACCAGTAAAACGCAAAATCCCGTTTTTTCCCGTTCCCGTAAGAATTTCGGGAAATGTATTCTTAATGCTCCCCTACACTCCCCAAGGAACCCACTTGCCAAATTTCAGCTTTCTATGATAACGAAATATTCATCCCCCTATAAACCGATTTAAAAAATTATAAATGCATCAAATCTAATTTGTTCCAACATTTGAACAATTTATACAGCAGTAGGTAGGTTTCTCGGCTTACTCGTCATTGCACGTGATCGTAGATTTTAGGCGCAAACGATAGCAGATAAATGCAGTAAACAAAGAGTCATATGACTGGCTAAGAATTTTATATCCACATGTCTCTTCGTTTTAGTAAAACGCCTTATTACAAAAAATCTACCAAATCGTGAAATTACACAATACATATGCATACTCGACTGGAACAATATTAATGAACACGTTTTCAAGGCAATTTGTGAAGGGTTTAAACTCCCAAAGTAATCGTGTATCACTGACTTGTTCAGAACAAGAAGCCAACGTTTATAGTGCTTTATAAACCTACCCGCAGTTTAGTCAATTACTGAGTGACTCATGCAGCTATGAACCAGCCAGAGCCCATACACCCAGCATTATCTTATTTAGCTAATTCGTTGTTGTTCACTATTAAATTAGGATTGCGCAGATTGTAGCGATTTTCAATTTTACTGTTTTCATGTGCTTCATTAAAAATGTTTTGTTCTATCAAATGAGATATCGTTGGATGCATTCCTTTCTTAATCTGCGTGTTTTTTTTACCTTTATAATTTAACCCACCTACGATAATTTTGTACTTTCTTGGGATAATATTGACGTATGACTGTCAAACCTAATAATATTTTCACATAAAAGTCAATGTGACAATCAATCTTACTTTTTTTTTCTGATGTAGAAACTGTCATGAAAAATATAAATCACTAACTTGGTCGACTATACAAACTAACACACAAACAAACAAAAAGTTTCCCTCTTAATTATACGTACTTAAAGATAGCATAACAAAATCATTTACACTTAGACATTCTCACATCTATATCTATACATATAATAAATCTGTAACAAGTCGGTGTCTGTACATTGAAGATATTTGAGAAAAACTGTCACTAGGGCTATTTATTAGCACAATAGAACCCAAAACAATGATTTTTAGAATTATTGTCTGTGCGTTTGTGCGCGCTAATCTCAGAAACGGCTTAACCTAGAAGGATGCGGTTTTCACTGATATGTTGGTATTTTCTTGGATTAACATTTAGTGTTTGTTTCATTTGAATCGGTTCACAAATAAGAAAGATACGTCTATTTTAAGAATTTATCGAACAGGTTATTTTGTTTGAACGCGCTAATCTCAGGAACTACTGCTCCGATTTGAAAAATTATTTTAGTGTTAGATAGCACATTTATCGAGGAAGGCTATAGGCTATATATCATTACGCTAACACCAATAGGAGCGGAGCCGAGCGGAAGAATGTTTCAAAATCGGGGGTTTTTGAAGTAAAACTTCTATAGGCACGCTTGACTTGGGAGTACGGTGTTGAATGTGAACGCGGGTGTGCGGGGGGGTGCGGGGGCGGGTATTTTTTTTTATATCGAGGAACTAAGGAGAGCCATAATTGATGAAAAAGCAAATTGGATAAAAAAAAAAATAAGCTGCCCAAATTACTAATTCCACGCGGACGGAGTCGCGGGCAAAAGCTAGTCTATAATATATCTATTGTGATAAATTGATAATTATAGGTATAGTGTTAACCGTTTTTCTATACAATTGCGAGCCCGTTTACGAGGCAATCGTATTTTCGATTTTTGTGTTCATAATATTTAAAGTCCATTGCAATATAAGGACATTTGATTATCTAGTTTCCTAAAGGTTTATAATCGAAAACCAATAAATAAAAAAAGATTTAAATAGTATCATTTGGGACCTAGATAATCGGTGTCTAGGTATGTCAATTGGCCATAAGTGTCTACGAGATTTTCAGATTGTATTGAAATGAAATTTAAAACTATCGTTTTATACTTACAACTAACATACCTAGGGCCAAGATAAACACGTGATATATTTGCAATATCATTTCAAATGACTCGTTTGGAAAGTAAATTGACTTGACATTCAAGTGGCAAAAATCTTCAAAGGTGTCGCGTCCTCGAGTCTTATTCAGCGTGCGATATAAAAAAATAGAAATCGCCTTCAAGGGTCAAGCTCATGATAACTATTGGGGAACAGACAGAATAGTCAGGAATGGTCTTGGGCTGCAGTTGCCACGCGGGCCAAATGCGGATTGGGAACTTCGCACATACCATAGAATTACTTCGTAGATGTGTACGGATTCCTTAACCGAAAAGGTCATGGTAAAATTACAATTTCAATTTAGCACACGACTAGGAGACTACACCACGATTTATTTAATTTTTATCATGAGAGTGGTAAAAACCCAGTCTATCTCTAAGATAAACTAAGTCTCATGCACCATTAAAATTTTAAAACAGTAATGAATAATCCTCTCTGTCATTCTTATACTTTCTTGCACATAGCTTATAGTTAAAAGTTGTTTTAAGCTTCGTTTCTAAAAATACGAAAATTTTTTATTTTCTTTTTTATCTTTAAAATGACCCCATACATTTCGCATCTGCCTTCATTTTGACTGTGCCCCGCGAATTCCCAATAAGGATATATTATTTCTTAATAAGGTTATCCGAATAAATTACATCGACAGGTGACATTGTAACTTGTTTTTCAAGATGTTGACTCAAATTCCAGTCTTGCATTGCTAAAGGTGCACCATGTCGTCTGTATCCCTTTTAAACATTATTGATATAGACTTTGTCAGCGATAATGCCACGTTATGTTTTATTTATTCGGCCACTTCATTGATTAAAAGGTAGAGTACAATATAACTCTGGAAACTTTCTTCAATCCATTCTTGTCACGTACTCCAAAAAAGGTTTATCTCCCAACAACAGATAGCGCTTAAGCTCCTTTTGAGTTAAAAAGCGTTTTTAAAGTGTACAACGGATTTTAGATTAACAAAAAACCAAACGATGAAAGTTGACTTCGCTTATCTATTAATGCTGTTGACAACTCAGATCATTTTCATGCTATCGAGAGGTTTTGACCTACTTTATCATAGTTTTCATTTTCAACGTTGTATTTTACTGAATTAGAGCACCGATCTTATTGGCTGTCATCTCCGTGCATTCCAACTTTATTTCGTAGATTAAGAGAGATAAGATTATTTATTGTTCAGCTGCTCTGCATTAAGGCGAACAAAGAACCCAATGAAGTGTTTGTGTAAGCACTTATCTGGAATGCTAGAAAAATAGCCATTGTTTTCAAAGATAAAAGATTTTGGTTTTGTTATTTTAAGTTTACTATGGTCATCGAGTAACAAATATAAATAACACAGACACAATGGTCTTTTTACTGAGATTGAATGCGCTAATACACCACAAGAAGATTAGATCAGACACCTATGTAGACAAACACCTATTAACCGTGGCGCTGGCGGTAATGTAACTTTGTGAAACACACATCCACTTAAAAATAGCTTCTTCATCAAACACGGGCCGATATCATGTTTGTATTCAAAAATTACAGGCCTTTCCTTCCGATAACATCCTCTATCTTATCCAGACGCATTTATCGCTACTTTAAGTAATACACGTACACAAAATGAGATCACCAAAAAAAAACTAAACAAGTGTGCGAAAATTTAAAATTTGGTTTTCTTAACCATTATTAATTTTGTTTGTGCTTAGTATCATTTAATTCTCATAAATGTCATTGTATTCAAAACCGGCTGCACCTCTTTCTACTATTCGTTTTATTTTGGTGACAGGTGGACGCTATAAGCAAATAAACACTTTCCGGTGCGCCAGTTTAAAATAAATCGCTACTGGCCTGCGTAAGTTTTATTTTCAGCAGTTTCCAAAAACTGTTCTGAAGCCTTGTAAAGGTGGATCGCCTTACAGGTATCTATACCGGGGCAGGGGGTGGGGTTCTATGTGCCAAGGCTATAACTATGGTACTACCGAATCAAACCACGTACGTATATACTTATGTAGGATTTAATATCAATATCACACAACAGGTAGACAGGCATAGAGCATAGCATAGCAGTCACTTATATACACCGTGTGTGGGTGGAGGCTGTGCGACAGTGCGGAGAAGAGTTGTCGGCGAGAGTGACGGAAGGGTAAGGTACGCTGCCACGTGCACGTGCCAGCGCGTCGGTTGGTCCGGGGTTCGAGCCGCGTGGCGGCACACAAAAGGCGGTGGGGGGCGGAGGCCGGCTTGACTTGGACGCCGAGCTTCGGGTGGGCACGGCTCCGGAGCGCGGGTGGCGGTCGGGCGGGGGCCACAGGGTCCGCGCCGCGTGGTGGCACACGACAGGTGGTAAGGGGCGGAGACAGGCCTGGCTTAGGCGCCGGGCTTCGGGCAGGGCAGGGCACGGCTCTGAAGCGCAGGTAGCGGTCGGGCGGGGGCCACACAACCGCTCCCTTGCGGAAAAACTATGAGGCTCTCGTACGAACTGCTACCGGGGTTGAGGTGTCGTCGCGACAGCGGCCGTCTGCTCTCCTCGCCGCGGGCAAAATGGCCGAGTCTCCCTAGCTTGCGCGCCACTCTGGCTCATTTTCTCCTCGCCTCCCGTCCCCCTCCGCTAGCGTCTCTATCTTTCCCGCTCTCGCCTGATAGGGTGCGCTGTCGCCGTCTCCGTCGCACGATTGGGCGCGTGCGATGCAGAGTTTTCCATGACGACGATAGGTGGCGCGCGACGTATGTTCGAGGAGACTTAAGTTTAAGTAGACAACTAAGTTAATGCTATATGCTACGCTACATTATCCCTTTTGTTTAATGGCAAAAAAAAAATAAAAAAAAAAAAAAAGGGTTTAAGTTACCCTAGGGTTGGTAGACAAAATATCTTTGACACAGTTATTTAAAAGTTGCTTAGCGTATAATTCGTTTCTTCAGCATCAGGAATAGGATAAACAAAACAATCCTGACGAGTCCCTCTGTCGAAAAACGCCTTTAGAAAAATAGTAACTATTCCTTTTGATACCCAGAGAATGTAAATGACCATGAGTCCTTTCTAATTGTTGCATTTGCTTTGGTTTATTTTTCAAAAGCATCTCCAGGCCAAAAGACTCGTCGAGGTCGCTTATTTTCTTTCTGATGCTAAAAAAACGGATTATATTATATAAAAAAAATCTGAATATAATGCTGAGTGTTAAACAAAATTTGTTACATATACTTCTTGTAACGTTTTATTAAAGTTGATGTCACTGTTACTTATCGAGTATTGGCATATGTGACATACTACTAAACATAACACAACATACGTTCTAAACATAATTCTAAATTCTAACTGTATAACTGACCCAACTGCTCTAGAATGATGTGTAGTCAAAGGCACAAATATCTGTACCGCTACCGCGTTAGGAATATGCAAAAACCGATCTTATGCTTAGTGGCACAGAGTTGTATAGATTTTTTCTTTTGCGCTTTGGTAACGTACATACACTTGTGACCTTGACTGTACTACAGATAGAGTACTAATAATATTATATACCTATATGTACATCTTATGACTAAGCTTAAAACTTTTAATAACTTGTCTAGTTTAAAGTTGGAGTTTTGTGTTACCATGGCTAGTTAAATAAAGGACAAGACAAAGTTTGAAGGAAGGAGACAAAGTAGATATACTTTACTTGGCAGTGTGATAGCACTTTTAACTGTGGGAACTCTGCACATAGTATTCATGTATGCAAGAAGTGTAAATGAAAATTTATATAATGGTTAATTTATATAACAACTCATTAAGTCAATGTTTAAAGATGTCGCTGACATGATACAAACCTACTGGGGCTTTGTTGTCAAAGTTGCCCAGTATGTAAGTGTTTTCTGACTTAACTTCTAAAACTATGGACTTGACGAAGCGTGGCGCTAGCTTGTTACTGAAAAATTCGGCAGCTTTGGACTGGAAATGTGCTCTGCGCCACACTATGTCACCTACTTGATAGTGGACAGTGTGCCTTCTAAGGTTGTACCGAACTGAATTCTGTTGGTATGCTGCAAGTAAATGCTTTTGCACATCGTTAAAAATTACAGGCAGTTCTGACAAGTTAGTTGTGTAGTTATTTACATTATCCAGTATGACATCGTTAACTGATGAGAGCTCTTTTAAATTGTGAAATCTACCGTCCAATATCAGTTCTCTACCATGCATTACAAAATAGGGTGTATGGCCATGTGCCGCGCTGACATGAGAGTTTAGGGCAGCCTGGATTTTTAACAGATTTTTAGTCCAATTTCTATGGTTTTCCTCGCAATAAGATGCTATGGCGGTTTCTATAGATCTATTGTGCCTTTCTATGGGGTTATTTTGTGGAAAAAATACGCAGTTTCTAAAGACTTTAGGCACATTGTATTTTTCTAGTATAGAATTGAATTGTCTAGATATGAATGGTGTACCATTGTCTGTAATGATACAGTTGGGGACGCCATAGTGCAGGAAAATACTTTCCTCCAGGAATTTACAAATGGTAGCAGAGTTAGCGTGTTTGAGCGGGTGAAACCATACAAATTTACTAAAAATGTCTACTGCAGTAACTAAATATACATGGCCTGAATAACTCTTCGGGAGGGGACCCACAATATCAATTGAAATTACTTGCATAGGGGCAGTTACCTTTTTAGGGTGGGTCATTTTACCTGCCGGGGGAGAGTTACTGACCTTATATGCTTTGCAAATGTCACACTTTTCAAGAACAGATTTTATGTCTTTAAACATGCTAGGCCAATAGTAAGTCAATTGTAACTTTTTGTAACACTTAAAGGGTCCTAAGTGCGCTGACAAAGGGTCTTTATGAGTTTTTAGAATAAGATCCTCCCTTTGTTCGGCGGGAATCACTCTTTTCCACTCGAAAGGTTTGTTTAAGGCAAACTTTGCTTTAGAATACCTATACAACATATTGTTTTCTGACGAAAAGTTTGGAAATTTATTGGGAGTAGCTAGGACACCATTTTTAATCTTATTGTACCACTCATCTTGAGTTGTACAAGTCAAGGCATTGATGTGAATTCTGGATAATGCGTCTGGTACAGTGTGCAACTTTCCCTTTTTATGAATGACTTCAAAGTCGAATTGAAGTAACCTAGTGGACCATCTAGCGAGTCTACCAGAGGGGTTGTCGAGCCTGTATAGCCACTTCAGACACTCATGGTCTGTGACTACTTTGAAATGAGTACCTTCGATATAGTGTCTGAAATGGGTGACAGACTCCACAATGCCCAACAGTTCTCTCTCCGTCGTGCTATATGCAACTTCGGATTTAGTTAGTGTTCTAGAGAAATAGGCTACAGGGTGATCACGACCTTCATTGTCCCTTTGGGTCAGGGCGCAACCAATGCCGTAGGCACTAGCATCGCAGTGCAGGAAGAAGGGCTTCTCGAAGTCTGGGACTTGTAGGACTGGGGCTGAAGTGAGCGCCTTCTTCAGGCTCTGGAACGCAGACTCTGCCTCGGCGGACCACGAGAATGGTTGCTTGGGACTTGTCAGCTTGGTGAGGGGTCTTGCCATGTCTGAAAAATTTTCAATAAATCTCCTGTAGTATGATGCTAAACCAAGGAAGCTTCGGACTTCCTTGACGTTTTTGGGGTTTGGGAAATTAGAGATGGACTCTACTTTACTAGGGTCGGTGGCCAATCCCTTATCAGAAACTATGTACCCTAGGTACTTCAATTCGGATTTGCAGAATTCGCACTTGGCCATGTTTACCGTCAGGTTGGCAGACTTCAATTTATCATGAACTTTCTCTAACAACGCTATATGGGACTCGAAATCTTTATTTACTATGATAAGGTCGTCTAGGTAGGCAAATACTCTGGCGTACAGTTCAGCGTCTGTGCCAAACAAGGTGTCGACCAATTTTTGTAGAGTTTGGGCTGCATTTGAAAGTCCAAAGGGAACGACAGTGAACTGCAAAAGTCCTCTGCCTTGAGTGATAATGGCCGTCTTTTCTTTGCTGCACTCTGCTAGTGGTAACTGTAAAAATGCCTGGCTCAAGTCGATTGAGGAAATAAACTTAGCTTCTTTGAGGTTGTCAAGGATGTCGTCTACTCTTGGTAGTGGGTAACTATTCTTTTTGGTAACAGAGTTTAACTTACGGCTGTCTATGCAGAGACGAAAACCGCCATTGGATTTCTGCACCAGAACTACAGGGGAAGCCCAGGGACTAGAGGAATCTTCTAGTACCCCGAGGTTAATCATTTTGTCTAGCTCCTCGTTAATGATCTTCTGGCGTGCCGGGCTCGCTCTGTAAAATCTTTGTTTAATTGGTTCGCCGGAGGTTTCGATTTTATAGTTTACTAGATTTGTTCGTCCTAGTCCGTTCACTTCGAATGAAATAGAATTAAATTTTTTTACTATTTTGTTAAGCTGTGCTTGTTGAGAAGGTGTCAGGCTTTTTTGGTTAGGAGACCGGGGTTGTGGGGTGATCAGGTTAGGGGGTTCTGGTTTATTTTCTGGCATTGGGCTTGGTATCTCTACACTAGTACTGTTTATTCCAGTTTGATAAGAGTTGTCATGCACATAGTGAGTGTCACATACATTACTTGTAGGGGGGTTGGTAGTTCCCCGTACTAAACCAATTCTATTCATGTTTGGGGACTCCTTTTTAAGTGAGATGTACCCCTCTATTCTACTCAATAATCCTGATTTTTCCCAGAATTCAATTCCAAGAATAAAATCTTCTGTCACACTGGGTACAATATCAAAATTTAAATCAAAGTGGTGCCCGTCCACTTTGATTGGTAGACAAATACGGCCACATATCGTGCTACCCGCCCCATTGGCGGAGGTAGCGGTTCTATGAGGGGATTGAACTATTTTAAAACCCTCATTTAAAAATTGGATGTGGCTATTATTACCTAAAATATTTATGTCCGCACCGGAGTCCAGCAAACCAGCATATTTTTTGTTACTGGCGTGGAACTCAATGATTGGACGTTTACTACTATTACTGCTATCTGTTGGAATACGCACCGGAGCAACATTTTGATTCTTAAAAAAATTGTTTATGAAAACTAACCATGATTTCCATTCTATGTCTGTTGTGTCCGGTGCGGGTGTCCGTTTTTTGGCCTGGGGGCTGCTTGCGGCTGGTGTTGATGGTTGTTCTCAGCCGGGGTAGTCGCAGTTGAGGTGAGAGCCAATGGTGGAACTGGCGGGGTGGTACCATCGTTTGTTGTGCGAGTCGCTGAAACATTTTTGTAAAAAGTTTTAGTTCTATGACTATTGTTGGTGCAACGGGGACATGTTTTCATGGTGACATCCAACATACCACATTTGAAACAAGCCATTTGACTTATGTTTGGACACTGTCTAAAATAGTGGCCCATACCTCGGCATTTAAAACAGACAGAAGGGTTTGTCATGTTTACTGCATTGACACATACATTGGAGCATGAAGCCTGTTGAGGGTGGTATTCGATACAGTTTGACTCATCAGTCATATAAACGGGGTAGTGTCCGCTCATAAGGGCCGGGTTAGTTGTGCCGTGTGGTCTAGTCTGTGTTGGCTGAGGTGGCGAAGATATGTCGTAGTAGGAGTCAATGTTTTTGCCTATGGCCAAAAGGTTTTCAATGGAGTTCACCGTACTATACATTATGGCTGGGAGGTATTTGGGGAGCATATTATGTTTGATGATGTCAAAAAGTTCTAGTTCAGTAATACAGCCCGATATCTTGTTGGCCAAGAATCGCATTTGAGACGTGTATTCTAGAATCGACTGGTTTTGCAATTGTTTGGTATTACGGAGTTTAGTGGTGATGGAGTATACATAATCTGAGGGTTCAAAATAGTCGAGAAGTGAGTTTTTCAGTTGAAACCATGAACCGAATCTGTACTTGTTAACGCGGTACCATGCGAGTGCTGGTTCTTTTAACAAGTCGTGAAAGTTGGCCAGTAGTAATGTTTCCGGGATACCCCGAGCTGACATGAGCTCTTCGACTGAGTATATAAAGTCTCGTGCGTCTGCGGAGCCGCTAAACTTTAAGTTCCATGACAGAAGCCCGCATTTGCTGAGGAAATGCGGCCTCTCGTCGCTATCCCGCCAGTTATCAAATGTAACTAAATGGTTATTAGTGTTATTATTACCTTCGTGTGCTGCGCCTATGGCCGTGGACTGGTGCGGAGTCCGGTCTCCAAAGACGTCTCTGAGGCTCTCCATGCCGCCTCCTTTCGACTTACCAGCTTTAAGGGATGTTCGAACACTAGTAATAAAGGATTAGCTCACAGAGTTCACGCTCACACACAAAGGCACGACACCACTAAAATTTTACGCAGAAATTCGGCAGTACCACATTTATTAGCCTTTAAAATACGCACGTTGGCGCCAATGTAAAGGTGGATCGCCTTACAGGTATCTATACCGGGGCAGGGGGTGGGGTTCTATGTGCCAAGGCTATAACTATGGTACTACCGAATCAAACCACGTACGTATATACTTATGTAGGATTTAATATCAATATCACACAACAGGTAGACAGGCATAGAGCATAGCATAGCAGTCACTTATATACACCGTGTGTGGGTGGAGGCTGTGCGACAGTGCGGAGAAGAGTTGTCGGCGAGAGTGACGGAAGGGTAAGGTACGCTGCCACGTGCACGTGCCAGCGCGTCGGTTGGTCCGGGGTTCGAGCCGCGTGGCGGCACACAAAAGGCGGTGGGGGGCGGAGGCCGGCTTGACTTGGACGCCGAGCTTCGGGTGGGCACGGCTCCGGAGCGCGGGTGGCGGTCGGGCGGGGGCCACAGGGTCCGCGCCGCGTGGTGGCACACGACAGGTGGTAAGGGGCGGAGACAGGCCTGGCTTAGGCGCCGGGCTTCGGGCAGGGCAGGGCACGGCTCTGAAGCGCAGGTAGCGGTCGGGCGGGGGCCACACAACCGCTCCCTTGCGGAAAAACTATGAGGCTCTCGTACGAACTGCTACCGGGGTTGAGGTGTCGTCGCGACAGCGGCCGTCTGCTCTCCTCGCCGCGGGCAAAATGGCCGAGTCTCCCTAGCTTGCGCGCCACTCTGGCTCATTTTCTCCTCGCCTCCCGTCCCCCTCCGCTAGCGTCTCTATCTTTCCCGCTCTCGCCTGATAGGGTGCGCTGTCGCCGTCTCCGTCGCACGATTGGGCGCGTGCGATGCAGAGTTTTCCATGACGACGATAGGTGGCGCGCGACGTATGTTCGAGGAGACTTAAGTTTAAGTAGACAACTAAGTTAATGCTATATGCTACGCTACAGCCTTTGATCGACTTTAGTGTCCGCTTGCCGGGTGTAAAAGCTTGTAACACCGGAACTTTTCATTTAATTTTACTCTTTGCACTTATCTCCGATATCCTTGTTAGTCCTCTTTTTACTAAGCAGGTTAAAACTAAGTAAGCCTATCTCCCGCATTCCTATTTATGTCGCAACATTATGCCGTAGTCAAGGAAGAAGAGGTGAGTGACTATCTAATATTATGTGCGCAATTTTTCCACGAATGGTATCGTTTATGCGTACTCAGGTGATTACAGCCCACATACACACTGTTCACAGATAAATATGATCCTTGAGCCTTCCACTGGGTAAAGATCATTTATTGACCTTAGTTTAAGAACTAAGGACAATGAATTCCAAGTTACCTTTTAATCATAGCTCAATCTTCGTCAAAGGTGATTTGTAATTGTTATTACTTTACTTTCTGATATCAAGCTTCATCCCTTCATAACATATTCTAGTCTAGGTTAATTTTAAAAGTTGATCAGTTCTACTGTATAAGATATAAATTAGTCTCGGGCTGCATTCCATTAACCTCGGCTTTCTGAACTAATGCGATTTCTTCTTGTGCCGCTAAAATCGAGAGCACAAGTCGCTGGGTAGGTTTCACTTCTGCAGATTTAAGTTTTTTATCTAAATTGAAGTTGCAGGTAGCGTTCGATATCCAATTATGATCAAGTAGTACCCACCTACTTTTTATTAAGATAACAAACCGTGAAGCTGCGTAACGTTGCTATGATACTTGTTTGATTTTACTTGTAATGGAGATAAGTTTTTTCGAGATTTCACTAAGTCAACTGTTGGGTCCAGTGGCCTATATACACTGACGAGCAAAAATAAAGGGCCGTTTACAAAAATGACGATAACTACAAAACCCGCTGTGATAGCTTCTTCGAGTAAAATGAGTTTAGTAAAGAGTTTTATTCCTAATTAACTTTTTCTTGTTAAGAATAAAACTCTTTACTAAACTCATTTTACTCGAATAAGCTATCACAGCGGGTTTTGTAGTTATCGTCATTTTTGTAACCGACCCTTTATTTTTGCTCGTCAGTGTATATATATACATTGGAAAAGTTTCGCCAAATATTGACAAGCGCAGTCGGTAGCATCAAGGTTAGCAAATTAGTAACTGTGTGTGCAAATTTAACGCTAACATACCCGTTTGAATAATGAAAGTAAATAAAATATTCGTGTTTCTAAAGTAGCTATACCCGAACAACGTCCATGTTTGCACTACTGTACAAAAGAGTTCTCAACAACCACTCAATTCAATGCGTTAATATGATTTGTGTGTGACATCCTCGACCTCAGCATTCAGGTCAATAATAACTAGAAGTACCTGTAAGTGTTGGCGCTAGTCCAAATACTCATTTTACGATGCATCCGACCTCTCGAATGAATAAAACAAGCCACGTTTAGCTACCTAAGATGTAATTGGTTCTGTGGATTAAAATGGAACGTGCGTGATATGCCAAAACATGATTGATTTCATTATTAAAACATTATTGCGCCATGGATTTCTTTTGACGATAACTGTCAATAAAATTGGTATGCATTCTTTATACGATCACAATATCCACCCCTCGTATAAGTAGTTGTCTGAATAAAAATCCTTTGATGGAATGCCAAGTTTATAACTAAATTTATGTTAACACATCTAATTGAATATTATGTTATCTGATTGGAAAAGTCAACTTTAAACTACACAGTAGTATTTACTTAAAAGTCTTGGTTAATGAATGACTTTTTGGCTTTGATTAATAATTTACAATCACTTGTTAAGGGTCTGTAAAAATATTTCAGTATCAACTCCACAATACCTACTGAATACTATATTTTAGCTTTGTGTTTTATTTACCCGTTTATAGTGAACATGTGAATTTATTCTCGAAAGCTATCACTATTTCAATTTCATGTTAGTTAATATTAATGATAAATTTAAAGAACGTCACTCTTCATCTTAGCTAGTTATTGGGACTTTGCGACTTCAAGAAGTTCTTCAAACCGCCTAAGTTCCAATCACTCTCATGCCATGACTAGTCAAGAGTCACTCGGTACGTTACTATTACTATTACTACTAATCAGTGGCGAGGCGTGAATTTTTTTCCAGGTAAAGCCGGACGAAAAAAAGCAAACAAAAATCAAACCCCATTTCTTAGTAGTTATACTAGGTTATATTCTTGAAAACTAGTACTTACGTGCAGTAATTCGGTCCATAAGACTGCAGCATATTTATCCTTTCACTGATATCAGTATCAAAACAATATGTTACTTATACATGAATTAGACACTGAATTATAATCAGACTTACAACCTGACAGACGATAATATGTACGATTAAATTTCACCGATATTGCGTATCAACACTGATCTAATATTGTGTTTTTATTAAAATTATTTCACATAATTTTATTATAATATAAATAAACAAACTACAAAACACTGAGCGATTGACATGACATTACCTAATGTTGTCATTTCAATAAATACCACACCACAAACAAATCGACCGCGCTAGCGGATCACGTCCGGCACGTTCTATGGCTCCGAATCGTACATACAGTGACACATTCCGGCAGCGCGGCACAGCGTATACGATTTGGTGTTGTGCAGCGCGCTGAGCACAGCCCGTGGCGGTTTAATTTTGTCTGTTTATAAATCTTATTATAAAAATAGATAAAATAGTGTACTTTCTGTTTTACACTAAAACTCGATATTTTAAAATTAAATTTCGCTCCAGTAATTTTAAATAAGTCTACGAATGGCTGCATGAATGTCAATTTCGTCGGCTATTCCAAGTGGGATAAATTAATTAAAAAAAAAGCTTCTGTCAAAGTGAAATTAAGCCTTATGCACAATGTAGAAAGTCTTTTTTTAAATGTGATAAGCCGATAGAGACCGGGTTAACTTCAGCCTATTCCATGCCTATTCTTACGGTAGACGCTTGTAGTGAATCTATGGTTTTATGAATGAATATTTACATGTGTGAGTGTACAATTCCTGCCGGAATACTGAAATTATGAATGACTGATTGGTCTTGTGGATATTTTGATGCGTTTTGTTACTGCACCATTTTGAAAAATACTTAAAAATTTTAATAAACTTTTGGAAGAGTAAGTCTCTATACAAACAATCGGTTACTAAGAGAAGCGTTTGGTTACTTCAAAATTTTAGGCAACCCGCTGGGAATCGAGTTGTTAGCACCCTTCGCCACTGCTACTAATAGTAACGACATTTTGTTACTACACGAAGTTATAAAATTTATGCAATAAGCTGTAGCATTAACGGCAATCGGTGGCACGTGGAACCGAACTCGTACTCAGATCGCGATAAGGAATCGGTAAACGTGATCGATTATTTACACTTCACCGTGCTTGGCTAACCGATAACCATGGTAATGCAACTACGAAATCTTAACCGGTAGAACGAGACCCTAACGTGGACATTGATACCTACTTTAACTTGGATACTTGACTCTTGACTACCAAACGTCCAATCTCGTTGGAAGTTCTTGAATCGGTGTAATAGGGACGATGACAACGCCAATTAACTGGCGTATTTTTATGAGCTCTCAATATACATAGGTTTTGTAAGGCAATAGCTAATAATGACGTCACTTCTTTGCCATCTCAATCTTCTAACTTGTTACTATTTGGCTTTGAATGAACTAAAAATCTAATTATGCAGTAATTAAAATTTAATCTGGTTTTCAAGGCTAAAATAAAAAGTTTTTTTTCTAGAGTCGCGTCTTGGATTTATTTGTTTTATGGTGCCTTCTTCTCTATTCCTCATTAGATTAGAAATATTGTCTACGAAATATATAGACCGTGATTACATTCAACGAGATTCCGAAATGTAAACTAACGTAATTAACCATGCATCATTAAAACCGGTTATGCGTGTGTATTAAATTGTCTTTCAACCTCGAGGCTTCTAGAATCTTTAACTTATTATGTGAAATTTAAATACAACTTAAACGACTTACCCTCTATATTTTCATAAACGCTCTTGTTAAATTCTGTTAAGATCCGTTTATCTCCTTGGCATTTGCATTTGCCACACAAAGGCAGAACATATATTATTCTCTTTAAGTTTTATGAATAAGGAGTTTAAGCCATTAAACGGTTTTATGGGTTCAAGCAAGCCAAATGGATTGGTGAGTTACTTTAATGCGATTTGTAGGTAGTTAAACTTTGTGAGCGCTGAGGCGGCGTGAGAGGCGACCTTGTGCGCACCGACTCTGACATTGGGCGCGTCGATTTCGAATCGCGTTTTATACCACGACCTCAGCCGCCGGCGCAGCTACAATGGTCTTTTGGCGTGAGCACACCGCTAATCGCTTCCTATGGCATAATATCGCTTGCCTGTAATTTAAACGCATCATATTTTCTTAAACATGACAGTTCGTTAGATTAAGAAAGAAATACTGCTATTGGAATAAATTACATCAAATTCGTATGTTAACATTTTTTTAGATAGCGAAATGGAATTTTGTTGAAATGCTTAGCTTATGTCAGAGTGACTTATTTAACAGTGGTGTCGAACCATTCTAAGTTATACAGTGTTTCACCAGTGCCAGAACTTGCACATCAGAGCGTGACATTGAGATGGGATGGATATAGTGAGACTTTGAGTCAATATTGCACTGCACACTTGATGGAAATATTCTTTGAATGGTAACGCTTGAGTTTCAATTTAAGTAACGTTTAAGTCATTTCATTATTCTTTGTGAAGTTCTTTTTGTTAATAGTGGTATAATGTTAGTAGCATCTTTACAATCTAACGAGCATCTTGTCATATCTACCAGTAAATCTACAGTCGGAACATACACACGGTCAATCGTTGCACAAGCACTCTTGCCTTGTTTGAAGCCGCAGCCGGAGCCGTCCCGTTTCGACTTTGCTCAGCGCGCGTAACGCGGTTGGTGTTATTTCAACGGCGCTTTCTATCTGTTATCTCTCAAGATCAACCGCGCCTCGAGTCGGTAGTCGATTCCGCCCACGATTGCCGACCCGCTGATTAAATGCTGTAAAGCAAATAATCCGATCAAACGACTCGCTGACACTACACCTATTCCACCGAGCTACCCAGCCCCGATCTTATCAGTTTAGTATCAACCATCTATTCATGTTAAGGATTTATTGTAAGACCCGTCTGGGATCACAAATTCAATGGAGATAGTAAATTATTGGATCACGACTATTACACGGCGTTTTATATCTCAATCAGAAAAGTCACGTTACACGGCAGCCATTTTCATCTTCCAGTGTAATGCCAGCAACAACCGCATGCGCAGTTCTGCGGTTGCTTTGCTATCTACGGTGCATTCGTCTCGAACGAGCGACGACCTGTCATTTTCCTAGATTATTGTAAACTATACTAGCTACTAGTTCATTACCAATTTACCACCCTAATATATTCAGTTTACTTTAATCATGAAACTACCGTGAGACTCTCATAGTGAAAATAAACGGATCATTCACGTCTTAAAACGAGTTTAACTCGACATGTTTCGGGCTAATGCGTAGCCCTTCCTCTCGGAGTCGCACGTCACGGCGGCTGCCAAACGTTCAGCCAAACAAAATATTCAGTTCATATGCAGTTTATTCCAAAAAAAAATTTTTTTTTTTGTTAAAGCGTAAAGTTAATCTTTGTTTTATGTTGTGTTTAAAATACTTTATACCTAATTTAATTCTGTTGAAATAATGCTTGGACTAATTTAATTGGTGGAAACACCCTTCCGTCATGTAGATTCTCCTCGCAAACGACATGAATTTCACAACAATCGTGAAGGTATTATATCAATAGGAAGAGAACCCGAATCCTGCGGGTATAATTATGTCACTTAGTATAGCACAAGTCACGTTGGCTTCACACTTGGACAGAAATAGAAAGTTGTCAAATGCTCCAGTCACATTGTGTACTGAATACTTACATGAGGAATGAGGCGATTTACTGTTTGGCCAATTATTCACTGATTGTTTGCTTTCGATTGCGCCTGCACACTATGTTTCTTTAACTGTTAGATTTATGGATGCTCTACTAACCCTTAAAATTTGCATAATTGCCCTAGTATTCATTTTGATTCGCTGACTGATGCCGTTAAATAAAACTATTATCGAATTAGAACAGCCATTAAAAAAAGATGAATAGCCATCTTTTTCGAGAACGTTATCTCATATAAATGCTAGCTTGTGATGATAAATAAAACCTTGTTAGTGCAATACGTTACGGCACAATGTAAGAGTATGTTCATTTGACACCATTAGGAAAGTAACACAACACGGAAACATAAAATCCGTAAGTGGTATATTAACAAATGATACAACTTGTCAGATTGCCATTTTTAATGTTAACTATATCTTATGTTAAATTGCAGCGCCCTACCGTAGTATCGACTATCTACTAAACACTTACTAATGTCTCCGAAACGGCTCGACCGATTTTTATAAAACTATTTCTTCATATTCGGTAGGTCTGAGAATAGGTCGCTCGCAGGCTATTTTTTATACCCCTATTCTTCGCGGACGGAGTCGCGGCAACAGCTAGTCTAATATATAAAAATCTTGTGTCACGGTGGTTATCGAACGCCTCCGAATCGGCTTGACCGATTTTTATCAATTTTTTTCTCTATATGTCTGAGAATAGGTCGTAGGCTGTTTTTCATATCCCAAATCCTTCGCAGACGGAGTCGTGGGCAATATAGCTAGTATGAGTATACAATTACTAAGTAGTCAACTAGCGATAGATATGAATTTTCGTCTTGAAGCGATAGACAAGTTAGCTATGAAGTATCTTTTTTTGTACTTATTTTTTCAACTTCATTTTTTTATTACTTTTACGGTCATCCCGTGAAATCATATATTTCGTACTAAATACAAACTGAAATATAGATGCACAGAAAAAACCCCAGAAAAAATAAGTACAAAAAAAGATACTTCATAGCTAACTTGTTTAAAGTTGCACAGTAGCGCCATCTCTTGTCCAGGTGAGCGGTTAGTTCCGAAGGAGTGTTAAAATCTCTCGATGAGGGTGTAACATAGATGTGCGCTTGTCACTGCATAAGGTGATGATTTAGCAGATTGAAATGTATGATGTATAGGAAAGATTCGTGTCTAATCTCTAGACCAGTGGTGGTGTAGGGGTATGGCACGCGGCACGGAATGCTGAGGACCTGGGTTCGATTCCCAGCATTGGTCTTTTTTCTGGGGTTTTTTCTGTGCATCTATATTTCAGTTTGTATTTAGTACGAAATATTGAAGCGATAGCTTCTCAACTAGTGATGTAACATGAAAAAAAACGCCTTTGTTTTTTTCAGTGTTGAAAAAACATGAAAAAAAAACTTAGTAGGCTTGTTTTTTTTCTAACTTTGGTTTTTTTTTCAGAAATAAAATCAATAGGAAATTAATTGTTTTATTGAGGTATGTTTTGTAATTTCTTACATTTTACTAAAATAACAAATCGAATTAAGTACTCATGAATCAATTAAAAAAAAAATTAATCTTCCTTTGTGCCAATGTCAGTACAGTACCACTTTCAGTAGTAGTCAACGTTGCCAATATATTTATGTAAAGTTGGTACTATTCAACCAAAACGGTATGGTAGATTTATAAATAAATAAAAAACTCTGATATTAACTGTTAAGTGGGCCATTATTTTGTTTTAGGGCCATTAATCTTTTGTGAAATATAAGGCATACCTGGTGATTTTTTCAAGTGTAAATAACTTATACAGGGTTATTTTTAATTCACTGACATCCTCTTAACTCTGAATTCCTATCACTCAAACAAATGTTTTTTGTTTTACAACTTTTTAAAATGAAGCACTTTTTTTCCCATACAAATACACAGAGTATTGTAAAAATAAGAGGAAAACTCAAATTTTTAAAACTTTATTACACCAAAAATATTAAGTTATGACAAAAGCCGTAAAACAAAAAACGTTTGTTTAAGTGGTAGGAGTTTAGGGTTAAAAGGATGCTAGTGAATTACAAATAACCCTGTATAAAAACTAAAATAACTAAATTTAATATTTTAAAGCAAAAAACTTTAAATTTAAAGAAATTCTGTGGAAAAAATTGGTAACTCAGCGGAGAATACACCAATTTCCATACAAATGGCGGGGACATGCATGACCACTGCGTTACCTACTTTATAGATAATAATGATTACTTTTTATACGTAGTGATAATTTTAAATGTAAGCTTAATTATGTACCTATTTAAATGTTTAATAATAAAACCGAGCACTTTACCGTTTTTGTAAAAAAAATATTTAAAGAGCACATTACATAAAATACTGGCCCTAAAATAAAATAATGGCCCAAGTATTAATCTTTTACGAAAACTGCCTTTTTAATTTCACGTTTTTTCTCATATTTTTTTTTCAAAGTTTTTTTTTTCACGATAGAAAAAAAAACAGTTTTTTTGCAACACTATTCTTAACTATTCTCAATGGCGATAGACTCGTTAGTTACTTACTATATCTAACTCACGTTAAGTAATTCCAGTACCACTACCATGAGTTTACAATGACCGTACTCGATAGCGACTGCGTAAATGATATGTATGGAGACTCCATACAAATCATTTACGCAGTCGCTATCGAGTACCGTCACTGTAAACTCATGGTAGTGGTACAGTTGTGTCGAGACAACTGATTTCTGTAGTGAAGGTACGTTGAGCGGACATTCGCGAATGGTCGCGTCCCATTGCATGCTTCGAGGGTACTGATCATGCGGAACAGCCAGTGATTCTAGGCGATCTACAAAACCCTAACTTAAATTTTGTGAATACTCATTTACTTTAATGATATAATATACCATTGGATGCGGATGGCACGGGACCGATCTGTTTGGCGAGCCTTGGGGGAGGCCTATGTTCAGCAGTGGACGTCTTTCGGCTGAAATGATGATATGAAGTAAAAATAGGAATATGCTCCCGTTTACAAAGCATGATTGCTTTGCAGCATTGCTTGGGAACTCCTTATTACTAGCTTTTATTTAACTTTCAATGTAAGGCCGTTTGTTTACCTATAAGTTAGGTCAAAATCATATATGTAGTTCGAACTTCTCTTCCACTGGTGCCATACACTGACTGCAATAAAAATATTTTTAACCAATAACACATCTTATTTACTAGCTGTTGCCCGCGACACCATTCTGCGAATAATTTGCTTAACGCGATCCCGCAGGAACTTTCCAATTTTCTGGAATAAAAACTGCTACATATTCCTAGCTAGGGTCTCAAACTATAGTATAAATCTTCCCAGGTGAATTTTTCGCTTCGAGCCCTTACATTAAATTTGAACCTTAATACTATGAAGATACCGTTTGTTTTGAAAGATAAGAGCTCGAAGCGAAAAGTTCACCTGGGAAGATTTATACTATATCTCCATACCAAATTTACCTACTCACTATCATATTTAAACACGAAAAGGTATAGACAGATCGACAAAATTCTTTTCGCATTCATAATATTAGTAGTACCTAAGTTGATGAGATATTTTGTGATCTTGGGAACTTTACTTATCTTTTCAAATCTCAACTTGCCCCTGTAACGCTTCACAAGTTTATGTAAACGATTGGGATTTCAGATACCTACATTAATTTTATATGTAATATTGTTTGAACATTTTTCCCTTTTTTTTTTTATAACACAATTTGTTTAACTCGATTGGAACCACGGAAATGACAAACTTACCAAATAAATATTGGAAAAAAAAACACAAACCGCAGTTCAGAACTGTGTTAGATAATAATTTTCAAATGTATCTACTACGGGTGTATTAAATGTCTTTAAGAATATTGTATCATAAAAAATCGAGTCACAATACCTTACTCATAATAGGCTTGCTGAAAAAGTTTGTACTAATGGTCTCCCGCTGAGTCGCTTATTCATTGCTGATTAGTTTACTAACAGTGATGCAACTCTTTCGCTAAATGAATTTAACAATCCAGTGAACTCAGGCGTTTGTTAAGTAATAAGTCAAGGCATCTCAAAATAGCAGAATCATGAGCAGTCACATCTTTCTATAACTATTAAAAAAGAAGCTCACTAAATTACTGACTAACTGACAATATGGCCTACTGGCCTGGCTAGTGGGTCCAGGAGGTTAAAATTTCTCGCAGGACTTCCTTTTAAGGTGCAGGCAAGTTTTTGAAAATTTAACCCCATAAAGAGTTGAAATAAGGGATGGGAAAATGAGGGGAAGTATTGAGTAGAAAATTTAAACCGTTGAGCTACAAATGTTTAGTTCTTCTAAGTATCATCGTAAAAAAATGAATATGAAATTAATCGTGTTTTGAAAATCAAAACCCTGAATGATTGCTTGATTCAGGCGTTACTTTCTGCGCTTTGGTAATTAAAATAATGTAGATCAAACTCTAAAGATGCGAAGTAAGGGTTGGAAAGTTTGAAAAATGGAAACCACCGAAGCTGTAGATATAAAATTTTATATATGGCGTTTATTGTATTTAGGGGATCAATTCTTAAAGTGGTGAAATAAGAGATGGAATATTGGCGCAGTAGCTTCGGAGGTAAAGAAGAGCGGAGTAAATTTTCAAAGGTCAAAGTCGCAGGCAAAAGCTAATTTGAAATATACCTACCTGCCTTTACTTGGGATTTAGATCAAGGCAGATAATTCCAAAACGATTTCAGGCCAATCATTTATTCACGAGAATAATTATTCCTGCGTAATCCGTGATCGCGCTAGGAAAAAAGAGAGAGATTATTTTTGGTTTAAGTTGAACCAAGCACTGTCAAACCAAACAATCGGAAATAAAATACTAAAAGTATAGTAATCGAGTTCAAATCTGCATTAGGTAATAATATGTATTAAACTCATTTAAATTTAATACCTAAGTGGTTATTGGTGGTTGGCTTATATAAATAATCATATTTGTATAAGCTCATCTACTGCAGCTGCACACCGTTAAATTATATTGTTACTTTAAACGTATGAGATTATAAAGATGTAATCCTATTCGTAAGGCGATAAAAAAGATTAATGCCTTTTGTGAAACTTGACACCTTTATGGCAGGTACGAGGGGCGTTCAATATAAAGTGAGAATGAGATGCAAACTCTTTTAATATTACGAAATTAAATACTGGCCGGTAAAGCTAATCTATCTAGCTGATTGCTATGAAAAAAAAAATAACTGTCTTTTGTTTAAAAAAATATACGGTAATTTCTTTGCAATGCTATTGAGTACGTTAGCGAAAATGGAGAAAATCGAACTGCGCGCCGTTATCAAATACTTGTATTTGAAAAATTTTTCTACGGACCAAGTCAATTTGGATTTGCGGGACACTTTAGGGTCTAATGCTCCTCCGTATTCGACAGTCGCACGTTGGTGCGCCGAATTTAGACGTGGAAGAACATCGACAATGGACGACCCCGCTCCGGACGCCATACTACAGCAGTAACTGAAGAAATTGTGAAAAAAGTCGAAAACTCAGTTTTGGCGGATCGTCGTGTCACAGTTCGTTTTATTGCTGAAAATGTAAAGATTTCAACGGGGAGCGTGCATAATATTTTACATGAACGCTTGGGTATGAAAAAGGTATCTGCGCGTTGGGTACCAAGAATGCTTACTGACACGCAAAAACAAACTAGACTAGAGATTTGTCAAGAAGCTTTGAACCTGATGCAGCAAGACCGGGAACTTTTTTTGGCGCGATTAATAACAATGGACGAAACATGGCTCCATCATTACGACCCTGAAACGAAACTGCAGTCTATGACATGGAAAAGGCCATCATCTCCAACTCCGAAGAAATTCAAGGTGAGCCCATCTGCCGGTAAGGTCATGGGCTCTGTTTTTTTGGGATAGTAAAGGGGTATTAATGATTGAGTATCTCGAGCTTGGAGCCACTATTACGGGCACTTTATACGCCAAACAAATAGCAACATTGCGCAATGAGATCCGCGAAAAACGGCGAGGTAAACTCTCGAAAGTTGTGCTGTTCAAGCAGGACATTGCCCCGGCACACAAGTCCGCCGTTGCAATGGCTGCAATTCGTGATGCTGGGTTCGATATCCTTAAGCATCCTCCGTACCAGATCTCGCTCCCAGTGATTTCTACCTATTTCCGAGATTGAAACAATACCTGAGAGGCCAGAAATTTTTTTTTTTTTTTTTTTTTTTTTTTTTTATGTTAGAAAGGCCAGACAAACGAACTAGTGGGTCACCTGATGTTAAATGATCACCACTGTCCATAGACACCCGCAGCGCTGAATTTGAAGCCGAATTTGAAGACGACGACACGGTAGTCGCTGCAGTACAAGATTTTTTAAGTACTCAAGATGAGACCTTTTTTAAAAATGGAATTTTAAGTTTAGAAAAAAGATATACTAAGTGTATTATGCTAAAAGGTGACTATGTCGAAAAATAAAATTACATTTAGTAAAAGTTGTTTATAACATACTCATTCTCACTTTTTATTGAACGCCCCTAGTAAATGTTACTAAGTCTTGTTGAAATCTCCGGCCAGAGTTGTTCAGGGAGTCGTTCTTGGTACAATTATATTTTGTATATAGGTTGACATGTTTGTATCAAAATGAAGCATACAATAGTACAATGCCAAACATCCTCTATTTGTGTAGTGTAGTAGTAGTTTGTTACTGTAATCAATAACAATTGTTTCGGGTTAACTGAAAAGATTAAAAATGTATCATTCCAAACAATGCAAAGATGTTGTTCAGTTTAAATTAGTTAGAGAACACGAAAAAGCCCTTGAAAATGGGAGTAAAACCATTATATAGTGAATTATGATTGTTGAAATGGCCACCGGAACTACACATGGTAGCATTACATAAAAGTAATTATTATAAAATTAGGTTGTTGTAATGTAAGTAATTTCAACATTAGTAATACTAATGTATGAAATGTATCGACAAGGCGCGTAACCTCGTTTATAATTTCCAGTTCTCCACACTTCTCTAGTAATTTAAAATTACTTACTGGTCTGATACGTATTGAGTAAGAAAATCATGACATAATACTATTAGGTTCGGAAGACAGTATTGCAATTTCGCGTATTGAAATTACATATCTATTTCAAATTACTAATGTGTATTTTTTTTACAGGTAAGCACCGTTGATGTTTGGCCTCCAGTGACCTCCATCCATATACCTATATAACACTCCTTGCAGAGCTAGACTGGGTGAGATAGATAAATAATTTCCTAATATAAAGAAACTAGCTGACCCGGCAAACGTTGTTTTGCCATATTACGGGTATAAAAAATAGCCTACGACCTATTCTCAGACCTACCGATTACAGAGACAAAAGTTTCATAAAAAATCGGTCAAGCCGTCTCGGAGGAGTTCGGTAACAAACACCGTGACACGAGATTTTTATATATTAGATTTTCTTACGGATAGAACTAGACAAGTCTTCTTTTTTAGTAAAAGTGAATAGACCGTAAGTTTAGATTAAAAGTTGTCATTTGAACCGTTGTCGTACTATTTCTGTTTCTGTTTTCTCGGCATTAATCCACTTAAGGTATGATTCTTTTGACGAGCAAATATGAAGCCTTTTTTTTGCGCCATATAGGAGCATCACATTTATAAAGCCAAAGAAGTCAAGACCATTACGCCCCAGTTTACTACATCGTCAATTTATAATTTTCTTACCCGTATGGATTATTCCAGAATTGTATAGCTTCTTTCTTCCGTTACGATTACCAATGTTTACCAAAAGTGTTAACCTTCTTTCGTATACGCTTTGAACAACCATTATGGTTCTTTTCCGAAGCCAAGCCCCCAATATTCAAAATAAGAGTTTTACGATTGGTTCACCCGTGCGTCAGAGCTGTGTAATTGAATTACGGCCCACCGCTCATAAATGGGTTAGGTTAGTGGCCCGGCTTCCCTGCTACTCTGTACGCTACGAGAAGCGAGGCGTCATTATATACCACGTTACTCCACTACAGAGTTATTGTTTCTAATATTAACTGTTTGTACGTAGCTGCTATAGTTTCATTCAAGTTCTAACTTCGAATTTATTTAAGAACCGTTGATCGGCATCACGAATACATAGTGAAACCATTGTATCTATTCTACAATGCGAATGTCAATTGACATTTTGTCAAAAATCATGGCGATAGAGAAATAGTATGGGTGTCTTGGGTGCAAGCATAATGTAGCGATCGAAAACTTTTTGTTGACGTCATTATGTCAGCACATCCTGTACTGGAGGTACGCACTAGAAATAAATGCACTTGGGTCCTGTCTTGAAAATGAAACAATTTCATACGTGAAATAGTTTTTTCCCACTCTCAAATTATGCATAAATAAATAAATAAATAAATGTTACCGTGTATATTTTTTACGAATATAAAACTATTTCTCCTAAACAGCAACAGCAATCTTTGGCCGGAAGCGGGCAATGTAATCCAATTCACTAGACGATCTATCACTGTAACTGATATTTATTGTTGACTGAGGGCGTAAGTCACAGCGGTATGTCTAAACCTACATCGTCTCCGGCGCACGAGGGCGTAAATCTGTGTTTATATGTCTTTCGACCTATTTGCAAGCCGTGTGTCGGTTTACATTGACGATGTTCTAACTTCTAACTGCCTGTTAGCATTTTCGCTTTACGAGCACTAGTTACGATTGCTTTGTTTAAGCTAGAGCAGATACACATCGCTTCCTAAATCCTCTCATTCATTCTCTCATGCGTATACAATAGGCGCTGTAATTAATACGTAAGTGCATGATTTAACCACTCAAGTGTCTGATTGATTGACATTATCGGCCTCGCAAGGTTATCCATCATGTGCACTAATAGCAATCTAATTCCAAAGCTTCTAAAGCGCCAGGTTAAACGCACTTTTGGTTGTTTTTGTATTATTCAATGCTGTATCTCCGTCGACCTCTAAGTCTTGATGCATTGCATGCGTTCGCTGCCGGATGTTAACTTTATCGAGAAAGTAACGTTTCGATTGTGCAACGGGTTTTCTAAATTTAACGATATATTACGTGTTTCTAATTGAGGTATCATAAGATCAGATTATTGTTCGCGTGCTGCGACACATTGGCTAACAAATGCAGAGCGGTTTCGTGATTTGAATTCGATACTACGAGGCGCGAATGAAATTCTTTAAGAACTTTCTACAATCTAAAGAGATATTACGTTCCTTCGTTTCATGATCCTGAATGCTAATTATCAACTTCACACAGTAATTTGCATAACAGTAAAAAAAATATTTTACAGAAATGTAATATTGTTGGAACTTGGCACAAATAAATTTTCTGTCCTTAAAACGCAGCACATCAAATGAGTATTAACTTATATTCTAGCAGTAATAAATAAACTGAGACGCCGATCGCTTTAATTTCATCTATAATACGGTTTCTGTGTATGCACAATAAGAAGTAAGAGGAACATAGTTTGTGTGGTAAAAGTTACTTAAAAGTCAAACATGTTATGCTATTGCTTGTTCTTGCTGTATGACTTGCCTTTTTATTTGAGACATCTGCATGTAAAATTAGTGAAATCTGATTTGTCGAAGATGGCACAACGTTATATCATCAATGTTGATTTGGTTTTTGCTGTGCCAGAAAATATCACGGTCTTCAGCGTCATGTTTACTCCATGTTATCTCGTAATACCTGATTTACACTCTCGCCTCGTGCTTCGTCTCGTGTCTCGGCTCGGCGTCGCGAGCGTTGCGAAGTACGAGACTAGGCGCGAGACGAGCCGCGAGCATCTATTCACACTCCCGTACCACTACCATGAGTTTACACTAGTTTACAGTGACCGTACTCGCTAGCGACGGCGTAAGTGATTTGTATGGAGAATTGTACTTCCGTAGGTGATCGCTAGAGGCGCTGTACAATTCTCCATACAAATAATTTACGCCGTCGCTAGCGAGTACGGTCACGTAAACTAGTGTAAACTCATGGTAGAGGTACCGTCTCGTTGCTCATATCGCAGTTTGTCTCGCCACTCGTACGCGAGTGTAAATGAGCTATAATGGTTTTTGAATAGCTCCATTTTTAATGTCGAAAGCTGGTTTAAGATAATGAGTTATTGAGTCGCGATTATTCACTATTTTAATACGTGTTTTGTAAAACACACAGTACCTTACCTACGCCTAAAATAACAGTTATCTCTGAACACCAATCTATTCAGCTATTTTATCTTTCTAGTATCAAAAGTTGAAAAGTTATATGATATTTTTGAGACTGATAATATTTTGTTGCACTGCCTCTCTGTAATGTTAGACTTTTACTGGATCGCTTTATTCGGGCCGATGTAAATTTATGAACAGGAAAATCTGTAAGTATATAATATTCGCTTGTAAAAATGGACGAATTCCGAATCATCTTATTTTTCAATATTATAAAGAGACTAAAATTAAAAAAAAAGAAATCGGATTACGGCGACAATTATTTTTTTTACCTTTTATATTGTTCTGCCATTCCTTCAAGCGACGACTTTAATAATGTTAATTTTAATTCATCACAAAAAATACCTATGTATTTTCCGCTGCAGTGCAGTAGAACTGGTTTTGTATGGTGAATATCCGCCTGCCGGCGGTCCCCATGACGTCACCCCATGGTCCGCGGGCTCCCTGGACCGTGACGTCGTTTCCGTTGCCGCATCCGCCTTCCACCACAAATTATGTCAACTGTTAAATCGAATTTTCATTTCGTAATTTAAAATTGTACAGCACGGAAGCCTTTCGAAAACAAAAAAATGTCATCACATCTCCAATGGCGACCACTTAGATCTCTAATACTCTATAAATTAAACTATTACGCTTTTCGTAGGTTGTACACGCTTAAACCAAAGTACCTGGGCGACCGGCTGAAACTCGGTACCAAGCGTTTTCCCAGAGATAAGACCAAGCTAGATCAATTTTTCATCCCCGAAAACCCCCACATACCAAATTTCATCGAAATCGTTGGAGCCGTTTCCAAGATCCTGATTATATACGTGCGGGGGAGGGGGGAGGGGGAGGGGGTGCGGGGATTTCCAAGCGGGGATGAAAATTTCATTGATTTTGCCGTAGGATGCACCGTTTTCAAGATATTTGACAAAAACACCGGAGGGGGTGGGGGTGCGGGGGAGGGAGTGCGGGGGCATCAAAGGGGGGATGAAAATTTCATTGATTTTGCCGCAGGATGCACCGTTTTCAAGATATTTGTCAAAACACCGGTTCTCGTCCGATCACTGAGGTTAAGCAACGTCGGGCGCGGTCAGTACTTGGATGTGTGACCGTCTGGTTTTGTTTTTTGAATGTTTTGTATGACGTTGTCACGTTAAACTATCGTCCATAAACCGACTTTACAGGCAAGCGGTTTTTCCTGTTCTGTGCTCCCAATAGGGAACGTGCACATAGACGGTGCTGCCAACTGGTGCCATCAATTTGAATGTTTTACCCTGATAAGTTTATTTTACTGTCCACATAGTGTCTCTTCTGTCGCATTAGTGCTGCCGCCTATAGTTACAGCACGTTCCCTATAATACTTTGTCTCACAAAAGAAGAAACTTGACGTTTTCTCATGAAAAATAAACTTAAAAAAAAACTAAA
The DNA here is from genome assembly GCA_947859365.1 of Archips crataeganus. Taxonomy (NCBI): domain Eukaryota; kingdom Metazoa; phylum Arthropoda; class Insecta; order Lepidoptera; family Tortricidae; genus Archips; species Archips crataeganus. The sequence continues at coordinate 6,651,815 of OX402053.1, read as the reverse complement.
AACCTTAAAAAAAAACGTGGAATCGAACCGAGGTCGTCTGGATCCGTGACCCCCCGATTTCTACTGCGCTATTGTGATCCGCTCTATGGCAGCGAAATTTAGCTTTGTATATTATATGCATACAAAAATAGCCGGAAAACACGAGTAAAAGCGGTTTTCTGAAAATGAAACATAGCTTGATCAGTTTTTCATCCCCGAAAACCCCCACATACCAAATTTCATCGAAATCGTTGGAGCCGTTTCCGAGATCCTGATTATATATATACAAGAATTGCTCGTTTAAATGTATTAGATTAGATAGATAAAAAGTAAGTATAGTGAGGCCAGGTAAAACTACGCCTCCTATCGTATACGTATTCGTTACTCAATAAGTGTTAGCAATGCCACTTTACGAACACTTCAAGGCGTAGTTTAAACCGGCTTCATTTTGCCGTAGGCAAAACAAAGTCTTTGCTTGCTTTTTATTTGGTCTGAGTCTGAGACTACAACTACACTGACATAAACTGAGGGGACAAAAACATAAAGCAATTTTAGTTCATCCGCATACTTACGTAATGCCGGGAATGAGAAATGGCATGCTTCATAACTTTCTGCTGAATAAACATTCTCATCCAGTTGGGAATTTGGCTGGCATCTCTCAATTGTAGATATCTCTTTAAATATTTTTATTGCAGCACCAATGTTTATTTTGTTTATTCTGACTCGTAATTGTCTGTCGTTCGATAATTGCATGCATCATTGATAATAAAACATGAGGAAGTTTATGGAAAGCTAATACTGGTAAAACAATACCTCCATTACTGAACCACAAGTAACCAGAGCCTGGCGATGCGAGTTCGCGGAGCAGAGGCACGGCATGTTCGATGTCGTTTCGTGTGTCGTATTGCTTGCCACACGATACCACGCTATCAAGTTGCCGTGCTTTAATTAGTTCGTATAGAAACGCTTGCTTGTTCATTATGAGCCTTAGATACTTTCCACAACACCAATTATGCACATCTATTATTGATTCTATTCTCAATCATAAACGGCTATTTACTCGTATACTTTGCAATAAAGGAACACCTCGCTGTCGACTTTTATTGACATTCTGTTTTTATAACGAAATGGTAAATTTTGACTTACGTGAACACGGACAGCCTGGCTTCATAAAAGTTAATATTGAATGTTATCGTTGTCATAATCGCACAAACCAGTGCGAAGCGTAATCTAGGTCTGAAACACTTCAAATAGAAAGCGGTGTCAAACAATGTGGCGAACTGAGTGTCTCGTAACCTTTATGAAACGTGTGCATGCAAATCGAAATAAATTTATTGTGCAGCTAGATTTTAATCCGAGTGCCTATACGAAACTGGATCTCATGAAGTTGAATTAAAAGGCGTGAGCGAGGCTGCAGAGAAAGTGTCCCACTCACGGAACAATCGATTGCCGTTCTTTGAAGTGTCACCAAGACGTATGATAGATATCTCACCGTCATACTTCCTAGAAACTGTGGCTGTGCAACCAGGCTCTTAATCGTGCACAGAATTCCGAGTACGTAAGTTTTATTTTGATAGTCATTGCCATATGCCGCGCCGCTGTCACCAAGTCGTGTTGATATTTTATGAACTGCTATATTTAACGCCCACGTGTTTACTGTAAAATACATAAATAGTTTAGTTTTCTTTTCAAGTAAATATACCAAGTTAATAGCTGCGTCTGTGGGAGGCGAAAGAATTATGCTAAAAACGGTATGGGGCTATAAACATGCTTGAAATTGACCCAAATTATCAGCGCTTGGCGCCGCTTCCTTATTAATAATGCATTTATTCAAGAATATTATGTGTTTACTTAATTAAGTTCAGTTCGTATTGGCTTGATACTGAAATAATAACGTATCTAACCGATAAAAGAAACAACGCCGTTAGCCGGTTTACTCATAGTAGAACAACAACAGAAATTCTATTTTTGACTTTGAACACCGGAGCGGAGAGATACGGCGCTTCATTCACAGCTGCGATGATTCACTGTATTGTTCGCGCCTACACTTAAAACTCTTTAAGTAAAGTTTCCAGGCTATAACACTGTCGATCTTCAACTAGATACTGTGCGGCCGACCCACTTGAACGCGCCGAAAGAGATATCGTTTATCTTTTGTACTCGGTGTTGGACCACTCCAGACTTTTTTGTGTGGTGAAACACTAGCTTTTCAGCTGCGTTGATAGAGGTATTGAACGTTATTATGAAATCAAATGTTCTAGTCGTCGTGGTAAAGATACAGGATCAGGCCTAGCTGACACGAATACTGCCAGAAAAGGCAGTGGCGTGCAAGTCGCTGCTTGACGGAGGGCCGGCCTCATTAGTTCCGTTAACCGTGCCATACCGACACCGCTCTGTCACGTAATGGCTCTAATGATGAATATTAACTGCAACAGTATTGTCATTTGAAACGAAGTTCGCTTTTATGGTCGGCTCTTGTTGCAGAAGCGTGAGAATTCACTTAATGTAGTTTTCTGTTTATACAAGTTAGCTATGAAGTATCTTTTTTTGTACTTATTTTTTCAACTTCATTTTTTTTTTTTTTTTATTACTTTTACGGTCATCCCGTGAAATCATACATTTCGTACTAAATACAAACTGAAATATAGATGCACAGAAAAAAACCCCCAGAAAAAAGACCAATGCTGGGAATCGAACCCAGGTCCTCAGCATTCCGTGCCGCGTGCCATACCCCTACACCACCACTGGTCTAGAGATTAGACACGAATCTTTCCTATACATCATACATTTCAATCTGCTAAATCATCACCTTATGCAGTGACAAACGCACATCTATGTTACACCCTCATCGAGAGATTTTAACACTCCTTCGGAACTAACCGCTCACCTGGACAAGAGATGGCGCTACTGTGCAACTTTAAACAAGTTAGCTATGAAGTATCTTTTTTTATACTTATTTTTTCAACTTCATTTTTTTTTTTTTTTTTTTTTTTTTATTACTTTTACGGTCATCCCGTGAAATCATACATTTCGTACTAAATACAAACTGAAATATAGATGCACAGAAAAAACCCCCCAGAAAAAAGACCAATGCTGGGAATCGAACCCAGGTCCTCAGCATTCCGTGCCGCGTGCCATACCCCTACACCACCACTGGTCTAGAGATTAGACACGAATCTTTCCTATACATCATACATTTCAATCTGCTAAATCATCACCTTATGCAGTGACAAACGCACATCTATGTTACACCCTCATCGAGAGATTTTAACACTCCTTCGGAACTAACCGCTCACCTGGACAAGAGATGGCGCTACTGTGCAACTTTAAACAAGTTAGCTATGAAGTATCTTTTTTTGTACTTATTTTTTGAGGGTGTAACATAGATGTGCGTTTGTCACTGCATAAGGTGATAATTTAGCAGATTGAAATGTATGATGTATAGGAAAGATTCGTGTCTAATCTCTAGACCAGTGGTGGTGTAGGGGTATGGCACGCGGCACGGAATGCTGAGGACCTGGGTTCGATTCCCAGCATTGGTCTTTTTTCTGGGGGGTTTTTTCTGTGCATCTATATTTCAGTTTGTATTTAGTACGAAATGTTTTCTGTTTATGTTGAATACATACCAATTTAAATGATTAGGATATTATTATATGTTTAAAATCGTGTATTTTTTAATTATTTCTGTAGTACGTTTTGTGTTTGTCTAAATTCGGTTTGCCAGTATAAACCTAATTATATCTAAAAAAAAGTTCTAACACCTGTCCCTATCAGATACACCTAAATGAAACATAAATGGGTGAAATTGAAAAAGTTAGACACCTTAACGACGGTAGTTAAAATATGTATGAAAATTTTCCGTTGTGACACGAAAAATAACCATATTATTGTAAGAGCAACTTTTTCCAGTCAGTCGTTTTGGAAGTCTTAACTACGATTAAACGTGGTCCAAATTTTTGGTCTCCACCCAAATACATCCCAATAAACAAAGCACAAAAACAAAGTAGAAAGGTCAAAGATCTCATTGATCTTATCGCACAAACAAACGAATACGGGACCACTTGATGTAGCGTGAAATAAATAAGTTTGGTCAGTCTTAATAAGAACATCGGGCCTTTCTAATCACATGTTCACGTCGAGGCTTGAGCACTTGACGTCCTCAGCAGTGCAGACGACACGTCCATTAGAAGCCCTTAAGGGCTTTAAACAGACCAAGCAGATGATTCATTCACATTAACCCGAGCACTGATGCACTTATCTTCGGCTTAGGTGTACATCAATAACTCGGATCACCCATATCACCGCCTGTTTTCGCGGTTCGTTCGTGTAATAAACCCATGTTTCACACTAGATGCTGCGTTTTGTTGGCAACGTAATCTGCTTGTGTTAGTTGAGTAAGACCATGTTACGTGGATTTGTATCGTTTCCTTGATTTGTATTCGACTTTCTATTCTGATCTGATATAGATGATTTACTTAATGCTCTTGATGATGCAGCTAAATACCAAAACGTAGATTTAAAAGATATGGAATATCTTTAGTGGTTTAAAAGTAAATTTGCCGTTAAGTGGTAGTAGAAGAAATAATAGCGAATCGTGTTTCACAATGATATATTGGCTAGCAACTATCTATAATTGCCTTAACCGATTCAATAATGTGCGGTAAAATCATGTAGCTGCCCATTTCCCTGTGCTACGTATAAACTAATTTCTATTTGTTTGGCTGTTTAGAAATGTTGTTGATAGATAATAAAATTGAGTCCGTACCACGTACTACACGATGATGATTTGAGAAAAAAGGCTAAGGGTTTCTAGTTAGTATTAATATGAAAGTGGACATACGAGGGGCGTTCAATATAAAGTGAGAATGAGATGCAAACTCTTTCAATATTAGGAAATTAAATACTCGCCGGTAAAGCTAATCTATCTAGCTGATTGCTATGAAAAAAAAAACTAACTGTCTTTTGTTTAAAAAAATATACGGTAATTTCTTTGCAATGCTATTGAGTACGTTAGCGAAAATGGAGAAAATTGAACTGCGCGCCGTTATCAAATACTTGTATTTGAAAAATTTTTCTACGGACTAAGTCAATTTGGATTTGCGGGACACTTTAGGGTCTAATGCTCCTCCGTATTCGACAGTCGCACGTTGGTGCGCCGAATTTAGACGTGGAAGAACATCGACAATGGACGACCCCCGCTCCGGACGCCCTACTACAGCAGTACCTGAAGAAATTGTGAAAAAAGTCGAAAACTCAGTTTTGGCGGATCGTCGTGTCACAGTTCGTTTTATTGCTGAAAATGTAAAGATTTCAACGGGGAGCGTGCATAATATTTTACATGAACGCTTGGGTATGAAAAAGGTATCTGCGCGTTGGGTACCAAGAATGCTTACTGACACGCAAAAACAAACTAGACTAGAGATTTGTCAAGAAGCTTTGAACCTGATGCAGCAAGACCGGGAACTTTTTTTGGCGCGATTTATAACAATGGACGAAACATGGCTCCATCATTACGACCCTGAAACGAAACTGCAGTCTATGACGTGGAAAAGGCCATCATCTCCAACTCCGAAGAAATTCAAGGTGAGCCCATCTGCCGGTAAGGTCATGGGCTCTGTTTTTTGGGATGGTAAAGGGGTATTAATGATTGAGTATCTCGAGCATGGAGCCACTATTACGGGCACTTTATACGCCAAACAAATAGCAACATTGCGCAATGAGATCCGCGAAAAACGGCGAGGTAAACTCTCGAAAGTTGTGCTGTTCCACCAGGACAATGCCCCGGCACACAAGTCCGCCGTTGCAATGGCTGCAATTCGTGATGCTGGGTTCGATATCCTTAAGCATCCTCCGTATTCACCAGATCTCGCTCCCAGTGATTTCTACGTATTTCCGAGATTGAAACAATACCTGAGAGGCCAGAAATTTGAAGACGACGACGCGGTAGTCGCTGCAGTACAAGATTTTTTAAGTACTCAAGATGAGCCTTGATGACCTTTTTTAAAAATGGAATTTTAAATTTAGAAAAAAGATATACTAAGTGTATTATGCTAAAAGGTGACTATGCCGAAAAATAAAATGACATTTAGTAAAAGTTGTTTATAACATACTCATTCTCACTTTTTATTGAACGCCCCTAGTATTATGTCGCCAATTGGCAATCAAATTAACAGTACTCAGTTCATTCTGAAAAGGTACACATTTCTTTCAAATCCAGTACCGCTAGTAATAGAACATGGATATTCCTTATTATCATTCAGTCCGCTTTGTACTGTAGCTGCAACATTACCAGCAGTTTCGTTGTCGTACTTTGCGCTGCGCGAGAGTGCCCATCGCGCGCGGCGGATTACCGCTCGAGCTCATTGCACATGCGTGCGTGCACATGGCGTCATGGCCCCGAGGTTTCTAACGCTCATAAGTATTTCAACTTACATCCTACAGCGCCGCTTACTAATGACCAGTACCAAATTTATATCGTCGGTTTTAGTCTACTTCAAAAGAAGAAAAAAAATGAAAAAGAAAAAGAAGAAAAAAGAAAAGAAGGAGGTTCTCATTTCGACGGTTTTTTTATACAATACGAGTACAACAATATCTAGTGTCATGAATATTCATTTTTGCATTGTTTTATATTTTCAGGATTTTCACTCATACTTAGTTGTTATTACACCCGGGGGGACTTAAGCGCTACAATTTAGTGCTAAAATAGTGCATTTTTCTCATTTTCTTTTCATTATTCAAGCGGAAGCTAACTTTATCAATGAACCATGAACTCAAATCCGTAAGAAGTTTTTAAAGAGGAAATTACAGATATACTTAAAGGTCATAAATATATATGTACTATTTTAAGAAGACATTAGAATAACAATAAAATCGGTGAATATATTAGACGTGATGGTTGCATAAATCTTAAAATATTGATCAAGTTATTTATTCAACAAAACAATTTTTTTTAAACAGAACTATAATTAAAATACATACTATAAAGATCAGCCAGCACCAACCAGGCTTCCTAAATAGGAACTGAAATATTTGATCAGATGATTAGGCTAATTTCACTGAGCACCTTTAAGTTTTTCATCGGAGTTCTTAATTCAAGATAAAATTAACCTTTAGACACCGTACGCTTTTAACATCGACTAATGTATGGAAACATTTGTCAACCTTTATTAAAAATCTCGAAGAACATCTACAGGGATTTTCAGTCAAACCAACCCAACCATCTGCTGAAATAACGACCGCTTTAGCCTAGTTGGTAGTGACCCTGCCTACGAAGCAAGAGGTCCTGGGTTCAAATCCCGGTAAGGGCATTTATTTGTGTGATGAGCACGGATATTTGTTACTGAGTTATGGATGTTTTCTATGTATTTTAGTATTTATTTATCTATATAAGTATGTTTATCGTCGTCTAGTACCCAAAGTACAAGCTTTGCTTAGTTTGGGACTAGGTCGATTTGTGTAAGATTGCCCACTAATATTTATTTATTTATTTAAATATAACGGATTAATTTTGAGACAGTCTGGATATTTATAACCTCGACTGCACATACTTAATGTGTAGTACTCAACAGACAAGGGAGTATTTTGGTAGGAAAGGAACGTACTGGGAACATATTTCGGAAATCACTCCGCTCTTATTTAAAATTCATTCATTTGGTGAAGTACCTGAGTGACGTGATTTTAAAAATCGTATGTATATAATGTTTATTATGAAATATGTTATCCGGTATACTGTAATATACATTAAATATATGGGTCTGATCCATTTGCAATTAACTTAAATCACCGTAAGAACTGATTATGAAACGATTTCATGATTCCCAATATCCCTAGGTTTGCAACTGATGATGATTTATCGATATCGACGTCGATGACAACATCCTCTATTATAAACTTTTTCATGACAGAACATTAGAGAGGCGACTTTCCATATCGATTAGTGGATACCAATTCATCCTTTTATAACTCTCGCACTCATATGGATTAAATTATATTTTTTTTACATTGAATTATAAAAACTTGAATCATAAAGACCTAATGTTAGAAAATAATGCTTCCAAATATGTGAGTCCAATTTGCAGAGAATAGGAGTATTTTGACCCTTAAAATGGCGGCTTATTACGAGTAGATAAGCCTCTTTATTTTAAGCTTTTTCAGCTGTGACCAATCTACAACAAACTAGAATTTTTCTATGACATTATGAAAAAAAAAACAATAAATGATATACATTTGTCATTGATGATTTTGTTTGTTACTAACTTTCTTTAGGATCGCGTTAAGAGCTCGCAACAAACAGTTCGACGTAAATTTTACTCATATTGCTCCTTGTCTCCAGCCAAATGACTTTTATAACACTGTATGCAATTTAAAAACGCATTGAACGTATAAATTTACCCGATATGCACTCTGCTGAACTGATAAGGCATCGAAGTATCGCTCGACTCCCACGAAATTGCCCTGTCCCGACCATTATGCCTAGCGGTCTGACACTGGGTCAATATTTTATCTGAACCAATCCCGCGACGGATCGGTCAACGATTCTTAACTGTTTACTTTTGTAACTTAGTTATCGTCACTTGTACTTGTTATTGAATTGAAGTTTCAATTTGCTTAGATTTCATTTATATACACTGTTTGCGCCTGGCGCCTTTAAGCTTCAGACTCGCATCGAATGAAAGGACAAACTAAAGTCAGATAAACGAATGAGGTTCATAATCAAAAAAAAAAGAGAATAAACTTGTATTCAAACGCATTAGTTCGAATAATAAAGCATAAGTTTGTGTAGCCAATCCTATCTATATGTAAACAATCTGACGGGTTGTTGTCACTTGCTATTTTTTTGTACCATACTTGCGAACTCTACATTTTGCAGTCATATCATAGGATTGATTACACATTCGCGACTACCGCGTATTATATTTTCACTTTCCCAGGTTATATGCAAGGGCCGCAGCCGCAGTTACGAGTACAACGGTTTCTTGTGTGTAAATCTGCCTTTAAATAAGTTTGTTTATGTTATATTGACCGCTTAGCGGAGAGCTAGCGGATGCCGGCCTGCTGGTCGCGTAGCCCCAATGCGCACGAGACCTCGAATTATGGCGTAATTGAGCCAATTCACAATTTGCGCTGTGTGAATGTATAAAAATTAACGTTTAGCAGCGCGGTTTGCTGTTAAAAATCTATGCTATTTAGAAACGTGGGTTAACATGTTCGGTTGTGAAACTGTACCGTTTAGGGAAACGATGTGTTATGAAACGTACCTATTTGCGCTTTTTATGGTCACTTAAAATCCCTTTGTATGACGTGGTTTAACGAGAAAACATTATACACCAATGTATTGTGAAAACGTTTACAAAAAGACGGAAAATATATAAATTTAAATTTACCGTCTTAGGTACTATTTGTATTACTAATACTAATACTCTAGCGCAACTTATCAGAAACATGTGAGATTTATGAAACTATCGAACCTTATTCTATTGTTATTAGTCGTCCCCATTGAATGCGCGTGTTTAATTGTGATTAATTTGTTTCGCACGCTGCAATTCATCACCGCTGAACAGATGGTGGGTGCAACAATCGGTGCCCACGCGCACGTTGAAACAATGAAACTAAACGCTCGCCTTGTAAGGGGACGGCCGTACGAGTCAATCGACTTATCTCTAACCGCATACAAATGTCCGTGTCCTTCTGTTTTATTTGGCAAACCCACTGATCTAACCAAACTTGTATTTTTCTAGTGTATTCTATTTGTCTTAATAGTCTTGCCGACAGTAAGGTTGATTGCATGGCAGAGTGTCATTACAGTTTGTTGGTGTTATTAGTGAATTGCGTGTTTCTGTCCTTGCCGTTAATAATAACGTTATTGAGACTTCAATAAGCATGCTATCTTCAGCACTATAATTATTTAAACGAAGATACTTAGTTAGACACCGTGAAATTTTAGTGGTTGTTTTCCCGAAACGAGGTGATTTAGTATCGATTGTACAATCGATTTATAATTACTATTTTGACTAGAGTCAAAAATCCAATTGTGAAAAACGAAAGTCGAAAATGACCGCAAACCAATAGTAACGCTTCGTTGGTACCTAACCTATCGTACGATCGTACGCTACTTGTACCAACGAAGCGTTACTATTGGTTTGCGGTCATTTTCGACTTTCGTTTTTCACAATTGGATTTTTGACTCTAGTCAAAATAGTAATTATAAATCGATTGTACAATCGAAACTAAATCACCTCGTTTCGGGAAAACAACCACTAAAATTTCACGGTGTATATAATTTCAATCAACTACTTCGAATATTGAAATTTCAAAGCAGCGGTTATTACACCCATGGCTCACTGAACTATTTCAGAGAATTTCATATTGATAATAATAATAATAATAATAATAATAATAAGTTGATAATGCCTCTAGTTTGCCTTTGTTGGTCGCCTAGAGTGGAGCGCAAGAGCTAATGCTCGAAGGATGGATGTGTTTCCGTAAGTGGCGAGTTGGCATTCTGAAGTTTAAAGTCCAGGAACACCTCTCCATCCTTAGCCGTTCACACCAATGTTGCCGCCTCGTTGCCCCGAGTGGGCAATAGTTTGAGGGCCCCATTTAGTGAATGGCGAGTCACCGCCTACCAAAAGTTCAGTTTATGAGATATTGAAATGGTAGGTGTCCGTTATCTCACTCCATAGCCCGGTAATCCTGTCCACAACATCCCAACCCCATAGCCAATTCCATGTCGATTCCTACCTGGCAATAGTTTGGCAACTGTGGGGGACTGTCCGCTAGCACATCCTCATGGTGTATTAGGGGATAGACCCCCATAGTTGCGCCCATCTCATTTATATTATATGGTACCAAAGGCCTCTTCATGTTGGCTTCGGCCCCATGTATGCCTTTCAAATGACCGGGTCCCCATGGGCCCGTGATCGGAAATCCGTACCAACATAATAATAATAATAATCGTTTATTGATATAACTGTATCATATTACACGATGAGGTTGAGGCCTTCTAGTAGGTAAGTAAATTACCTGTAGCAGAAGACCTCGCTCTTCCAAAAAATAGAACATTTCTCAGATTACAGTCTGCGTTCGTACAATATTTACTAAAATACTTAATCTATTTCTTAAAAAACTAAAGCATGAGTGTGTGTGTGAGTGTGTGTGTGTGTATGTGTGTGTGTGTGTGTGAGAGAATGTGTGTGTGTACATGTGTGTATGCATGTGTCACCAAACCAACATACAAGATAGCAAAAGATAGTATAGGTAGCTACATTAATACAAAAGGATCTTTTCACATTCACTATAGGTAAGATCCGTGATATAACTAATCAGCGCTTTTTTACAATCAAACAGGTTCAGGGAGAAAATTGGTATTCTTCTATTGATTACATTATACATATGCGGTGATTGTATACAGTACTGTCTGCTTACAAACACAGATTTGAAAGAGGGGACAGGAGCAACAATGACTTCTCTTCTACGCTTGGTAGTCTGAGGTTTAAAAGTTAGGTTTACATGCAGTTGATGGAACTTAATTTATGATTGTTTGTTACAGCGCAAACTTTATGTGATGGGTCCCAAATGGAGGAGATAGGTGGTGACGATCCTATAGATACACAGAGCGTTGTGATTAAGTTTTTGTACTTTTAGAAGACGTCATTCCAAGTACTTCTGCGTTTTGTAGGGATTCACTTAATGAATAAAGGTGAACTGTCTGTTATTGGCGTTATTGCTAAATGTGTATACAATAAGACTAGGAATTATTGGACGCGTGATTCTAATTGGATTTATCTGGCCCCTGTTCGGCACACGGATCACAGCACGTGCTCGGGTTCTAAAACGTGCCTTTCAAGCACCTTTGTAGATCTTTAGTCAAGTTCACCTGTATACCTACTTTATGCCTTGCTTGAACCAATGTAACTTTTTATCATAAACCACATAAACTAACTTTACTGACTAACTGAATTGCTAGCTTAATCTTTTGTGCCCGTTGAGAGATATGATATTGATCATGAACATTTACGACGTACAGAACGTCAACTCAAAAGCAAAGTAATTTATCTACTTTTGATTTCATCGCGTTATTTAAAGACCAGTTTCTAGTGTAATAAATAAATCATTTTAGTTAAACCTGTCAGCGTTCTACAAAATCAACTTCAGAAATTAGTCTTTAAACTCATTTACCAGAACTTGTGGAAATATTTCGACAAATTTTGGTAAACGACACTTAATGCTTTGTTATGTTACCAAACATTTTTGCAGAAATCATTGCATTCGGTGCACAGATCGTCACTGTCAGGTTGAAACAATTGATTGGCGTCAGAAATGCCTTGAAATTCTTGCAATTTGACACCGCATCGACAGACACTTCGAGACCGGGGGATCATATTTAGGTCTCAAGTTGGTTTATTAAATGTCTTGCGATTTTATACATGCAATACAGCATTACGTTTGTAATGAATGTCCATTAAAATTGTGTATGAACAGTTTGGTTTCGTGCATAGCTATTTGGGCGGAGCTCGGACGCACGCTCGACTGTACACAGGCATGCGGCGTTTTCCGTATGCGTGAGGTGAGCTACATGCAACTAAACGAACGGTATTTCATTATCACATATCGTATTTCTTAATGGCCTTAATGCACCTCTCGTTGTTTCCGAAGAACTATATTCCTGGTTTATCTATCGAAAATTATTCGTTTGTGAACTTTAAATGTGGATGGAACGTCCTTTGTGAAGCAGTAAGATAAAGCACGTTTCGTTTCGAAAGATCTACTTCCTATCGTTATACGGCCGGGTATTGATTTGATTGAGCAATTTAATACTTTTGGCTAATTTATGAAACATATTTTATATGTATTACATTAAAACATTAACATACATGAAATGTGAACCAAATATAATAGTTTAACTTAACTGTTTCAATCAAACCAGTGATGAAGTACCCCTATGTTTTGTATAATTTTTATTGAAAATGAACCTTGTCTGGACGAGCAGACCGGAGAGTGAAAGCACGTTACGCTTGATCGAGTCACGTCCCACCTTCTTTTATTTTGCCTTGCAAGTGTCAACTGTTTGCCAACAAATTGCCGGTAATTTCACCACCGTTTCGCTGGCTAATTCTTCTCAGTTAACTACCATAGATCGACAATGGACCCCGATTAAAATCAAAACTGGCCATTACAGAATACAAAACAGTCTAATTATCTCAAGACAAAGCTTAGGAAAAATTTCAACGTCGAAAACATTTTCTCAGACTTTTAATACGACTTCCGAAAAGTAAATAAAAGACATTGAAAACAGCTAGCTACGGCGACATCCAACTAAGCGAAAAAGTTGTTAAATTACCGCAGAAATTCACTAATTGCTTTCACTTTCAGACAATAAAATACCATGTTGAGCGAGGTTTCCCTCGGCAACAATTTCTCCACAAAACCGACATTATAATTTAACCTCTCCCTTAGCTAGTTTAAGTTTTATGTCTATTTCATAAATTGAACGAGAAATTGAATGAATAGGCATTATGTGGATTTTGGTATTTAAGTTCCCTTCAATTTCACATTGGCATACAGGTCAAATTAAACGATTCGGGTTTACTTGCCATTTTCTCGAACCATACCATTCGATCGCTGCCATAATTCGTGTCTGTTGTCATTGTGACGGAATAATATAGTTTCATGATCGCTACTCAAAGATAAATTATGGGCCAAGCTTCATCGTTTGATAAAACAACCTCTTTGAATAGCACTGCGTAGTTTATCTCTAACCCCCAATCACAAGCGATTTTTCCACGACCACGCCTAGTTAATATCACAAATTGTATAGTAATTGTACTAGTTCACTTTTTGTCCATATCTAGAGGTTTCATTACATGATTTTTTGCATTCGCATGGTCGAATATAATACGTTTCCTATTTTTTGCATGGCATTTTGTAGATTGTTGCCGAAGCAGGCTTAAGTCACGCCGTATGTATGTTTATTGTAATGTGTGGCAATTTATTGCGTAATACTTGTTCTGGAAGTACCATAATATTTGCGTAGATTAGGTAAAGAATTGTCAATACGGCGTTGATGACAATGGACATCATTACCATATTATTTTTCTAAAAATAGTTGTCGAAAAATTATATGGTTGATTATCTAGCGTCTTGCGTAGGACAAGCTTTGTTTTTAGAGTTTGTACAAGGTTCTTATTTGAAAGAGAACTGATTGATTATTTACATACCCAGTGGTGGATTTACCAGCAGGCTGAGTAGGCTGGAGCCTAGGGCGGCAAATCTTAGGGGGCGGCAAATTTGGCTCAATTTTTTTTTTCTATATAAATAAAAAGAAAAACCTTATTTTATACATGGAGAAAAGAAATTTCGAAAATTTAACAAAAACTACGATATTTTATAGTAGTTCCAATCATTTATTTTCTCGATGACGGCTCCCGTAGAATGTAACTGCATTTAGTTACGCAAAAATTAACTTTTAAATGCGAGATATAAAAAATACGACAACTGCCTAATTTTGTTTCTTGATCCCATACAAGATTCATCTAAGACACATTGAGTCCATATTATGCTGTATTTTTTTTAAAGTACGATAATTAATAAACGTTTTAATAAAGTTACATTCTATGGCAATACAAATGTCATGTTATGATTGCCATAGAATGTAACTTTATTAAAACGTTTATTATTTATCGTACTTTAAAAAAAAACTGCTACTTATATGGACTCAATTTGTCTTAGATGAATATTATATAGGATCAAGGAACAAAATTAGGCAGTTGTCGTATTTATTATACCTCGCATTTAAAAGTTAATTTTTACGTAACTAAACAAAGTTACTTTCTACGGGAGCTGTCATCGAGAAAATAAATGATTGGAAATACTATTGTATACCGAATACTTACTCCAATGTCTGTAAGTATATGAAAAATTGCTAAGTGTTTTGTAAAGTATAGGTACTTTTGTAAACATGATTTTTTTAAATATTCCTATCCCATAAAAACATTTCATGTTAAATGTTGCCAAGACGAGACCATGTAGCTCGCACTGTCAAAAAGTAATCAGATCTCTTGTAGAGCCAAGTTTCTAACCCTACGTGCCCAGCTCTAAATCTATAAGCCCTAATTTTACACTAATTAATCTCGTAGGCGTGCAAACCGTGGCCTAAACTGGCGAGTCGGCCGCATGAACCTTTTGCAAGTCGGCATACCTATGGGCTTGAACTTAAAAATCTATTCAATCTTTTAAACTCTTTCCGTGCGGCCGACTCTCCAGTTTAGTCCACGGTTTGCACGCCTACGAGATTAATTAGTGTTAAATTAAGGCTTATAGATTTAGAGCTGGGCACGTAGGGTTAGAAACTTGGCTCTACAAGAGATCTGATTACTTTTTAGGGTTCCGTACCCAAAGGGTAAAAACGGGACCCTATTACTGAGGCTCCGCTGTCCGTCCGTCCATCTGTCCGTCTGTCACCAGGCTGTATCTCGGGAACCGTGATAGCTAGAGAGTTTAAATTTTCACGGATGATGTATTTCGGTTGCCGCTATACCAACAAATAAAATGGAATAAAATAAATATTTAAGGGGGCTCCCATAGAACAAACGTGAGTTTTTTTGCTCGTTTTTGCTCGATATTGATAACGGCCACAGGTAGAAGCTTGAAATATTCACAGAATATTTAATTATTATAAGTTTCAAAATAAATCATTAAATTAAAATAAAAAAATATTTATGGGGGCTCCCATACAACAAACGAGATTTTTATAGATAATTGTACGGAACCCTTCGTGCGCGAGTCAGACTCGCACTTGGCCGGTTTTTGACAGTGCGAGCTACATGGTCTCGTCTTGGCAACATTTAACATGAAACGTTTTTGTGAGATTTCATTTCTTTTTGGTAGGGGATGATTCACTAAAAATCCTGAAATACATATCTTATTATTTATAACAAGGATACCTCTATATCAATCAAAATTTGCGGAAGTCTCATACAAGCTTTCACCCCCTAGTTTAAGGGGTTGGCTGGCGGGGGGGGGGGGGGGAGTTTCGTTGTTTGTATACTATTACTAGCTTACATACCAAATTTCAGCTTTGTAGGACTTCAGCAAGTACCTTAAGAATTTTGATGATCAGTGACAAAATCGGGGGTTTTAGACATTGATAAAATCTAAAGTATAATAGCTACGACATTCAAACTTTTTAGGTTTCATGTTTGTACTAGTGTCATTATATCTTGAAATTTTCAACTATTTAACATCATCCAAAGCAAAGTTATAAGAGTTCAAAAAAACGACGAAACGTTTCGAGAAAAGGTAGGTAGTGCCCTTGCGCTCCGCTTGGCTCGTCTTGGCGGGGGCACTCCCGTGCCCCCAGATAGCGTTCAATACTATAATATAAATTTAGGGTATCAAATTACAGAGCTTAGTACAGTCAGACCAAGATAAGTCTTCAACAATTTTGATAGCACACGCAGTGTAAGTATTATATTATACGTCAAACTTGTATCAAATTATGACGTAAGTATAAATATCACATAGACTTCGTATGGTATCAAAATCGTTGCATACTTTATCTTGGTCTCACACTAGGGGCGGCAAAAATTTAATCGCCTACTGGCGGCAAAAGTGTAAATCCGCCACTGTACATACCTACCTACCTGTCTACGTAGTCCTCATCGACGCATTTTCGTGTCTTGACTCTTGTTTTATTAAACAAGTGTTGTGTTCCGTACGTATTCGAGTACAATATTTGTTACTGTTTTATGTTTCAAACGTAATCATATTATTAAACCAAATGAATAATAATGTATGGTTTATTTTGACTAGTCTAGTCTAACTCATCAAATTCGCATGTAAGCGATAATTATGATGACTTCGCAACGACAAGTTAACCATACAGCCGACGATTGCGAAACTAAGCCAAGGGGTAGGTATACAGAATGACTAAGCGAACGAGAATTCAGTTGAATCAATATTTTTAATTTAGCCTCTTAAAAAGAATGTCATTACCATATCTATTTTGCCAGAATGATTATATTTTCATTCATGATTAGACCCCAGATATATATTTGTCGCAATGACGTCACAATACGGTACTTAGTTTGGGGAGTAAATGGAACGGTGTTAATTAATACGAAGAACTAACGGGTTTTAACCGAATACATTTTAATAAGTAATTCACAATAAAAATTACTTAGTAAATTGAATAAATTGATGTTTAATGTTTATTTGGGCAAAAAACGGCACAATATAATGAATGAACTTAAAGAAAAACTTAAGTTATACATAGGCCAGCAAATATGCCACAGTTAATTTATGCTAATGAAGTAACACGTAAAAATACAAACAGCCAAAAATGAGAAAAAGAGAAACGGGCGTTAAATACTAAGTATAAATCTAAATAACACAAAAAAATAAAGTTTTGACAGGGCACCTTTAAACCTGCTAAGTGAAAGATTATACATATCTAGTTCCGAAAATGAACTATTGTATGTTTTATAAGCTCTGGATATAAAAGTATTAGAAGCATATTTACTACGAGTTAACGGATATAAAACAAAACAGTTTGTGAGCCTTGAATTAATACGAGGAACTCTAAAACATATTTTGATCAATATTATCTTTTGATATATTACTGTAAACCACATATTTGTAGGGTAAATTGGCTTTTCACGAATAAAAAGTAAGCGGCCGTAAAAACCAAAGTTCCATTCAGAAAATGAAACAGTGGAACATAATAACATTTTCACTTCAGTCACTTTTCATTCATCAAAAGCCAGTTCAACGTACTAATGTACGGTTTGCAGTAATATACCAAAAAAAAATATTGATTAATTTATTTAATTTACTAGGTAACTTTTATCCTGAATTACTAAAATGTATTCGGTTAAAACCAGTTAGTTTTTCGTATTAATTAACATCGTTCCGTTAACTCCCCAAACTACCCTATTGTGACGTCATTGCGACAAATATCCGAGGTATATTCATGATTACATAATTTATTGAATCAGGCGTTACTTTGCGGAGGTCCATATTAATGAACTAAAAAGTGAGCAAAGTAATTGTTTTAGTTCATTCATGATTACGACGTGAATACTATTTTATAACGTTTTTGACTGGGTAAAAAATAAGTCGTTTATTGATGACATTTTAATATCATAATAATAATCCCCTGCCTTATTAGAAACGGGGTGAAATCCGAAATTGCTTGTTACATACTGGTTGCTTTGACTTGCATACATGTTTGTGTTGTTAGTCGTCTCGCACGATCAATTTGTTCTGCTATTCATGGAAGGTGGAACTTGTTAATTAGAAAGATTTACCCATACACGGTGGCACGGCTCTCTCGCCTCTAGAAACCGAATGAATCATGCTATCGTTCAAGCTGTCATTTATTCCAAAGGCAAACGATTTAATGTTTATAGCGACCATAAAAACAAACTTATTAAGACTTGACTATTAAAATCCTTAATTTGACTTTTCTATGCCTCGTTAAATTTAGACTATTTGGTTTCTAACTTCGATCATTAATTTAATTGGTAGCATGTAATGTAATGAAAGATGTTTAAAGTGTGTGCATGCACCAAAACGTTCAGCTTACCTATTAGAGGTTCATTAATGTAATTATTATGTATTATTGACTTGTTCTTTTGCTTCCTCCGGCGCGGACTCGCAAACAACCTCGTTTTTCTCGTACACAATCTCTTAAGAACCTCGCTTAGCTAAAATAAATAACCACGCGTAGCGACGTGTGTGGCTTTAGGTTCCGCGAAGCCACTTGGCACCAACCAAAGTACACCGTGTAATTACTTAATAATACGTGTAACTCTTTATACGACAAAAGAAGAACGCGTTCTAGAAACATCTGCACTCAAATCACGCAATGTTTAATAAGAATGGGCAATGTTATGGCATACTCGTACACATTTCAGCCCGTACGGTGATGAGCTGACGGATCTATCAAACTTAACCGTTACTTATGTTTTCTTTTTATTCAATCACGACTTGAACAAAAGAGTGTGTAGACAGCCGAGTTCCGTACCGCGGATTGCTTCCATCAGTATTTCTTTCACATAATATGAAGCCGCATAGCTTGGCAGTGCACGATGTGAATAATAACAATCGGGATATAATCAAATGCTGCTATTATGGTAATATTAATTGAAAGAATTATAGACACGTTTCATACTTCCAGTCAAGTATTATGTGCAAAGATTTGATCCGGCGAGGTATGTTATGTATATTTGTGAATGACCTCTACACTTTTTTTAAACTATGCTAGATATTATATATTCGTGGTAGCCCGGTAATTTGACCTATGGCCTCTCACACAGAGGGTTGTGGGTTCAAGCCGGGGTTCGCACCTCGAGATTTTCGGAATTTATGCGCTTAAACATTTGAAATTTATTATGGGCTTTACGGTGCAAGAAAACATCGCTAGAAAACCAACGAAACCGGCGATGAAATCCAACGGTGTGTGTGAAGTTCTCAATCCGCACTGGACCCGCGTGGGAACTACAGCCCAAGCCCGCCCATTCTCAGAGGAAGTTTGTACCCAGCAGTGCGACGGTATATAGGCCAAAAAGATTAAACCTTAATCAAAAATTAATCAGAATTTATAGAAAGTTGAAAGACGAACATACACATAAAGCTCCTTTTATCACAGGGAGATGGAATACCTTCTTGATTAAGTAGCAGCTGCATGCTCTTACGTTACATGTTTCTTATAATCACCCCAAGTTAAACTAATACAAGTGATGCGTAAAACACAGAAATACTAATAATCATAGGAAATACTTACCAAAAGCGATTGGTTAATCTGTAATGATTTTCCGCTTTCTTACGTAGGGATAATCGATTTCTCATAGCTTATAATAAGCATCACCTCTTCAGTGGGTAAGTAAACATGGCTAGCACAAGATTGCCGCTCGCTTTGTCGCTATTATTAAAGAATCAGGATGACAATGTATTTTACCTCTACAAGTTAAATATGTAATTTGCAACGTTTGTGTGCTTTTTAATGTCAAAACTTGCAAGTTGAATTTCACCCACTTCTAATAATTGGTGTGACTTGAAATTTCAAGCAGTCAAGAAAAATTAGTAAGTAAAAAAGATTATTTGATATCAGACTAGAAAGAAAATGTTGCAGTTTTAGGTTTTAATACTATCACTGTCAAAATGACACAAAATCATTTTAAATTACTTTAAGTCTTGCTTTGTTTCGAATCCTATCCAAATAGCAACAAGGTCTAAACTGGCAACAAAGCAAGTATTCAACTCGGACAGAATAGTACACTACTGCAGCGGCCGCGAAACTGGGGATGGCCGGCCGAGTAGTTATAGATGGCCGAGTGTTAACGAGGCCATCTAGAGATACGAGACCGGCAATCCCTGTTCGTGGCCAAGGCTTGTATAGTTTTTCTCAAACATGCATCATCATCATCATCATCATCATCATCATTACCATCACCATCATCATTATCACCATCACCACCACCATCATCATCATCATCATCATCATCATCACCCATCATCACCATCACCCATCATCACCATCATCATCATCACCATCACCCACCATCACCATCGTCATCACCACCATCATCATCATCATCATCATCATCGTCATCATCATCATCACCACCATCACCATCATCATCACACCATCACCACCATCATCACAATCACCATCATCATCATCACTACCATCATCATCACCATCACCACCACCACCATCATCATCATCATCACCACCATAATCGCCATCACCATCATCACCATCACCCACCATCATCATCATCATCACATCACCATCATAACCACCATCATCATCATCATCATCATCACCGTCACCCACCATCACCATCACCACCATCACCACCATCATCATCGTCATCATCATCATCATCATCATCATAAAAAGAAAAAGAAAAGAAAGAAAACATTTATTACACAAACTAAAACATCGTCATCATCATCATCACATCATTATCACCACCATCACCCACCATCACTCATCACCACCATCATCATCATCATCATCGTCATCATCATCATCATCGTCATCATCATCATCATCATCATCATCATCATCATCATCATCATGAAAAATGAAAAAATGAAAAAAAATGAAAAAGTTTGTTCAACTTAAGGTAGGTTAACAATGATTAAAGGTTGGGGCCATCTAGTAAGTGTGAAACACACTTGTAGCAGAAGGTCCCGCTCTTGTATAACATATACACCGTGAAATTTTAGTGGTTGTTTTCCCGAAACGAGGTGATTTAGTTTCGATTGTACAATCGATTTGCGGTGGATGGTTTGCGGTTATTTTCGACTTTCGTTTTTCACAATTGGATTTTTGACTCTAGTCAAAATAGTAATTATAAATCGATTGAACAATCGATACTAAATCTCCTCGTTTCGGGAAAACAACCACTAAAATTTCACGGTGTATAATTACATCGAAAAACATTTAACTAAAAGTCTACTTAATTACAATTATCTTAACTACTTATAACTATGGTATTTGGGCATGCAAGTGTAAGTGCGCGCCTGCGCCTGTGCATATGTGTAAAGAAAAAGAAAAGAAAAGAAAGAAAATATTTATTACACAAACTAAATCATCGTCATCATTATCATAACATCATCAACACCACCATCACCATCATCACCACCATCATCACCATCACCATCGTCATCATCACCACCATCATCATCACCACCATCATCATCATCACCATGATCATCACCATCATCATCGTCATCATCACCACCACCACCACCGTCATCACCATCACCATGATCATCATCATCACAACCATCATCATCACCATTACCACCATCATCATCATCTTACCTTAAATAAGCGTAGTGGCAGAATGTCATAATGAACCAAAACGCAAATATTGCTGATAGTTTTTTTTTAATGGCTAAATAAATGCTATGATGCCATAGACCTATAAACGTCATGGTGCTGTGTCACATGAAACAATAGACGATCACTTTGCTGGCCTTGGCCAGCAATGTTGTATGAAATTCCATTATTGTCCTCTCGTCTAGCCGCACCTGCAACGTGACACTTCGTGGCGTATTATAAGGAACATAACGTCAATATTTCATAGCATGTTTGAGAAAAATACTTTTTAAGTATTTTAACACCTGGTTTCTGCCACTGGTATGAAAAAGTGGATGTACTTTTAAGCCCTGGTGCGCGATTTAGCAAGTACGACCCACCCATCCCTACTGTCAATTAAAAAAAAAAACTTTGTACATAAAACTATCAGCAGTTTTTACCCTTGTGTCTATTAAAATCCTTCATCGCGTGAACACTTATTCTTCATTTATAAATATTTTACAACAGAAAACATACGACTACTTAGCCGTTCTGTTAGAACAAAAATAGTTACTTATAGAATATTACAAGTAACGGTACGAGTAACTTGATGTCGAGTGCGAGGTGTCCGATTCTGCGTGTGCGCAGCGCGGAACAACCAGGCCATCAATCAGACACTTTTTATTCGTATCGAATCATTCACTGTAAGCGGACAGCTAATTTGGCGTTATATCAATATTACAGGCATGGTTGTTAATGGCAATAATAGTTTTTAAGATAAGATTGATTGGACTGTGCCGAACTTCTTTGTTATAGAGATAAAACATTCGCAATGTAATGCAAGTTACAGAGGAGTATGTTTAAATACATTTAGTTACTAGACTGTTGTATCCATTTGTGAACTTACTTGGTTTATTTTGCATGTGTCAAAGCTAATAAGATATTTATCATCTGTATTGATGGTAATTCAGATTGAATTACAACCTGACCTTAAGAGGGTTTATACCTGCTGAGCTGGCAACGTTGCATTTTTGTTAGTTTTTCTCGATTATTCCATAAAAATTGAATGAAAATTAAAAATGTTTTGTATACAAATTGCTCTTACATTAACTTATATATTAGAACAATTTGTATACAAAACATTTTTAATTTTCATTCAATTTTTATGGAATAATCGAGAAAAACTAACAAAAATGCAACGTTGCTAGCTCAGCAGGTATAAACCCTCTTAAAGGTCAGGTAAGCTTCGTGTAAATTAGCGTTGAATATTTCGTAATAAATTGCTGTCAATTAAAGCAATAAAACACCTACTCCGATTTCAAAAGAAGCAAAGTACCAGAAGTACGTAGTTGGGTATTTTTAGAAGACATTAACTTTCGCCTTTTCATGACCATTTTCTTATTTGACAATTTTGGCCGCTCGTCTCCAGCCCAGCATATGAAAGTGTCATTAAGAGTTTTCCTACGTCACACGCGTGCAAACAAATTTTAGTTACGTCTTTGAAATTAAACAATGCAGTGTATGTGGCACGCGTGCTAATGTCACATCGCATTAGTGAATTGTTATTATAGTAACACCCAGTGTTTAGCTAGAATTAGACACGGCCTTGCGCTGACGCTGACGCAATCCGAAGAAAGTGAAACTATGAAATCGCCACCAAAACGTCAATGAAAAGCTCGATTGTTGCGCGGCTTGTCAACACCCGCCAATTAACGCAACTCGCTTTCGCGGCGCTCTGTGCACAGACTTGTTGTATGATCGCCTAGCAATTATAAAAAACTATAATTTTCCATTACAATGGTGGAAAATTTTAATACTGGAGGCACGCCCTTCCGGTCGGACTTTCCCCGGCAAAGAAGCAGGGGACAAACACGTTTTTAGGGTTCCGTAGTCAACTAGGAACCCTTATAGTTTCGCCATGTCTGTCCGTCTGTCTGTCCGCGGCTAAGCTCAGAGACTGTTAGTACTAGAAAGCTGTAATTTGGCAAGAATATATATATCAGTCACACCGACAAAGTGGTTAAATAAAAAAAAACTAAAAAAAATTTTTCTAGGGTACCTCCCATAGACGTAAAGCGGGAGTGATTTTTTTTTTCTCGACTAACCCTATAGTGTGGGGTATCATTGGATAGGTATTCAAAAATAAATAGGGGTTTGCTAAAACCATTTTTTAATAAAGTTCATATTTTCGGAGATATTCACTCCGAAAATTCAAAAATAATTAATGAAGAACAACACGGCTTCCGTAAATCTAGGTGCACTTCTCTGGCGGCATTCAAGCTGATTAAAAATGTAATGGATTCCATGGACAGTAAAATACCGGTCACTGTTATTTTCATGGACATGTCGAGGGCATTTGACTGTGTGAGTCATAAACGCTTGATTGCCAAATTATCTAGGTGTGGAATACGAGGCCCAATATTGAATTGGATTAAGGTTTACCTTGGTAATAGACAACAGTGTGTGGACATTCAGAAGTACTGCGACAGGTCTAAAACTGTAAGGTCGTGTCGTTCTTCATATGTTAATAATGATTACGGGGTGCCTCAAGGCAGTATTTTAGGACCATTGCTATTTTTAATGTATATTAATGATTTGCCATGCCATTTACCCCACAAATGTATTTTATTTGCAGATGACACGTCAATTGTAATAAAATGTAATGATTTATTGACATACAATAATGATATAAATACGAAATTAGCTTTAACAATTGACTGGTTAGAAATTAACAATCTCAAGGTTAACATTAAGAAAACTAATTATATTCAATTTCATACAGATCGCCATAAATCACAAACTTTAGATGTCCGATACAATAACGATCCTATTGAAGAAGTAAAACATACGAAATTTTTAGGAATCATTATTGACTGTAACTGTAAATGGAAAGAGCACGTGGATAAAGTCTGCTCCAAAGTAAACAGTTTCGTGTATGCCATAAGACGAATTAGGCAGACAGTCTCTTTACAAGCTGCTTTAATGGCATACCACGGCTACGTTAGTTCTACGATGCGATACGGGATAGTAATGTGTTGTTGTAAATAAATGTATATTCTTTCTTTCTTTCTTTCTTTCTTTAATATGGGGTAACTGTACAAAAATGGACCAACTTTTCATTGCTCAAAAACGCTGCATCAGAGCTATTTTTGGAATTGGGCGGAGAGGATCGTGTCGACCTTACTTCACTGGTTATAATATTATGACAGTTCCTTGCCTATATATATTGGAAGTCTGTATGTTTGTCCATAAATATAAGAGCCAGTTCACGGAAACACAAGACATGAGCTCACGTAAGGTTAGGTCGCAATATAAATATAGACTATATAAACCACCTGTAAAGCGGGCATTGTCATCTAAAAATAGCTATGTTATGTGTATTAATATTTATAATAAACTGCCTGATGTTTTTAAAGATAAGAATTTAAAGTCATTTAAAAAACTGGTGATGCAATGGTTGAGTGATAAATGTTTTTATAGTTTACGAGAGTTCTTTGATAAGTAGTTAATGTTTGTTGGTTTCTGTAACACAATTAACAATATTAAAATTAAATAAATGTAATTAATTATAAATTTGTACGTCAGTTTGTTGGCATAATGTGGCGATCTTACGACTACATAATTTTACGACCTTTATGTAAACCCACCATTAACAAATAAAATATTCATTTCATTTCATTTCAAAATAATGTGTCCCCCCCCTCTAACTTTTGAACCGCACGTCTAAAAAATATGAAAAAAATCTTGTAAGTTAAACTTAGTAAAAACTTTCTAGGAAAATTATTTTCAACTTAATCAGTTGAGCAGTTTTTAAGTTTTTATAAAAAAATATTGCTAAACTAAGATTGCAATTTAACCGCCATTGCAAGCATTTTTTTTCTTTAAGTACCTATAAGATCACGCTAACAGTATCTTCTTTCAAATAAAAAAAAATATTACATCTGAAAAACAATCAACATACATACTAGTTCTAGTAGACTGCATATTAGTTACCCAATTCGCCGATAGATGGCGCTGTACCGCCGACGTTGGGACCAAAACAGCCACATTAGTAAAGTATGCAAAGATTTTTTCGTACCTGCTACGGAACCCTATCTTGGGCGTGTCCGACACGCTCTTGGCCGGTTTTATTAGTTAACATTCGTAATCCTATTAAATTAAAGCGTTCATTAAACCATGGGGAAACTTTAATTGACAGCGTTTTCAGCCCACCGAATCCTATTGAACCTACCCAAAAAATTAAGTCCGTTTGCACACTTACTTACTTAGCTTAAAAGTACTAATTCAACTGACAATGATTTAGATTATCCATTTTCTATTTAACACAAGAATGTTAAATATGTGCGTTGTGCGTACCTGACTTCCATTCCAACTTATCGATAACAGGCCTTCGCCGTCACTTCAAGATTATTTTATCATTGATAAAGAATGATTCACGACAAATTTCTATTCAGCTACGTACTCCACTTCGCAAAACAAGTTACCAGAGTTTGCAGTCGTGTTCAGTTGTTTATCTTGTTATTATCTGCCAAAGAGCAGTTGATTGACATTGCTAATCTCCTATTCAGTTAGGAAATTGCTAGTGAAACTACCAGTGATTTTACAGCCCAGGCTATAGCTCAATCGTGCTTGATTGCAAGCTTTCTTTAGTACCAATGTCAATTACTTAAACTATAGTGTGCTTAAATATCTAATTAATCTAATTGGCTGTGCCAAATGTTTACAGTGTGAGGAAATGTTCAATTACTTCAAAATCTAATTTGCTATGTGTCAAATGTGTACGCCGGATATAAGAAAGGTATTGTTCTATCTATAGATTACGAATTACGCATTCAGAACCAACACACCCCGGATTTGTCATATTCAGGTGCCACCGACGATTGTATCCATTATGGTAGTGCTAGATGTCCCATCCATGGCATCATGATATCTTTTTTAAGTGGTGAATGATGTTATAGAGGACAGGAGCATTTTGAAATCATTGTTGTTTCTTTGTTCGTCCCATGTTCTACACAAGCCTCTCTCAGATATGCACAGCTAGTGTTTACTCATTATGTTCATTGATTATTACTATACGCCCTGGTTTCTCCGCTTGATTTCGATCGTAAAATAGATACATCTTATGTGTCATCATCACCCAAAGGGCGTCCACTGCTGGACATAGGCCTCCCCCAAAGAGTTCCACAACGATCGGTCCTACGCTTCCCATATCCAAGTGGTTCCTGCTGCCTTTACCAGATCTTCAATCTTGTTGGGAGCTTTCTTATTTACGCCACATTATCATTATTATCTTATGTGTTATTTTCGTTTAATTTTTCCTTACCTGGTTTACGTTTACCATAGCAACGTTAGCCAGAAAAAGATTTTGCAACGATTGTTACACCATAAGCACAATAGTCGAAAAGGAACAAACGAAACACGCGTTGTCCGGACGCGCACTCAGGCCTGACGCAATTTCATGGTGGATGGATCGGCGACATTACCGAGTTTCCTCTGCGAACCACTATCGGGAGACCTGGTACCTTGAATTATCATTGTTTTTAGTATTTTTTGACCGATAATGTCGTTTACGTATCGCTAAGTTTCAGCTGATAGGATGTCATTGTTGAAAGACTACAAAGATCGATACCAAATTGCGTTTGATTGTGTATGCCATCTGATTCGTTCCCCCTCGAAAACCAGCGTTACCTCGTTAGTTGTTATGTTGAAAGTTAGGTCACGTCAAAATACAATAACTGACATATTAACAATTTCAAAGATGCAATATGTGTATTACATCACTTAAATTTTGTACCTTCAGTACATGTGTACATTTGATGTTGAGTTTGATTCTCTCTCATCATATGAGGTCAACAGTGTCGTGGGTTTTTATTGCTACATCCATTAGAGTTTTCGAAAGGGTTATGAGACGGACTTTAAAGCTACTTACCTATACCTAGTAATGAGTCCACCCCAGGTTTCATTTAAACAAGATCAGGATGTTGCTTGTTTTCTCTTGTCAAAATACCACTGCTGATTCAGTGGGCTAGATTTAGATATACGTATGTATTTTTATTTTACTCTGCATATCGATGTGATTAAGTACCAGGCTTTACCCTTGGCTTTGGCTGGCTCGTGTGAACCTTTAGGTCTGGTTGTTGAATTGAAATGCCGGGATTTTACTAAATTCTTAAAGTAATTCCCAAAAATTACAATGTGATCATAATTTACGTTACAGGAAGAACACCTTTACAATATTTAATGTCTCTAGACTTAGCGGTTCAAATTTCGTGATTTTATAAAATTTATATGTATTGTATAGTTACAGTCGAAGAAACTGAATCACGCAAATGTCATGTTAACATTCTAATATACATCCGCCCAAGAAATTACCGTGAAATTGGTTGTGAAAAGGTTCCGCCCTGATATGCGTGCGATTCAGTTTTCTTGGCTGTAGGTACATCCCGACACACTCGGAATATCACAAAAATATAGCCTGTGTTAAGCCAGAGGTCCAGCTATATACATGCCAAATTTTATCCTAATCCGTCCAGCCGCTTTGGCGTGAAAAAGTAACAAACAAATAAAAATTATCACATTTATAATACTAGATCAGTTCTGGTATTTCAATATAAATTGCAGGATTTTACAAAATTCCACTGGGAATTCCCTAAACTTACAGTGTGGTCTTCATTTATCGTTGTATGAAGAGCAATTAGTGCAATTTTTTTATATCTCTACACTTTGCTGTTAAATTTGTTTCATTTTACTTTGATCCCTGTAGGAATATTGCAATAAAAGGTAGCTTAGAGGTTGAGTTATCTAGATACCACATTTAATCCAAATCCGTCCAGCCGTTTTAGCGTGCAAGAGTAACAAACATAGACGCATACACACTCACAAACTTTCACGTTTGTAATAATAGGTTCATAAATATTTTTTTGTTTGCTTCGCTCCTATGGGCTCATGGGAAAAGTTAAGGGTCTATACCCAATACTTTTAGTGAAGTCATCGGCGTGTGGGACGCATCAACTTTCCGAGCTTTTAAATAAATCTCAAGTTTGCTGACTCGGAGTCGCTAATTTTATATCCACGGTCATACTTACATAAATATTTTTTTGTTTGCGTCACTGCCGTCGCTCCTGTGCTCTTGGCAAAAGTTAAGGGCCTATAGCCAAGCCAATATGTTTAGTTAAGTCGGCGTTGGCCTGGTCAACTTTCGGATCATTTAGATAAATCTTAAGTTTACTGACTCGGAGTCTTTATAAATAAATAATAAATAAATATCATGGGACAATTCACACCAATTGACCTAGTCCCAAAGTAAGCTTAGCAAAGCTTGTGTTATGGGTACTAAGCAACGGATAAACATACTTATATAGATAAATAAATACTTAAATACATAGAAAACATCCATAACTCAGGAACAAATATTCGTGCTCATCACACAAATAAATGCCCTTACCGGGATTTGAACCCAGGACCTCTTGCTTCGTAGGCAGGGTCACTACCAACTAGGCTAAAGCGGTCGTTTATGTCCACAACTTTTGTTTCTTACGCTATTAGGTGTAATTTAACCATTGCCTTTTGTTTCCAGACGGGCGGCGCAGACAGCGCGAGCGGCGGGTCGGGTGGGTCGGGCATGGAGTGCATGCAACTGCGCTCACAGCCCGAACCCTTCCACTACCTCATCTCGGAGCAGGCTAAGTCCCTCGTCGCTTTACAGGTTAGTTGACAAGCTTTGCAAAACCTTCGGGATTGTCTTCGGCATTATTTGTGTCTGCTGAACCTGAGGCCATATTGTCTAACGCTCGCGATCGCATTCACCCACTCTTTTTATCCTCATCTGCCGTATAAAAGATATTAAATAAAAGCTTGTGAAAAGACGTGAAAACGATTGTGATTCTGAGTGCTTTAGACATTAAGGCCTCTGATGTAGGTATATCAAACTACTTTAGTCGAAATCAATATTTTTGCCGAAATGGTTGTTTGTCTGATGAAGCCTTCATACGAAACTGTTAGTTGGTTGAAACTTGGTTAGAGTTTGTCAAGCGAGTCTTGTCCCTTGAAAAAGGGGCGGCATTTTCAGAAATCTTTTATATATCCACACCAATAACACTTTGAAAACTATGATTTATACTTGTATTTATGTAGCTGCCTTTTTAACTACTTACTGGTACACAAATTTGAGTATCAATCATAGTTTTCAGTATTATTAGTGTTGAAATATAAAGATTTTTGAAAATTCCGCCTTTTTCAAGGGACACGACTCGCCTGACAAACTCTAGTAAGGTATGTTAATAGTTGGAGTTGCCAAATCAAATTTTGAAGACAATAAATTTAAGTATAGTCTCAAATGGAGCCAAGTATACAGCGTGTACAAAGGGAAAGTTTCTTCTGTCGATGTATGTGCGTATATACCATTTATTAAAAACCTTGTTTCATTGTTCGTTATAATTAGTATGCGCTAAAATAATAACCAGAACTGCTCGAACTCTGGTACAGGTACTAATACTATTCACCAAATTAACGAATTGTTTGTCAACTTGGAAAAACCATTGCAGATGATCCTATTAAGTCTCATTTCCATAACAATCACGACTTACCGAGTGGTCGACGAATTACAGTAATCTGGTTCTTGGTAAACCAAATGACATTGTTGGAGCTGTAACGAGCAGTCGACGCACGAGGAGACCACCTGCCTAGTCGACTAGAACCAAGTTTTTATCCAATCAGGATTTTTGACCACAGTTTTGGAATAGCTTTGCGAAATTACAATTTGTGCAATGCTGCTATTCAGCACTCGGACAGCGTCGACATTAAACCCATTATCTGATGAAATTCCTTTAACGACTCGAGCTATTCAAAATACTTTAGTAAAATTATCCGGAACCATTTGACGAGCGCACTTATCGTATGATTTATCTTTCTCGTTCGTTAGGGCTGGCTAAATTAGTTAAGATTTTTTGGACCGTGCGACTGAACGCGGCCCATTGTTTCTTTTGTTTAAACACACCGAAATAATGGATGCGTAAACAACCTCCGCACGGGTAGAAAGCTGCCTTTTGTGCCCGTAACAAATGTTCGTCTCCGTGCAGGAACTCCAGAATGAGGTCGGCGCTCTGCTCGAGTTTCGCGATCTCGTCATCGAGACATTCCCGAACCTGCGCTCCAAGATGGCGCCGTCGACGCCCGCGGGCGGCGCGCGTCGCGACTGGGAGCCGGGCGTGCGCGTGCGCCGGAAGCTCGCGGGCGGCGGCGGCGACGCGACACGCGCCAAGCCGCAGCCTTCCGTGCAAGACTCCGGATTCAGCACAGAGACCTCCTGCGGCAAGGACGCGCAATCCTCCTCCGCCTCCCGCTCGCGCCCACTCGAAGACGAGCTGTGGGCGCTCCTAGACGTCATACAGCGAAAAGGCGTCCGGTTACGAGACGAAGCGGAACTTCTCCGGGGAGAGCTCGACGAGAGAGGGTCGGGGGACACTGCGGAAGAGTCGTTCGCGAGGATCCTCGCGGGGTGCGGGGAATGCTCCGACGTGAGGCGCTTACGCAGCGAGAGGGACGCGTTACTACTCCGAGCGGCACAATTGGAAGCGGAGGCCGCAGCGACGCCGCCGCGGGCCACGTCCTCTCCGCTCGGGCGGCTGGACCGCGCGCTCGAGACGCCGCCGCGCCCGCCTCGCGTGCCCACCCCGGACTCCAAGAAGTTCGCGGCGATTCTCCAAGAGAGCAATCCCGTCGAACTTCAAAGACAACTGCTCAGTGCTACCGTGCAGAACCAGGTACATATATACGTTTTATTTTGTAATACCAATTTCTATTTATTATATAATAGGTATATGTACTTCAGTACTTGATTAGGCCTTACTAAAATAATAACTTTCTGCATATTCATCGTCGTCGATTCGACGACCTGGTTAAGGTTGCGAGAACGCGTTGGATGCGGATGGCGCAGGACCGATCTGTTTGGCGAGCCTTGGGGGAGACCTATATTCAGCAGTAGGTATACGTCTTTCGGCGGAGATGAGATAATGATGATGATTGATGATTGATTAATAACAGCAGTCACTTTCGTGAAAATATTAAAGGTGAACATTAATATTATTACTGGAAATTGATTCCCATTTTTGCATGTGGCTAACTAAAGTTTAGTCATTACTAATGACTCATTAGTATCTAAGTGTATTCTTGATTTGACATCACAAAGTAACAGCAATAAATTTCAATTACGTCAGTTCTAGCCCACTTCACATGACAAGTTCATACCAGATTATTTAACTAGTTATTAGTTATGTTTGTGTATGTGTAATCAACAGTACTATTAGATAAAACACTTTCCACGCGTTCTTCTACGAGAAGAAGTTCAATCGAGCGAGAAGCTCCGACAAACCATTTGCCAAATTACATCGGCGCTACCTTACAGCCTGCTGTGGGCTCCAGATTCTGTGTTTACATAATAGGTACTTAATTTGCTAAAAAACGGCAGTTTAGTGGCGATTTTCTCGGTAAGTCGGCCAAGCTCGTTAATTGCAGAACTAGTGAGGTAACAGAGTACGTGCTAGCCTCGGATATTTGTCGCGCCGCGCTGTGGTCACCACTGATGTAGCCTCAAAAGTTATTAGGGGTATCTTTACCTTGAGATAGCTCGTAAGAAAGCTTAAGGGTCTGCCTAATTTGATTGAGATTGAGTTGCCCGGAAAAAACGTGACTGTACTAATTGAAAAATTAAAGACACAGGGCCAATAAGAAACGCAAAAACTGATGATAACTTAAGTCATTGTAACAGCAACCAATTTACCATTGACTAAACACTTCTGTCACGAACAGGAAACAGAAGTCAAGGGTACTAAAATACCGATTTCACAGTTTCCGCACTCCAGCGGATGTTTAGACACCTAATTTTGTATACGCTTTTGATGGTATTGCCGCAAATTGACAATACAGTGGTGGCAGTAGATTGGTGTCATTCCGCTAACGAGGCCCAAGTGACGTAAGACGGGTTTCGGCAAAATTACACGGAAGAATAAAAAATGAACTAATGGACTGTGGCGGGCAGGCCAACCGAATAAAGAAAAAAAAGAATAGAAGTAAAAACTCCTTATTTAAGCAGTCTCTTTGTGGACCAGCTGTGTTTGTAATGGCTTTTGCAATACCTATATGCGACCTTGACAGTATACAATAAGAATTTTCGCTTCTTCGTACAATTGCGTCACACGTCATTTCACAATACGTGCTTTGAAATATTTTATTATTTTTCCTATTTGTCACGGTTCGGAAAAAAACCGTAGATTTCTCTCGACTATCACTGGTTTAAATGTTTTAGCTGTACCACTACCATGAGTTTACACTAATTTACGTGACCGTACTCGCTAGCGATGGCGTAAATTATTTGTATGGAGAATTGGTCAGCGCCTCTAGCGGTCACTTACAGAAGTACAATTCTCCATACAAATCATTTACGCCGTCGCTAGCGAGTTCTGTCACTCACTGTGAACTAGTGTAAACTCATGGTAGAGGTACTGTTTGTAAGAGAAGTAACAAATATTATAGGTAAGTAATTCGCTGGCCCAAAGCAGAGTTGAATTGTCTCTAGTTCGTGTTAACCCAATCATTCATTACACTTGTTTAAATATTAGCGAATTGTTTGATATTTAAATTAATTATTGAATTAATGTTTTAGGATAGGATGTTTTTGCATTTGAATTTTTATCCAGGCAGTGGCAGTAGGTATTGACCTAGCTGTTATTGTATGATACTGTATACCTACATGTATAAGGTACCTATCTATTTATTAGGAGTTTCGCTATTCATATAAATAGGTTTTTGTTTTACTATTTTTGGAAGTTTAGTTTATTGTACGTCTTTTTGACCTGTAGTCTATTCATTCCATGTTTAATGTGAGATACATATTACACTATACGTACGTGTGGCAGATACCTATGGATCTCCAATCTAGCACCATCGTAACCCAACTGCAAGTACTTTTTTTTTACTTTTCTGGGACGGGGCTTCCACAAATTATGTACTTAAACGAAGTTAAACCGACAAATGCCTACTTCGCAATACCGAGTTAATTATTTCGCGGAAGTTATAACGAGACTTGATCATGCCTAATGCCTATAGGTATCTCAATTTTCAAGGATTTTGGTATCTATGCAATATTGCAATAATTTCCTTATGTGGTTAGTAAGTACGTATGTCATTTCACAAGGTAGTATCACTTTCATTTGCCAAATCAAGCTAATATTTTGCAATTATTTCATCTGCAATTACAATTAAATATACATTCACACCTAAGTAGATACATTTAGCATGAGTCGGCAGCCTTGGCCTATACCGGCTGATCTCAGTGCATGTTGTAGTTTCCTCTTTATAAAATTATCCACGTCGTGGGTAGCTAATCATTGTCTGATCTATCACGTCACTGATATTTCCTAACGATTAACGTTTTGTTTTATCTGTATCTGCGCGAGTTAAATACATATACTTAACGTATATAAAAATTAGGTAGGTATTCTAATAAAATCCAATCTCTTGCTAAGAGCATAATAAAGTGAAAAATTTTATTCAAAATAGTCAGCTCCATAATTGGATGAGCGGTTTTGGAACCAAAAATTATCGAAACATAAGTTCTACATCTATGTAGCTTTATCTCTGGAGTATATCTCTCTAAAAAGAAGGCAACGCACCAGTGACTCCCGCGGAGTCGCAAGTGTCCCTAGGCAGCGGAGATTGCTTACTATTAAGTGACCATGCTTGGTTATTTACTATGCTATAAAAAAAATCGATATGCATTGCACTCATGGCAATAGTCTTAATTAATGAACTGAAACAATTACTTTGCTCACCCGAAACTTACGGGTGAGCAAAGTAATTGTTTCAGTTCATTAATATGGACCTCCGCAAAGAAACGCCCGATTCAATAAATTAGTCTTAGTTAAGATAATTTTATGGTCCTTGTCTGCTTATCCACTTTTGCTGCTTAGTATATCTTAGTTGGCCTCAAAGTCCCTTGAAGTACCTCCCCAATTTAAATTGATTGATTTGAATCAGTGTTTCCAATGAAAATGCTAATAATAATAATGTTTATTGGACGCCAACAAAAGGAGTATTGAAGAGTACATTTGAAATGCTTTAATTTCCTTTTCATAAAGTTTAAATGAGACGAAGAAGTTTTTCATCAAAGTTACTTAACTAACATGTTAACTCCATGCTTTTTGTAGAAATCCTAGTCGAGTTTGTTGATTTAATTTGTTTGACCTACATTACGGTACCCCTAGCTCACCGGACTCCAGTACCTAAATTGCCCTATATGTAACGTACTACTATTAATTTGGTATTCTGTGCCTATAATGCCACTGGCTGTTATTTGTGTTCGGTTTTTAAACAGAAAAGCTACTTAATTATTTTCTTTATGTATTGTCCTATTTGAAGAATAGGGATGTTGACACCACCAATCAACTGACGTACTTTTTATGAGCTGTCAAAACACATTTCTCCCATAGAGTTTGAATGGCAATAGCAACATATGACGTCACTTGTTCGCATACTCAATTAACTAACTATTTATTTGTTTTAAAGCAACAAAAAATCTAATTTTGCAGTTAATCGAAAATTAATCTGGGTTTCAGGGCTAAAATAAAGCGATTTTTTACTGGAGTCGTGTCTTCGAATTATTTTTTAACGGTGTCAACATCCCTATTAAAATACTGTGTTGTAAAGTTGAAACATGAAGCTTATTATTCAGTCTGCTGCAAAGATCTCGCTACTGTCAAAGTTACAAATATGTGTATACCCGACTTTATTTACTCGACATTAAGGTCGTGGATACATATTTCAATAACTTTAGCCGTATCGATATCTGTAGTCGATTGTACACGTGAACGTGGTCTTGCTTTGGGGCTTGCATTTCCAGACAACATATTTTTTACTCACTTTGGACCTAAATGGTGTCAGCCATCGTCAAAAAGTAAATTCTTAGACATGTTTTTTGTGTACGTATAATAATATATTGTATTGTCACGTTCCAGGTTTTGCGCGAATGGATGAGTCGCGCAGTGAAGCAACGGACTTCATTATTAGAGAGGCTCGAGCAGGCACGCGATTTGAATGAAGACCTTAAATTTCGGGTAAATCTCTAACTCTAAGCTCTATTTTCACAGTCCGGGCATCCACTGTATGGAAGATCATCAAAAATTAAAAAAAAACTCAAGGCGGCCAGGGAAAATGAAATAAATTCAGAGGATAACTTTTTGTAAAAAAACATGTTTTTTTCTGACATACCTACTCTGTTGATTGTATTTGCATTGTCATTCAAAGTACATGTATACCAAACAAGTCATTTCTAGAAGTGGATGAAATTCTACTTTCAAGATCTATATGACCTTAACAAATATACAAACAAATATTGTAAGTTAAATAAGAGCTTGTAAATAGTACTCGTACATTATTTTAATATTATCCTAATGGCTAGGTAGTTCAAAGCTCCTGTTTTACTACTTTTCTCTTGCTGTTACTTAGCACTCGTTTGCATTTTAGCGGGATAAAACAGCATGTTAAGCTGCTAATGTAGCTTTATTAAATGACTTGATATCTATATGAAATATGTCAATAGTTGTTTAATTAAAATAATCTACTTAGCCAAGTGCAAAAACATGTATCGATTTAACCCTGTCATAATTTTATGAACCGATACCTTAATTCGACGAGATAAGAGCTATGGGAACATTTATGAGCAAGTTGTACTTATGCACCCATTTTTTATACTTGACTGGTACGTACGTGATATTTCTTTTCCCGCGCCCTTTTCGTAAGATGCTTGTCGAATATTCTAATTACTTCCTTTTGCCACGACTAATAATAAAATGTTTATATCTTCTGTTGTTGCGCCCAAGGTCTCTTTATATAGACATATAAAGTACTTACCTACAAAGGTTCACCTTGCTACCGCGATTTGTTTGAATAAAGACCAGTCCTTGAAATATGGATAGCTATTATCATTAGAACTACCTAATAGCTTTTAAATATTCAGAAGTAGATATATCATTTGGTTCCTCTCAGTATGGATTTATAATGATGAATTCACCAATTTAGACACTGTTATAACTTATAACATCAATCATGGCATTTTCCATTTGTTTAATTGGGTCGATCAACTTTTCTTTGTCACTCGTTGCTATAGTGACGGTCTTCTGAGTAACTCTTTAAACCGTAAGTTTATGTGATTAAAAGTTGTCAAACATGCATTTTTGTGGTAGTTTTAAACCCCTTCTACAATTGGTCATCTAATAAGCATGTTAGTTAATGTGACACAACATTTCTTCTAATTAAACTGTACTACTTTTGTCCCCTCGCTGACGGGACAGAATAACAACAAGAAATAGTTGATCCACGCAATTAATTACCAGGTAGTTTCTTTGTGTACATCGAAAGAAACTACCTGGTAAGTAATTAAACTTTTGTCCATTAGAAGAAGTTTATCCTACTAATATTATAAATGTGAAAGTTCGTGAAGATGTTTGGATGTTTGTTACTCATTCACGCAATAACGGCTGGATGGATTTACATGAAATTTGGTATGGAGATAGTTTGAAGCCTTAGGAATAACATAGCATAGCGAGATAGCGATAAACAAATTCTTCGCAGACGGAGTCGCGGGCAACAGCTAGTTTTTCATATATATTATAAATAAATGTGTCACAATTATTTAATTTGGGGGTTCTTTAGGGGTTACAACAAGTTAGTGTTAAATATGACAGTGTTTTAACTACGACAGCACAGCTTAGCTTAATTGTTCATACATTATGTGCCGCGCATATTTAATTAAATTTAATTCTTGATTACATTTTTAACAATACGAGTTGACAGTTGAGTGTCTTAGAGAAATTAACTTAATTTGACCCACTGATTTTTCCCTTGAAGTTAAGTTAATTTTAAAGAGAACATTACTTTTAACCAATTAATATTATAAAGCAAGGTCGAATCTTTGTGTAGATTTAGGTGCTCGATATACGCACTATGCCTAATATAGGGTAGCAAGTACGTAGCAATGAAGCCTCATTTATCGCCAGGACTACTTCCGATGATCGAGTGCCTTATTATGTCACGACGATAATCAAGGTTGAACTCATCAAGAATCATGTTCATTGATATTATCCGATAATTACTGGATAATTATCCAAGTAGGTACACATACCTATGAAGTGTATTAAAAAGTTTTTCAATTGTTACATTTGTCGTTTTTGGATACATACTATCGACGTGACGCGAAAAAAGCGATACCTTCACACTTTTAATGAATATACGCATAATATCACACGAAGTTATAAACGTTATTTTTCTCAACTTAATTAGTTACCTTTTAACCTAATTCCGAATCGTCTGGTTTTAACTTTATTATTTTTCACATTCCAGTTGGATGAGAAGACCGTCGAGCTAGACAGCGTGAAAAGTCGCGTGCAACTATTGGAGGGGGAGCGGGGCGCGGACCCCAGTCCGGCTCGGACACCGCCGCCGCGCGTCCCCCGCGAGGTTCGCGAGGCTCGCGAGTCCCGCGAGGCGCGCGAGGCTCGAGAGTCCCGCGAGTCTCGCGAGGCGCGGTCGGCGCGCTCGAGCCTCGAGCGGCGCTCGCACAGCAGCATGCGCGACATGCAGCCGCTGCCGATGCCGGAGCAGGAGCCGCGGTCGGGCGAGACGCCGCGCCGGCGGCCGTCCCGCATCCCGCTGCACACGGCGCACGCGGCGCACAAGGGCGCGGCGCCGCGGCCGCCCGCGCGCTCGCCCGCGCCGCGCCCGCCCTCGGCCGGCTCCCGCGGCCGGCCCTCGCTGCCGCCGCAGCCGCCCGCGCGCCGCCCGCCCCCGCAAGAGAACAAGGTGCGCGCCCTCCTGGAATACATGTTCCAATTCCAAAGATTCCGGCCGAAAGATCCCAAACTAACCGTGTCGTGTTAAAACTTAGAACTTACCCACCGTGTGACAGTGCACCCAGTGACTCGCTAACCCGTGCCGTTCTCATGTTTCGGTTTTGGTTCTCAAGCCGCGGGCGCAGCCGGCGCGAGGTCCGCGACGCCGCCTCTCGTAGCTCACATGCCATTATGTCGATCGTAAGTTTTGGTTTTTGTTTTCTTATCCTTTTTTTGCTTCGGTTCCGTTATTGACTGATTGGTTTCGATTAATGTTAATTTTTCATGTAGTTTTTATTTGTTTCCGTTGTAGAGAGTATAAGCTCAGTTTAGAGCTGCAGGAAAACGTGCATGTTGCTTTACATTGCGGGGCTCGATTGACCACATCAAAGTCGTTTACCGACCGCACGATGTAATGCAACTTGCACGAGTTTTCTAGCGAATCTAAACTTAGCTTATCAGTCCCAATTGTAGATTAGGAAGCATGTCCTCGGCTCGCCATGATAGTGCGTTTGCTTCTCTAGGTAGGACACAGCTGTATGTGTTAAAAGATAAATAGTGTAATTTATCTCTTTGACGTATAACTGCGACCCGCTTATAGGAAGCTAACGAACCATCTGTGGCGAGCTTTACTAACATTACCTGTACTTTGTAAACGCGATGGCTTAAAAATGGCGATTGTGACTAATTCATTCATAACCATAACGAGCTGAGTAACCTGAGCATGTTGCATTGTGAAATTTAAAACCTTGTATTAACAAAATATTTTATCGTGCACGAAGGGGATTGCATGGTTTGATTTTTATGCCACCGGAAACTGAGCTAGTTTTAATACTGTATAATCCAAACATTCAATGTAAAAGTTGCCATACAAATTGATGTTATTAATTTTATTACCTGTTATTAATTTGAAACAAACCAAAAGAAGCGAGTTCCGTTGCTAATATACCACTTCCCAAATTACAATTTGTATTTTGTAGTATGCACTCCAATTGCCTGTTTAGTATTAGTATAGTGATGAATAATCAGTTATTGAACAAATAGTTTAATAATCAAACATCACCTGTGTGCGAATTGCAGCTAAATGTTTTGTAATAAAGATTATTTTGTGTCATTCATGCAGCTGGACATATCACATCAGACGCTCGCTACTCTGGTTCGTTTAACTCTATGCCTGTATAAAATAAATATTATTTTTATCCTGTGGTATGGTGACTTCGTAGCATAGAATATTATAATCATGAAAAACATTTGGTGCTATTTTTTTATGAATCATTTCCTATAAACTGTTGTAAAGGATAATGGTAAGTCTAAATTATAGTAATCACGTATTTGTTCTGGTCTATGGAACTACACGGTAGAATCACAGAGTAGATTATTAAGATTTTGTTTTGCAATTTTTCGATATCATATTATTTTTCATTTGTTATTTTTGTTTTAATTTATTTTAGACATAGTGGCATAATGGCAAAGTAAATGGCAATCCACTAAGCAGTTTGACAAAAAAAATGCTCCCACAAGGCTAATGCACTATTGAAATTAGTTCACAGTAAGGGTTTGAAAAATTGTTCGACCTGATTTGAAATAAGTAACAATGCTAACAAAATACAGTATTTAGAATCACCAATTACACTTTCGAAAAAATAATGCAGCTTTATAAAAAAACACCATAGGTTTGAATAATGTGTGTGTCTCGTGAGGAATGCTTCGCATGAAAGGAACCGGTTTGCTCTTGTATTTGTTTAAAGACTCGCTCTATTTTGACGATTCACTGTTGTGGCATGTTGACAGAGCCGTCAAGCGGCCCGGGAGGAATCGGAGCCCTACCACGACTCGTTGAACTTCGT
Organism: Archips crataeganus; assembly: GCA_947859365.1. Lineage (NCBI taxonomy): Eukaryota > Metazoa > Arthropoda > Insecta > Lepidoptera > Tortricidae > Archips > Archips crataeganus. The sequence continues at coordinate 6,611,295 of OX402053.1, read as the reverse complement.
GGTGGCGGCGGAGTACCTCGCGCGGACCGAGCGTCTCTTCTCGCGGCTGCGGCCACGCGCGCGCCCCACGCCCGCCCTTCTACCAGAGTATCGCCTCGCCTACGAGAGCCCTCAGAACCTCGCCTTAGAACTCACAAAGTCCATCCTCTACGAAAACTCGGATTCCATCAACAAGTCTCTCCACTCCGGCGACTCACTGTGGAACGGGAAGCCGCAACAGTACTTTGAGAGCATGAATTACGCCGCTGATGAGGTCAAAGAGTATGATAGCGATTCGCTGGCACCGTGTTAAAACTAATCCTATGACAATTCTAATGAGTCGCCACATTCGCGCCGGATGGTTCGTTTAGACGCGTCGCTCGCACTATTTTGACAACGGCCGTGTGCGAGTGTGGCAACAAAAATAGTAAATAACTGCTTTGTTAATGTTGCGTCCGATTAGCATTTGTTACGCCGTAGTGTACGTTCCATATTCATATGTATCATTCCAATTTCAATTAAAAGGCACTCTTTGAAACGTCTCGTGATCTGTGATATGTCACGTTTTATAAACAGTCAACTTTTATAGCGTTTTCGCAGACGTTCTAATGAAATATCGACAACGCGAGTCTTTTTAATGTTCCCTCTTACTATTATGAGAACCACTTTACAATGACTTTTTAATGTGTTTAAACAAAATTAATATAAATCTTAGATTGTAAGTAGATTTTCTCTCCAAGTAATAAGTCTCCGTGTTGCTTGATCTTTACCTCCGCTGCTTTTATGATATGAAATGATGCGGTAGGTGTAATGCTTAACATTCTAAACTGGAGTATAATTTATTATGGCCACCAATTATTTGCTAATTTAATTATGTTATAGTTACTATTAATATATCAAATATTGCGCGCTCGTATTTATCTCTGAGGTACTTTCCTATTATCGACGTATAGTTCAATGAATTTGTACGGAACTGTATCTATTTTACATTATGTCATGTCATTCCTAAGGCTATAAGAACAGACTGTAACTATAATAAAATAATAAATTGAGTGAGAGCTTGGAACGACTGTAGCAAGGCTGTGAAACATTATTGTGTGCTTGAAGTTGTGTTTCATGTAACTAAAGGGGGTTAGTATTTAGTCTTAGAGGTATGAAATGGTGCACATGGTAACATAACTCATGGGTGTGTTTATTTATACGTACTATTGTTAAACTCGTCCAGACGTCTAGCGGTATCAGAAGCAAGCACTGCCTGTGCGCTTGCAGTGAGAGGTGTTGACAGCGGTGGACTGCGCAGCCTCTCACGCGGCAGTGCCCGGTAACAAAAATAGCAGGAGACTGATTTTGTATAAATTTAAAGAAATGTAGGGAATTTCCGTCACTAATGCCCTATTAATGCTTTTGTTACTAAGTTTCTAACTGTATTATTGTAAAAATATTGCCTACTGGGTAAATAAGTGTTACTGTAGTAGCTTTTAAAAATATTCCAATTCTGTAGATTATGACTGTATTTTATGTGAAATAAGATAAAATGTAGCTTATTGTAAACTATTGCTAAATAATTAAGTCAACTGTTCATTGTACAGGTTCCATTCACTCCCTAGCTAGTGTAAATTGTTAAGCCACAACCTACCTAAAATTTAAGATACTCATAAATTTATCTAGTTGACTTGAATCTAGTTGATGACTTATGTACAGCTGTACAGAAATCATATCAATATACAAATTATTCAAATAAATTGTTCATATCAATGTTTATGTATTTTATTTAAACAGAAACATAGCTCATACAAAACTTTATAATTATTAATAATCAACATGCAAAAATAAAATAATAAGAAATTGAGTAACTCAAATAACAATAACAAGTGTAATTTTATCTGTTAAGAGGGTACGATGGCTGAGAGACTTTTGAGAAATAGGTATTTTTATGAAATGTCGCTGTCTCGCCCGAATCCCTCCGTGTCAGTACAGCGAGAGCGGGACAACTGCAGCTCAGACCGTTAATAGGCGCGTAAAATTGATCAAAACAGCATTTCGTAATCCCCTGTTTTCTTCTCGAAAACTGGACCAATAAAATTATTTTTTTTCAAAAATAATTAGAGGACAGATTTAGCTATGCCCCTATGTTTTCCTTTTTTTGTTTACATCAGGGATTCTTTTCTGATGAGTGTCTGAAAATGACGTTTAAATTGGGCAATTTTTTCAGTTTTTGAAAGCTCATATTTCTTATGTTAATTGAAGTATGGAAAAAAACTAAACATAGGGGCATAGCTGTGGTAGATACAGATTACACAGTAAAAAAAATTGGCTCTAAAGCCATTATCCAGGGAGGAAACAGGGGATTACGTTTGTATGGAGAAATGGTGCGCATCGTACCCTCTTAAGAGAGTAGAAGTATTAATTAATTAAAGTAAATAGTCCAAAAAACAAAATGAAATGAAAACAATCAATTGATATCAAACTTAGGACCTAGAACAATGTCGCGCACTTCTAAAGTTTCGGTTTCTTTATAAACCTTTATAAAGCCGTGCTGCTTCAGTTCTGAAATAATAAAAATCTTGATAAAGCTACTAATTGTGACTTGATATTCTCTTTTGTATATCAATTTCGCGTTTAGTTTAGAGTATTCCAATAATATAAGCAATCATATTATTTTTTTTTTCAAAAATGTTTAGTACTAAAAGTGATATTGTCGCTTAACTTTGAGTCGCTTAACTAAGGGTATGCGCGCGCAACTTTTGTCTCCGCGACTATTTTATCAAGTCTATGGGTTAGTTTGGAAGTGCGCACACGTAGCGCCGCGACTCCCGGCATACAAATACACATTGTTCGTGCGCGCATACCCTAAGTGACATGGATTTTTCTTATTTTATTCAGAACTGTTATAATAACTTACCTCTCGCCGGTACCAGGCTATCATTGAGTTAAGGGACGCATTTATAATTATATCTACTCACTTAGTATGGAGTTGAAACACCGAGCAGCTATGACGCGCTTGCATCCGGGCAGCAGCGGGCCACAGGATACGAGGGCTTTGACGTTCAGTGGCCGAATCTCCACCTTGATTGCTCGCAGAATCTTCACCATCGTGCCTTCTGTGCCCCATTGATCACTAGAAATCGTTAAGAATAATACAATAAGGCGCAAGCCACACAGAAGAGACGTGGGACGGGGGCGCGTCGCAGTCCGCGTCGTTTGTTCGCAGGCCACGTCTCCGCCCCGTCTCTTCTGTCTGCTTTTGGATCGCGACGCTTCTATACATTTATTATTAAAACTAATTCAAGGGGCGCCGCGACTGCGACGCGCCCCCGTCCCACGTCTCTTCTGTGTGGCTTGCGCATTGCGTGTAGGTAATTTAGGTAAGATGAATACCACGGAAAATTGTGAGTGAAATTAATTGTAGGTACCGAAAAAACTGTGTTATGACAAGACTACGATACCTCCTAAATATACTGGTGTAACTGCATAATGGTGATTTAACAGTAAAGACCGTATTGTATCGAAATGATACGGTCTTTGTATTCGGTTAATATTACGATACCTCCTAAGTATACTGGTGTAACTGCATAATGGTGATTTTACAGTAAAGACCGTATCATTTCGATACAATACGGTCTTTACTGTTAAATCACCATTATGCAGTTACACCAGTATACTTAGGAGGTATCGTAATATTAAGCGGATACAAAGTTCGTTCGCCCGACAAATTTGAAAGCAAAAGTCATATTTTCGGATTCATCGTCTCTTTCTGTAGCGTTTGACAAAAAAAGATAGTGAATGCAAGTGCGTTAGCCACACGTTAGGCAAAACATCATCTTCTCAGCATGTTCATCTTTCTGTTCGTTTCTTTGTTACTTCGCGCTTATTGAACTATCCCGTAAATGCGTCACGGACTGGCCCGAAACGTGTTACACAAAACGACAATAGGTATACGTACATATTTTATCTATTAAATTAATTAAATAATTTTACCACATTCCTTAGCTAGACAAATTGGCCAAGCGAGGGATCTGTTACACACTACAACTCGAGTTTTTCTGTCAAAATGGAATATTGGTCCGACAATTTCCGATACGTAGGTAGTCAAGCTACACTTTACAGCGGCCGCAGAAATGATGACAATGTTATAGAAAATTGACAACAGATCATTAGACAGGCGCGGATTCAGCCCTCAAATGTTGTGGTCACACTCACCCGAAAATCGGCCATGCCCATCGGGCCTACAGCGGTGGATCCGCCCTTGATTAGCTACACTAATATTTTAAGCTACTTCTATCTTGAAACTTACCGTATAAACCTTTTAGAATCGGTAGTGTGTTCAGAATCGCCGAGGGACACTTTAGTCCTATCCAGACTCCCGAGCATCGTCTCGGAACTCTCGCTGCCATTCTTGCGACTCTTCCGTTGCGTTTCTTCCTCTATTTGTACTTCTGGCCGCATCTCCATATCAGCCAGTCCCGCTTCTTGCAGCAAGGTTGTAACCCTCTCTTCAGGGTCTGACGATGGATGTATTACTACCTCGGGGATTAGCGGTTGTTCATCAAATTGTGGAGGTAATATTTGTCTATTGTCCGGTATGTTTTCTTTTTCGACTGAAAGTATTTGAGAAAAAATTAGAAAATGCATAGTTTAAATCTAAAATTAAGTTTGCAGTGATGGCAGTTCTATTACCGATTTGTTGTTCATTTGTTTCCAAAGTGTGAAATCGGTGCTGCTGATGTCGGAACGACACAAAACCACTTAGCCTTCGTCTCTTTACAGTCTCGTCGGCAGAAACCTAAATGCAAATCAAACAATAATACATGACATGAGGCTCAATAAATTTAATAAATTGATCACATTAACTAATCTGTAGGTCTAGCACACTATGTTTTATTGCGTACATAAAGCTTATAATTTTCTAACTAGTTAACTTACATATGAGTAAGGGGAGATGCTTTTTAATGTATCAACGATATCTAGCATGCTAGGACCACTCAGGTCAGCATCAAATAGCATTTCATTGCATAGATGAAGCTGCCTCACCAATTTTCTGACACATGACATGATCCCCAACTCTCAGAATAATTGCAATTCTTAAGAATCCCTACTTTGCTCGTCAAAGAACTTCTGTTGAAAATATACTAGTGTAAAGACTTGCCTCTTGTTCTTCCTGCGGCGCCGGTCTCTTCTGCGACGTACGCTCCAGTTTTTGCGTCGGCAAATCTGCGATATCTTCACCTACGGCGCTAACTCTCAAGTCCGGAATTACTGTAGACTGGTCGAGTATGTTCGGTTGTTCGGGCTCCGGTAATTGGGGCTCCGGTTGGGGCTCCAGAATTTGTTGAGGAACGACTTCTTGAGGTTCTTCTTCGGGAATTATTTCGAGAACAGTTGGTGGTTGGGTGCGAGAGCGGGAGGCTAGTGCGAGCTGAAAGGAATCCTTACTTGCTTACTAATATCGTAAATACCCAAGTATAACTGTCTGTCTTTCAGTCTGTTACCTCTTCACGCTTAAACCGCAGAACCGATTTAGATAAAATTTGGTATGGATATATTTTGAGACCCTGGGAAGTTCATAGGATAGATTTTATCCCAGAAAATTTCTAGATCCCGCGGGACACCAAAAAAAATAAAACAAAAAAGTTAAAATTTACCTGAGCTGCACTCATTTCAAATTTTACGAATAAACTACCCGCATTTTCACAACACTACTCCAATACTTCTTACATTACAACCAAACTCTCACCTCCATCTCCCTTTGAGCCACGGAACCGGCGAACCCCAGGTTTTTCAGAAACAGCACAGTGAGTGGACGAGCCAGCGAGGAACGGAAACGTGCGCCCGCCGCCGCTGGACGCTGCGACAGAATATCCCACGGGACACGCAGGTCTGCTATGTCTTCTGAACTGTCCTGTGAGGGTAGTTTTAAAAAAAGGGATACGTTCTATTAACTATGGCACATTTACACATGCCAGTAAGGGCACGGTTATAATCGAAAGTTAATACACATATCGAATGAGTCTTAACATCGATGTTTTTTCTGAAACTGTACTTTTCAGGATTTATTAAAACAGCATCGTATTTTTATTTTTATTTTGAGAGGGAGAAAAAAGAGAGTCACTAGTCTTTTGCCAGCCTTTAAAGGAAGTATAAACCCTTTTCTTGAAAGCCCCGATGCCATAGTTGTCTGGAAATACTGCTGCCGGAAGCTGGTATAGAACCCATTAGGTTTGATTTGTTTTTACAACCTGAAAAAGTTTACGTTCTCAGAAAAAAACTTCGATATTCAATACATTAACTTTCGATGCTCTGATACGTGTCGGCCGGTAGCCTGTACATTTTTGTCAACTGGCGCACATACGTCAAACTTCATACAAATGTTGCACGAAAATGTGCAAGCTACAGGCAAGTGTGTTCTACGCTTTTTGGATTCTGATGTTATTTTTAAGTTCCCTAGATGATCAAAATTGCTTGGCAATCATTTACAGGCTAGACAGGGTTTGACGCAACATCAAGCAGCATATTGTTGGCCCTTCGGACGTACTACCTACGATTTTGGTCGACACGCCTGCCCATGCACAAAGCTCTAAGTAGGTACCTATAATTAGTATTGCGGTAGTCACTTAAAGACCAAAATTGTCGTGTATCGAAGATTTGGGTAGCCATGTACGAAGGGCCTTAGTGCGATTCGTCTGATACTTCATATTGCGTCAAGCACATAAATACTTGACGGTTGACGCAATATGAAGTATACAGACGAATCATCAAGCTATTTTGAAAATCTACAGGGAACCACTTGAATAGAAATTGAATTAAAATCGCGTTTAATGATACCTACTGTAATCGTTGATTTAGGAGCGAATTGTCTTCGAATACGGTCACCGTCATAAACATCGGAGCTGTTGTTTTATAGTACTAAAATTACCCTAACATGCAGAGTGTCCACTTTTAATTAGTATTAAAAACTATGCATTTTTGTTATTTAGCCAGCCGATAGTCATGTTCAAAGTGAATATTATGGAAACCTATGTACTTATCCACTTTTACATTCATTTTTCTATGGAACAAAGTAAGACAAGGGTGAAATCTATACTGTTTTAAACTTTCGTGATTTTCACTCATAATTATTTTATTATACCTACTAAACGGGACTTATCACGCAAACAATATTTACCTCGACGTTTCGGCCACATTGAAACATGTTCATTCAAAGCCTTGCACATAGTCTTTAAATTTCTACGATAGAAGGTTCAAAAACAGATTTTAACCCAAAGCTTCTTTATTTAGACCTTTCTTACCTCGCATCTCAGTTCGACAGCGATGTTCTCAAGCCTGGGTCGAAGGAAGCTAGAAGGGATTATTGTCTTCTTGTCAATGATCAATTTGTTCTTCCGGCGACGCTTCACTTGCGGCTCCAATTCTTCCAGCTCCTAAAGATTATCATAACAGTCGTATCTTGTTAAAAAAAACTAGGTAATTCTTAAGTAGATATATTTTGATAACAGAATGAAGATATAGTGGCTTATGATCATACGTCGGTCGCACTTGAGGGGGCATTTTGCGGGCACCTAGTTGGTAAGGTTTACAAATTATACATTATGTAGACAATTTAAGATTGATACATGATAAAGGGTATGTTACAAGTACTCTTAACGTATACTTGTTATATTTCGTACTAAATACAAACTGAAATATAGATGCACAGAAAAAACCCCAGAAAAAAGACCAATGCTGGGAATCGAACCCAGGTCCTCAGCATGCAGCAGCCGTGTGCCATACCCCTACACCACCACTGGTCTAGAGATTAGACACGAATTTTTCCTATACATCATACATTTCATAGATAGCGAGAGAGATAGAGAGATAGATAGAGGGTGCAACATAGATGTGCGCTTGTCACTGCATAAGGTGATGATTTAGCAGACTGAAATGTATGATGTATAGGAAAAATTCGTGTCTAATCTCTAGACCAGTGTTGGTGTAGGGGTATGGCACACGGCACGGAATGCTGAGGACCTGGGTTCGATTCCCAGCATTGGTCTTTTTTCTGGTGTTTTTTCTGTGCATCTATATTTCAGTTTGTATTTAGTACGAAATATATGATTTCACGGGATGACCGTAAAAGTAATAAAAAAAATGAAGTTGAAAAAATAAATATAAAAAGATACTTCATAGCTAACTTGTACACTTGTTACTTAAAATGTTTTTTTGTAAACCTTATGATAGTTTCGATACGCTACTGTAGCTACTCCTAGCGCCATCTGGTCATCAAATAGAGAACTAACTGCTACATCCTTCATCGCACTATCGAAGTTTCTCAACTCTGCAGCACAAATACAACTTTTAATTTTCTTCCATCAGAGTTTGGTCCCCAGGCATAAAATCTGCCTGGAGAGAGATCTCTCAAATGTAGCCTCTCCACACTACTACCTATTGACGTATACAAGCGATCAAGATCAAGTGGATTGGTCAAGACCTTCTTCATTTCTTCCATGAGACAAGGAAATGTCAACAGGATAGTACAAGTTCATCTAAAATGTCTGTTTATTATGTCAATGTGGGTACTTCTCCGTTCCTGAGGTATGGGAGCGGTACGGGAGTAACGGGAGGGGTGGCGTGACATGACGCCTGACTGAAGATAGATACGCGTCGTTTGACGTTCCTTAATAAGCGTTAGACCTGTAAACAGTAATTCACCCCTTAAAAGTGTCAAATACTGTTGCCGTTACACGCTACTAGAGGCGATGCCTATTGCCCTTAGTACATACTTGAATGAGACGTCAACGCGAACGTATTTGAGATTTTTGTGGCAAAATTTAGATGTTCTGTAGGTACATTGTACCTCTACTTCGACTTCAACCGGCGCCTTCACCGCGGGTTCTATCCTGACTTCTAGCACGGGAGCGGTCTCTACCGGAGGCTCCGGTATGGGAATAGCTTCGAGTTCCGGCTCTTGCGGTCTGTTATGATGTAAAAAATAAAAAAAGCAGTTGAAAATCAAACGTTAAAGGTAGTAAAGTACATTATAGTAACGGTCGATACTGCAATTTCCAGATAAGATTTTATTCTGTACCTAGCTAGATACTCCTGCACTATCTGTAGGATAAAATTATCACAGGATTGAAAATCGCCCCTTTAAAATACTTACTATTAATGCATTTAACTAAAGTGCTACTTTAAATAAAAACTATGTCCAATCTTATTACTGGACAGTTAAATAATAAAAAAACTTAAATTACGGAAATATTTCAAGATTGTTTAGAAAAAATAGAAGTTTTTCTTGTTTACTGTAGTTACTATTTAAATCATATTAAAAGTATAGGTGCCAAATTTTCATCAACTAGATGTGGGTTATATTAGAATCACAGGATTCGGCCTAACATACAATAAAAGCCAGTACAATTTTATTTTGGAACTAAGCTAGTAAAACAACTCAAAAATATGAACCATATCTCTATTATGCTGATTTTCAGAGCGTGTATAATTTTTGAAGCGTTCAATGAGTACATATTTTACACTGAACTGTATATCCATATCTACAGACACCGAGCGTGTCGACACGTGCTGTATCAGACACCGACAAAATATTCTTTGCGCATACTGGCCGGGCACGGCCTGTGTCTGCGCGGTCATGTTACGATAAATATGAATTCGTTAATAGAAACTGTATAGAAGAATATAATTTTTCTCAATCATGCTATGAAATGTTCCTTATAATACGCCAAGAAGTGTCATGTTGCAGGTGCGGCTAGACGAGAGATCAATAATGGAATTTCATACAACATTGCTGGCCTTGGCCAGCAAAGTGATCTTTTTTAATTTCCTTTACACACGGAGTGACACAGCATCATGGCGTTCAGCCATTAAAAAAAAACTATCAGCAATATTTGTTTTTTGGTTAATTATGACATTCTGCCACTATACGCTTATTTAAGGTAAGGTAAGATGATGAGGATCATGATGATGATGGTGATGATGAGCTCTATACAAGCCTCGGCCACGAACAGGGATTGCCGGCCTCGTATCTCTAGATGGCCTCGTTAAGTTGACACTCGGCCATCTATACCTACTCGGCCGGCAATCCCCTATTTCGCGGCCGCTGCAGTAATATACTATTGTCTGCCACGGCACGTGCCTGATACGCTCGGTTTCTGTAGATATGAATCGACCTTTACAGTTCATAAATATATAGATATCTAAGCCTATAATATAACGGCTTTTTAGAAACTAACTCTTTTTCGGTCGGAGCAGGCACAGGCAGGTCCAGGGGCGGGATTTCAGGAATAGGGATGTCTGTGTGAACACGCATTTGTTAGTAGGAGATTAGGTTAAAAGAAATGAATAAAAGGGAGGAATTGCTTGAAGCTTAATAGGTGATCTAATCATACCTTTTACGAGTTCTTCAGGTAGAACGTCTTGTGCTATGGCTGAAAAAAAAAATTAGGTATTATATGGGTCAGTTTTTATTCAAGGTCGACAAATGCAAGGCCGGATTAACCATTGGCCAGAGTAGGCAACTGCCTAGAGGCCCCGCATAGCCAAAGGGCCGCGCGCGCGCAACAAAGAAATCAATACGCTTTCAAAGTGACAATTTAGTTGGAATTTTTTTTACATTTAATGACAATAAGTATTTTTGCTATTTTTCGATGAACGCTACCATTTGACTTCTTAAAAAGTGCTGTTGATATTTGGCTGAAAGGGGCCCCGGAAAATTGCATTGCCTGGGGGCCTCACATTGTTAATTCGGCCTTGGACAAATGCCAGCCGATATGCACTTACATTTGCGGAACAAAGTGACGTCATGTTCAGATATACGCTCCATTTGAGGTTCAGCGCCGAGTCTTGACTCGCGAGTCTTGTCGGCGGCGGAGGACTCGGCTAGAGGCAGCTCGAGTCCGCTGTGGAGGGCCGAGGTCGAGGCGCCGAGCATTTGCTCCAGAGTGCGGTCTTGGAGCAAATTGAGGGCTTGGTTTGGGTTCTCTTCACCGAAACCGTCCTGGTGAATGATGTTTAGGGTGAAGTAATTAATTAACTACTGATTAAATTACCTCATAAAATAAAAAATAAAATTAAAAACCCCCGACGCAATTGGGGATGTCTATTTTTTTGCAATGTATAGTAAATCGAAAACCATTTCGAGATAAATGGTTTTTAACTCGTTTTCTGTAGTTATTTAATTTTAATATTATATAATGAATTTATTACATAACAAATAAGCAATGACCTTCATTTGACTTTGGTGTAAATTGCGTGACCGGTCCAAGTCGTACTTTATTATGTGTGGTTAGAATTCTTCACAAATTTACGCGTGGATTATAACTACGGAGTTTGATTTGGACCCACTGCCTGACATCTAGCACTTTGACAGCGCCAGTAAAGTGACACTAGTTACAGTGTACCACCACGCAAAAAATAATTAAAGGGGTTGCCTTATCGTACGCATTTAGATAGATTTAGAAATTTGGCAGTGTGGGAGCCTTCAATTACAATCTGACGTCATCAACCAAAATAGTTTCAATAATTAATTTTGAAAAAAGTAGTGAACTAAGTGACAAAATATTGAAATTAGTTTCTTATAATTGACTTTTCTATACAAAAAAAATATAAAAACCACTGGTAATTTCCAATTTGGCCACACATATTTTGAAAATAAGTAAATGCCCATTCTGCGTCTAAGATCCCTTCCGCAGCTAACAAAAGAGCTGATAACTTTCGAACAGCTGAACTAATTTTGATGAAACATGTCTAAGAACCATCGCCAAGAAACCTGCTTTCAAATAAAAAAAAACCGCATCCGAATCGGTTCACCCGTTTAAGAGCTATGATGCCACAGACAGACAGACACACACACATATAGCGGTCAAATTTATAACACCCCTCTTTTTGTGTCGGGGGTTAAAAAGGGTTTGACGCAACCAATGAACTCAGTCGTTTATGAACTGTTTTGGATTTTTTTTTGTCTGGGAGAGTATACCTACTTCCTGTTTGATCCCATTCAAATTTGAAGAAAAAATACTTAGATTAGTTCTTTGAAGTTAGTCTAACTATTGTTTGTTGAATGTAATATTGCAAAAAAAAACAGTATTGCAGAGCTATCTCTGCACCACTATTGGTTCAAAATCCTAAAAAGAAAATAACTTACGTTGGGTGGCAATTGGAAGTCAGGAATAGTGGCTTCTTTCAAAGTGATGTCTTGAATGTTGCTCACAACATTACCGCTTTGCTGGATTAAAAAACAGAAACATTCAGAAATGGAGCACATTTGTTTTAATAAATACAAATGTAGTGTGAATGTGGGATGTGCCCACTATCAAACGCTAGAGAGAGGGGCACCACTATTAAGTTTTTACCGTGGTTTGAAAAAATGGTATATGCGTCTCACATCCAGTTTCTGCTAGATACCTATTGTAAATTGTCACTCCCGTTAACTGGAGTGCATCCAAGGCAGTTTGCGTAATTTTTAAATTTTATACAGTGAGTTGTGGTGCCCTTAATGGTTTTGACCTATTGCCTCTCAAGCAGACGGTCATGGGTTCAAATTTGGGCTTGCAGCTCTAAGTTTTTCGGAATTTATGTGCAAAAAGTATTAGAAATTTACCATGAGCTTTACATTGAAGGAAAACATAGTGAGGAAACCTGTACACACCTGAGAAGAAATTCAATGGTGCTTGTGAAGTTCCCAATCCGCACTGGGCCCGCATGGGAACTAGGCTGGGATAATACAGTGAGGACTCAGTTGATTTGATAGTACCTGTATCAACTCTTCAACTCTTTCTTCTGGCTCTGCAGGCAGCTCGGGTACAATGGCTGGGAGCTCCAGTGTTGGGAACAATTGTCTTTCTATATCTTCAACAGGCTCATGTATGTTTAATCTGCGAAGAACATGCTAATTAGTTTTAAAATTAATTGAAAGAACAAAATACTGTTTGATGACATCACATAAAAAAATAAAAATATACAGATGAAAATTAAAGGCAGTCATTTTGTCATGCAGACTGTAAGTCACTTTTATATAACTATGGAAAGAAAAACATCAAAAGCAGCAATTATGTAAAATTCTTGAATTAAAATCTACTCACTTTTTGTTGGAACTCTTCATGACTCTGGCGTTGATCATGCATAAATCTCCTGAAAAACCCAATTTTTATAATGTATCATTAAACAGAGCCATTCATTTCTAAGCATTTTTTTGTATAGAGGGAGTTTGCTTGTGAAACTAAGAGAAAGGTAACACTAATTTTATATTTTCTTCTAATAATTTGGTCAACATATTATTATGCTTTGCTACTAAAGTAAACATTTATTTTAATGTTTATAGGTATTGTTCCAATTTTTTTTTATCAATTGTAATGTACTTGTAACATACCTAACATCAATATGACTTTCCTCTGGTACATTCTTACGAGCCCCCGCATCAGTTGCGAGCTAAGACGAAGAGAAAACCGACTTCCAGGCCGACCGGATTCATTGTTCATAACTTCTAACAAATCATCGCTGTAATCAAAGAAACCCACTTTAAAAGTTACTTATATCTCTGATTCAACTAATTCGTGATTTAACGCAGTTTTGTAATAATTAAGTCCTGTTTTCTTACCAAATTTTGCGAATGTCCTGAGCCCAAAGTTGCCGATGAGTTATTGTGGCAAAGCATAGCGGCCACGAGTCCGCAACCCAACACAGATAAAACCTCCCTCCTTTCTTTAGAGAAGCTTCCGGATAAAACATTTTCAGGCACTAAACAGTTTAATTTTTTTAGTAAAACTCTAGAAGCTTACTGTAGCTACACAAAAATAAACAGAAAGTTAAGAAAATCCCGCCAATTTTGCGCATTGTTTGCAGTTGCTGACGTTTCCCTAAATGTTGCCAAGTTGAAAAAATATTATAAGACCATCAAAAGAGCATATCTTTTTTTTTGTCCACAGCACTTTGCTCAGTGTCCCACAAGTTTGAATTTCAATAAAAAATATTTAATCTATAAAAAACGATGAACTACAATTTTTTGAAGAAAGTTCATTTAATTAGTAAACACACGAAATTTCATTTTTGGTGAAATACCTTGTAATTTATTGAATATAAAATTTAAACCAAAACATTATAATTTCAAATGTATGAAAACCGGCGTGTCCCATCCAACATTTCGCTAATTCAAACTCATTTTTATTAATAACGGTCAAAGACACTATATGAACCTTTTGATTTAAAACTCTGCACTGTTGTAAGAAGTTCATATTACAGTGTATTTTTTATTATTTAGCATCGCTTTATAGTAGGAAATATTTTATAAAGTTTGTCCCAGGAAATATTCCATACAAAAATTCTTTTTTTGTTACTCATTTTGGTTGCTAAATTATAAGAAATTCTACCAAACTTCGTTGTTTTTACCATCGGGCAACACTAAAATATGTGCTAACATACGCCGCCATGTTATTACGTCAGCCATCGTCGAAATATTGCCACGTAAACACATTGCTACTTTTCGTACCAAAGTAAAGTTCTGTTTTTGATACCACGGTTTGAAGGTTAGTTCATACAAAAATATAATTTGCTAAAATTTCTTGTATATTTAGTACTATTAGTTATTAGAAAATGTAAATTAATCTGTTATTTAGTTAAATTTGAGCCATCCACAATTTTTCAAAGTAGTTGAAGTAGTGTTCGTTACTTCTTTTTTTGTTACTTTCACGTGGGTTCGTATCTAAGGAAAATTGAGTAACAAAGGAGGAAAAAATATAAGGGAGTGTTTTATTGTCGTACAGGGTTAGAAAATGCCATTAACCGGCTGAAAAGATGAGGCGCTATTCTTTATATTCGATCTCTTGGTACCTACCCAAAAAATAAGTAAATAATTTTAAATAATCGTTTATCTTTATTTTATTTTCACCTTACATCATCTAACCCCTTTTTAGTTTGAATACGGTTTTCATGCTTTATGATGAACTTAGCTTAACATTATTTATTTTGTTACCAATGTCTTTCTTTGTTACTGTCCCAAGATTTCAACAGCCGTATTTTGGATTTTTTCGCTTTTTTAACATATCTAAATTAATGAAATAGGCGTAGAAAGTTAATTGTAATTCATATTTTCCATATAGGATACTAGAAAGCTAAAATTCTGGGTTACTTGTTCGTTAAATTTAAATATTATACATGATTCTTGACCCGAGTAACAAAATAAATATATAGCATCGAATAAAGTAAGAAATATCTTCTTTGCAAATGTTTAATTCAGTTGATTAAATTGTTTACATTGTGTTGTTCAATAGAAAACCATAAATGAATGATTTTAGCCCACTATTTATTATTTTAAGTTTTTAATAAAAAGTAACAAAATTGGAAAGCTGCAAAGGGGGATTAAAATTTCATTGATTTTGCCGTAGGATGCACCGTTTTCAAGATATATAACAAAAAAAAACTTAAGTAAAACTTCTATAGGCATAGGCACGCTTGACTTGGGAGGAACGCGGGTGTGCGGGGGGTGCTGTGTGGGAGGGCGTACGGGGGGTGCGGAAGGGTGGGGGTGCGGAGGGGTGCGGAAGGGTGGGGGTGCGGGGGGGGGTGAGGGGTTGCTGTGTGGGGGTGCGGAGGGGTGCGGAAGGGTGGGGCTGCGGGGGGGGTGAGGGGTTGCTGTGTGGGGGGTGCGAGGGGGAGCGGGTTGGAGGGTGCGGCGGGTTGCGGGGGGGGTAAATTTTTATATATCGAGGAACTGTGGAGAGCCATAATTGATGAAAAAGCCAATTGGATAAAAAAATAAGTTGCCCAAATTACTAATTCCACGCGGACGGAGTCGCGGGCAAAAGCTAGTACTATACTAAAGAACCTAGGGCCTAAGCACACGGCGTTTTTTAAATAACCCGCGTGCGTATCGCGTTTGTATCATACAAACGCGCGTCGACGGCGCGTTTAAAAAACGCCGTGTGCTATGGGCCTTACATTCAAATTGTTAATATTCAAATAAGATACAGCTTGTAGTGGAACGATGTTTATTGTATGGACACTTCTTGCAGTGGATCTTAATGCCATAAGTATCAATCATGACAAAAATATTTTTATTTTACTGAACTACGAACCATAAAACCTTAACACAAATGGCGTATGTGTTGTTAAGTGGGTATCATGTTCGGCTTTAGTCATAATCTGCCTGAGTATGACAATAAAATAAAATAAAAATAAATATTAAAATATTATGAAGGTAGCTGCCAGCTCTTCGGTCTCCTGCGACGACTAACCTCTTTGGTATTTTTTTCCCATATAGCCTGAACATGCCATAAAATAATTCATTCATAATATTTTATTGTTTATTTTTATTTTATTTTATTATCATACACATGACTAAAGCTGAACATGACAGCCACCTAACAACCCAATCGTATAATTTTCTCATAACTAGAATAACATCTTGGAGACTGAAGCGAAGTTTACTGTATAATGTTAGAAGATCAATCAATCACAGAACAACAATTGTTTTTATGTCATCGTGCATTCTGTAAGCTTTTATGATCTAAAGAAAACACCAATTTTAACTAACATTTTATTAAAACTAAAATAATAAGGTACATTATCATAAACGAATACTCAGTGCTTATATAATTTCGAAATGTTATTTACAAGAACTATGATCGATCACACTACTTGATTAGATTGAATAATAAACTACTTACTCCTAAATTTGTAAATCCATTAAAGAACTAAAACCAAAGTTCAGTATACAATGATATGAGGGATCAATTTTGAACTTTTTATGTATTAGACGGTAAAGGATCGTTTTCAATAAATTTGTACACAGTTAACGGCTTAATCAAAACAAAAATCACGATCGCTATGTTTGTGTAACGAAAGTTAGTAGTACAAAGTATATGGGTAACTCAGTTACACAAAAATAATAAATTAAATTTTGTTTTTAATTAATCCCTTAATTGTGTACAAATTTTTTTGAAAACGACTCTAAGTTGTTTTATTTGATACTAAGTCCACGTCACAGAAGAACTAATGTCAGTCCTTTTTCAGTTTGGCTAAATGTATAACCCAATTATATGGTTTACTTTTGGTTAGACATCTGGCATTTTGAAATGCAACAAATTCAAAATTGGCTAACCAATCTTATGACAAATAAATACAACATGGCGAAAATTTATTCTAAACGGCATATTTGAAGCTCTGTCCGGCCGCTTCGACAGCCTCTTTCATTCTTTTCAAGGTATTGCTATTGAACTGGTCCAAAGGCACTCCATACTTGATTGCTTTCTCTAGGGCAGATTGCGCCTCATCGATCTTATTCTCAAGTAAATGCAAATTAATTAATCTGGAATACGCATTGCCAACTGAACCTATGGAGATGTTTTCATTTGTTTTCAACGTATCAATGAGTTTTTCTATTAGGTCCGGTTGTCGTCGCACGTGACTTTCTTGTAACAATCTTCGGAAAACTACGCCGTTGACATTGCTCAGGCACTGTTTCCACAGAGAGTCGGCTTGTTGGTCTTTTCCTACTAGAATGTATTCCATCCAGAGCAGGTTTGCTGGCATATATTGCCCTCTTGAGGCTGCTACTTCAGCTACTTTACGACCTGAAACAAAACAATGTAATAAGCAATTTTATTTCAAATGGTTCCTATATCCAGGACCCCTGTCTGTGACGATATACCTAATACACTAACCGCCTACATGTATATTAAGGAAGGCCCTCCATCTTTTTTCTACGAGCCTTTGATGGTATAGTTACGCCACTGCACTTATTTTAATTATGCTTCAAGTGATGAAATAACCCCAGAATAACGCTTATAATATCTTCTTGTCATGGCTCGGCAACGACTACACGCGATAGATGATTTTCTAAGCCATTGCGTGTGTTGCCAGTTAACCGCTTCGCAGTGGGAGCCGCGCCTCGGACGGGTATGTATTACAATACCGAAGTACAAAAGACCGAATGTATTAAAACATCGAATGGGTCAAAAGACCGACACGATTTTTTTCTGAAACTCAAACTTCTCAGAATTTATTAAAACGGCATCATACAGAACCCATTAGGTTAGGTTAGGTTTGTTTTATAACAATCTTAAAAAGTTAACGGTTTCAGAAAAAAATCGTGTCGGTCTTTTGACCCATTCGATGTTTTAATACATTCGGTCTTTCGTACTTCGGTATTGTAATACATACCCCCTCGAACATGCAATGACAAGAGAAATGGCTCGACGCATAGTCACGCATAATCGTGGCCGGTTCATCAAGATTTTACTTACATTTGTCTACAAATACGTCGTCCTGCATAACAGAGGCCAATGCATTGCTCCGTGGGAACTTCAGAAGGGCAGTCACCAGTTCATCATCCGACTGTGCCTTGGTCACGGCCTCGTACAGAGCGTCTACATGCTGCGGACCCGCGCCTCTACTGAAAATAGCCAAAGTCAATTTATCGTCATAAGTAACATTCCTCTTCATAACATCCGACAGACGTTTCCCTATTTCTTGAATCTTTTCAACCTCGCCATTCTCCGCCAATTTCTTCATCAAGTATTTTAATACGTTCGGCTTTGGCATTGTGCCCCCGTCAATCGTCTTGACAGAATAGTCTAATGCTTCAACGATCTTTCCTTCTTGAATCAGGTTCTCTACTTTCGCAGTTACTTCTGGCTTTGAATTCTTCTGTTCGTTTAGCGGCTTCTTCGGCGTTTGCTGTTTCGGTGCCCTTTTGGCTGGTTTGCTCTCGTAGTCATCAGAAACGACAAATGGTACTCTCCTGTTCTTAGATTTCAGATGTTTGCCGAGATATTGGAGGAACTGTTCGCTCGGGATTTCGCCTTCTTCCTGCAGTATTGTCCATAGACCTAGAGCTTTATCTGTCTCGTTGGCTTTGCAGTAGGTCACGAGGAGATGGTAGAAAATGTTGGAGCGGTCAATGTGCGACAGTTCCTTGGTGGCTTCAAGGAGACCTTCAAGATATTCGGATTTGCCTTCCTGTGGAAATAAAGAGAACATTCAGTTTTTTTTTTGAGATTAATGCTGAACTGAAACAATTACTTTGAGCAAAGTTACTTACTTACTTACTTACTAAAGTAACGCCTGATTCAATAAATTACATTAATGCTGTGTAACTTTGTTAAGTGTCATGAAATGCACTACCAAGTCTAACAGATTTTATAAAGGGCATCCTTTTATCATTTAGACGAGGGGAGAGCTAAGGATGGATGTTTCGAAATTCACACGGGTAGGAAATTCTGTAAAAGGGGTGAAAACCCTGGTACAGGCCATAACCTGTATACGGGGTGACATCGGAGACGTAATCAGAAAACACTTTTTCAGACAAGTAATTCATCATCATCATCATCATCATCATCATCATCAGCCTATAACAGTCCACTGCTGGACATAGGCCTCCCCCAATGAGCGCCATTGCGCCCTGTCCTCGGCTAGACGCATCCAGCTTCTACCAGCAGCCTTTCGCAGATCGTCACTCCACCTGGCCGGAGGGAGGGAAGTAATTCATATCCATTTACAATCCTTACATAAAACAAAAACTGTTTGTTTTTTGTTATTTTCTTCTTTAACTATTTTAGCGATGAAGTGTGGTACTTGAGAATTTACTCAAACGATAAAGACAGCAATGGGGAAGTAGACATTTGAGGCATGTGAGATATTTTGAATCTTTGCATCTCTTTCTTGTCAGAGGGTGACCACACTGTTTTTTTTTGAGTGTCTCCTGTGGACATGGCAAAAGTTAAAGGCCAATATTTTTTTGTCAAGTATTTTTTTTAGTTCTATTTAAATAAATCGCAAGTTTACTGAGTCGGGGTCGCTAATTTTACGTCCACAGGAGAGACAACTTCAGTTTCTTACGCTATGCATGACCCGATTATGTAGTTAATTTCTGCATTTAATCACCTACATACCTATTTTATTATTTTCCCACATTAACGCTCAACTAAATCATACTACTTCTGAATACGTCTCCAATGTCACCTTGTATACTGGTCTGCGTATGGGTGAATCAACTTTTTTGTGTTGTTAACTCTGTCCCTGGTTGTCCAAGCCAAGTGACATCTTCATGCTGTTTCATAGAAAAATGCTTGGGTTGTCCAGGAGACAAATTTTGTGTAACCATAGCAACGGGTGGCAAGAAAAAGTTGATTCACCTATTTCGTACTAAATACAAACTGAAATATAGATGCACAGAAAAAACCCCAGAAAAGAGACCAATGCTGGGAATCGAACCCAGGTCCTCAGCATTCCGTGCCGTGTGCCATACCCCTACACCACCACTGGTCTAGAGATTAGACACGAATCTTTCCTATACATCATACATTTCAGTCTGCTAAATCATCACCTTATGCAGTGACAAGCGCACATCTATGTTACACCCTCTATCGAGATGTTTAAAGTTGCACAGTAGCGCCATCTCCTGTCCAGGTGAGCGGTTAGTTCCGAAGGAGTGTTAAAATCTCTCGATGGCTTGTCACTGCATAAGGTGATGATTTAGCAGACTGAAATGTATGATGTATAGGAAAGATTCGTGTCTAATCTCTAGACCAGTGGTGGTGTAGGGGTATGGCACACGGCACGGAATGCTGAGGACCTGGGTTTGATTCCCAGCATTGGTCTTTTTTCTGGGGTTTTTTCTGTGCATCTATATTTCAGTTTGTATTTACTACGAAATATATGATTTCACGGGATAATAAATAATAAATAATAAATAAATATCATGGGACAATTCACACCAATTGACCTAGTCCCAAAGTAAGCTTAGCAAAGCTTGTGTTATGGGTACTAAGCAACGGATAAACATACTTATATAGATAAATAAATACTTAAATACATAGAAAACATCCATAACTCAGGAACAAATATTCGTGCTCATCACACAAATAAATGCCCTTACCGGGATTTGAACCCAGGACCTCTTGCTTCGTAGGCAGGGTCACTACCAACTAGGCTAAAGCGGTCGTTAAACCGTAAAAGTAATAAAAAAATGAAGTTGAAAAAATAAATACAAAAAGATACTTCACAGCTAACTTGTTTAAAGTCGATTCACCCTTATATAAAGAAGATCTCTACCCTCATTTCTCTGAAAATAAAATGTAGGGTACCTCAACGTAGCGTTCGCAGGCATCGTTGAGCCTCTGATGGCGCGTCTGAAGGCCGGGAGTCTCGAGGATGCGGCGCGCCTGCCGCAGCCGCCCGCACTCCACGAACGCCAGCACCAAATCGTGCAACACGTTTACTTCGCCGTGAATCTGAGTAAAATGATAACTTATGTAGGGTTGAAAAGCATAACTTATGTAGGGTTACGGCACTTCACGGCACCAATCATGGACATGTTAAGCACAGTAGTTCCCCAGTAATGTACAGCAAAGATTCAAAGCCTGAGCATAGTGTTGATAATTTAAAATGTAGTGTGTCATTTTCTTGAAATTTGGGTTTACGGACAAAAAATTTCCATAACTGGCCCTTGTCCATTACTGGTTCTGTCACCCTACCTAACTTGTGTAGGATTTGCTAACTGTATTCCCGGACTGGCGATCTGTCGCGAGTGGAGAGGAGATACAGAATACGGAAAGCAAAGCTTCTCAAGCAGCAGGTCGTGGGTACGAAGCCGTTACATTTTAAATTTAGCAAGAGCTTTATAGTTAAGGGAAACATCATGAGCAAATGTACACACCTGCGAAGAAATTCAATGGTGTGTGTGAAGAAGTGGTTGTTTAACGCATCCGCTGCCGGTCAGACTCGAGACTTCTTCAGGTGCCACAAACGCACATGTGCGTCCAAATGATTGCCAACTATGATACCGGAACTAGGCGAAAGTCACGAGAACGCATACATGCGTTTCCGGCAGTGAATGCGTTACAGCAAAATTACATAAAGTATACCACTGGCAGATGGTTTGCCTTAATTTCATATTCAACTACTTTAACGACCTACAAATAAAGCCAATTTTGAGAATACTGTTACTGACGTTTGCAGATTTTGTATTAACTGATTTATTTGTATGGTGTTAAAGTTGGAAATGAAATGAAGGCAAGCAATCTGTCAGTGGTAAACTAAAAGTAAACGTATTGTAACTTGAATATGATGGTCAACGATCCATTACCAATTACTGTTGGTGTGATCCAGATCACATCTCTCCAGCCATTCTGTAAAGGTGCACAGATATTTCCGATTACTTATTATCAATCCTACCTGAGTACTGAGATCAGCCAACCACTGGAGCTTAGTAGCATCCTCCTTAGATATAAGCATCTTCATCAGTTCGCCCTTCCAAGGCGTGCAGCGGTACTGGCGGCAGCATTTCTCGAACTGATTCAATGCCCCTTCCACATCTTCCTTGAGCAAGAACACTTTGATTGTGGGCCCCAGTATCACGTTGGAGGGCTCGATGTAGTTGTTTTCTAGCAACACTGACGTCATATCGATTACCTGAGCAGAAAATTATTGCAAATGTAAAACAAACTCCTTAAAAAAAAATCAAATCAAAAAAAGTTACAAACATGTTATGAGAAAAACTATGTTTTGTCTGCGTCAAAGAGATTGGACTAAAGAATGGATTGGTGAATATTCAAGCGTTTTGATCGCTCTATTATATGTACATCATTACCATCTCACATAAAAAAAAACAGATATATGTAGACAGAAATGTTAAAAAAAAAAAAAAAAAAATGAAGTTTAAAAAATAAGTACAAAAAAGATACTTCATAGCTAACTTGTTTAGAAATGTTAAGTTAAAAGGAGCTTAACAAGCGTTTCTGAATAAAGGGGGTTAAGTACTAAGAGGACTTACCTTAGCATCTTCTTTTTTCTCTGCTAGCATATTACACATTTGCCAGCATTTGGAGTTGAGCATGAAATTAGCCTTATCACTTTCAGGGTCATGTCTGTTATCTTTAAGGAACTGGATGGCTTCATCCACCTTACCGGTTCGCACCAACGCGAACGCCATTTGTATAAACTTGAATTTATTGAAAACGAATTCGGGGTCGTGTTTAAGTATGGCAGCGTGACATTCCTTAGCCTTTTCAATTTCGTCGTTCGTACAATAAAACTCGTATAGTTGCGCATTGATCGCATTTGTCAGCTCAAATCCAGAAGCCTTCAAGTCAAGCAATAACTTGTTCAACTTTTCAACATTGTTCTCTTTCATGTATGCCGAAATTAATTGCCTCTGCAGTCGCTTCTCGTTGTCACTTTTCCCTTGAGAGAGCAGTTTCTCTAAATGTGAAGAATTTCTAGGACCATATGATTTTTGAGCTTCAAGTGGAACCATTTCTAGGTCTGGCGATGCCAACTGTGCGAGCAACTCTGATATATCTGTAGTCAAATTCTGACCCAAATACTGCTGAATTGCTTCCGCGGATTCACTGTTAATCCTCAAGCCCTTAGCGTGGATTGCTTCAAGTAGCTTATGAGTTAATTCAACATTGGCAATGTTTTTGATGGATGACAACACGATGCGGCCAACCTCGATTGTCTCATTTTGTCCATCATCGTTCACGTCATCCTCAGTTTGTGCCACTTGGCTTTGCGAGCTACAAATAACATGTAAAATAGTCGCAAACGAATTGATATCCTTGTTCTTGCTTATTGCGATAGCTAAAGGTCTAGTAATTAGAGAATATTGGCCTCTGGGTCTGAATTTAAGCGCTACATCCGCTGCCTGTTTAAGTTTGCCTGTTTGTAAAAGCTCAATCATTAAATTTCTCGCAGCATGAGCGACTGGGACGCTAGCGATTTGGAGCTTTAATATTATATTAAGTGGAGTATCTTTATTAATCAAGTATGGAATCACATAGTCTCTTAAAGCCTCCCCGCTTGGAATGTTCCCTTCTTTGACCATGTCGCGCACAATTTGCAAGAGGCCTTCTTCGTCGCCCTCGCGGCCTTTCTGAGCCAGCAGCGGCCAGTAATAGTGCTGGCGTATTTCGAGCCCTTCCTTTTGTAGTTCCTTGAATAAACTCTGGGCTAATTCGGCATGTCCCTGCTGCAGAGCTGTTTCAGTTGCAATATAAAACGCGTTGGGCACTAGTCCTTCTTCTTTGAGCTCTACACAAGCTTTGATGATTGCTTCTGGTGATTTATTTACTCTTAAAAGTTGTTTTACAAAGAACGCTCCCTTGAATGGCGTGTCATCAGTGTTAGCTGTTTTTGGCATTGTTTTCATAATTTTCTTGGCCGCGTCTTGTTGCCCTCTGTTAAGCAGCCTGAGTATGACATTACATACGTCTTGGTTGTATCCCATACCTTTCTTCAGATGGTGGAATAGGTTTTCAATCTTGTCTGCATGTCCACCAGTTGCTAGATGTTCGATGATGTCCAAAATATCCTGAAAATAAAGGTACAATATAAAACAGTAGGTGAAGCACATTATGCCAAAGTGAACACTGTTAGTTGTGTAAATATAATAAATCTTCAAACCAATGCGTTCATTTCACCTACTCTCATAACACTTCATACTTCCTATCCCTAGAAAACGCATCAGGAATGTAGTTTCATGGTCATGTGTAGCATTTGTTTGGGTGAGTGTGCATTTGAATGGAAGTGTTTTACGGATGCGACTAAAAACAGTGCCTGTTCGCCAAGAAACTCTGGTCTGCAATGTACAGTCAAGTGTAAAAATATGAACTTATTCAAAGTTTCGAAAATAAGTACCACAGACTCTTACTCCGACGCAATAAGGCCGTAGTAACATATTTTTGAGTGGTTCGACTAGATACTTATTTTTGCACTTGACTGTACAGGCATAAGCTGAGTTGTTTATCTTTCTTAATAGTTGGTATTTTGTGCATTATAAGTTACTAGCAGCCCGTCCCGGCTTCGCACGGGGTAGACAATTATTTATTTTTGGAAATTTGGATATAAAACACTTTTTTTCACAAATATTTTTATTTATTAAAAAATTATTATTTATTATTTATTAATTATTACAGACGTGCACGCCCCACTCCTGTATTTCAGTGCCCCCTCCACCCCGCCCGCCGCGATGCCCGGCGCGCTTTTCAGACTGCATCGCAAACAACGGCCACGGCGCTATGGCGGTTTTGTTTACTGTTTGAATTTTTTAATTCGTAATATCTTTTGAATGGAAAGTCCAATTTAAATAATTTAAAAACTATTTTATAGGTAGTTAAATGGTCTTTACCACAAAATAATTTATTTGGATAAGGATTAATATAAACACATAAATAGCATGGTTTGAATTTGGTTAGCATTTTCATTAATGTTTAAAATGAAAAAAGTTGTTGTAGTGACATAACTACAATAGTTGGACATATGCTACCGCGGAGTTTTTTGTAGACATTATGATGTTCTTCAATATTGTTGTACATTATTTTGTTCTATCGCTAATAGTTTCGGCAGCGCATTCGACGAAAGACATTTTAAGACTCATTTTTCTACACCTTCGGTTACATTGTTCAAATTTTACCAAGGATCCCTAATTTTTTTCAAAATGAAATGTAGCCTATGTCAAATTGGAAGAATGTAGCATTCTATTGGTGAAAGAATTTTTTAAATCGGCCCAGTACTTTTTGAGCCTATTCATTACAAACATACAAACATACAAAAATAGGTACAAATCTTTCCTCTTTATAATATTAGTGTAGATAGTGTAGATTAACAAAGTATTACTGTCACAGGGATCACCATAATAGTACATTACTGCAGCGGCCGCGAAATAGGGGATTGCCGGCCGAGTAGTTATAGATGGCCGAGTGTTAACGAGGCCATCTAGAGATACGAGGCCGGCAATCCCTGTTCGTGGCCAAGGCTTGTATAGAGTTTTTCTCATACATGCATCATCATCATCATCATCATCATCATCATCATCATCATCATCACCATCATCATCGTCGTCGTCATCATCACCATCACCATACAACCATCATCATCATCACCATCATCATCATCATCATCATCATCACTATCATCGTCATCATCACCATCATCAACATCATCATCATCATCATCATCATCATCATCATCATTAACATCATCATCACCTTCATCATCATCATCACCCATCATCACCATCATCATCACCATCATCATCACCATCATCAACATCTTTATCAACATCATCTCATCATCACCATCATCATCATCAACATCATCACCATCATCATCATCAACATCACCATCATCATCACACCATCATCATCATAACCACCATCACCATCATCATCATCACCCATCATCACCATCATCATCACCATCATCAACATCAACACCATCACCACCATCAACATCACCATCATCATCAACATCATCATCTCATCATCATCACCATCATCAACATCATCATCATCTCATCATCACCGTCATCATCATCATCATCATCACCCATCATCACCATCATCATCATCATCTCATCATCACCACCATCATCATCATCATCATCACCATCACCCATCATCACCATCATCATCATCATCACCCATCATCATCATCATCACCCATCATCACCATCATCAACATCATCATAATCATCATCTCATCATCACCACCATCATCATCATCATCATCACCTTCATCATCATCATCACCATCATCAACATCATCATCATCATCTCATCATCACCATCCTCATAACCACCATCACCATCATCATCACCGCCATCATCAACATCATCACCACTATCAACATCACCCATCATCACCATCATCATCATCATCAACATCATCATCATCTCATCATCACCATCATCATCTCATCATCACCGTCATCATCACCATCATCATCATCATCAACATCACCCATCATCATCATCATCATCATCACCCATCATCACCATCATCATCACCATCATCATTATCATCATCATTATCACCATCACCATCATCATCACCATCACATCATCATCATCATCATCATCATCACCATCATCATCACCATCATCATCACCATCATCATCACCACCATCACCATCATCATCACCGCCATCATCAACACCATCACCACCATCAAAATCACCACCATCATCATCATCTTACCTTACCTTAAATAAGCGTAGTGGCTCATAATGAACCAAAACGCAAATATTGCTTATAGTTTTTTTTAAATGGCTAAATGCTATGATGCCGTAGACCTATAAACGTCATGATATGAAACAATAGACGATCACTTTGCTGGCCTTGGCCAGCAATGTTGTATGAAATTCCATTATTGACCTCTCGTCTAGCCGCACACCACGCCGCGCCTGCATTGCGACACTTCGTGGCGTATTATAAGGAACATAACGTCAACATTTCATAGCATGTTTGAGAAAAATTACTTTTCTCAAACATGCTATGTAATGTTTACGTTGTGTTCCAAATAATAGGCCGGGACGTATCACGTTGCGGGCGCGGTTAGACAACTGGTATGTAATGGATTTTCATACAAAATTGCAGGCCTTGGCCGGCAATGCGATCGTCTATTGTTTCATGTGATACAGCACCATGACGTTTATAGGTCTATGGTTTCATAGCAATTAGCCATTTAAAAAAAAACTATAAGCAAAATTTAATAATAAGGTAATGGTGATAGAGAAATATTTCACCATCAACATCACCATAATCATCATCATCGTCATCATCACCATCATCATCACCATCACCATCATCATCATCATCGTCACCACCATCATCATCACCATCACCATCATCATCATCATCACCATCATCATCATCGTCATCATCATCATCACCATCATCCATAGTCATCATCGTCATCGTCATCATCATCGGCATCGTCATCATTATCACCATCATCATCATCATCACCATCATCATCATCGTCACCATCATCATCATCATCGTTGTCATCATCATCACCATCATCATCATCACCATCATCACCATCACCATCACCATCATCGTCATCATCATCATCATCGTCATCGTCATCATCATCGGCATCATCATCATCGTCATCATCATCATCATCATCATCATCATCGTCATCACCATCATCATCATCATCATCATCATCATCATTGTATTATGCTATCACTAATGAACTAAATTATAAATTACCTACATTTAAGTCAAATGTGCTACTCTATCGTATTGGGTAACTGTTAAGATAGATGTAATGTGATAAATAAATAAATAAATAAATAAAAAAATAAATAAATAAAATGATAATGCCGACGATGATGATGATGATGATGGTGATGGTGCATATTTGAGAAAAGCACTATACAAGCCTCGGCCGGAACAGGGGTTGCCGGCCTCGTATCATGCCGCCGGCTTCGTGTACCACTCGGCCGTCAACTTAGATACTCGGCCGGCAACCCCTTACGTCCCGGCCTCTGCAGTAATGTACTATTATTACAAAGAACATTAGACCTAGATCATTGTACTTACTTTGTCAGTCATAAAAGCATCTTTGTCAGTGGCAGTCTTGATAACAGCCTCAACACCTTCAATGTCTCCTTGCTTAGCATATCCACAAGCCAATAGGGTGTATGTACGATTCGTAGGCATGAGTCCTGCTCCTGCCATAGTTTCCAGGACTGCCTTGGCACCTTCAGTGTCTCCGTGGAAAGCGTGCCCCATGACCAGAGCATTCAGAACTGGTTCAGACACAGGCATGCTGAGTTCTCGCATCTTTTCTAGAACTTTCGTCGCGCCATCGACGTCACCTTCTTGGCAATAACGCCACATCAGTCTTTGGTAAGTCACTCTAAAAGAAAAACGTTAAATGTTTCATACTTGCATACTCACATAGCAAAGCTGTGGTGGTAGCTAAAGTTGATTAAAACAAATTGGTGTAAGTACATTTATAAGTAAAAGGAACCTATATGCCTTAGAGTGAATATTCAAGCGTTTTGACCACTCGGTTATACATTTTTTTTTTTTTTTTTTATGATATAGGGGGCAAACGAGCAGACGGATCGCCTGATGGTAAACGATTACCGTCGCCCATGGACACCTGCGACACCAAAAGAGTCACAAGTGCGTTGCCGGCCTTTTAGGTAGGAGTACGCTCTTTTTACATCATTACCATTTCAAAATTATTACCATAACGGAAACTTAAGTTGCAAGATCTTTGGTCAAACTAGAATTAGCATTGGTACTGTTTGTAGCTATCAACACTGAGCACATCACTTTTAAAATTTTATTATTTGCTGAAACGGTAATGACGAAAAGGAAATGCCGTAAAAACGCTGAATGTTCAGTGAAAAATAGCTACACTAGTTAACTGGTCTAAACATAACAAGCAAGGTTAAGATCTAAGACCTACTTTTTGTCCAGTTTTGGATTTACTTTGTGCCAGATCAACACTGAATATGGAATACATACACTGAGATAGATGACATAAATACAGTGTATGAGCATGTACATTTTTGAATACGTCATCTGCACATTTTAATTGAAATTAAAAGTCAGTTAGACCATTTATCTATACTAATCTATACTAATATTATAAAGATAATTGATTGTTTGTTTAATTGATTGATTGATTTTTGATTGTTTGTTTGTTTGTTTGCATTGAATAGGCTCCAAAACTACTGGACCGATTTCAAAAATCCTTTTGCCGTTAGAAAGCTATGTTATCATATCAGTGAAAATACCTTTTCCTACGGTAAAATTAATTTATCGCGGGCGAAGCTGCGTACGGAAGGCTAGTATTTTATAAATACTTCCAAGTTGTTACAAGCAGTTCAGCAACTATTGCTCTCAGGTTAATTTTATAAACTAATTCAATTTTTTTAATGGACCTACCAGAACCAGAGTAGCTATAAGCAAGAAGTATGCATGAAGACTTCAGTATTTGCAACAAAGTACTGACTACTTTAAAGTGATTTACCTATTAGGCTGTAGTCCTTTCTTCTCTAGCTCTTCTAGGAACTGCGCAGGTGAGAACGGATGTTCATTCTCAATGTAAACCCGCAGCAGAGCATTGTAGTGGGAAATGTCCATGGGGATGCCTCTCTCGGTGAGCACACTCCATATCTTTTGAACCAGGAGTGTCCTTTGTTCCGGTAACTCTTCCGGCACTAGTTCACCTGGGAAAGAAAGTCATGTCACCATTTGTTTTTTTTTTTATCTAATATTTTAACGAGGCTTGAGTACACCTAACGTGACTATGTCAGCCTCATGGGAAGCCACATAAAACTACAACACACGAAATGCTGCCTTGCACAGAGATTGAGTCTGTCTACAAAAGCATGTCTAATAAATTTTTACATCATTATTGCATCATTTGACAATAGCAGGGGAGGTTCACTCCGCTGTTTAGGTATGTTCGGCCGGCGCTCCGCCCGGGCGGAGTATGGCAGTAGGTTGTCAATTGGCCTTCAGCTCGCACGCTAGCCGCGTCGCGCGTAATTAAGAATCTTTTTTTTTGTGATTTTTGCAACAAACAATGACTTCTAAACGATCTTATAAATAACTTACTTACTTACTAAAGGTGGTTTACTGAATTAATACACACTGTTATCTTTCTTGATTTTTATACCTACCAAACATCGGCGAGTCGGAACCCTGTGCCCTTGGTTTCGGATTAGCGGTGCCCAACGGAATATGAACGCTCGGATCACACGATTTGTTTCAATTTCGCATGCAAGCAGTAAGAATAGACAAGTTTTTATACCTAAAGTTGACTTTTGTTCGAGAGTGATCCTTCTGTACGTTAGTACTATTACTTATTCTGTGACAATAGCTTACTTAGAATTATATTTACACCACCATTACATATTCAAATGATCCAAATATTTTTTTCTAATGTCTTTAATCTAATCTGGTCACATTCCAGAAGGAAGTGAAAAAGGTCTTCAGTTCTGTTACAACCCATACATTGGGGTGGCTGTATAACCTCATCAAATTGAAAAAAAACAATTAAGTGGAGTGATCAGATGGAACATGTAATGCTGACACAAGGTCCCTGA
Source organism: Archips crataeganus (assembly GCA_947859365.1). Classification (NCBI taxonomy): domain Eukaryota; kingdom Metazoa; phylum Arthropoda; class Insecta; order Lepidoptera; family Tortricidae; genus Archips; species Archips crataeganus. Next base: position 6,580,474 of record OX402053.1, on the reverse strand, counting down.
AATGGCCGGCACAATCAAACCAGGGAACCTTGAAGATTGTTTTGAAATACAAATTTATATTTAAGTAATCCTGCACTTATTAAATACATGGTGAAGAAAAATCAAAATCTAGGTGCTTTTTCCTGCTTTTGTCACCCCCAATGACATGATTTGTTATGTCTTGATGTTATATACTGTCAATGATTTATGTATATCCATTCCAGAAGCCGTATTGTCTAACGCGTGAATGCTTGCTATCATATTCACCATTTCATTCATTCAAACAATATAGGATGGTGACAGACAGTGACGATGTATAAATGCAATAGCAAGCGAATACATGTTAGACAATAACGCAGCAGGAGAACATAACTCACATAAGGGTAGGTACAACCAAAATTTAGGAACTATAAAAACTGATCAAACATGATTATATAGGTTTCCGCTGTCAAGAGCCTTTGGTAATACTTGTTGCAAACTTAAAACAACGTCATACTTGGCTGATTTTCGCAAATCAACTACTTATTGCACCTTTTTAGAGTGATTAAACAACCAGTTGCCATAAACATGAAAATTTAAGTTGAAGCTAACATAGCCCATTTAACAACCGCTTTAGCCTAGTTGGTAGTGACCCTGCCTACGAAGCAAGAGGTCCTGGGTTCAAATCCCGGTAAGGGCATTTATTTGTGTGATGAGCACAAATATTTGTTCCTGAGTTATGGATGTTTTCTATGTATTTAAGTATTTATTTATCTATATAAGTATGTTTATCCGTTGCTTAGTACCCATAACACAAGCTTTGCTAAGCTTACTTTGGGACTAGGTCAATTGGTGTGAATTGTCCCTAGCGTCCGACCGAAGTTTCGGTTTCGGTTTCGGTTTCGGCCAATTTCGGCCAAAAAAGTGATTTCGGCCGAGGTTTCGGTTTCGGCCAGAATCCGGCCGAAACCTTCGGCCGGGCCGAAATTACTTCGCGGCCTCTCGCGGCTCTCGCATCGGGAGCGCTCGGCTTAATTCGGACGCGCTCGGCCGGGTAGGTATAGGTAATGCATCGGCGGCCGGCCCAGCTGGGACCAGCGACAGTAGTATGTATGAGTGTTGTTTATTTATTAAATTATTATTTACTTTTTAGAATCTGTTTGGCGACCGCTTTAGCCTAGTTGGTAGTGACCCTGCCTACGAAGCAAGAGGTCCAGGGTTCGAATCCCGGTAAGGGCATTTATTTGTGTGATGAGCACAAATATTTGTTCCTGAGTTATGGATGTTTTCCATGTATTTAAGTATTTATTTATCTATATAAGTATGTTTATCGTCGTCTAGTACCCATAGTACAAGCTTTGCTTAGTTTGGGACTAGGTCGATTTGTGTAAGATTGTCCCCTAATATTTATTTATTTTATTTGTTACTGCATTTTATGCTGTGATTAATGAACAATACATTTGATATTAGGATTGTGAATTTAGTTTAGACGTGATAAGAATAGGTTGTTTGTTTTGAATAATATAATACCTATGCCAAGACATTTTTCATTAAAAATAAACGTTTTTTATTTTGTTTAACAAAAAAAGTAACTGTTCTCATATAAGAAATCCTTGCAATAACCTTTTCCTTACGATCTGTACAGTAATTTTGAATATTTTGTTTGATATGATACGTCTTCAAAAGTTTCGGTTTCGGTTTCGGTTTCGGCCGAAATCAGAAAAAAACCGAATATTCGGTTTCGGTTTCGGTTTCGGCTAAAAATCGTGTTTCGGTCGGACACTAATTGTCCCATGATATTTATTTTTTATTTATTTATAGCCCACTAATTTGAAGTTAAAGACAGGTAGAGAATGCCTAAAGGCATCAAGTTTACACAAAATATAATGATATTTAACAACCACTTTAGCATAGTTGATAGTGACCCTGCCTACGAAGCAAGAGGTCCTGGGTTTGAATCCCGGTAAGGGCATTTATTTGTGTGATGAGCACAAATATTTGTTCCTGAGTTATGGATGTTTTCTATGTATTTAAGTACTTATTTATCTATATAAGTATGTTTATCATCGTCTAGTACCCATAGTACAAGCTTTGCTTAGTTTGGGACTAGGTTGATTTGTGTAAGATTGTCCCCTAATATTTATTTTTTATTTATTTTTTAATATAAAGTCAAGTATCATACTAAAAAGAATGAAATAGTCCATTTTATCACAAGTAGGTTCTTATGTATCTACACAATTTTCTCTGAATTTCACTATGTATCTTTGATTGTGTAGTGTTGTGTTCCCAACCCTACAAACAAATTGGATTGCTTTGACAGTTCCTTTAATAAATTTCTAACTTTAGGGTAGAGTCAGCCACACCTGTCACAGATTGTTAAAAAATTGAGGTAGGTATTATTTTTAACTGGTTTATCAGAGGCTTAAGAGGCTGAATAAGCTTGATTCCATGGCCAAGAATCTAGTTAAAGTAATTAAAAAAACCTTTTTCACTTCCCTTTCCCTTTCGTCATCCCATCCATCAAGATGGCTTGAAATTTAAAATTAATGTAATCTGAGAAAATCTAATCATAATCTAATCATTGTGCTCTTTGTTAAAATGGCATAAAAGGCCGTGTTTCAATTCACCATATGGTGATTTACAATAAAATGTATTGATTTCGGAAAAAACGGTGAGTTTTTACCATTACTTGCTTTTTTCAACCTTTTGGTATTTCGATTTTTATTTGAAATTTAACTTGTGGCTTTCTTGTTCTAGCCGCGAGGCGTTTTTTTTCCCCCCTTATATAATACATAATTATTTGTATTCCTTCTTTGGGAATGACTATCGACCGTTACGCATCGCATTTCGGCATGCTGGAACCAATGTAAAGGCCCGCGGTGCCGGCCGCCATGTGGATCCCGCCATACATTTCGTTTGTGTTTTTAACTATTTTTCGTCCATAAACGGTCAGTGAGAAACTTTATTTTACCGCAAGATGCACCAACGTCAAATAATTTTGGGACTTTAGCTTTTTTTGAATATGGAAGTGTAAATTCAACACGCCCTTCTGGCATATTGGTTCAATTCTTTTTTTGAAAATAGAAGGCGAATGTTGACGCCGAATTATTACATTTGTAGTTAAATTTTAAGAGTAAAATTTGTACAACTAGCTCATAGTAATTAGTTAAGTTATTTTTGGCATAAGAGTCCGATAACCAAGCTTACGATGCAATCAGACGAAACTGGGAACCTCTATCAGGTGAGACTTAGTTTTTATTGCCACGTCTGAGTCCCCGGCCTGGATTAAAAAAGTCCAAATTTTGTTCTACTGTCTGAGTTTTGGCTGTTTTGTTTTCTTTAAAAATAGCCTGGCGTCCGTAATTTTATTTGTGATTACTAATTTAACTTACCAATTTATTTGTGTACATTCACACCACAACCCAAACAAATAAAAAATATTACAATTGGGCTAAGCAAAATACTTATAGGATATTGGAATATTTTAAAATGTACTGCATATCTGCTGTTGGTAGCAAAAGGTACTCATAGCTGAACAGTTAAACTGCTCAAAAGTAGCTTTACATGGTTATCTAGAGCACTTTTATAACTTTTTGGATACCGCACATTGTTTTTGTTACAAACAAAATTGATTCTTATGCGGATGTGGGTAGGTTAATTTTTGTTTTTCCTTATTGTCATCTATAGCCGTCGCTGGCATTCAAATGGTTAACCATTCTGGAAGCTTTATACACAAAGACTTAATAATACCAGGGTTACGTACCACAGCATCTTATAACCAGCAAAGATTGTGAACTAGTGATGTCATTCTTGGATTTTATCTCATCAAATACTTCATCAATGTCTCTCTTTGTGATGCGGCCAAACCTCCTCGCCTCAGAGTCCAGTTTCTGCAACAAGGGCTCCAGGCTTTCTGCTTTCTTGGATGTTGCATAGTCTCGCATGAGCACACTGAAATAAAAAATACAGTGTAAACTCTTTATAACAAAACACAAGGGACTGAGTATTTTTTATTGTTATAGAGAGTTATTGTTTTAAGGAATGAAGAAAGAAAAATAACCAAATTTGTAATAATTTTTAAATTTATGGGCAGATTAACAGGCAGGATAATTTTGAGACAGCCAGATAGTCAAGTGGTTAGAGAACCTAACTACAAAGCTCAAGGTCCCGTGTTTGATTCCCAGTCAGGGCAGATATTTGTGTGATGAATATGAATGTTTGTGCTCAAGTCTTGGATGTTTAATATGTATTTAAGCATGTATTTATCTACATAAGTATGATTATTAATGTTGTCTAGTATCTACCCATAGTTGCTTTTGCTTAGTTTGGGACTAGGTTCAATTGGTGTCAATTGACCCATGATTTATTTATTCATTTGAAAAATGAAAATGAAAAATAATTTATTCAGTAACTTAGTTAGTTATGACAATAACTGTGCTGGTGCCTCTTTTTGAGTATCATGATATTCGTACTAAGAGAACACCAATAATAATAATTTATATTATAGAAAATTGCATGTATCCATTGGACAGCAATGCATAAATTATTTTAGAAATTATGGGCAACAGCCATAAGGATCCAAGCTTCTTCTAAATCTAATTTTAAGATATGATTAAATACTGATTAAAATCATATAACTATTAAAGTTATAGTTATTTATGTAGTTTGTGGTAATTTTTATTAGCTATTTAATTAATAACAAATTTATGATAAAAGAACCATACAAAACTAAAAACATAAACATATAAACTTTAAATCAAGACTAAACAATGATTAATCAAACTTACTTGTTAGCAGAGCAAAGAGCTTTAGGATTAACCAATAAATTTGATTCTGCGGTCTTCGCAGAGTTCAGTATAAGCGTTCTCGCCGCACCAGTGAAGTATCGCACAAATTTCGTAGAACGTAAAAGCGACGACATGATGATGCCGTGCTTCAGACTATGAGCCTATATTTTTGCGAAGGACTAGTAGTAATGTGGTGTTTTACTACTTTTTGTTGCGCGACAATATCGCTCTGAGGAAAATCCGCACTAAAAGAATTTGAGGTTATCTTGTTATGTCATCCATCTGTCATATTCAGCTTCTCTAAATTGATTGTTCAAGGTAGTGCTTAACACGCTACTGCACAGAAAAAAAACAGTAACTTTTTCTAGTCAATAGCGTAAAAAGTCTAACGCAAAGACTCGATGAACTCGATCACGATCAATCGATTTTAGCCATGGTATTGCCAGTATTATGCGAGGTCCGCGAGGATAGGAAGAGTGAGTGAATGAAGTTTAGCCAATCAAATCAAGATTTAATTTAGCACTTCCAATCTTCCATCCATTCCATTCAATCACATTGATAGAAAAATACTCAATCGAATCGAGCAAGACAAGCCAGTCAAAAAATAAAGCAAAATAGGTCGCGTCGTGTCTGAATTGTCTGATTGACAAGCCCTCGACCTTCCTGCATTTATAGTTCGTTGAGGAACAAGTGTTTTTGGTCTCATTCCCCTAAAATATCTTATTGGATATAAGAAATGGTAAGTTTTACGTGTATATTCTCATTGACTTTGATTTGACCTTTGTTTTTATTCATATTCCGTCTCCTATTAAACTATCTACGTAATGAGGATTAAAATTTTCAATAACTTGTCGAAATCATTATTGTTTTACCCAAATGCTGTTAGGTACCTAATTAGAATATACTATCGCTTACTAGATTAGATTTTAACCGGCTTGTAATGCTGCCGGTAATGGGGCTATGGTGGGGTTATTATCATAATCATAATTAAGATAAATTAATCATTAGAGCTTTCCTAATTGGAAATCAGCAATTCATGACTAGCATTATATTTAACTTCGTTGAGCCATGTCGTGTTGTTGGGGCTCGAAACCTGAAAATTCTTCAGAAACTGCAGTAATTGTTCCCAATCCAGTTACCATGGTAACTACACCAAGAGTTACATAACTTCTGACATTCATTTATGTTTTAATTTAATGATAATTTCTTGAAAATGTTATCTTTTAAAATTGAATATTATCTTATAAGATTGGCTGTGATAATTTATTGTTCTGATACATTTTAATTTTTTTCAGGCTGCACCAATCAAAGTTGTTGTGACTGGGGCGGCGGGCCAGATCGCCTACTCCCTGCTGTACCAGATTGCATCTGGAGCAGTGTTTGGCCCCGAACAACCTGTCTACCTCCACCTCCTGGATATCGCCCCGATGATGGGCGTTCTGGAGGGTGTTGTTATGGAACTGGCTGACTGCGCTCTACCCTTGCTCGTTGGTGTCCTTCCCACAGCGAGCCCTGAGGACGCCTTCAGGGATGTGGCTGCTGCTTTCCTCGTCGGTGCCATGCCCAGGAAAGAAGGCATGGAAAGGAAAGACCTCCTCTCTGCCAATGTTCGCATTTTCAAAGAGCAAGGACAAGCCATTGATAAAGTGGCCCGCAAAGACATCAAAGTTCTGGTTGTTGGTAACCCGGCCAATACCAATGCCTTGATCTGCTCGAAGTACGCTCCTTCCATCCCTAAGGAGAACTTCACAGCTATGACCCGTCTGGATCAGAACCGTGCCCAGTCCCAACTTGCCGCTAAACTTGGTGTACCGGTGAAGGATATCAAGAATGTCATCATTTGGGGCAACCACTCTTCCACCCAATTCCCTGATGCATCTAACGCTGTTGTAACCATTGGAGGTGCCCAAAAGCCTGTGCCAGCAGCTGTTAATGATAATGAGTTCTTGACAAACACCTTTGTATCTACCGTACAGAAGCGAGGAGCTGCTGTCATTGCAGCAAGGAAAATGTCCTCTGCTCTGTCTGCGGCCAAAGCAGCTTCTGACCACATGAGGGACTGGTTCCTTGGTACCGGAGACCGCTGGGTCAGCATGGGTGTTATATCTGATGGCTCTTATGGCACACCTAAAGACGTTGTCTTCTCGTTCCCTGTTACCACTGCCAATGGCAAATGGAAGATTGTCGAGGGCCTCACCATCTCAGACTTCGCCCGCAAAATGCTTGATGCCACTGGCAAGGAACTTGCAGAAGAGAAGCAAGACGCTTTGGATGTCTGCAAGGATTGACTGAGTAAAATTTAAGATCAGAAACTAATGTATTTAATAAGCATTACACTTATTGTATAGGTATAACTAACGGTTTTTGTTAGAAAAAATTTGGCAAGAATAAAATTGTTGATGTAAAATCTATTTTTAATGTTGCCGTGAGAATGTTGTTTACATGCATTGCATAATCAGAGCAGCCTGGCAATAGGTCAAGTGTTGTTGTTATATCTATGCCTTTAGAGCTGTTATCATGCCATTTAACTCAGAACCCGGCTTTGCAAACAGCTCACATCATCTTGCATAGATATTTGATTGTAAATTTCACTCTTGGGGTTACTAAACCCCAATTTACCTATTTTTGTCGCGGGCAACAGCTAGTATCAATATTAGTATATTGATATTGCTGTTGCCCGCGACTCCGTCTGAGATGATAAAAAATAGCCTACGACCTATTCTCAGACCTACAGAGTGTAGAGAAAAAAGTTTCATAAAAATCGGCCAAGCCGTTTTGGAGGAGTTAGGTAACAAACACCGTGACACGAGATTTTTATATATTAGATGTACAGTAGATTGTATTTCTCTGGTGGTGAATTAAGTTTCTTACAAAACACAATTCCAAAACAGGAATAATTAATTCTTTTTTGAGAATAGAAGATGTATTTGTATACAGGAATTGAATTTTCTTACTGCATATTTAGACAAAAAGAGAGTTAACTATGCATGTGTTGCATTAATTATTTAATTATAATATGGCGGACTTGCACATACCAGAGTTTACTATATAACTCTCGAGTTAAGTGCTAACCCAGGGCCAGGGTTAATGATTTAATCTTTTAACCCTAAACTGTGCAAGCAGGCAGCTCTAACAAAGTTAAATAATAATATTAACAAACATTTCACTCTACATTCATTGTATCTTGTATCCATTTTACAAGTTGTTATATAAGGAATTGTAAGAAGTTTGTATAGGCCTATAAGTAAGTCACTCTGCGTAATGCCGTGCATGATACACCATTTTGATCGGACCTTTCGTTTGTCGCGCCTTGCGGTTCAAAATCTAATAAAATGGAATTTAAAGTCGTTCGATTATTGATAAAGTTTTTTTTATCAACAGTCTACCTGCTTGATAAGACAGCGTATCTGATTGATTATTTGATACTTATATTTTAGATCATTTGTTCCCGCACAGCAGAGAACACTGTTTATAAATACAGACACTGTTATTGAAGTCATTATGACTGAATGTTTCCATTGCATTAAAAATATATAATACATATTTAAATTCAATATTATGTCTTTAGGTAGCTCTTCAAACAGGAATCGGATCCACAGTTTCTTCCCTAGTGTCCCTAGTTTGAATGCCAGCTGCCAGGTCTGCCACCTAATTTTCCGAAATAATTATACTTAGTCGGGCATTGCAAATATCGGCCATCAGTTCTACGAGGATGGATGCGTTGGATGCGGATGGCACGGGACCAATCTGTTTGGTGAGCCTTGGGGGAGGCCTATGTTCAGCAGTGGACGTCTTTCAGCTGAAATGATGATGATTGCAAATATTGCGTTGACTGTAATGTAAGTATGGGTTTATGAGTATAGGCTCTTAGGTATGCATTATTTTAGCAAAGTTATCTTTGTTAGCAGTTGTAAAGTATACGATGATTTTTATCTTATCTGGGTAAAGTCAGAGTAAGCAATTATCTTCTATGTACGCAACTGATGTAAGTAGGTACTTGCATAACACCATTATATAAATACAACTGTTAAATTGATATTGAAATGTCATGGTCATGGCATGGCATGGCGTGTTTATCACATTGTTATTCGGACATGATGGTTCAACGACGAGCAATGATCCGTTGTTATTTTAATGATGGTGTACCGAAGTGATAATGAAATGGTGAAACTGGTTCAAAAGGTCATAAATATATTAAACATCGATTGTGAGTACCTACCTAATTCAACATGTTACGATACGACTGTATTCATGCACTGATATGAACTAGTTTTCGAAACATGATAATGTAGAACGGCGCTAGCTTCAAATAAGTATTTTGAAGTAATTCTGCAATCCTTATTAGAACTTTTTCACAGTAATTATGTAAGTACTTATGACTTTCTTGATATTTACTAAGAACTTGTACAGCTTGCGATCGTATTAACCATTTCCTTCTTTCTACCATCGTAGCTTGAGGTGGTGAATTCTGATTCTAAGTGCGTAAATACTATGGCCTAGGTAGGTTGTAGGTATGTACAATCTTGACCAATAGTGGTAGTTCCTACACAATGAATTATGAATGGCCCTCTTTGTCAGTACCTAATGAACCTAATCAATCAGTAGGTAAGTAATAATGTAAAGGTACGAACGACCTAAGTACATGTTTATCAGTTGTCTCCAGTTGACTCTACATGATTTTACTCAGTAGGTGAGGACCATGTGAGGACTGAAGAGCGTTATTCTTGCCAGGAGCGGTTGCCAATAGGTAGATAAAATAACTTCATTAATAGTTGACATGCATATAAAAATGTTAATACAGCTCGTAGTAGATAGGTAGGTAGTTTATTACTTTAGTCTTTGTTCATTTCCATCACCGAAACTAACAGAAAATAGTAACGTTATCACTTTATCAGTTAACGTATTGTTCATGTTGTCTCTTTTCTCTCCTTTTAACCCCTGACACAAAAAGAGGGGTGTTATAAGTTTGACCGCTATGTGTGTGTGTCTGTCTGTGGCAGCATAGCTCTTAAATGGGTGAACCGATTTGGATGCGGTTTTTTTATTAGAAAGCAGGTTTCTTGGCGATGGTTCTTAGATACGTTTCATCAAAATCGGTTCAGCCGTTTCAAAGTTATCAGCTCTTTTGTTGGCTGCGGAAGGGATCTTAGATGCAAAATGTGCCCATACATACGTTTACATTTGCGTTGGGGGTTTTTAAAATTTTTAATTTATACACCGTGAAATTTTAGTGGTTGTTTTCCGGAAACGAGGTGATTTAGTTTCGATTGTACAATCGATTTATAATTACTATTTTGACTGGAGTCAAAAATCCAATTGTGAAAAACGAACGTCGAAAATGACCGCAAACCAATAGTAACGCTTCGTTGGTACAAGTTGGTTAGGTACCAACGAAGCGTTACTATTGGTTTGCGGTCATTTTCGACTTTCGTTTTTCACAATTGGATTTTTGACTCCAGTCAAAATAGTAATTATAAATCGATTGTACAATCGAAACTAAATCACCTCGTTTCGGGAAAACAACCACTAAAATTTCACGGTGTATAAATTAAAAATTTTAAAAACCCCCAACGCAAATGGTAACGTATGTATGGGCACATTTTGCATCTAAGATCCCTTCCGCAGCTAACAAAAGAGCTGATAACTTTGAAACGGCTGAACCGATTTTGATGAAACGTATCTAAGAACCATCGCCAAGAAACCTGCTTTCTAATAAAAAAACCGCATCCAAATCGGTTCACCCATTACAAGTTCTAAAATTTCATGGTGTAGTTATTTAATTATTTGATCTCATTTCCAGTCTAGTTTATAGTCGAGTATGTATGGTATATTTATATTTCGACGACAAGGCAGAACGTTCTCAAAGTTTTGGGCTATTGAAAGTACATATTGAATTGAAAAAAAAAAGTTATCAAATGTCAATGTCAAATAAGTGAGATAACCATAGACTTAATACCTAACCCGGACTGAGTACTGCGACATAATAGTGAGGCCGACAGAGAAACCAAACTAGTGGTTTGCATCTCGTTCTAATTAGGGTGACCAAGTACACCTGCGGATAATTATCAAGATTTTTCTTAAAAAAGTATAAAAGAGTCAATTCAGGCTCTATACTACGAAGCGCGAAATTCGAACTTCGTTTCATGCCGTTCCGCTCACGCTAATGGTATTTATTACGAGAGTGAGAGTGACCGCACGATCCGAACTTCGAATTTCGTAGTAACCCCCCAGAATTAGAAAGACATAATGTAAGCCTACACTGATCTTATATTTATATTACAATTATTTTATTTTTATTATTGTTTTACTTTTATTAATGTTATACAGGGGATTGATTTGTATTTTTGTATGTTTGTAACGAATGAACTCCAAAACTACTAGACCGATTTCAAAAATTCTTTCACGAATAGAATGCTACATTATTTCTGAGTAATACAGGGTAATTTTTTAATCAGTGCACAAATTTTGATACGTGATTCAGATCATGATTATCTGTTCAAGATTTTTTTTTAAATTTTGAAATTTGGGTTGTTCATAGTAATTCATCCAATAATTGGTCGAGTTACTATGAAAAACAAAAAAAAGTAATTAATATTATAACGAAAAATACTGAAATTTGTTATTTTAACGACACTGAATCACATATTAAAATTTGTGCACTTATTAAAAATAATAGGAATCCGGAATCCTTGCTAAAACTTCAGTAGTGTAACCCAAGGTGTAAAAAAAAAACTTTTATCTTTTTTACCTCCACATACCAAATTTCATCGAAATCGTTGGAGCCGTTTCCGAGATCCTGATTATATATACATATACAAGAATTGCTCGTTTAAAGGTATAAGATAGATAGATTAGATAGATAGATTCTGTGAATATTTCAAGTGTCTACCTGTTGCCGTTATCAATATCGAGCAAAAACGAGCAAAAAAATTCATGTTTGTTGTATGGGAGCCCCCTTAAATATTTATTTTATTCCATTTTTTAGTATTTGTTGTTATAGCGGCAAACGAAATACATCATCTGTGAAAATTTCAACTCTCTCGCTATCACGGTTCCCGAGATACAGCCTGATGACAGACGGACAGACGGACGGACAGTGGAGCCTCAGTAATAGGGTTTCCGTTTTTACAATTTGGGTACGGAACCCTAAAAAGACAAATAATTTCAGTCGTAGCTCATCTTTATATATATAAAAGATGCTTTTTTCTTTCTTTTTTTTTTGCTTATTTTAATGTATTCTTTAAAGTTTTTAAAAAAAAAAAATTACGAAAAACCCGAAAATAAATTTCTGATCCAAATTTTTTTAAGTCCTTAAATTGGGCCCCTTTTTCTATACCCCAACCTGCTTTTCAGTCTTATCTACGAAATTGCATTAGTAGACATACTCACACCGGCCTAAATCATAGGCACCCTAATTTGTCAACGTCGGTGATACCAGTTAAAATTTACAATCACCACTTGATCATCACAATATTTAATGCATTACCGTGTTTTAATCAGTTAATATCAGTTGCAATCTTAATGATTTACAAATTAGGTAAAAGGTAATATTTTGTATCTAAATATAGCTATTTATTATAAAGAAGGTAATTATTTTCAGTACTAATTTTTACTACTATTTCATTATCTTTTTTTCCACTGGCAAATGGTGCGAGTGGGACACAAGCCACTAGTTTGGGTTTCTCTCTCGGACCGCTGTCTCTAGTTGTCATTACTAAACTGTATTGCTTGGTAATATGGGTCACTTTTGATTGACTAATAAAAGTTAGTACTCAGTCCGGGTTAGGTATTAAGTCCATGGAGATAACATTTTGGTCGCAAATAAATAATAATGTCTAAAAGTTTCTTTATTTTCCACTCTTTACGTAGTTGATAGTATTTATTACAAAGGAAAATAGTTAATTAGGATGCGGGTAAGTTAAAATGTACTTTTGCGGAATGCCGGTGTAAATTACTTAGGTTATATACCGAGCTAAAATTTTCTTATTTACATAGGCATTTCCTATCTATTTGAGATCAGAGCCTGCTGTTTTATATAAAGTAGCAAACTAACAATATATCATAGTACTTTTCATTCCTGTAGTCCTGTTATCAGCCTAAACAGTTAGCTACATTAATTCAATTTAATTGAACAATTATTGTCCAATACACATCGTTTATAGAAATTAACTGACCCTTCTTTCTTCTGTAATTAAATGATTTGTGTAAGTAATTGGGTACTAAATAGTGGTACTTTGAAGTTGCATCATATAGTATTGTATTAATTTACCCCTATTAATTATAAAAATAAATTATTTATGCTAGACTCAGATTCCTATAAATTAATAAAGCTAAAGAGCCATGAGCGAAAATTAAAAAAAAATGTAGCACCAAAAGCAGAGCTTTAAATAAATATCATGGGACAATTCACACCAATTGACCTAGTCCCAAATTAAGCTAAGTAAAGCTTGTGTTATGGGTACTAAGGCAACGGATAAACATACTTATATAGATAGATACATACATAAATACATATTAAACACCCAAGACCCGAGAACAAACATTCATATTTTTCATACAAATATCTGCCTCGACACGGGAATCAAACCCGGGACCACAGAATAAGTAATAGTACTAACGTACAGAAGGATCACTCTTGAACAAAGGTCAACTTTAGGTATAAAAACTTTCCTACTCCTACTGCGTGCACGCGAAATTAAAACTTATTGTGTAATACAAGCGTTCATATTCCGTTGGGCACCGCTGATCCAAAACCAAGGGCACAGGGTTCCCACTCGCCCATATTTGGTAGGTATATAAATCAAGAAAGATAACAGTGTGTATTAATTCAGTAAACTACCTTTAGTATGTAAGTAAGTTATTTATAATATCGTTTAGAAGTCATTGTTTGTTGCAAAAATCACAGAAAAAAAAGATGCTTAATTACGCGCGACGCGGCTAGCGTGCGAACTGAAGGCCGCGCGACAACCTACTGCCATACTCCTCCCGGGAGGAGCGCCGGCCGAACATACCTAAACTGCGGAGTGAAACCCCCCTGCCGGGACCTCAAGCTTCATAGTCAGGTTCACTAACCACTAGGCCATCTGAACGTCTGGTTGTTTATGTAATCATTATACATTTCTAGTTATAGTTATTAAAGCAGCATTTTTTAATAAAATTTTCAATAACTACTACAACTCAAACATTGCATCAATATGTGTATTAGTCCTAGTGTTTCAGTCTTTATGATTAGCAATAAAAACAATATTATCTGTAAGCAATATAATTTATGACATATCATCACTGCTGTGAAAAACTTGTATCTCAAAACTGATGATCTTATGAAATTAACCTCTCATATTCTGAAAGTAAAAAAACATGCATTCTAGTCTTGTTTGTTTCAAATAGTACCAATGTTACAAATTTAAAAAAAAATACAAAAACACAATGCAAAATGGGAACACATAGACGTTGAGTTGCAGAAAATAGTCCACGTTTACCTATCTGATGCGGATCTGCGTTCCAGCATAGGAGAGATTAACTTTACTCTGTATAATTTGAGGTTCCTTTTAAGTTTTCATGTGGATTTGAGATATGAGCTCTTTTACAATATATCACACTGATTTTTCAGCATTACTTAAGTTTACTGAAGCAAACAGAAAGCAAAGTAGTGAGATATTTTAGTGACAAGATGACTTCCAAACACAGAATCGCTGTGTGCCAAATGACATCTGTTGCTGACAAGGCATCTAACTTGGAAACTGTTAGTCAAATCATTAGTAATGCAGCTAAGGAGAATGTTAAGGTATGTTATAAAGAAAAAAAAAACATATTTTAAAATTAGAAGTCTAATTAAAACTTCAGCCAAATTCAAAGCCAGTAGTTTACAATACGTTTACTTTTAATTTACCACTGACAGATTGCTTGCCTTCATTTCATTTCCAACTTTAACACCATACAAATAAAGTAGTTATTACAAAATCTGCAAACGTGGGTAACAGTATTTTAAAATTGGCTTTATTTGTAGGTTGTTAAAGTTGAATATGAAATGAAGGCAAACCATCTGTCAGTGGTAAACTTTATGTAATTTTACTGTACTTATATTTGTTATTCATGGGAAATAAAAGAAATCTTCACTTTCATTCAATATATTTTTAATCATTACAGATGATCTTTTTCCCTGAGGCCTGTGATTATATTTGCGACAATAAAAAAGATGTGGTGAAGTTTGCTGAACCAATCATAGGTGGCAGCACAGTGGATAGTTATAGAGAGCTGGCTGTTAAATATAATGTATGGCTGTCAATGGGAGGATTACATGAAAAGGTAGGATGCACCCCTTTTATCTAACCTAACTTAACACTTAAATATTTTTAAGTACTTTCTAAGCACTCATTATTTTTTTTTATGGATATCTTTCTATTCTGAAATAAATAAATTGGAATTTGAATTGTTAATGGTTGCCTGTGACTCTGTCTGCGAAGATTTTGTTTACCTATTACTATCCCAGGGGAATATTACATATAATACATTAAATACACATTAAACATCCAAGACTCCAGCACAAACATTCATATATTTAATACAAATATGTGTCCTGAAACACAAAAAAAAAAATAATAAAGAAAAATTTGTATGGTATATCAATTTCTTTTACAACCATACAAAACTAAATATATGGAAACTAAATGCATTTACATTGCAGTACCATTCAAACTTAAATATTAAGTTCAAACATTTTCAGACTTTGAACTTCATTGTCCCATGAATATTGTTTACATTACAGAATGAGGAAGACCCTAATAAAATATTCAACACGCACATCATCATAAACGACAAAGGCGACATAGTGCAACAGTACCGCAAGCTCCATTTATTTGATGTGGAGATACCAGCGAGGGGTGTACGTCTTAAGGAGAGTGATTCCACCAGTGCTGGCAAACACATAGTTGTTCCTGTCGAGACTCCTGTAGGGAGAATAGGTGAGTAGAAAATATGTCTACTGTAAGCAGGGCTTGAGATACTGGTAATAGTTGAGATACCTGTACCGGGGTACCGGTACCAAGCATTGATCCTACATGATACTGATACCTTGAGAACCGGTAAATTTACCGATTTTAAGAAGTTGAAATACCGGTATTCGAAAGTGCGCGTGGTGTGAATGAGAGAGAAAGAGAACACAATAAGTTATGTACAATACATTTACTATTAGTTTACCACTGACAGATTGCTTGCCTTCATTTCATTTCCAACTTTAACACCATACCAATAAAGTAGTTATTACAAAATCTGCAAACGTGGGTAACAGTATTCTAAAATTGGCTTTATTTGTAGGTAGTTAAAGTTGAATATGAAATGAAGGCAAACCATCTGTCAGTGGTAAACTTTATGTAATTTTACTGTAGTCACATCGCGAGTTTTCGCGTTGATACAGGAACATACACGTCAGAACCACTATGGAAAACCGGTATTTTTCAGTGTTAATACCGGTATTTTTCCCCCACGCTTCGTCTCTTGTCCGTCGATTCGTTGAAACTTCGCAGCGCGACGGAACACACAAGTGGGGCCTCACTCTTAGGTGTTGATTTACATGGTGCTGGTAAAATCGTGCCAGTAGCTTGACATTGCCGGTCCGCCGAGCCAACGTGTTAAAAGTGATTGATCGAGAGCCTCAATTTTTTTTATTTTTATAAATAAATAAATATCACGGGACAATTCACACCAATTGATCTAGTCCCAAAGTAAGCAAAGCTTGTGTTATGGGTACTAGGCAACGCATAAACATACTTATAAAGATAAATACATAAATACATATTATACACTCAAGCCTCAAGAGCAAACATTCGTATTTTTCATACAAATATCTGCTCCGACGCGGGAATCGAACCGGGGATCTCAAGCTTCACAGTCAGGTTCTCTAACCACTAGGCCATTTAGTCGTCTGTGTCAAGCTACTGGCGCGACTGGACTATACTTAGTTTTTTTTAGCCTTAAAAAGAAGGTAAGCGATCTTGACGTGTTTTTTTATTGACAAACACTTTTGAAAAATAAGTCATAGCTAACATGTAACAATTTGAAAGGAAATATGGTCATTTACACTCTTTGGTTTCATAAGTAATGGTTACTATTTTTTTAAAAGCGTTTTTCAATAAAAAGACTCGTCAAGATTGTTTACCTTATTTGTAATGCTAAAAAAAATGAAGTATAGCACTATATCAACCAGTGTTTAGAGTACAGGTCGATTAACAAGAGTTGGCACGAATGGATCGAATGAGTGAATGAAAGTATCTATGTGATACCTATTTGAATACATTTCACACAAATATGAAAATGTCATGCATCAGTCATTTTCCTACTAAAATGTCAAAGTGACATTGCTTGCGTTCATTCCATTTGTGCCAACTCTTGTGAATCGATCTGTACTGTGTGGTAGTGCCCTAAGCCTAATCAAGGTAATATTCATGATAGGCTTAATGTGGCAGGCATGGCGATATGTTACGACATGCGGTTTCCGGAACTAAGCACAGCGCTGGCAGTGTTGCGCGCTCAGATCCTCACCTTCCCTTCCGCCTTCACGCATGCCACTGGGGAGGCACATTGGCACACTTTACTGAGGTAACTCTACCTTATCTACTGTACATGTTGCCCGCATGGAAATTTAAAAAGTAGTTATTAAATTACCCAATCTTTTTAGTAAACTACCATCATCATCATCATCATCATCAGCCTATAGCAGTCCACTGCTGGACATAGGCCTCCCCCAATGAGCGCCATTGCGCTCTGTCCTCGGCTAGACGCATCCAGCGTCTACCAGCAGCCTTTCGCAGATCGTCACTCCACCTGGCCGGAGGGCGTCCTACACTACGTTTGCCAAGACGCGGTCTCCACTCAAGTACTCGTTTACTCCAGCGGTTGTCGGTTCTTCGACAGATATGACCAGCCCACTGCCACTTCAACTTGCTAATTTTCTGAGCTATGTCGATGACCTTAGTTCTGCCATGTGTGCGCTAATCTTCATTTTTCATTATAGTTATTGAGATCAACAATAGGGATGTTGACGCTATTAAAAAGTAATTCAAAGACACGACTCTAGTAAAAAAACGCATTATTTTAATGAAAATAAACGGATCACTCACGTCTTAAATCGAGTTTAACTCGATATGTTTCGGCCTAATCCCGGACTCACACGTCACGGCGGTGGCCTGCCAAACGGTAGTTTCAAGTTTAAAGCTTTATTTTAGCCCTGAAAACCAGATTAATTTTCGATTAACTGCAAAATTAGATTTTTTTGTTGCTTTAAAACAAATAAGTAGTTAGTTGATTGAGTTGGCGAACAAGTGACATCATAAGTTGCTATTGCCATTCAAACTATGGGAAAATTGTGTTTTGACAGCTCATAAAAAGTACGTCAGTTGATTGGTGGTGTCGACATCCCCATTGTTCATGACTTATGGCATCACAGGCAGTGATCAACAAAGCTATTATTCAAAATAACGACAATTTATTGCTAAAATTACCTCGACGTTTCGACCGCAGTGCAGCGATGGTCACGAGTACAAACGTTGAAACGTCGAGGTAATTTTTGACAAATTGTCACGTTTGAGCTCAGGGTGCAATAACTATCCGTCGGTAACAGACAGAAAGCCACCAACGTCGATATTTGGCCGCGAAGCTGTCTGTTGTACATTTTGTTTGAGCTTCGTACGAGGATTGGTGTATTCATTCACTCATAGTGACCAGCGAGGCGGTTGTTCTAACTGATAAAAGAGGTTAATAACCTTCTTAATTTTTTCAGAGCGCGAGCCATAGAGAACCAGTGCTTCGTGATAGCGGCGGCTCAGGTTGGCCAACATAACGCTAAGCGGCGTTCGTTCGGCAGCGCCTTGTGTGTCGACCCTTGGGGTGTTGTACTAGCGGACTGTGGGGATGAAGTGGGGTACAGAGTGGCAGAACTGGACCTCGCGAGGCTAGAACAAGTGCGAGAGAATATGCCTGTCTTCCAGCACAGGAGGTCAGTAGTTGGTAGATGGTTGACTAGTTACTATGCTCATTGGTGGATGGTTCGCGACCAGTCTGTGTTGCCAGTGAGAACTTAGATGTGGTCCTTGACTGTTGGCCTATTGAAGAGGCTCATTCACGCTAGTGGGTTACGGAGAGAGCTTTGCGCTGTGGTATCTTTGCGCGATAGGTAGGGTCACGCCAGGACACGGAAATTCGCTGAAGAACTAAAGTCGGCGACATAGTTCAGAGTTGAAGTGGGAATGAATGTTCGAAGATCAAGTAACTGTTAGGCAGAGATGGGTATTATTTGAATGAACCAATTCACGATTCCCGATTTTTTTATTCGCGTCGGACTTTATTCTGTGTGGTTAGAATTCTTCACAATTTACGCGTGGATTATACTACGGAGTTTGATTTGGACCCGCTGCCTGACATCTAGCACTTTGACAGCGCCAATAAAGTGACACTAGTTACAGTGTACCACTACGCAAAAAATAATTAAAGGGGTTGCCTTATCCTACGCATTTAGATAGAATTAGAAATTTGACAGTGTGGGAGCCCTCAATTATAATCTGACGTCATCAACCAAAATAATTTCAATAATTAATTTTGAAAAAAGTAGTGAACTAAATGACAAAGTATTGAAATTAGTTTCTTATAATTGACTTTTCTATCCAAAAAAAAATATAAAAACCACTGGTAATTTTTTTTAGACATTCCCAATTATTATTTATTATTTTGCTAAATCTCAGACATGGGTGGAATAATTCCTAGTAATATCCTTTACTGTATTTTAGGAAAGACGTATACTCCCTGTACACGCTCAGTCTTCGAACGAGTAGCGAATTAGAGAAGCCACAGGCAGCCCCGCCGGAACCGTCCCCGGCGCCGGCTGCCGGCCCGGCGCACAGTTTCGGTCACGTTCAGGTGCCAGACACGTGCGTCTTTTACAAGACTGAGCTGACTTACGCTTTCGTTAATTTGAGGTGAGTTCTACTATACTTTAATTAAAACAATGATACCCATAATAAATATTTCTATTATTTTGTGGACAGTTTCTTTCTTCTATTACACAACTATCGATATCGATAAAAAATGTGTAAACACTAGTTTGATTGCGCCAGCAAATTCCGACGTCTGCTTATTCTTCTAACGACCGCTTTATCCTAGTTGGTAGTGACCCTGCCTACGAAGCAAGAGGTCCTGGGTTCAAATCCCGGTAAGGGCATTTATTTGTGTGATGAGCACGAATATTTGTTCCTGAGTTATGGATGTTTTCTATGTATTTAAGTATTTATTCATCTATATAAGAATGTTTATCGTCGCCTAGTACCCATAGTACAAGCTTTGCTTAGTTTGGGACTAGGTCGATTTGTGTAAGATTGTCCCCTAATATTTATTTTTATTTATAATTGTAAACAAGTTCGGGTTTCAATAGAGCTGTGTTTGCCAGATGTGTGACGCCCGGCCACGTGTTGGTGGCGCCGCGTCGCTGCGCCGCACGGAACGAGGACCTGACTGATGAAGAGGCGGTTGACTTTTTCGCCGCCGTCAGAACAGTTCAGAGGGTCAGTTTGCTTTTTGATGCTAATGTCCATAGCGTAAAGTCGGGTTGGGTCGGTCAACTTTTTTTTGTAAACGATTTTCTGCTACTTTCTATGAAAACCGAAATAATTAAAAAACTGACTATTTTTCCTTATTTAAAGTATAGTTTTCAAAACCCTAGATTTTTGTAGTCAATAATGGTGTCATTACCATATTTATTTTATTTTGTTTAGCTTCTATTTCGTGGGTGACCCAGGGGACAATGTTGTCCCCGAAATTTGTATAAAAATAGTGGTATTTCCCCTGGGTGACCGGTTTTTTTCATAGAAATACTTATTTTTTTGGTTTTCACTTACGCACTATGATAAACAGTTTATCTAATTACTGCAAAATCATGGTTTCACTAACCAGAGATTACAGAGTTACTTGTAAAGGAGTAAATAGAAAATTACAAAAAAAAGTTGATTGACCTGGTTACTTTGGCCTTGGTACCCTTTGCCCATTGGGATTACCTTGGTACAGAGGCCTTTTTACCCGACTGCGAAGAAGGAAGGATTATGTGTTTGACCCGTATGTATGTATGTATGTCCATTCCTATGTCCTCTCGTAACTACACAACGGTTGAACCGATTTTAATAAATGATACGTCATTGGATTCGTCTTGATAACGCGAGTAACACTGGATACATGAAATTCTTGAAAAATGAAAATGGCGGATTTTTGGCGCCAAATTGTGAGTCTTCAAAATAAATTTTTATTCAAATCTATCGAGTAGGGTATCAAAATAAAGGGATTTTAAAAGAGATTACAAAAATATATACAAGTCATGTGTTTAAATTTAATTTGGAATAGTAAATTGGCAATCAATGCATTAAAACGACGACGTACCTACTTACTAAGATATCTTTGAGCAATAATTTTCTCTATGAAACCCATGTGGAAAATTAAGTACCTACATATTTCAAAATTGGTTTTAAACTTTAACTAAATTTTCTTCCTATATGGATTCCTAATTCAAATACTCAATAATTTATCTGGGTCTCAGGAGGTTACACTAAAAAGCAAGAAATAAAAAAATAATTAAAAAAACTAAAAACCCGCCTGCACCGGTGTAAATAAAATAATAAATTAAAAAAAAAAAACAAAAAACCCGCCTGCAGAGCTACTGAAAAGGTAGGAACAAGATAAAATGTTCAATAACAATAAAACGAATTTAAAACACGTCGATGGCAGTCTTTCAAAATTTAATGCAACAATAAATTGCAGTCGGAGGCATGGGAGTCAGTGCATGGGATTTAATGTTACTTCATGCATGCCTCCGACTGCATTTTATCGTTGCATAAAATTTTGAAAGACTGCCATCGACGTGTTTTAAATTCGTTTTATTGTCATTGAACATTTTTGCTTGTTTCTACCTTTTCAGTATTTCTGCAGGCAGGTTTTTTGTTTTTTTAATTTATTATTTTTTGTCTAACGTACTTGGAATCACCATCGCTTTCACCGTTTATTTCTGTCAAACTATACGGGATAATGGCTCGGCCACGACTTCGCGCGACCGGCTTTTGAAATCGAAAATTTTGTACGGAACCCTCGATGCGCGAGTCCGGCTCGCACTTGGCCGGTTTTTTTAAATTGTGGGACGATTGACACCAATTGACCTAGTCCCAATCTAAGCAAGGCTTGTACTATGGGTACTAGACAACGGATAAACATAGTTATATAGATGAATACATATTTGTGTACTTAATTACATATTAAACATCCAAGACTCGAGCACAAACACTCGTATTTGTCACACAAATATCTGCCCCGACCGGGAATCGAACCCAGGACCTCAATCTTCGTAGTCAGGTTCTCTAAACACTAGGCTAGGCCATCCGGTCGTCAAAATTGGTCGTTATGATTTTTATTACAGGCTAATACATAAGGTTTTCATACGGGCTACAGTTACCCTCCGATGGGTGAAAGTACTCCGACCTTACGGTATCTGGGGCCCCATTGGATACGTGCAGTTTAAAGAACACAAACATTTTTTTTTTTACATAAAACTGACCCGTGATTGACCACTATCTCACCTGATGAAAAGTGTAGATGAGGCCAAAGGTGTACCTCACCGGCTCAGTAACAGCCTATTCACTCTAGCCTTGAAGAGACCTAGGTTGTATTTATCAGGAAATACAGACGACGGGAGCGAATTCCATTCTCTAGCAGTTCGCATTAGGAAGGATGACGCGAAAAAAATAAAAAAATAGAAAAAATAGGAAAAATAGCGGATAAAGTAATAGAAAATTAAATATAATACTTCGTCTTACATTCTTTTCAAAGGCAGCCATACTAGATTCGTAACTCTTTCAAGTAATTAGGTTTGTGTATTGTATTTCCAGTTAATGGAGAAGGTTCATGCCACACAATCGTGCACGGTGACCATTCAAGACGGTCAGGACGCCGGACAAACTGTCAAGGTATCTGTCAAATTATCTGTTAGAACTTGTTTACCATTCGCGATAAGGCTGCCTGTTTTTTAATTCTACTCTTAATAATACTTTAAGGGGCTGTTTCACCACCCATTGATTAATTTTAACTGACGGATAAATGTGATGCCGTCTCCGTATATTCGAACAAAACAAACAGAGACGGCATCACATTTATCCGTCAAATATATTTGATCAATAGATGGTGAAACAGGGGGTAATATTGTATTACAGACTATCTACTAATTTATCGATATAATTGTGTGTATCGGAAATCGATAAATGTGAAGTCCCCATGACAGCCTCAAAACTGCCACGAGAATTCCGGCCCCTAGATGTGACTCTAAGAATAGTGCTTCAAACGAGAGCCTGAGTTGACCTAAAGTGCATGAAAATAAGGTCGATACTAGCAAAGCACCACGATTTAACCGAAAAGTTCAATTTGAATTGTACCAACAATATTTAAATACTCATCTTTTTATTTCCTTCTTGCAGCACCTGCACTGCCATATAATGCCTCGTAAAAAAGGGGACTTCATACAGAACGATTTAATATATCTGGAGTTAGCCAAACACGACCAGTAAGTGAATATATATTTATACATTATTATTATAATAAAGAAAAGAGTGTATTGTTCCCTTAAAGGCCGGCAACGGACTAGTGACCCTTCTGGGGTTTCTGGTTCTCATGGGTGGTGGTGATCGCTTACCAACAGGTGACCCACTTGCTCGTTTGCCTCCCTCTAACAATAAAAAAAAAATATTAGCTTACACCTTACTTTTTTGTTTCTCTCTGTCTTGTTGAAAAAAGTTTTGGTGCATGAAGTTATGATGATGATGACGTGTAAACATTTTAAATAATTTATTGAATCAGGCGTTACTTTGAACGTTACGTTATCAATGAACTGAAACCATTACTTTGGTCACCCGCGGGTGACCAAAGTAATTGTTTCAGTTCAGCACCCTGTAAATTCAATACACTGTAACTCCCATAGACAATGTACTGA
Source organism: Archips crataeganus (assembly GCA_947859365.1). Lineage (NCBI taxonomy): Eukaryota > Metazoa > Arthropoda > Insecta > Lepidoptera > Tortricidae > Archips > Archips crataeganus. The sequence continues at coordinate 6,556,726 of OX402053.1, read as the reverse complement.
AGATACAGTGTATTGGATTCACAGGGTACCATTGTGAACATTTATTTATTTTGTTTTCAAAAACAAAAACGGTATGGATGTCAAAACAATCTTATTTGTTCCGATGTAAGCCATGCAGCATGTTGTAATGATTTATTTTCACAAAAAATACTTCTAGCGTTTTGCTAGCAAAACCATAAGAAATGCGACTATTGGCCGATTTTTCATTCCCCAGATAAAAGTATCTGTCAGACAAATGTTAGTTCTGTCCATTTTTTCCTATGAGTTGAGAAAAGGATAGGGATAGTTGTAACTGATGGATACTTTTATCTGGGGATTGAAAAATCGGCCCTAAGATAAATTTAAATTTCAGGTTTAATTCGAGTCACCCCGCCAAACCGCCGCGAACGTTGCAAGAAATGGAAGCGGAGGCCGAAACGTTGCGGAAGGAGCTGCACAAAATGATGGAGAACAGTTAGACTTGCAGATAAGAAATAAATATCGTGAAATGTGAACTTGAAGTACTGAGACATGGAAAGCAACCTTTAAAATTTTTAAGCTATCTTAGATACATTTCAAGCTCAGTGATAATCCGTAGCTAGTGTTAAAAAAGTATGATTGAATTTAAATATTAATCAAAGAAAAGAAAGAAGTTCCCATTTCACTCTGAGCCCGCGTGGGAACTACGGCCCAAGCCCTCTCACTGTGAAAAAAGGCCTGTGTCTTGCAGGGGGACGTATAAAGGCTAAGATGGTGATGATGATAATGATTAATTATCATATCGCTCTACCAGATCAACATTGTATCAAATAAAATAATACACCACTTTAATTTATACCTCATCTAATTTCTCGAAGGTAAATTATTTTACAAGACAAGACCATAGCTCTTAAATTTGAGAAGAAGAAATTATTTTGAGTTGGTACGCTGTTGATCTTGAAGTGCGATATCGGATATTGTGGTTTTACGCCTACTACTGTGCTGTGCTGTGGTTTGATATACTTTGTTTTGGTCATATTGTAATGCAACTAACGTGCATAGATATCACGGGACACTTTTCCTAGTCCCAAGGCAAGCAATCCTACATATTAAACAATATTGAATACCCAAACAATAAGAGCATACGAACGCAAGACATTTTTATACATAACATCTACCCTGACCGGTGGTGATCTAATCATATACAGAAAGGTGTTCAAATCTCGGCAGCAACTTCTGGAATCTAGTATGTTTTCTTGCCCGTGTGAATAAAAAAGGTCTCAAAAAATCTCATTCTCAAAGCGAGAATAAAAGCTCTACCACAGGAATGTATTAAATATGTTTGGATGGCTTCGCCCCCGTGTGAACAAAAATATGTCTTGTAAATATTTATGTACAATATAATAATATATAAAAAAATATACATTTGAGTGGTGTCATGGAATTGTTGTTTAAAGATGTCAATTTACCCTATTAGAAAGTGGCTAATGGAGAGTCGCAATGTAATGCACAAAGCGTTTTCAATAAAAACCCACGCCCCTCAATTTTTAGATTGAAGAAATGATGGGGATGAAGAAATTTTGAGTTTCACTAACTCTGAATCAAGAGCGCTATTGATTATGTTGTTTAAAAAAAGTCCCCAATTTTCCATACAATTTTTTTGTGTCAGTTTATAAGGACACTTTTTTATGAAAATTAATTGTACTTTTTCATTTTGTTTAAGAAAACCAAAAAATTACCTCATTTATAAAAATAAAGAGTTCACTTTTTTCTGAAGATGTTTATTGCTGGAATTGTTTCTCGCCTGTGTGAACAAAAAAGGTTGTAAAGTTTTCTTCTCCGTGAATATTAAATTAAGCCTGTATGTCGTAAAGTGCATATTAAAGCCTCCACAGACCACAGCGCGGGGCGTGCGCGCGACGGCGACGGAGCGTGCCCAGCGAGCTCTATAATACTGAATCAAATACGGTGTGCCGCGCTGCCGGTGTGTGTCACCGTATATTTGATTCAGTGTTATAGAGCGCGCTGGGCACGCTCCGTCGGCGCCCCGACAACGCCGCGCGCTTTGGTTTGTGGTAGCCTTAAAATTACAAACCGGCGATCGGACGGTACACTTTCTTCTGAAAATGCCCACACTTGATTTAGTAATTTTTCATGCATGTGTATTGCTTAGTGTCCGACCGAAACACGATTTTTAGCCGAAACCGAAACCGAAACCGAATATTCGGTTTTTTTCTGATTTCGGCCGAAACCGAAACCGAAACCGAAATTTTTGAAGACGTATCATATCAAACAAAATATTCAAAATTACTGTACAGATCGTAAGGAAAAGGTTATTGCAAGGATTTCTTATATGAGAACAGTTACTTTTTTTGTTAAACAAAATAAAAAACGTTTAGTTTTAATGAAAAATGTCTTGGCATAGGTATTTTATTATTCAAAACAAACAACCTATTCTTATCACGTCTAAACTAAATTCACAATCCTAATATCAAACGTATTGTTCATTAATCACAGCATAAAATGCAGTAACAAATAAAATAAATAAAATAAATAAATATTAGGGGACAATCTTACACAAATCGACCTAGTCCCAAACTAAGCAACATATACAAGTACTATGGGTACTAGACGACGATAAACATACTTATATAGATAAATAAATACTTAAATACATAGAAAACATCCATAACTCAGGAACAAATATTCGTGCTCATCACACAAATAAATGCCCTTACCGGGATTCAAACCCTGGACATCTTGCTTCGTAGGCAGGGTCACTACCAACTAGGCTAAAGCGGTCGCCAAACAGATTCTAAAAAGTAAATAATAATTTAATAAATAAACAACACTCATATATACTACTGTCGCTGGTCCCAGCTGGGCCGGCCGCCGATGCATTACCTATACCTACCCGGCCGAGCGTGTCCGAATTAAACCGAGCGCTCCCGATGCGAGAGCCGCGAGAGGCCGCGAAGTAATTTCGGCCCGGCCGAAGGTTTCGGCCGGATTCTGGCCGAAACCGAAACCTCGGCCGAAATCACTTTTTTGGCCGAAATTGGCCGAAACCGAAACCGAAACCGAAACTTCGGTCGGACACTAGTATTGCTGGAATGGTGTGAACAAAAAAGGTTGTGAAGTTTTCTTTGTGAATATTAAATAAAGCCTGTAGGTATGTCGTATTCAATAAAGTGCATATTGAGAGTACAAACAGGCGATCGGACAGCCGGCGTACTGATAGGGACACAACTATATAGTAGAATACGATAACTAGATAAATAAACATCGTACTTTTACAGATAAATGCGACTTAGTTCGTTGCGTTGGATCGTTTGATCGTCTGAAACAGCTTTATAATCTTTAATTTTCAAATGTAACTTTGTGAACTATACCTAATATTAAACTTTGACGTACAAAGTCAAGTGTCTTGGCTCTTGTAAAGTTTATTACATTGTAATTTTAAATTAGTTTATGTTTTGCTTATCGTTTTTATTTTTGTAATTGTACATTTCGTTATGTTAATTGTAATTTAGTTAAACTATAGGAAGCAACTGTTTAAAAAATACACAATAATTGGTACCTAATTTATTATTCTCAAGGTGTACAGTGTACAGTGTTGATTGTTCGTTAATAAATGTAAATATTAAAGCCGCTCATTTTATTTTACTCCTCTGTTTATAAAATTTCTTTTATCTGATTAGGTCTCGATTTTTGCCTCTAGTTTCAGTAGTTCGGTTGATTATTCTGGTCCCGGAATATTGCTACATAATATTATAAATGGGAAGGTACCTACTACATAGTTTCATTTATCGGTTGTGATTATGACGTCAAATCGAACTTCTGATAATTAAAAATATTCAAAAATACTGTTTACAATGTAGATAAAACAAAATGTTTTTTTTTTGAATAATGCTTCCATTTTCAATAAAATAAAACAAAACGCGATATTAACAAGTTAGCAACAGTTGGTACCTAATAAAATCAATATAGATATGTAAAATAATGCGTATTATTTGTATAATTATTTATTTTATTTGTGTTTTATGAGCATTCACATATATTTTTTAAACAATTGCGTAACTGCAATCGTTAGTGTTTTTAACGTAGGTTCCTAAAGGCGGGTCTACATGTATCTTTTTAGCTTATCAAGGTCAAACGTATCGCAGGTAAGGTCCCATTTGTTCTATACAACTGATATATTGGTACAATTTTGAACTGTTTCTTCACTATTTCACAGTTTCATAGGACAAATGGGACTTACCCGTATCTTATCGAGTATAAGTATGGACGCTCAATTTCTGCATAACATAATAATCACTATCACTCACACTCACTAGCATTCATCGATCCTACCAATAGTATAAAAAATACGTCCATATTTAGTCGTAGTCTATTTATTTATAGAAAATGATCCTGTGGACTTACAGCATTGGCTAAGGCGTCTAGCACGATAGCAATATCTTGACTATGGTACACTGGTACTTAAACTAAGAAATAAATATACAAGCAGATAAACAGATAAAATTAAATTATTATTAACATAAATCAAGGTTACATAAGTCTAATCATAAACAAAATTAAATTTAAATTAACATAAACTGAATTAAAAATCAAATTAAATTTAAAAAAAAACAGATTAGTTAATAACAAAATCAACAGTACCTAGCTACTTATATCGTACTGCGATATCGTATACCTTTTATGATCGAGTAAAAACCAACTCCATGTGGAACACGGTGTACCTAGCCTTTGAACCTGCGGCTTTTGCCTACCAAATCGTCCGTCCATTTTGTTGGTGGGTGTCCCACGCTGCGTTTGTCAGTCCGCCATAACGGCCATCTGTTCTACGTGCTATATGGGCTGCCCAATTCACTTCAACGAGCTAATCCGTTCGACTACCTCGGTGACACAGGTACATCTGGACGTCTAATTGAAATTCCGGGATACTACTAAATTCTCGTGGGAATTTTCAAACGATATACGGGGATCAGATACGATACACTAAAGTGATACAAATGTGGACCCGGTTTAAGTAATGATTCGCACACCGTGTTCACGTCCAGTCAGTCAAGAACGCGGATTCTTCGGATGTCACGAAAAGGCATGCAGAAAACGCGATAAATACTAACATGCAGTGCAGATACATTAATGAAGGAATTCACTAATGACGTCAAAGATAGATTTGACGCTGGTTAATTTTACGTATAAATACGGCTGATAACCCATCCAAGTTAACAATAGAGCTAACAGCGTAACTACCAACAGTCAATATGGCATCTTACTGGGTGAGTCTTCTGGTGAAGCTGGCCGTATTGGCCACAGCTGCGTCTACTGATTTGGAGTCTCGTATCCAGAACGGACAACCGCTTGGATCGGAGCACAAGTATTTGGTAGAATTAAAAGCTAAATTTATTCCCTTTCAACCAGGCCAAGAAGTCTTTAGTTGCACTGGTTCGATACTGAACGAGCGGTGGATAATAACTGCTAGACACTGTCTTCAGAGAATCGGAGTTAATTTAATTTGGGCTAAAGTTGTCCGTCACATGTATGACATCTTGCCTAAATCAAATGAAATGGTCGATTATAAGTTTGCGCCAAGTGATTGGTCCAACACTTATGCTCAACGTGATATAGCCTTGATGAAAGTGAATGACCCAATTCCGTTGAACACTGGTGTTTATCAAGTAATACCAATGGATATGAATTATCCTGTCCAAGGCTCAATGGGAGTTGTAGCAGGATATGGACAACCAGAACCGTTTCTACCACGACAAGGTATGGTGACTATTGGAAAGTGCGATTTAGCTTCAATTTGTTCGTTTAGCGATGGGTTCACGGCTAGGCCTGACCATGGAGACTCTGGTGGACCATTGATGGTCAACGGAAGACTAGTTGGGATAATCAGTCAAGGAGAGGCGCCGACTCCCGGCAAACCAACGTATGAAGAGCGTTACGCTGCCATCGCTGACCATTATAAATGGATTATGGAAGTGATTCATACGTAAATGAAATAAATGTGATAACTACCAAATAGCTCAATTTTATTTGTTTATGTACATATATTTATTTATTTATTTATGTATTTATTTACCTAGTTTTCATGCAGAACCTATCCTCTTCCACATAGATAACCATTATGTCACACTGATTCAACTATCACAAACAGAGATCACACATGCTAACGCATTTAAAACTCTAACTATACACCGTGAAATTTTAGTGGTTGTTTTCCCGAAACGAGGTGATTTAGTATCGATTGTACAATCGATTTATAATTACTATTTTGACTAGAGTCAAAAATCCAATTGTGAAAAACGAAAGTCGAAAATGACCGCAAACCAATAGTAACGCTTCGTTGGTACAAGTAGCGTACGATCGTACGATAGGTTAGGTACCAACGAAGCGTTACTATGTGTTTGCGGTCATTTTCGACTTTCGTTTTTCACAATTGGATTTTTGACTCTAGTCAAAATAGTAATTATAAATCGATTGTACAATCGATACTAAATCACCTCGTTTCGGGAAAACAACCACTAAAATTTCACGGTGTATAAGTTCATTCTCAAAGCCGAGGACACAACCGTTTCAAACAAAACGAATGACATAATACCTAAACATTAAGAACTTGAACTATTTATCCACATTATTTATCTCAAATATCTCTCAACTGCCCTACAATACATTACAATGACTTTTTGTACACCACAAATAATACAATACAGAAAAACAAGTACATGAAAATTATATAAGGTAAGCATATTAACTATTTATTATTAATCATTTTTATGTCTTTAAAAAAACTACTTTCACGTTTTGAATTCGCTGCGGCAAGGGCAGATTTTGTATGAAATTATGTAGGTACCTATACATGTATGTATGTGTCAGACCATGGACGGAATTGTTTTATACCTACTTCCTTAAATGTTAAAAGGTTTAACTAAATTATTATATTTACTGTTAAATTCTCTGTCTTGACAGAGAAAAATGGAGTTATTTAGAGGAGGCCTTCACCCATACATAAGGAGGGGTTCTTGCATACGTATTAATTTATTAATTTATTAGTTTATAGGATTTGGCTATATGCCGTTTAATACTCTTCTTTTTTTTCACTTTCATATTCAACTGTAACTTTAGTAAGAAATAAAAGGCTTTTTATTTTATTTTTATACTGTTAAATTAAGAGAAATCCTGGTCATCAACTTCAAAATGCACGCCGATTTGCTTTTGGTTGGCATATTCAAGTTTGGCGAGCGTGAGGCTTTCTTTATGGCTCATACGTGGTGATTCCAACAGCCCTAAAAACAAAATGTTAATCCATACTCTACTAAAATCCATCCATACTAATATTATAAATGGGAAAGTGTGTCTGTCTGTATGTTATCTCACATTCAAACTCTTGGTACCGGAATAGTGATGTACCGCTGGGGCTGTTATTTACCCAAACGCATTTCGTACAAAAGGTTGTAGAGCACTTTTTATAATTAATGCAAAATTAAGAGAACTCCTGGTCATCAACTCCATAATGGACGCCAATCTGCTTTCTGATGGTATCTTCAAGTTTGGCGAGCGTGAGGCTTTCTTTGTGGCTCACTCGCGGTGATTCCAACAGCCCTAAAAACATGAAGAGTGTGGTTAGGTTAGATATTAGATATAAACATTTTTGTGTTCGCATCTCTCCTGTGGACATGGCAATATTTAAGGGTCTATTCGCCAATATTTTTTAGTCAAGTCTACATCGGCCAACTTTCGGCCCATTAAATAAAAGTTAAGTTTGCTGACTCGGAGTCGCTAATTTTATGTCCACACAGGTAGAAGAGACAACTTTCGTTTCTAAGGCACTGGTCCCATCGCCGGCGAGTGAGATATAAACTATCGACTTATTTCTATCTAGCCCTAGAAACGAACAAAAGATAATCGCTTCCGTGTAAATAAAAGAGAGAGATATATACCTATTTACTCGCCGGGCGTTGGGAGAGTGGCCTCGCCGGCAGTGTGAACAGCGAGCGATGAACTATAAATATATATATCTCTCTTTTATTTACACGGAAGCGATTATCTTTTGTTCGTTTCTTGGGCTAGAAAAAAGTCAATAGTTCATATCTCACTCGCCGGCGGTGGGACCAGTGCCTTATGCTGTATATGTCTCAGTATTGTACTCTGCAATATTATTGCAACTATCGATAAGACCTATCGTTAGTGGCTTGAAGATGAAAACTATCGATTGTGAAACTATCGATACCTTAATTAACCTGAGTTTTTTTTTATTGAAAACATCAGAAATGATGGGTTTCGTTACCTTCTTTTATGCACCTGACCACCTCGAGGGACTCGTAAACTAATCCAGCGCTGTTCCAGAAGAAGTAAGGGATGTCAGAGGTGTGCAGTGGAAACTTTTCCACCGAACCATCGACATGGGTCAGAACCTCAGGGAAATGGAAGGGGTCTTCCACCTGAAAAATTCAAAGAAATCCTGTAATAAATGACAATACGGTAACACATTTTATTAGGAAAAGCCTATACGTTCAATAAGTACTGTTCTCCATCAATATACCTACCTAATAAAAACTGATGGATTAAGTTACATTATATTCGCGCAACACCCAATATGTGGCTACTAATCACTGCAGTACTCTAACGTGTTTTGTAGACTTCATTCGTAGCGTTCAACATTGCGGTATTCTTACAGGATGTAAATGTTTCCTACGAACTGACAATACGGAGAAGATTGCCAGCCAAGGGTTGGGTTAGGATACCTCATGTGCCAGTAATCTCACCGGCAGTCTCACTTTCCGCGCTGGAACATAGCCAGCGTAAGCACTACTGCTTTAAGGCAGAATTAGTAAGACGGTGGTAGCGAGCAGACTTTGCACTGGGTCCTATCACTTGCAGTACCTACTCTTTTTGTCATGAGTACTCAAAGAAAAAGTCGATAGTTTTCAGGGTTTATGTAGATATGTACGTGTGTATTTATGTAATTATATAAGTTTCTTCATCATCCTTACCGTAGCGCGCCCTTTAGTGCCAGTGACTGTCGCCTTATTCCATAGCCTCATAGTGGCATCGATGTTTAGTACTGCCCGTCTGCCCCCACTGTACTCAAGGATTATATGCGCGATAATGTCCACACCGTCTTCGTTAACAGTTCCAAGCGCTGTTACTTTCGTTGGCGCATCCTTGTAGATGAATTGTGCAAACTGTAGAGTGTATACGCCAATATCCAGCAAGGCACTGCCTCCTAGGTCTTTTTTTCTGCAAATAAATATCGAAACGTTTCGTAATTCTCTCACTAAGCATGAGATGTAAGATCTCAAACCGTCGGGCGCGGTCCTCATTGGCCATCACTCGTGCGTTGATGCGTGCGTCCGATGAAACTATTCGCAAGACAATGATCAAATATACTAATCACTAGCTGTTGCCCGCGACTCCGTCTGCGTGGAATTAGTAATTTGGGCAGCTTATTTTTTTATCCAATTTGCTTTTTCATCAATTATGCGGCTCTCCTTAGTTCCTCGATATAAAAAAAATATCCGCCCCTCCCAACCCCACACCCCCACCGAACCACCCGCACACCCGCGTTCACATTCACCACAAGTCAGGCGTGCCTATAGAAGTTTTACTTCAAAAACCCCCGATTTTGAAACATTCTTCCGCTCCGCTCCGCTCCTATTAGTGTTAGCGTGATGATTATATAGCCTATAGCCTTCCTCGATAAATGTGCTATCTAACACTGAAAGAATTTTTCAAATCGGAGCAGTAGTTCCTGAGATTAGCGCGTTCAAACAAAAAAACCTGTTCGATAAATTCTTAAAATAGACGTATCTTTCTTATTTGTGAACCGATTCAAATGAAACAAACACTAAATGTTAATCCAAGAAAATACCAACATATCAGTGAAAGCCGCATCCTTCTAGGTTAAGCCGTTTCTGAGATTAGCGCGCACAAACGCACAGACAAACAGATAAACAGACAAACAGACAATAATTCTAAAAATCATTGTTTTGGGTTCTATTGCGCTAATAAATAGCCCTAGTGACAGTTTTTCTCAAATATCTTCAATGTACAGACACCGACTTGTTACAGATTTATTATATGTATAGATATAGATATAGATTATCATCAGCCTGTAGCAGTCCAGTGTACAAGCTCTGGCCACATAGGCCTCCCCCAACGAGTCTCTTGGAGATTTTCACTCTATCTGGGCGGAGGGCAACCTACACTACTTTTGCTGAGACGCGATCTCCACTTAAGAACTCATTTTAACTGCCACTTCAACTTGCTTATTCTCTGAGCTATGTCGATGAGCGTAGTTCTGTGTCGGATAGTCTAGTTGCGGATTCTATCCTTCAGAGGAACTCCGAGCATAGCTCGTTCTATACGTCACTGACAACTAATTGACGGTTACTAAGTCCTATTTAATTAACGGTCGTGCCACTATGTGATGCGACTGAATTGAGTTTCATCGCACGGTGAAATCGAAACGATGCATCGAGCGGTGGACAATTAGAACAGCGATTTACGTAAAGACGTGTTGAAAAAGAAATTGCTTCAAGATGAGCAGGATAGAACACTGCTTTGAAGCTTTTTCGCTTGTACGCTTAGAAATAGCTATAGAATAATGAGTAGCACATGTACATACGTCAGCCTGTCGACAGAAATAAGCGGAACTCCGAAGTTGACTTCGACTAGTTTAACGTCTCCTAATTTTCCTGAGTCAATCTCCTTCTCCAACGCGAGGTAGACAGGGGCAAATCTTGACCATACAGCTTCCATCAAGAACAGTTTTTTTTGTTTGGCTATATTGATCAGGGCCTGGGTTTGTTTCAAGTTTAAGCACATGGGTTTCTCGCATAGAACGTGTTTTCCTTTCTCAAGGAACAACTTGGTCAGAGCGAAGTGGTCCGGATTCAAAGCACCGATGTAGGCAACGTCTGGAAAAAAGTATTGAAATAAGTACAATATCAAGAAATGGGACGAATCTTGATTTGAATCAAAGTGACTCGATTATATACTTAGCGTTGAGTGTTGTTTGATAATAAGTATCGGTCCGTGATGAGTTTCGAAGGGCAAGCACTTAGTTCCAAAAATAGTCATGTGAAGTTTGGAATAATCTTTCTAATATATAAAAATCTCGTGTCACAGTGTTTGTTATCGATCTGCTCCGAAACGGCTTGACCGATTTGTATGATTTTTTTTGTCTGTATTCGGTAGGTCTGAGAATAGGTCGTAGGCTATTATTTTTTATATGCCTGCCCCTAAGTATTCTTTGCAGATGGAGTCGCGGGCAATAGCTACTTTAATTATAATTATGCAATGAAATTTTTTGATCTACGAATTTCAACAGTCCTTAAGTTCAAAACAATGGGTTTCTGTTTATTGTATGTTTGAAGATTAATCAGTAAAGAAATGAATGATTGTATCATTACGTGCTTAACTCATCAGATGACAAAAATAAAATTTTAATGTGAAAAATATTTTTTATTATTTTACATACCGACAACACCAGTGCTATCAGCCATAGCCTGATACGAATCAAACACGGTAGCAATGTTGTGTAGTTTAGCGAACTCTTCGGCTCTGCTGCGGTCTCTGGCTGCCACGGCTGCGATCACCTGGTCACCCTTCTCAGGATACGTGTTGATGGCATTTACGAAGTCACTGCTGATTTTGCCAGCACTCACAATTCCCCAGCGGATAGTCATCTACAAATGTTTAGAGTTTTAGTTGTCGACAGGTTAAGAGGCCACCCAATTCGGTCTACATTTCGTAGCCAATATGAAGTCATGTTACTATGTGTGTTTATAGTTTATAAAAAAAAACTAGCCTTCCGTTCGCAGCTTCGCCCGCGATAAATTAATTTTCCCGTAGGAAAAGGTACTTTCCCGCGGTAAAAAGTAGCCTATGTCACTCAGTGATAATGTAGCTTTCTAACGGCAAAAGAATTTTTGAAATCGGTCCAGTAGTTTCGGAGTCTATTCAATGCAAAGAAACAAACAAACAAACAATCAAATCTTTCCTCTTTATAATATTATTAGTATTAGTATTAGTATAGATGTCAAGTAGAAAAAAGTTTTGAAATATGAGAACCTTATATTTCAAACTAAATACAAACTGAAATATAGATGCACAGAAAAAACCCCAGAAAAAAGACCAATGCTGGGAATCGATCCCAGGTCCTCAGCGTTCCGTGCTGCGTGCTTACCCCTACACCATCACTGGTCTAGAAGTTAGCGACGAATCTTTCCCATACATCGTACACTTCAGTCTGTTATAATCACATTAGGCAGTGATAAAGCGCATCTATGTTAATGCCCTGTACCGAGAGACTTCAACACTCCTTCGGAGCTACCCGCTCACCTGGACCAAGCTCCGAAGGAGTGTTGAAGTCTCTCGGTAGAGGGCATTAACATAGATGCGCTTTATCACTGCCTAATGTGATTATAACAGACTGAAGTGTACGATGTATGGGAAAGATTCGTCGCTAACTTCTAGACCAGTGATGGTGTAGGGGTAAGCACGCAGCACGGAACGCTGAGGACCTGGGTTCGATTCCCAGCATTGGTCTTTTTTCTGGGGTTTTTTCTGTGCATCTATATTTCAGTTTGAAATATATGGTTTCACGGGATGACCGTAAAAGTAATAAAAAAAATGAAGTTGAAGAAAATAAAAAAATAAATAGAAAAAGATACTTCATACTTAACTTGTATGAGAACCTTGTTTGTTGACAGAATTCTATATACACCCCCTTCCGTGGCAGATTAAGCCATTGGCCAATGAATAGGTATTTAAAAATTGGCCGAGTAATCATTGACTGATTCCTAGACTACCAGGTCCAAGAACTGCTCTTCTCCTTCGACGCATCTAAAAGGGAACTAGCTCTTGTTCATGTTGATCTTACATTTTTGTATTGCATCCAAAGTACATAGACGTGAAGTAATAAATACCTAGTAAAAAAAATGTCGAACTTTTTTTCAGGATTTTTTGTTGTATAAAAAGGTTCAATCGCTAGAATAAATTCTTTAATTCTCAGATTAATGAAGCCACTCTATTACATAATAATTTGCCCTGACCAGCAGAGTATTTGTGTAACTTTTTTGACACTTGGCATTGGATTGAAATGGCAGTTTTTGTATGGCTGTAACAGCTGGCAGAAAGATCTGATACCTACCAATTGTCAGCCCCTACAAGAACTGTCGAAATGAACGCGATGGCGATTGCGAGGGAGTTAGACAATTAGCCTGCTGGGATTGTACCCGAGACCTCAAGCCTTGTAGTTAGTCAGATACTAACCACTCGGCAATCTGGTCGCCAAATTTTAATTAATTAAAAATATTAAATAACTTACTGTATAGCAGGCTTTGTTCTGGTATTGACGAATACGTTTCTCGAGCGTGATTAGAGCTACAATGATAAATATACGCCAGCTGTGTTTATTATAAACGATATGAAACGATATTATCAAACATAATCTTGCCTGTCTATCTATGTCTGACTATCTATGTCTACGTGGCTTATGATTCTGGGAATCGGGGTATACTTACATAGTATTTTTGAGGTGCATGATATACATAAGACATAAGTTTACATCAGGTAAAAGGGTCCCATTGGAACCCTAAAAAAAGTGGGAAACTTGGAACAAACACGGTCAAGCCAAATTCTTCAAATGCAATTAAATTTGCAACGTTTTCCTACTTAGGTGACATATTCAAAAGCAAATATTTTGTGCAGATTTCAAAAGTTACACATTCTGAAAAATCATCTCGGCCTATGTACTTCCCCTTGCAGGGCTCCTCTCAGAATGTGAGGGCTTGGGCCGTAGTGCCGCGAGCCCTGTGCGAACTGGGAACTTTACACCAAATTACGAACAGCTGTACAGTGAAGGACCGAGGAAGCACAAGTAAACCTGCGAAATAATTCACTGACGTATGTGAAATTCCCAATTCGCACTGGGCTGGGCCCGCATGCTACGGGAAGTACGGGCCAAGCCTTCTCATTCTGAGAGGAGATCTGTGCGCTGCATACCTATAAGCCGAGATGATTTTTTAGAATGTGTAACTTTTGAAATCCGCACGTAATATTTTCTTTTGAATATGTCACTTACACTTATTATAATAACGTTGCAAAGTTACTTACATTTGAATAATTTGACTTGACCTTAAGTGTTTTGTTTCTAGTTTCCCATAGTTTTTTAGGGGTTTTTAGGGTAGGGGTTTTTTTAGGGGGTTTTAAGGTTTTTTTAGAGACCCTATTACTGATACTCCGCTGTCTGTCTGTCTGTCCAGTTGTCCATCTGTCTGTCAAAAGGCTCTATCTCTTGAACCGTAATTATGTATTACTGTGGCCACTATAACAACAAATATAGAGTAAAAAATTAAATATCTAAAGTTAAAAAATGAAAGGAGGTCGTCATACAAGAAACGTGTTTTTTTCAGCTTTTTGAATTCGATCTTTTTAATGGCGTTAATCCTTATTAACACTTTCACAGTCCAGTTACCCACATAAGGTACACAGCGACTTAGGTCCACAGATCTGTACCCAAATATGGGGCACTAAGAAACAACCAGACTTGCATGCAGATTAGTATAAGTAATATCTCGTATACACACTGAGCGGACGGCACAATGATTAAACTAATTCGGTGGAATGAAATTTGGTTGGTTGAAATTTGTATGGGACTGTGAACGTGTTAAGACCCCATTTATTGGAGCATACTACCACATAATCAAAAGCAGCTATCGAATACATACCTAATAAAGGATATTTTTAAAGCTAGTCGTATTTTCAATAATTACAATGGAAATTGTGTGTGACGTATAATGAAATCAATAAGGTTCAATTTCAAACTCAATGGATGTGGTCGCTAAATCGCCTCTATCAGGTATCTTTTATCTTATTAAGGTTTAACTACATACTTACTTGAAATCGATTATGTATTACTGTGGCCACTATAACAAAAAACATTTAAAATAAACTGAAATTAAAAAAAAACCGGCCAAGAGCGTGTCGGACACGCCCAAGGTAGGGTTCCGTAGCCATTACGAAAAATCAAGTAAATTTCGTATGTGTACGGAATCATCCAAGTTTAGGTATGTTTTATACCTTAGGCTACTATTTACTCTTAAAGTACAAATAATTTCCAAGCACTCTTAGCCACTATAATTTTCCTAGTAAATTTGATATATTTACTACCATTCTGAATTTTTTCAAATTTTTCCACCCAACAGTTTAGATTTTAGAGGGGTGGGGGGACGGTCGATTTTAATGAAAATTTTCACTTTAAAGTTGAATATTTCGCAAACAGACTGAATATGTAGAAAAATCATGTTAGCAACCCCGCAATGGTTTTAAAAGAACTATCCAACGATACCCCACACTATAGGGTTAGTCGAGAAAATAAAATCACCCCTCTTTACGTCTATGGGAGGTACCTACCCTAAAAAAAATATTTTTATTTTTATTTTACCACTTTGTTGGCGTGCCTGATATGTATATTCATGCCAAATTACAGCTTTCTAGTACTAACAATCTCTGAGCTTAGCCGCGGACGGATAGACAGACAGACAGACAGACATGGCGAAACTTAAGGGTTCCTAGTTGACTACGGAACCCTAATGAAAGGGCGACCCCCTTTCATACAAGAAACATGTTTCTTTCAGCGTTTCTAACTCGATCTTTATAATGGCATTAACTATAAGTATACCTACTTAATAAAAAAATTTCAAATATAAAATAAAACCTCCTTCAAAAAAACCCCAAAAAAACATAAAATAATAATTGATTGAACCGACCACAATAAGCATGAAAATATCTTTCTACTAATCTGTTTGAAGTTGGTGCCTCAGAACGAGCCAGCAGGAGTGTAGAAGCCCTATAGTAGATATGTAGGTAAGTTACATTACTAGGTCCACTCCTGCTGGCTCGTGCTGAGGCACCAACTTCAAACAGATTAGTAGAAAGATATTTTCATGCTTATTGTGGTCGGTTCAATCAATTATTATTTTATGTTTTTTTGGGGTTTTTTTGAAGGAGGTTTTATTTTATATTTGAAATTTTTTTATTTCCAAGTTTTTATTGGGTGTTTTTTGAAGGCGGTTTTATTTTTTATTTAAAATTTTTAATTTTTTTCTTTTTAGTTGTTTTTAATGGCCTGGACTGGCACTCTTTACTGACTGTACTTTTTGCCTCTGGTTACCAAAGTACTCATCAAGACGAATCAAACGAGACCAAACATGATGGGGTTATGTCGTTTTACTACGGAGTTCTTAAAGACGTTTCAAATGAACCCAAACTCGACGAGGTTGTGTTGTTTTATTACAGAGTTCCTATGGCCACCTTCCAACTCCATCATCAGATCAGCTCCATGTCACAATAATATTGCATTGTCACCTGATTTACACATGCATGTAAAATATGAACTCAATCAGAAACCGGGAAGTGAGTCAAATTCAACTTGCAAGATTTGACCCGTTGAGGAGTTCCGTTGGCCATCTGCGGTCTTCTTCATCAGATCTAGTTTACCAAATGACACTTTCTGAATGCAAATGCTCGATTTGTCACTGAAAATACTAAAATCGCTTTACATTTCCCTTGAACTTTTGAAGAGTTCCTTCAATTCCTCATGGATCCCATCATCAGAACTGGATTCTGGTAACAACGGGACCAACCTTGAAGCATATGCTTTCAAACAACGAAAAAATTTTCCAAATCGGTTCATAAATGACGGAGTTCAGAGGTAACACACGTTAAAAAAAAAAAAAGAACATACAACCGAATTGAGAACCTCCTCCTTTTTTTGAAGTCGGTTAAAAATGTCATAGAATATATATTACTATAGCCACTGTTACAACAAATAACAAAAATAAAATAAGTTTAAAAATATTAAAGGAGGTTCCATACAAGAAACGTTTTTCTCGACTTTTTTTTTATTAAACAGCACAGTACGGAGTGCTTCGTGTTTGAGTCCGACTCACACTTAGTAGGTCTTAATAAATTATTTGTATTGCAAATACCAAAATTCCAAATTTTACGTCAATGGCATCATGTTGAGCAATAGATCGGTATAGTAAATATTTTTGGTTCCACGTTGTCACTTCTTATCACTGTAATGCGTTAAATCACTTCACATGGTTGTGCTTAATACGATATTTTATAAGCTTTTATTTATAAACGACTGATTTTTTTTTACTATCGCCTAAAAAATCGTCACACTAGAACGATCCCTAAATATTGTCAGATTTGCCTCGAGTTTTGCTAAAGTCTAATTGAATACAAAAAAAAATTTGGACCACCTATAATATTGTTGGAGCTAGACAACGGAAAAACATAATCGTTTTTTTAATTATAATTAAATAATAATTAAATAAATAATAATACAGGGTGAAATCAAAATGGTGATGCAAAGTTTGTGTTTCTAACTTAGTTGATACTGGACAGTACCTCTACCATGAGTTTACACTAGTTTACGTGACCGTACTCGCTAGCGACGGCGTAAATTATTTGTATGGAGAATTGTACAGCGCCTCTAGCGGTCACTTACGGAAGTACAATTCTCCATACAAATCTTTTACGCCGTCGCTAGCGAGTACTGTCACTGTGAACTTGTGTAAACTCATGGTAGAGGTACAGTATAATACACTAACTCATTTGTTTTAATTAGTCTTATTTAATTTGAAGTGTCCATACATTGAGTTTGTCATTTCATTTCAACAAAGTATGAATATCCCAAGTTTTACCAGACTAATTTTAATAATTGAGTAAATGCATTATGTCACTCAGCATTAGAGAGAGAGAGCGAGAGAGAGAGAGATGTTTATTTACACATAGGTATTCGTTACAAACACAGAAAAAAAAATACATTTGACAGGAAATATACAAAAAGTATCGAAAGTATAAATTGGGCCCCACTCAGCATAATGTTGTGGCAAGCCACAACGCTGTTTTTCAGTGGGACCCATTTAAAACTAAACACAAAAAACATACACACTGTAACGACACGAACGCCGTTCGCAACAAAAACCTAATTATAAGCCGGAAGTATCTAAGGCAACACTTGATCGGCTTCACTGAGTTATAAACACTAATTTTGTACCAACATTTAGATTTCACCCTGTATTGGTGTGAATACATAATACATTATGTACATCATTATTATGTAGCTGTTTAAAGCTGCAAACGCACTGACAGCGGTAGCGGGGCGGCGCGGGGCCGGTGACGGTTGTAATATTCTAACTTGTATGAACGAGTTCGCGGTACATAGTTTCATACAACTTAGAATATTACAAACATCACCGGCGCTGCGCCGCCCCGCTATCGCTTTCGAGCTTGAACTGCGAACACTGTTACCCGTACCCACTGCCCCCTAAAGTACCTTCATAACAATTTTTGGTGGCTGGGACTTTTAAACTTAGGTGTAAGAACATTGTAAATAAATTAAATTAAACTAAAACAAATTAAATTAAAACAGATTAAATATCCTTAAAGCTAAAATAAATAAAAAAAACAAAAAGTGAGAAATATTTTTTTTTTCAAAAATCCCCTCCCGGAGCCGCGCCGGGGCCAAAGGTCCCCATGACGCTGGCAGCGTTACCCCGCTGAATAGCCAAGGAAATCCTTTCCATCAGGTACGAAACTGAACGGGGACCACACCCCCTATCCCTCAGCCTGCGGCCTACCTCGCCCACAAAAATCGTTTTATCAAGTGAATTGTTTAAAATATCAAAATTAAAATATTTAATCAAAATCCTGTTCGAATATTGCAACCCTATTATTTGTAACGAACTAGGTATATTGGGTATGATTTTAGCAGAATCATCAAAATAATGTTGTCATTGTATAGATTGAAACTGTTAAGTGTAGGTAATCATCTTTTTTGTTGATAATTCTCGTGTATCGATAAACATAGTGTAGATTAAAGGAATGATATTATAGTTATGATGTAATCCCTTGGGCACTGCCTCTTCTTTTCCTTTTTATAATAGTGTCAAATATGTTCTTCTAGTCTCTAATCTCTAAAATATAAAAATCTCGTGTCCACAGTGTTTGTTATCGAACTGCTCCAAAACGGGTCGTCCGATTTTTATGAAACGTTTTTCTCTGTGTTCGGTAGGTCTGAGAATAGGTCGTAGGCTATTTTCTATACCCCTATTCTCCGTGGACGGAGTCGTGGGCAACAGCTAGTATTATTATATTTTATGCAACCGGCGTACATGTATGTTCATATCATATAATAGTATTTTATGCAACTGTTGTATAAGTGAGGTCTTAAAAGGCGAGTGACGTGAGTTGCGATACGAGCGAATGCGAGTATCGCAATAGAAGACGGCACGAGCCGTTAAGACCAAATTATACACCGTTGCATACAATATTTTTCCTACGACTCGACTCTACTGTACTGTACTGTACCCTACTGTAGGGTACAGTCGGGTACAGTAGGGTACAATGGGATACAGTCGGGAACAGTAGGGTAAAATAGGGTACAGTAGGGTACAGTCGGGTACAGTAGGGTACAATGGGATACAGTCGGGAACAGTAGGGTAAAATAGGGTACAGTAGGGTACAGTCGGGTACAGTCGGGTACAGTAGGGTACAGTCGGGTGAAATAGGGCACAGTAGTGTACAGTAGGGTAAAATGGGTACAGTCGGGTACAGTAGGGTACATTCGGGTGAAATAGGGTACAGTAGGGTACAGTTGGGTACAATTGGGTACAGAAGGGTAAAATAGGGCACAGTAGGATACAGTAGGGTACAGTCGGATACAGTAGGGTAAAATAGGGTACAGTAGAGTACAGTCGGGTACATTAGGGTAAAATAGGGTACAGTAGAGTACAATCAGATACAGTAGGGTAAAATAGGGTACAGTCGGGTACAGTAGGGTAAAGTAGGGTACAGTCGTGTACAGTAGGGTAAAATAGGGTACAGTAGGGTACAGTAAGGTACAGTAGGGTAAAATAGGGTACAGTAGGGTACAGTCGGATACAGTAGGGTAAAATAGGGTACAGTAGAGTACAGTCGGGTACATTAGGGTAAAATAGGGTACAGTAGATTACAGTCAGATACAGTAGGGTAAAATAGGGTACAGTCGGGTACAGTAGGGTAAAGTAGGGTACAGTCGTGTACAGTAGGGTAAAATAGGGTACAGTAGGGTACAGTAAGGTACAGTAGGGTAAAATAGGGTACAGTAGGGTACAGTCGGATACAGTAGGGTAAAATAGGGTACAGTCGGGTACAGTAGGGTAAAGTAGGGTACAGTCGTGTACAGTAGGGTAAAATAGGGTACAGTAGGGTACAGTCGGGTACAGTAGGGTAAAATAGGGTACAAAAGAGTACAGTCGGGTACAGTAGGGTAAAATAGGGTACAGTAGGGTATTTTACCCTACTGTACCCGACTGTACCCAACTGTACCCGATTTTACCCTGTTGTACCCGACTGTACCCTACTGTACCCTATTTTACCCTACTGTACCCAACTGTGCCCTATTTTACCCTACTGTACCCGACTGTGCCCGACTGTACCCGACTGTACTCTATTGTACCCTATTTTACCCTACTGTACCCCACTGTACCCTATTTTACCCTACTGTACCCGACTGTACCCTACTGTACCCTATTTTACCCTACTGTACCCGATTGTACCCTATTTTACCCTACTGTACCCGACTGTACCCGACTGTACCCTATTTTACCCTACTGTACCCGACTGTACCCAACTGGACCCTATTTTACCCTACTGTACCCGACTGTACCCTACTGTACCCGACTGTACCCTACTGTACCCTATTTTACCCTACTGTACCCGACTGTACCCTACTGTACCCTATTTTAACCTACTGTACCCGACTGTGCCCTATTTTACCTTATTGTACCCGACTGTACCCGACTGTACCCTACTGTACCCTATTTTACCCTGCTGTACCCGACTGTGCCCTATTTTACCCTACTGTACCCGACTGTACCCCACTGTACCCTACTGTACCCTATTTTACCCTACTGTTCCCGACTGTACTCTACTGTACCCTATTTTACCCTACTGTACCCTACTGTACCCGACTGTACTCTACTGTACCCTATTTTATCCTACTGTACCCGACTGTACCCTACTGTACCCTATTTTAACCTACTGTACCCGACTGTGCCCTATTTTACCTTATTGTACCTGACTGTACCCTATTTTACCCTACTGTACCCGACTGTGCCCTATTTTACCCTACTGTACCCGACTGTACCCCACTGTACCCTACTGTACCCTATTTTACCCTACTGTACCCGACTGTACTCTACTGTACCCTATTTTACCCTACTGTACCCTACTGTACCCGACTGTACTCTACTGTACCCTATTTTATCCTACTGTACCCGACTGTACCCTACTGTACCCTATTTTACCCTACTGTACCCGACTGTACCCGACTGTACCCTACTGTACCCTATTTTACCCTACTGTACACGACTGTACCCTACTTTACCCTACTGTACCCGACTGTACCCTACTGCACCCTATTTTACCCTACTGTACCCGACTGTGCCCTATTTTACCCTACTGTACCCGACTGTACCCCACTGTACCCTACTGTACCCTATTTTACCCTACTGTACCCGACTGTACTCTACTGTACCCTATTTTACCCTACTGTACCCTACTGTACCCGACTGTACTCTACTGTACCCTATTTTATCCTACTGTACCCGACTGTACCCTACTGTACCCTATTTTAACCTACTGTACCCGACTGTGCCCTATTTTACCTTATTGTACCTGACTGTACCCGACTGTACCCTACTGTACCCTATTTTACCCTACTGTACCCGACTGTGCCCTATTTTACCCTACTGTACCCGACTGTACCCCACTGTACCCTACTGTACCCTATTTTACCCTACTGTACCCGACTGTACTCTACTGTACCCTATTTTACCATACTGTACCCTACTGTACCCGACTGTACTCTACTGTACCTTATTTTATCCTACTGTACCCGACTGTACCCTACTGTACCCTATTTTACCCTACTGTACACGACTGTACCCTACTTTACCCTACTGTACCCGACTGTACCCGACTGTACCCTACTGTACCCTATTTTACCCTACTGTACACGACTGTACCCTACTTTACCCTACTGTACCCGACTGTACCCTATTTTACCCTACTGTACCCGACTGTACTCTACTGTACCCTATTTTACCCTACTGTACCCGACTGTACTCTACTGTACCCTATTTTACCCTACTGTATCCGACTGTACCCTACTGCACCCTATTTTACCCTACTGTACCCGACTGTACCCTACTGTACCCTATTTTACCCTACTGTACCCGACTGTACCCGACTGTACCCTTTTTTACCCTACTGTACCCAACTGTACCCTATTATACCCTACAGTACCCGACTGTACCCTATTTTACCCTACTGTACCCGACTGTACCCTCCCAAGTAGCACAAGTAGCATTATAAGAAATCACTTTTGGTGTACACGGAAACTTTAAGCTGTACAAGACAGTGTTACAATGGTGTTAACAGCGCTGATAACACTGAAATAACTCTTATTTGGGCACAAATTATTCAGCCTATAGTTATAGTTTAGTTCACATTTCTGTTTAACAGCATTACAGTAGCACTATATTGGAATTATTATGGGTCACCAGGCTGTTTATCAGCTGCTTAACAGAATACGAGTGTCCTGTTATACAGACTAAGCGTCAGGATTGGGTGACTGCTAGTCTTATATAACGCTTTAGGTTTTACATTGCCCTTCGTTCATATTGAAATTGCTTAGTATATTTGCAGATTTGCTTTTAATAGTATTATAGCGGTGCCGATAAATTTTCAGAGTGTGATGTATAATGGCGAAGTAAATGTCACAATTTTATTGAGAATTTGTGTTAACTCACGAAAGTACACCTTTATAGCCAACCTACTGTGAAAACATTTGGGAATGCAAGTTTACTGTGAATGTTTATATGGTTTTTTAGCAAAATTTTTACGCGCTTCGGAAATATCTTATTTTAATTAGAAATGTTGTGAAAAAAGTAACACACCCAAAATATATGTATACATTTTTGAGCGATTTACATAAAATTATACGAAGTTTTATATTATACTATAAAAAGTGTATATGAATAACGTGTAATTTAGGGCAGTAAAATATAAATAACAACAGAATAATTATCAATATATACGATTTAGGTTATAATAAAATGGCGCATTCTTAAGAAACTTTTGTGAACTCTTTTTATCCTGAATTAATTACCATGGCTGTACAAGAGTACACCCCAGTTCCTTTATTATACTTATTGCAGTAAATAAGAGTTCAAGTGAACCAATATTCAGCCTGTCAGCTGTTATTAGTTTTATTATGGTTCACTTAAACGCTAAAACCATTTATTTGAACTACTTAAACGCATTACCTTTTAAAAGTTATTTAATTTTTATTTAGTGTTTTAATTTTAATTTAATCTTGTTTTAATTTTTCAATTTTTTTAGCATTTTGTATAATTTAATACACGATCCACGCCAACTGTTAAAATGACCGCTTAAGAATTTAATGATTGACTAACGTGAACCTGATTGCAGCTTCGTGCGTTATAATATATGTAAAGTGTTCTTTTATGCAGACTAAAACAATATATTGGTATATTTCACAGCCAAATGCTGCATTTCTGAGTTAAACAAGGATCTTGAAATACCTTCGGTGTTCACGTGTATTAATAAAACACCTTTTAACTGCTTTGAAAAATAGGCTTATAACAGAGCCGAGGCGAACCGATGTGGAACTTTTTGTGTTAAATTACTCTAAGTGTACACTACTCTAAAACTGTTGGCTGTACGGTAGTTCACAGTGACACTTTTAAGACGCTAGCATTTCAGTGGTATAATTCTACGCCTTTAAACAGCAATAGCATATTTTACTACCACTATAATGCTCTTAAGCAACCAATGCAAAAGAGACTGTAAGAAGGCATTTTTGACATCTGCACTAACTCTGATCCCGTAACAATAGTATCCGTTTCTACTTTTATGATGCTGTTATACAGACTAAAGCGTAATACGCAGCTCTAAGTTCTCAGTTGAACCATATTAACTGTTTATTAAGTCATGAAGTTCCGAGTTATACCCAAAGTGATTTCTTATAATGCTAACTGTGCTACTTGGGCTACTTTACTCAACTCAGCAGGTCTAAACTGGGCTTTAGTGTTGAGTGTACCCTACATTTTAATATTATGTGGCAGCTAGGTGTATCGTAATAACGACATTACGACACAAGTGCTGTTATGGCGAATAGATTAAGTATAGACTTTCTGAAGTCATATTATCTATGTTCTTATATATTTGTTCGCGACCATGTAAAAACCAGGTAAAAGAACAGGAGTAGGAAAAAAGACTAATGAATGTTGTAGAAGCGAAAATTTACTCATTTGTATGGATCGTAGCAGGTGAAAACAAATAGTCTCTGCCTACCCCATTTGTAGGGAAGGAGGCTTGATTGTATGTTACATCATGGGAAATATAATTATTTTTAACCCCCGATACAAAAAGAGGGGTGTTATAAGTTTGACCGCTGTGTGTGTGTGTCTGTCTGTCTGTCTGTGGCATCATAGCTCTTAAACGGGTGCACCGATTTGGATGCGGTTTTTTTATTAGAAAGCAGGTCTCTTGGCGATGGTTCTTAGATATGTTTCATTAAAATCGGTTCAGGCGTTTCAAAGTTATCAGCTCTTTTGTTAGCTGCGGAAGGGATCTTAGACGCATAACGGGCATTGACTTAATGTTCAAACATACGAGTGACGTAATTGCGTCGGGGGTTTTTAATTTTTTTAATTTATAGTTATATTGATATTAAAAACCGTAGTACCCTAGTGGTTTGACCTATGGCCTTTCACACAACGGGTCGTGGGTTCGAGCCCGGCTTCGCACCTCTGAGTTTTTCGGACTTTATATACTTATGTGCGAAGATACATTTAAATTTTACCATGAGCTTTACGGTGGAGGAAAACATCGTGAGGAAACCCTGCACACATCTGGGAAGAAATTCAATGGCGTGTGTGAAGTTCCCAATCCGCACTGGTCCTGGGTGGGAACTACGGCCCATGCCCTCTCATTCCGAGAGGAGGCCTGTGCCTTGCAGTGGCACGTAGGTATAAAGGCTGAGATGATGATGATTGATTAACATGGCATATTATTTTTGCTCTTGCAACCGTGCCAGATTCCATGTTTCTAGACCTAATGGTTGTAATTTTGAGATTTTCTGTTCGTTTCGTATATCCCGATCCGATTCGAATATAGATATAAATAGTAGAATATGTTTTATTCCCAAAATATGCTCCACTCTAGGCAGCCAACAAAGACAAATTAGAGGCGGGGTGGGTGTGCAACTGTGTGTGAGTGTGTGTTTAAGCGCACGATACGTGTGTACCCTTGGAGGTCTCAGGTTCGTGGTGTCGCTACGTACGAACAGCTCGCCACAAGCCGCCCTGCGATGAGTAATGCTAATGTAATGACTCATGTAATGGCAATGGCCGATGGCTGAATGCACCGGTGACACCACAACACCAGCGGGCCATGGTGCCGACACATCCTTACGCTTATCTTCTTCTAATTCTTTCTAATATATAAAAATCTCGTGTCACGGTGTTTGTTATCGAACTCCTCCGAAACTGCTTGACCGATTTTTATGAAACTTTTTTCTATAATATTCGGTAGGCCTGAGAATAGGTCGTAGGCTATTTTTTGTATAGCTAGCTACCCCTTTTCTTCGCGGATGGAGTCGCGGGCAACAACTAGTGATTTAATATTATTCTGATTTATTATGTTACGATGGGTTTAATTGCTTTAGCATGAAATTATTTCATTATTGGTTAACATGAATATTCATCATCACTATCATCATCACAGTCTATACAGGGTTATTTGTAATTCACTAGCATCCTTTTAACCCTAAACTCCTACCACTTAAACAAATGTTTTTTTGTTTTACGGCTTTTGTCATAACTTAATATTTTTGGTGTAATAACGTTTTGAAAATTAGAGATTACCTCTTATTTTTACGATACTCTGTGTATTTGTATGGGAAAAAAAGTGCTTCATTTTAAAAAGTCGTAATACAAAAACATTTGTTTGAGTGATAGGAATTCAGGGTTAAGAGGATGTCAGTGAATTAAAAATAACCCTGTATACGTTCCACTGCAGGGCACAGACCTCCTCTCATAATGAGAGGACTTGGGCCGTAGTTCCCACGCGGGCCCAGTGCAGATTAAGAACTTCACAAAACACCATTGAATTTCTTTGCAGGTGTATGCGGGTTTCCTTCACCATAAAGCTCATTGTAAATTTCAAATGCAATTTCACAACATGAATATTAGTTAGTAACAATAAAGATACAAAAATACCTACACTGTAATGGTTGAATACTGATAACATCGCTATCACAACACAGAGCTGTTATCTATAGCGTAACAACTTATATAAAAACACTCAGTGTTCCTAGATGCTCACAGCGAAACACAAGTACTTAATCAGTCGATAACAAAACCGTTCACAATGCCGTGTCTAAAAATCCTGACCAACCTTCCTAAAAGAGAAATACCTAAAGATTTTGTGAACAAACTCATCCCTGTTCTGGTTAAGACGGTGAAAAAGGACCCTGCTGTAAGTCGCATTCATTTTAAAACATTTAAAATTACTCTACAATTTTGGCCGCTTTCAAGTCTAGGGTGAATGAACATCTACTAGGCAAACGTGCTCCATCGTAGGCCTCATCTTCGCTTTCTATCAGGCGTGATTGTGGTTAAACGCATGCCTATACAGGGTTATTTGTAATTCACTACCATCCTTTTAACCCTAAACTCCTACCACTTAAACAAATGTTTTTTGTTTTACGGCTTTTGTCATAACTTAATATTTTTGGTGTAATAACGTTTTGAAAATTTGAGAATACCTCTTATTTTTACGATATTTGTATTTGTATGGGTTATTGTTTATTTTGTGAATTCACGATCATCATCTGTCACCTCTCTTACTATGACACAGTGGCGTGGCGTCAGATATTTCTGTGGTAAAGCCAAAACAAAGATTGCTTACGTCTTTCATAAATTCTGTATGTCTTGTTGTTCTATTTTGTAAATATTGGGCAAGCCGGTGGGAGTAGGGTCCTATGGACGCTTCGCCATTGCTATGAGATAAGATTGAAGGTGCCATGTTTTGGGTCAGTGTCGAGCACAGGGACGTTTACCTTACAAGGTGAAACTTTAAAAATGATACAAAATTAATGTTTCTACTTCATACCTGCATTAAAATTAAATTAGTCTGATAAAAGTTAGTAATAAATAAATAAATAATTTAATGTTATAAATCAGATCTAGGCCGTAAGGCTATTGCGGTACATATTTGGTAGAAAGCTGCTAGTATAATTATGTCTATTCAAGGTGTTGATTGGTTTGTATTGAGACGGTACAGAGCGTAGGTTTAGCTGGATATAGTTCATTTAACTACCTATATACTTTATATAGTATAATATGAGTAGATACCTGTATATTTTCTTATTATAACACAGCACTAAGTGGTATCCATACAGGAATTAACCAAAAAAATGAAACAAGTGCTGGGCAAGCAGATATTATGATCGATTATGTTCACTCATTGTGTTATAGTGAATTAAAGTCAATTATTTTTGTAAGAAATAATAACCATATAATCAATCACACCCGTTCCCGTTACACACAAACACACACACACTAGTTGGCCGTGGTGGCCTAGTGGTTTGACCTATGGTCGTGGGTTCGAGTCCGGGCTCGCACCTCCGAGTTTTTCGGAATTTATGTGCGAAATTGCAATTGTAATTTACCATGAGCTTTACGGTGAAGGAAACATCGTGAGGAAACCTGTATCACCTGAAAAGAAATTCAATGGTGTGTGTGAAGTTCCCAATCCGCACAAGGCACCCGTGGGAACTACGGCCCAAGCCCTTTCATTCTGAGAGCCCTGTGCCCTGCAGTGGGACGTATGAAGGCTGGAATGATGGTGATGAATCACACCCATTTCTATTCGTAACTAAAATGACTCCATTCCATGTAAAGAATATATGAAACACTATCGCAAAAAAACAATTCTAGTACTGTATAAGTGATAAATCAGTAATATGCAGCATTGGGTAACCCGCATTAGCATTGTACCTGCTCGTATCGAATAATTGTGTGTGTGTATGATCTAATCTAATGTACCTACTTTTCATCAATTGACAACATCGTGCCGCTATTCTATATTCACGCTAATAGTACTAAGCATAAGAGTGAAAGGAATGGCATTATACGAAGTTGTCGAAGTTCAAAAATCTAATTTCATAGTAGCCCCCCAAAGTAAAGGCTAAAGTAAAGGGTCTATTCTACGGTAGAACTGGAGTTACGCCATTTTAGAGTAAATATAATAAAAATAAATAAAATAAATATCACGGGACAATTCACACCAATTGACCTAGTCCCAAACTAAGCAAAGCTTGTACTATGGATAAACATACTTATTTAGATAAATACATATTAAACACCCAAGATTCGAGCGCAAACATTCGTATTTTTCACACAAATATCTGCCCCGACCGGGAATTGAACCCGGGACCTCAAGCTTCGTAGTCAGGTTCTCTAACAACTAGGCTATCCGGTCGTCTAAATGAATAATAATAAATTAATAATATATACAAACCCTGTTGAAAAAAATAAACTATCAGCGTTTAGTCTTTCCAAACCAAGTACAAGGAACCAATAAAATAAGAGGCTCAATAAATTAAATGTTGTCAATTACAGGTGTTCACCGTCGTGGTATCAGGCGACTGCGATGTCTCATTTGGTGGGGACTCCACTACCCCCGGCGCCGCAGCAACATTGGAGTCCATCGGGAACGTGGGCGTAGAAGAGAACAAGGTCATCGGCAAGGAGGTCTCGGAATTCGTTCAAAAGGAACTTGGCATACACCCTGACAGGTAATTTGGTTTTGTTGCATAATTATGGACAAGTTAGACTGTCTCATTTAGACGATGCGAGGAATAGTGAAAATAAACGGATCACTCACGTCTTAAAACGAGTTTAACTCGACATGTTTCATACTTAAAGATGCGAGGAATATTGGCCCAGAGTGAGTTTGCTGACAATCCAATTTGGTTACCTTCTTCGTGCACTTATATGGTCTACTTTTCTGATTCATCGAAATTCCTTTATTTCATCTTCCTAACTCGTCCACATTCTTATATGGTAAATTTTCTATCTTGTTCACATTCCTATATCGACCATAATCTATGAATCAGAACTACCGTGACACGCAGAAATAATTACTAAAATAAGAAACACAGGACACTCACATATTAGTAAATAGTCAAGGTATTACATGCCCGACGGTAGGTACTCCATCTTTTGCCCGAATTTCATGTCATAACGTATAGTTTTCCATAATTTTCATTTGACATAATTTCATTTAATTCTGAAACAGTATTTTCTTTACAATTGTTATGAAACAAATCTGACCTATCCTACTGTATTCTACAAGATGACATTTCAAAATATCCTGAAAAAAGCACGCTTCTATATATTTTATGGCAAACGTTGTTCTAGCAGATGAAATTTGGGTAAATTTAATTCTGGCAAGTACCTAAAGGTAAACGATGCCCGACATGTTTCTTAAAGTAGAAAACTCTTAACGTAACTAATAACTTTTTTTTGTTTCAGATTTTTCCTATCCATCTACGACATCCAAGGTTTTAATATCGTGAAGGGGGCTATTACATATTAACGCCTGAATAATTCACGATTACCATAATTATTTATAATAATTTATTGTTTCTTTAATTATAAAAAAAATATTTCCATATTTAATCAACTGTGTGTGCTCGAACAGAAAAAAAATACTGACTCGCTACTCACAATATAGTTTTTAATCTAAATACTTCTGTTTACATTAAAAAAACCCCCGCCGTTATTGTTAATGTGTTGTTAACAATACCTACTACGAGTATATAGTTAAAATGACCTCGTTAAAAATGTCCATGAAAACTATATTGCCAACCTCTACATTACAATTATCCGATCAAGGTGATTTGTTTACAAAGCAACGAACACTTAGTTACTCCAGTTTTATACCCTAAAGCATGGTAGACTTTTATTTATTACATTTGATTGTGAATCTTTAATTTCCTCTTCTTCGATTATGAATGCTTCTTAGCTTTATATGGCTGTACATTAAGTTTAGCATACCAGCAAGTCAACGTGTGTGTTTTGGTGTAGTAGCTTATGACAGCAATCCAAGTCCCATACTTCCGCGCCATAGAACCTTGAACAGCGTGGTCAATCTTGTCCACATCCACATTATTGATAGTATACTTTCCCTTCCTTATCATGCATTTCTTAGCAAAAGGGATACCCAACGAGTTTAGCAACGTCTTGGTCACAAAGCTTGCGCAATCCAAGTTTTTTAATTCATACACCCAATTTATACCATTAGGAGTTTCATATCCATATGATAAAGCACCTTTCTGAGTACCTTCTTTGACGTCATATCTCACTGTAAGATTTCCTCGCAACAAAGTTACTCCTCTGCTGGAATTATAAACCTCTATGTGCACATCAAAAGGAGTGTTCTCAATGTACGGCCATTCGGGGTTCTCGCATGCGTTAACTGATATCAAAGAAGTCTTATACTGCTCAGAAGCGATAGCGGTCTTCAGAATTGATAGAATTACAAACAATGTTGCCCCCATCGCGGCTTGTGTATGACTGTAGGTACCCAAGTTGAAAACGATTTGGATGGAGATAAATGGTAGTCAAATTGTTTTATAATAGGATGTGTTTACCAGTGTGATAAAGTTTTAGTAATTTCAAGTTTTTTCATTTAAATAATTTATATTAGCTTGTACAATGGTCGTTAGGGAAATAATCAGATCAGAAATATCAACTGTACCTGACTAGCCTGCTAATTACCATGTACAGGGGTTTCTTTAACAAGCGCAGTGCAATTTTACCTTTTCTTTTTATAGCGAAATCGTGCTGTTGAGACGGGTAAACGTACCAATGCTCGACACCTCAAGCCTAGAAGATGGCACCCATCTGTCACCTCTCTTACTATGACATAAGATTGGAGGTGCCATGTATCGGGTCAGTGTCAAACACAAGGACGTTTACCTTACACAATTAAATAGAGTTCTGAGAACCTGAAAGTACCTAACTAATGTGAGAATTAGGGAGCATGATCGTCACCGGTGTCAACATTTTTGATATTGAATAAATCAGCGGTGTGAGAAAGCGGAAAAGCGTGTTAAAAAAACTGAACAGGTACGAAACGAACTAGTTAGCACAGGAGAGAGTTTCACGCGATATAATATTTTAATAATTTGTTTTTTTTTTTTAATTGCGCCCCCATACCGTAATCACACATTTCTGACAAGGTATCTCCATACTCTATAGCTATAAAAATATTAGGTGCTTATCTGTATATTATTTCCAAAATTTTGGGCACAGTAGTTTCCGGATTAGGGATGGGGCGTGGTAAGGTAAAATTTTGACTATTTTCATAAATAATTTCAAAATTGTTTGCCTTAAAAATAATTTCTGTCTTTGTGACACTAACATACAGCACATGTGCACTTTATGCAAATTTAATCGGTGCAGTAGTTTCAGAGAAAATCGGCTGTGACAGACGAACAGACGGCGACACGACTGATCCTTTTGAAGTTCGTTTATCCTTTTGAGGTACGGAACGGAGCAGAAAAAACTAAAGGATTTTAATTATAATTAATCTTTGTGAAATTCATACGAAAAGAACAATAGAAGCAGAAGCTAATTGTAGTAGGTGGGAATTGGAATGAAAGAGTTACGTACGGATATGAGTAACATAAAAACAACAATAATTTTTGAGGTAGATATTTTATTTCAAAACCCTTAAACCATTAATTACAAAAATCGCTGTCGTTCTCTCACCAATGTAATTAAATCTTATTTGTAAATAAATCATTAGTCCGACTCGGTCCATATAACTCACGAACCTTAGTAAGTTCATGAACTACAACATTTTAGCTTGCTACTCTGCCTATCTAGGCCTGAGCCGGTCCTGAACTAAGAACTGAAAGGAATGAATTCCCTTCACGGACCGAAAGGAACTAGTTCCTCGTAAACAATCTTAATTATTTTATTGAATCAGGCGTTACTTTGCGGAGGTCCATATTAATGAACTAAAACAATTACTTTGCTCACCCGCGACCTTACAATAGTTACGTTTATGCAAGAAATGTGCGTTCATGCAGTTCCTCCACCTCCACACTGTACGAACACACACAAATCACATAAACCCAACCATCACCACCACCAAGCTACACTGACGCGTTTCGAACTCAACCAGAGCTCATCTTCAGAGTTACCACAACCGTATGCTATGCTACCAACTGTTAAACTCACACAGTTTAACAGTTGGTAGCATAGCATACGGTTGTGGTAACTCTGAAGATGAGCTCTGGTTGAGTTCGAAACGCGTCAGTGTAGCTTGGTGGTGGTGATGGTTGGGTTTATGTGATTTGTGTGTGTTCGTACAGTGTGGAGGTGGAGGAACTGCATGAACGCACATTTCTTGCATAAACGTAACTATTGTAAGGTCGCGGGTGAGCAAAGTAATTGTTTTAGTTCATTAATCTTAATTATAGTCCGTCAAGCTCGTGCGCGACCCTCCGCGGAACCCTGTCGCAGTCAGCGTTTGCCGCACTTATTAAAAACAATCTTGTTAAGGACAGCAGAGGCTCCCTGCGACAGGGTTCCGCCGAGCGCCGCGCACGAGCTTGTGTACACGCACGAGGTATAGTCTCGGTCCCCGCCCCTTTAGCTCGGCAACAATCGGTCGGTGTAACTGCTTATAATATGTAGTAGCTCTAAATATTTCAACATACCTATGTATTTGAAGATTTTAGAAATTACGAATATTAATACGAAATCAACACTTGTACTAAAAAAAAATACAATCTCCGTACCACAGAAACAGATTCAAGCTTTTTATTCCTTTTAATTCTTAGTTCATGACCCACTCAAGCCTATGTTTCTAGATGTCTACAATACGTTTACTTTTAGTTTACCACTGACAGATCGCTTGCCTTCATTTCATTTCCAACTTTAACGCCATACAAATAAAGTAGTTATTACAAAATCTGGTAACAGTATTCTAAAATTGGCTTTATTTGTAGGTTGTTAAAGTTGAATATGAAATGAAGGCAAAAACCATCTGTCAGTGGTAAACTTTATGTAATTTTATTGTAACATTGTATCGGTCGGAGCTAAAGGAACTAAAAGACTGAACTAGTTCATTTGATCGTTTGACCGAGATCGGAGCGCTCCCTTTAAAGATCAAGCGGGCGCAACTCTAAAACAGACATGTAAGTACCTAGATGGTAGCGGAGTAGCAAGGTGAAAATGTTGTAAGCAGTGTATTGTCATGGACCTCCGAAAAGTACACCTGAATCGATGAATTGTTTACTATCAAATAACTATATTAACAAAGATCAGACGCCTTAATGTCTAACGCACTGTGAATCAAAATCGCTTTCATCACTTTTTCCGCCACACGGTAAAGACAGAAAGAGATGGGGAGTGCGATGCGGCCTCTGGATGTGATGCAGATTGCGATTACAACAACACTTTATAAGGAAATCAACCATTTCCTTTTGTGACGGTGAAAAGATATTGCGTTCTGTAATTTAATTTAAAATTATTTGCAAGAAAACTTAATATTTTTTGTATGTCATTATAATGTATTTGGAATTTCTTACTCTTCGTCTTTGAACTTCGTTAAAATAATTAAGTAGGTACAACAATAAAAATAACATTTAAAACTCGCGTACAATTATAATAATGGAGTATACTATTACTAGTAAAGGGAGCCCCTTTTCTCCCGTAATCTTTTTTATCCGAATTTTGAAATCAGAAATCGGTGTCCATAATATTCTTGCTCATAAATATCGATGGTCATAATTTTTTTAAAGCATATCGCTTAATAGTTCTAACTACAATGATCCATAATCCTATTGATCATAACTTTAAAAAGTCATAATATTGATATCAATAAAATTTTACGCAATATCGTTGATTAAAGTAATAATTGTTTTCAGCCATAATTTTGCATTACCTAAAATGCACTAAGCATATACATCGAAATCTATAACATCTAAAGGAATATCGATAATTATTCAGAAACATTGTAAGGCATATCGCTGGCAGCGAGCGAGCGAAGCGAGCGAGCAAGACCTTTCAATGCAGAAGCGACTCGGACAGGTTAGGTTCAGAAGGCTAAGGCGGGAGCGAAGCGTAGCGTAGCTCCCCTTAGCCTTCGATGTTAGGTATTTTTTTTATGACAGCACAGAAAAAAAATTATTACCTTTAATATTATGAAATGTCATACAACCATGACACTGAATGTTATTACAAAGTAATATTATGCCTAAAAATAATTATGACCTGCGAAAAAAGACTATGCAATAATTATGCACCTTTAACATTATGAAGAGTGATGCATTCATGACACTGAATGATATGACTTTACTTATTGTTCCTGACAATAATTATGACTTAAGAAAATCGTAACTCCAATTTATGTTGTTTAATATTATGACTTCCGATAGGTAATATGACGAAGAAAAATTGTGACAGAAAACGTTATGCTCTTGAAAATTCGGAACAAAAATTTTATGGGAGTCATTATAGACCCACTAGTAAATCATACTCCTATCACAGATATCTTTGAACATAAGAACAATGATGTACATTTTTTTAATATATTTTGAATTTAAGGCCTTTTTCAATTTGAAGTGCACCATTTACTCTTTTTTTAATGAAGAAATTGTGGCGTGTACTATAAAGAAAAAAAAACGTCCTTATTTTTCAAGACAGTTTTGGGACTTTTTTTCAAAGAGTTTTATAAAGTTCGTCCCAAAACTGACAGAAACAAATTGTATGGAAAATTAGGGGTATTTTTTTATAATCAAAATCAATAATGCTCTAGGTTCTGAGAAATTAAACTCAAAACTACCTAAGTAATTTTGTAAAAAAACAGGTACATTTTAAATTGAAAACACCCTAAAACAGTTAACATGCTTTGTCTTATCTATGCTTCAAGAGCTTACTTACGCAGTGCATAAACTTATTAGAAAACTCATTGGTCAAGCGATACCTTAGCGCAAAATACGCCATCACTCTGTGTAAAATTGTAAACGCAAGCAACCCTACCACTTGGAAATGATATGAGTCGTGTTTCATCCCTAGATCCCTCAGGAGCAAATTAGGATCTATGTAAAGACAGAATATCTTCGGACAGTCCAGTAACTGTCGTTCTTGGTAGAGAGCGAGGGTTAGTCCTGTGACTCCATAGCGAAGGTATGAACCCGACATGAGGGCTTTCATTGAAGCTTCTATGGTTGGTCCGAAACCCATGCCGTAACAGGATAAAGCTAGAAGGGGTGCTGCTACGGCTGGGCCGATGATAGAACCGTTCTGTAACAGAAAACCATACTAATATTATAAGAGTCGTTTTCAAATTTGTATACAATTAAGGGCTAATTAATTAAAACAAATCTTAATTGATTCCTTTGTAAACGAAAGTTATCCATATCACTTATGTTGCAAAAGCAAAGAGCAAAACACGTTAAAAAAATTGTTACTTCCCTGTCAACATAAGGGGCATATCTATGAAAATCCCGTTTAACCGTCCTAACGCGACTTCCGCGTTTCCCCGCCATATTTCCGATCACCCCTAAAATTACCCTCCAAACTTTTATTTTCCTTGATGGGATTATAATGGATCGTAGTACGACGATAAGTGCCGTAGTTCATAACAGATTTTGATTAAACTTTGTACGTAATTATGATATCATCTCCAGCGTTGTTCATGTATTTAGGCTGTCGTGAAATATTACCTAGCCAGAATTTTCGTGCGAAAGGACGAAAGAAGAGGTCAATTCCAATCTGAATTAGCCTACATATTTCTGTATTTTTAGTGCCTAGTTGTCTTGATTATTATTTTGACTAGCTCAAAGAGTCGGCAGACTTAAGGCCGCACGCATCTAGCTTCTTGCGCTAATCGATTTTAGGTATTCTATGCACTCATCGTGTATGTGTGTGTGAGAGCGGCTAGAATCAAAGCCGTGCGTTAGCACAAGCGACACAAGTTCCCCCGTCCGATGGCCGAAGGAGAACTAACGCAACTAACTATACGGACAAAGGGAAAGCACGACGGCTCATGATAGGTTGGTCAGACCGCGCGTGTATTTAGGTATTTTCATCGTATTACTAAAACAAATACATATTTTAAAAATGTAGCAACACTAGGCCATAGAAAACATCTTGTTTTAGTAACATTCAAAAAGTGATGACCTGCCGTGCAGTATTTATTTAATTATTTAGAGGCGACTTTGGTTTTTTTTCTATGGAGCAAACTACAAGTAATCGTGTTTTGAAAAACACTGGTCACTAGAGTGAATCCTCAAATATCTTACACATGAATTTCAGAACTAAAGCTTTGCTATTAAATTATACAGCAAGGGATTAAATGAATGCAATAAATGCGCCAAAAGCTCGATAGTAGAAGCGGGCACACCTTGCTTGTAGAATCGACGGTCGATGGGGCAGTAATATTCTAGAGTGGCGATCGCGAATTGGAAGACGTGACGGAGGAAGGCCCCCAACAAAATGGACCGACGATCTGGTAAAGGTCGCAGGAACCACTTGGATGCGGGCAGCGCGGGACCTATCGTTGCAGAACTCTTAGGGGGAGGTTTTTGTCCAACAGTGGACGTCTATTGGCTGACATGATGATGACGATGCCATTTCTTCTTAATGTAAAAAGCGAGCAACGTGTACAATATACTTCATCATCATCATCATCATCATCAGCCTATAACAGTCCACTGCTGGACATAGGCCTCCCCCAATGAGCGCCATTGCGCCCTGTCCTCGGCTAGACGCATCCAGCTTCTACCAGCAGCCTTTCGCAGATCGTCACTCCACCTGGCCGGAGGGCGTCCTACACTACGTTTGCCAAGACGCGGTCTCCACTCAAGAACTCGTTTACTCCAACGGTTGTCGGTTCTTCGACAAATATACAATATACTTGCAATGTTATTTGTACGTTTGTTAAGGTCATCATCATCATCATCATCATCCCAGCCTATATATATCCCACTGCAGGGCACAGGCCTCTCTGAGTGAGAGGGCGTGGACCGTAGTTCGAACGCGGGCTCAGTGCGGATTGGGCATTTAAGTGCTTAAACTCATGTTAAGGTCAAATCATGCCTATTTATTTTGACTCACTATTTTAGATGTGTGAATACAAGTGCAGCTCATACAAAGTCCAGTCAGCAAAAAAGCTGGTATTGCAACTTGGTCGACTATACTTACTACTAACCAGCTGATATCAGTTTTTTTTAACAAATTGTGCAAAGAAGCCTTACCGTGGCACTGAAAGCAGCACCAATAAGCAGGCCCAGACCCTCAGAACAGACGGCGACCAGGATGCCGCTCACACTGAACAGCGCGAACCGTTCCCACTCCAGCAGCTGGCCCGTCATCAGGTAAGTTATGGTATTAAACAGTAACCCGAACAGCAACTGGAACAAAATACTTATTAACACAATTGCCGCAATACCAACAATAATACAACAACAATACGAACAACTGTACGAACAACAATACGAACCTTCATTAACTCCAAGTGAGAATTTATTTAGGGTGCATACACTACATTCTTATTTATATGCCTTGTTTGATAATGATATCTGTTTGTATCTGTTTTTTTTTTTCTCCAATAAATAAAAAAAAATAAATAAATAAAAAGAACACACATGCAATAATTAAAACGCTATACACCGTGTTTTTTAGGGTTCCGTACCCAAAGGGTCTTATCTTACTAATAGGGGTCCTAGCGGATACACTTCGACCCATAGGGATCTTTGTGTAAAAATTACCCAAAGGGTAAAAACGGGTCCCTATTACTGAGGCTCCGCTGTCCGTCTGTCTGTCCGTCGGCCACCAGGCTGTATCTCATGAACCGTGATAGCTAGACAGTTGAAACCAACGTTTTCATCATAATTTTTATTATCATTGTCAAAAGTAGGGTAGCACACAACACTTACAACATCACCCTGTACTGAGCGTTTAGTGCGCGTTCTCAGCAGCCACTGTGGCGTGTGCCCCGAGAGGAAGGGCAACGAAATGGTCCGAAACATGTCAAGCTAAACTTAGTTAAAGACGTGGGTTATTCGTATACTTACTTCACTATGTGTGAGTCTCACGGTAGTTTCATGCAGGAATACTACGAAAAACCCACGCAATGCCATTAATGCATGGTAGTTGTAGTTCCTACACAGGCCTAGTGCGGAATGGGAACTTCACACACACCATTGAATATACGCAGAAGGTTTCCTAAAATGCGAGTTCCCTAAAATTTGAAGAGTAAATACTTGTAGGAATATATTTAGGCTTTAGGTAGGTATTCGCCAAATCCAGAATACATTAGCCTATATCGGAACCCTGTTATCTTTATCTCAAAAGCCCGTGTCTGTATTCCAGTTCTCAACGGCTGTCTACAGCAATTCAGAAACACTTAAGCTGATGAAGGAATCGGAAACCTACGGTGCACGGTAGAGCGACGAGCCAAGTTTATAATATATACGAAAACAATGAGCAGCACTTAAGGCGATCGTGAAAAGCGGAAACTACCTTTCTTACATGGACGGTGGTAATGATAATGGTTCCCCTTTCCATCCTCTGAACGTTAAACCATTTCAACCAATTTTTAATATTATAGTAGGTATTTTAAGATTATTTAAGATTATTTTAAAGGGAAAAAGTTTTTCGAGTGCGCCGGCGGGATTCGAACCCACGTCTCCCGGGTATTCGCCCCAACCTGGGTGTTCTACCGATTGAACCACGTCGCTCCCAACCGACTTCCCCGAAATTCTTAATCGCTTACATACACCAACAGTGGCGTGTGGTAACATCCATCACAACTATTAGAAGCTATGACTCCTACGTTCCAAATTATAAAATATAATATTTTGTTGAACTGTCTTATGTTGGTTTATTCTACTTTACTATGGTGCAAAAAATAATAATTAAATAATGTGGGTAAATCAAAGTTTGTCCATTAAATACAAGAACTGTCATAATTATGTTTAAAATAAGACGGTCTCTCTCTTTAAGCGCGGATAACTTCGTTTTCCATAATTTAATTTGTTATAACTTCACTCGTCATAGCAACGTTTGCCTTAAAATACATGGAACCGTGCTGTTTTCAGGATTTTTCTAAATGTCATAATATAGAAAACAGTTAGGTTAGGTTAGGTGTTTAATAAACTATTAATAATTCTAAAAAAATAACGTTTCAGAAATAATTAACTTTATGACAAATTAAATTATGGAAAGCGATACATTATATCATATGAAATTCGGGAAAACGATATAGAGAACCATTTAAAACATGTAACAACTTAGATGATTTGTCCCGTTTTAATTTACCAAATACCTACTTGAACCATTATTTTAATTTAAATATAATTATATTAATAATATTAATTTAATTACTAGGGGCGTTCAATAAAAAGTGAGAATGAGTATGTTATAAACAACTTTTACTAAATGTAATTTTATTTTTCGACATAGTCACCTTTTAGCATAATACACTTATTAAATCTTTTTTCTAAACTTAAAATTCCATTTTTAAAAAAGTACTTAAAAAATCTTGTACTGCAGCGACTACCGCGTCGTCGTCTTCAAATTTCTGGCCTCTCAGGTATTGTTTCAATCTCGGAAATAAGTAGAAATCACTGGGAGCGAGATCTGGTGAATACGGAGGATGCTTTAGGATATCGAACCCAGCATCACGAATTGCAGCCATTGCAACGGCGGACTTGTGTGCCGGGGCATTGTCCTGGTGGAACAGCACAACTTTCGAGAGTTTGCCTCGCCGTTTTTCGCGGATCTCATTGCGCAATGTTGCTATTTGTTTGGCGTATAATGTGCCCGTAATAGTGGCTCCATGCTCGAGATACTCAATCATTAATACCCCTTTACCATCCCAAAAAACAGAGCCCATGACCTTAACGGCAGATGGGCTCACCTTGAATTTCTTCGGAGTTGGAGATGATGGCCTTTTCCATGTCATAGACTGCAGTTTCGTTTCTGGGTCGTAATGATGGAGCCATGTTTCGTCCATTGTTATAAATCGCGCCAAAAAAAGTTCCCGGTCTTGCTGCATCAGGTTCAAAGCTTCTTGACAAATCTCTAGTCTAGTTTGTTTTTGCGTAATTTATTGAATCAGGCGTGTCAGTAAGCATTCTTGGTACCCAACGCGCAGATACCTTTTTCATACCCAAGCGTTCAAGTAAAATATTATGCACGCTCCCCGTTGAAATCTTTACATTTTCAGCAATAAAACGAACCGTGACACGACGATCCGCCAATACTGAGTTTTCGACTTTTTTCACAATTTCTTCAGTTACTGCTGTAGTAGGGCGTCCGGAGCGGAGGTCGTCCATTGTCGATGTTCTTCCACGTCTAAATTCGGCGCACCAACGTGCGACTGTCGAATACAGAGGAGCATTAGACGCTAAAGTGTCCCGCAAATCCAAATTGACTTGGTCCGTAGAAAAATTTTTCAAACACAAGTATTTGATAACGGCGCGCAGTTCAATTTTCTCCATTTTCGCTAACGTACTCAATAGCATTGCAAAGAAATTACCGTATTTTTTTTTAAACAAAAGACAGTTTGTTTTTTTTTCATAGCAATCAGCTAGATAGATTAGCTTTACCGGCCAGTATTTAATTTCCTAATATTGAAAGAGTTTGCATCTCATTCTCACTTTATATTGAACGCCCCTCGTATATTAATTCAAGGAAATAGAAAAAAAAAAACTAATGCCCACAGTCCGCAATCAAGAGCTTACCTAATCGTAACCCAGAGCCCAAACAAATTATTACAAAAATCTGAGTAAGTACCCTTGTAATGAAACCCAGCGCTTAGGTACTTTTACCTTTTTAAATCAGATTTGACAGTCATCAAAACGTTTGAGTTTCAGTTTATTCGGCCATCAAGCCCCTTGCCTCATTTGCCGCGGGTTCAAATGTTTCGCAAATCTACGCCAATTTGTAATTAAAATTAGCATGCGATTTGCATGAACAATCACAGGGATATTTAACCTAAAATAATTAATTATTCATTAAAATTTGGGTAACATTCATTTCTTCTCCGGTCTATATATCCGGTCTATATATTATGTCCTTTTCAGCCTTTCTTCTTCAGACTTCTCTAGAGCAGGCTTTGGATATGTATTTGACTCGAAAATTAATAGTTAAAGTTTCGTTTCCTCCTAATATCTTGTTTCAAAAAGCCAGTTTCAAAAAAATTAATTAGTTTTCACAGCTGATTTTAACTAAAACTAAATTTTAATTTGAATCATCTCTGGCCTAAAAAGTCCCACTGCTGGGCACAGGTCTCACCACCGATTGAGAGGACTTGGACTGTAGTTCCCACGTGGATTAGGAACTTCACACGACCTTTTGCTTGAGAGGCCGTTGGTCAAACGGAATTAATTTATCGCAATCCCGCGAAAACTGTACAAGTTCCCGGGACAAAAACTATCCTATATATGTCCTTCTCAGGGTGTCAAACTATGTCCATACAAAATTTCAGCTATAACGGTTCAGCGGTTGAAGTTTTATTTCGCATTTATAATATTAGTAATTATAATAATATTAGTTGGATTAATTATACAATCAACACCAGATATTGACAAATTACTATCAAGAAAACCTATTCACAGATCGCATTACATACGTATAAATATTTGTTTACAAATAAAGTAAATTAAAGCATATATTTTTTAATCGACTTCAAAAAAGGAGGTTCTCAGTTCGTTGGAATCTTTTTTTGTGTGCAAAATTATCGTAATATGGTAGTAGTGGTGGTGGCCCGGTGTCGCCGCAGTCTAAGAAAGTTTGCTCATCTGGAAAATCTATTGGCTGGCCTTGGATTAACCTGTTGGCATATCACATAAAAGTTAAATAAATTCGATGTTTCTTAAAGCTACCAAATGTTAAATATATTACAAACTTCTTACCTATTAAAGAGAACCGTCTGACCTGTGGTAAGATTTACTTAGATACGTGTTTTACCCGAGTAACACGTAAATACCTCGGTTTCGTTTTCTAAATAGTAAACTAAAAGCAGGTAATCTCTGAAAAGCTATCCTAAAGAAGCTAGTCTAAAATTCTGACTAAAATACTGCTTAAATGAAACTCGACTGATGACTTTCCTTTGCGAATGGCGTAGTAGGTACTTAAATATTTTATTCGCAAAGCTGGACAAAACAGTAGGTGATGTAATATCTAACTGTACGTACCTATACAATAAGTATATGAATAAGGTAGGAAAATTTGTTTACATCTGAAATAACATTTAATATCGTTGACTGACTGGCAAGCAACTAACAGCCTGAACCACTGGAGTTTGAAATTTGGCAGACATAAGTAGGTATTCTATGTATAGAGGTGCACCAACAAGTTTAAGTTTACTTTAAGTAAGTAATTATAAGAAAAAGAGAGCTAGCCAAATTTTGTTTTCTTATCCTCCCTGAGTCCAGACTTTCTAACTGATATAGTACCTACTTAAGAATTAGATGAGAGTCATAAGTTTCGTAATGTT
Organism: Archips crataeganus; assembly: GCA_947859365.1. NCBI lineage: Eukaryota > Metazoa > Arthropoda > Insecta > Lepidoptera > Tortricidae > Archips > Archips crataeganus. The sequence goes on along the minus strand of OX402053.1, from coordinate 6,514,075 downwards.
GGAAATTGTTTAAGAATAGGTACATAAAGTCCTTTATTATTGAATTATTTGTAAGTTATGCTTACGATTTATTTATTTTTAGAACTTCAGTAGCTACGCTACAAGCTACGGGGAAAGCTACTTGTTGTCTAATTGAATTAATAATTGCACATAATTCCATTATATATGAAAATCTTTTGATAGTAATCACGATTTATTTTTACTGCAGCCACATGGTCACGAGTAGAGTGAAGTGTAGGGTATCATATTCGTATACTTTCCACTACGAGCATTTATACCATTTCAGTCAGTAGGCTGAAATGAGTCACGTGTACCGAAAAATCGAGATAATCTTAACAATTTTATATGAATCTGAATTAAGAATTTTGATTCACTTATTTCAACGTTGCTAGAACCAGAATGTACCTACTAAATAACATGTATTTTCGACCCGGGGAACGAGATGCGTACAAACCGTAAGAAACAGAAGTTTTCTCTCCTGCGATAAATTAATTTTCCCGTAGGAAAAGGTATTTTCCCGCGGTAAAAAGTAGCCTATGTCACTTTTTAACGGCAAAAGAATTTTTGAATTCGGTCCAGTAGTTTCGGAGCCTATTCAATGCAAACAAACAATAAACAAACAATCAAATCTTTCCTCTTTATAATATTATAGTATAGTATAGATTAGCGATTCCGAGTCAACAAAAGCTGGCCAGGCGCCCCATAAGCTAATGTAGATTTGACTAATAAATATTGACTTTTGGCATGTCCACAGAAGAGACGCGTACAAAAAATATATATGACCCATATCCATATGCGAATGCTTTCGTATGTCTGTTTGCCGTCCGTCGTCCGGTTGTCTAGCTGTCTGTTCTCTACAAGTCGCATTTCTCAACTGGTTCTTGTGAAACTTATATGAAATCTGTCGACTAAAAAGCCATGGGGATAGAAGACGTAAAAAACTGACGCGCGAGGTCTACAGCCATTTGTTTATAGTGTTACTAATAATGGTCTTACCATAATGGGCAGAGAAGCGAAAGTGAGAGCCGTATAGTATGCTTTGAGACTGTACCAGCTGTTGAAGTACTCCCGTCGAAGCATGCGCATCTCTGTCGGAACTGAAATTAAAGATCACTTTGAAGTATATTTTAACAGTTTCTAGTAGTAAGCCGAATGACGTCCACTGCTGATCATAGGCCTCCCTAAGGCTCGGCAAACATAAAGCTCATAGCAAAAACTAACCGAAAAGATCCGTTCAAACGCATTAGTGTCTAGTTGGAACTATAGAAGAGACATTGGCTTTGGACTACCTTCATTTTTGGCTACCTCAATTTTAAGACACTAATAGAATAGCATGTCAGTTATGCAGTTGCTTGGTCTAAACACACAGGTCTTGGTCTAGGACACATCAGAAGCGTTTCAAACGCCCTATCTCGTGTTTTAAGCAAATCTAAAGATTACGTCCAGGAACTAAAACCAATTGCAATTTTGCGACCACAGCCAACTCTGTGACCAAATGGCTAATAGACTGCCCACTGATATGGAAAGTCATCTTACCAACGAACTCATCGTGGTCTGCCCACGGCAAGCTTTAAAAAAAACTTTGAATACCTGGTCAGTGGCGGGGCGTGAAAGTAAAGCCGGAGCAAAAAAACCTAAAAATTCCATTTATCTTCTTCTTGAGAGCAGTAAAGAAAGAGAAGCATTTGGTAACTTCGGGTTGTTAGTACCCTTCACCACTGTACCTGGTGAAATACTTACATAATAGTACAGGAATCATAATATACGTGTACATGAAGAATACAAGACAGCTCAAGCAGAACTTAAAATTGGCTATAGGCTGGTCTCCATCGTTGCCAACACTGATGAAGACACTCCCAATTAGGGCTCCTGATATCACATGATGAAGAAGCTGGATCCAGAGGCCAGTCTGAAAAAAAAATGTTAGCTGTACTTTATTGCATCACTCCCATCATAGAAAGTTCAAGGTCTAGTTACCTAAAATGAAGTTGAAACATTAGTTTTACGAATATTTCTTTAATTTCATTATTAATCTCCTCCTATGTATCGGTTCTCGTAAGCTACATAAACTTCATTCATATCCACATTTTATGAGCTCAAATTTAAGATATATCTTTGGTGCCGAACACAGTTTTTTGTGGTCTTATTCTTCTAAACAACTACCTAGCTTAGTACGTCCATTTAAATTCATCAATGAAACTATAATATTTTCTGTATAAACCTATATAAAAAAAAGGAAAGCGCTGATAATTTTCTAGGGCGCTGTTGCGTGTGATTTCACCGGAAATCGAACCGAGAACGCCTGGGCGAGATACAAGATAACACCGAAGGTAAACGTGCTCTGATCGGATAGATCGGATGTAAGGATAATAAGGGGCTTTCAGAGTTCCGTGAGGGCCGCAGAACAGACAAAAGGTAAAGAATCACTTTGGGTTAGGGTTGCCTATGCCTAGTCACTTAACCTATAGTAAAAATAAGGGTTTTATTGGTAAGATTGCTTTGTGTGCCTGTTTTTTAAGGACCAGGAAAGAGTCATCTAATGAGGTCATCTCTGCGCACAGAGACTCACACACTACACTAGTAAGATGACAAATGCATTTCTAACACAGAGTAACAAATTCTTTCATTTGGTCCAATGTAGTATGCTTTTAATAGCATACAGAAATCCTAATAGATTGTTTGATATTGAAAATTTAGATGACTCGAAAACGATGAAGTTGCCAAAGATATAGTGGGACTGAAAAATCACCAAGACCACCAAAGGCCGGTCTCTGGTGTTCCTTTGTCTTCCCTTCTACTATATAGTTCCAAAAACTGGACATAAGATCTCCTCTTTAGATACTTTGGAAATTTAACTAGACTTCGAATACAAGACTAAGAAGGACTTGTGATTCAAGGAAGGTTTATTGGGAGTGGACTAAGAGGACGTTCCCCTTTGCGCTCTGGACTAACCAGACGAAAATCCTAGCAAACATTTTTATCAGTACATACGCTAAAGAACCAAAATAATAAATGGTGTAAGTAGAATTGTTCGATGTGTTACGTGACCACGAGTATTCAACTTAGAAGAAGAAGTTGGCCTCCCAACACAGGTACTTATATACCTACTGGGAAGCCTCAACCTTTGCCTTTTTTGTAACCACTGTGTTTTTTTGAAAAATAAATTATTGTTTATTGTTTATTGTTTTGTTTTAAGTAGGAAGGAGTCAGCTTCAGTAGCAACTGCTTTCGTTAGAACTTACCGAATTTCTCCTGTTCTGAATGAACATTCGCTTTGTGAGGATCAGGAACTGCGTGAGAAAGGTTGTGGGGAACTGCATCTTGGTCTCTTGCTCTTTGGCCACGTGCTCGACAAATATTCTTTGGATCGAGTCATCAGAGTGCAAGATTGGTTTTCTGCGAATAAAAGTAACAACCAGTTTATAAAGAGTTCAGGTAGGCTCAAAATCTAATTTGGCGCCCCGAGTCATGTGTGAAACAGGCTCAGGTGCAAATAAGATTGTCAATAATATTACAGCTCTGAAGTTTTGAAAAAAAATAAAAGTACTTTAATAAAACCAAATATTTAAATAGGTAAGTACGTTATTTCTTTGTCATTCATTTCATTATTTTAAGTTCGTATCGTTGCCATCTCTTTCAAGGGGTCAAAAGTGCTGTGAGTCGCTTCAACAAAAGGATAGTACGGTTGAGCTCGATTTGGCGGGGGGGATAATTGAAAAAAATATTGTGGCAAACAAACAAAAAGATGTTAATCAAGTACCATAAAAATATAAAATTTGTTTATTACTCTATAGGTTGCTAGGACTATTTTAAAACTATTATTAAACTAGCTCCGATTTTATCAAAGCGCGGAAACTTTTTCTAAAATATTTATTAATAAAGAGTACCGTATTGTTTTGTAACGGTCAGACTTCATAATACGGAATCCTTCTAAGTAAACTCCACACGGGAGTATCAGAAGACTTAAATACCCACCCTTGTACCAATTAAGACAACAGCGATAGTACAGTACAACATGTACGAATTTGTTAACAGGGTCTACAAGGTGCCTATTAAATCGGCTTCCTTGTAACGGTTTGGATTGCTTTGTCGAGAAGTTAACAGAACTTTATTGATACTTTGTGTGCTTTTAAAGTTTAGGAATAAATTAAGGCGAAAAATGGCTTATCGCTATGAACTACAAACTTTTATCTTGATACTCAGCAACAAAAAAAACCGGTCAAGTGCGAGTCGGACTTGTACATGAAGGATTTCGTACATCCGTACAATATTTTAAATATAGTTTAGTAAAAAAATCAGATGGATAGATATCTAGTCAATGGCATTATAAAGATCGAGTTAAAAAACGCTGAAAATAAAAACACGTTTCCAGTATGACGACCCCGTTTAATTTTTAAAATTGTTTTCATGGAGATACAGAATTATTGTCACGATGAAGCATTTTACGTTAAAATATATTATTATTACGAAAGAAAGTGGCCCTTCATTAATAACCAGTGATCGGAACTCAAGGTGCAAAACTTTAACAAAACTTGTAAAGCTGACATTAAGGAGAATTTACAACCAAGAAAAATAAGAATATTATCAGCAGATTAGTGTTCAATTTAACTCTATATCGAAATCTCAGATTTTCAGTAGTTTATTAATATTTTCATGTCTGTAAGCACTGTTTCATGCTCGCTTGGCAAGTTTTGTTAAAGTTTTGCACCCAGAGTTCCGATCACTGTTAATAACACTTTCTACATAAAGCTTTATTTAAGTTTTATGTAGGTGATGTCAAATCTTGGAAGTTGATCTATGGACATTCAGTGATTGATTTTAATTTTTATACGGATAATGTAGATGGGATGCCACGCAAGAAAAATCAATAAAAGTACGCCAAATAAGATTCTATTGAAAGTGATTTGTTTTTACAAATAATCGTATTCTACGAATATGTTATTTAAAAGTCAGCCTCAGATTGCTTCATTGTTTGAAGATAATGGCGACAACAGTCAACAAGAGATGAGGTTAATAACTTATGCCGAAATGTTTCTAACTTTGGTTAACTAAATCATAACTTATTACTAAGTGCTATGTTTGACCAATTTGTCGTTATTGTAGCGCTCGTTGTGGCAATAACATGAGCTTATTGAATAAGTTTCTCCGTATCTTACAAAATAGTTGGATAAGTAATACACCTGTGAAGTTTTCTGTGGAAATATATTTCTATCGCGTTATGAATTAGTAGTGGCGTGGCGTGGATTGTTTCCAAGACTTTTAGTTTTATTTATAGAAAACGTTGACAGTTTTTAATGTCACATAAAATTCATACCGGGTGCGCCTCGATAGATATAACAACATTTGATATAACTGTAACATTTGGTATAATGCTACATCTATATATATAAAAGAAGAAACTGACTGACTGACTGACTGACTGACTGACTGACATATCAACGCACAGCCCAAACCACTGGGCCTAGAGATTCAAAATTTGGCATGTAGGTTCCTTATAAGGTCTAGGGGTGCACTAAGAAAGGATTTTTCAAAATTCACTCCCTAAGGGGGTGAAACGGGTGTCCAAAGTTTGTATGGGGAAACAAGATTAGTTCGACTATTTTATTCGAAACTTCACAGAAGTACTCCTAATGATAAATAAGTAAACACGTGTTTCAGGTTTTTTGAGAATTCAACCCCTAAAAGGGGGGAAAGGGGTAACAAAGTCTGAAAGTCAACATGGGTGTTGTTTCTATGGTTTATCGGGTCGCTGGTTATGAAAACAACAACGGTTTTAAAATCCGACGTGGCAGACGTAAAATACCATCTCCCTGGATGGGGTGCGATGGGGTTGAAATGTCTAAATAAACTAAATGACTGTTGATATATCAACGCACAGTCCAAACCACTGGACCTAGAGACTTGAAGTTTTGCACATAGATACCTTATACAATGTAGGCATCCACTAAGGAAGGATTTTTGGGAATTCCCTCGGGAACGGGAAAAAACGGGATTTATATATTCGATTCCGAGTGATCCTATCTCAGTAACTATAATAACTAGACTCTTCAAATTTGATACACAAGTAGGTATTACATTAGTTAAAACATTAATTTCAGGATTTTTCACAATTCCCACGGGATAAGGAAAAAACGGGATTTACATATTCAGTTCAACGGGATCCTATGAACTACAATTACTAGGCTCTTCAAATTTGGCATAGAAGTAGGTAATTATAATAGTAAAAAAACAGTTAAAAGGATTTTTGGAAATTCCCACGGGATAAGGAAAAAATGGGATTTTTCGTTTTACTGGTCGTAGAAAGCTGAAATTCGGCATGTAGGTTGCTTGGGGAGTGTAGAGCTGGATTGAAAGAGGACTTTCCAAAATTCCCACGGGAACGGGAAAAAACAGGATTTTTCGTTTTACTGGTCGTAGAAAGCTGAAATTCGGCATGTAGGTTGCTTGGGGAATGTAGAGGAGCATTGAGAGAGGACTTTCCAAAATTCCCACGGGAACGGGAAAAACGGAATTTTTCGTTTTACTGGTCATAGAAAGCTGAAATTCGGCATGTAGGTTGCTTGGAGAGTGTAAAGGTGCATTGAGAGAGGACTTTCCCAAATTCCCACGGGAACGGGAAAAAACGGGATTTTTCGTTTTACTGGTCGTAGAAAGCTGAAATTCGGCATGTAGGTTGTTTGGGGAGTTTAGAGGAGCATTGAGAGAGGACTTTCCAAAATTCCCATGGGAACGGGAAAAACGGGATTTTTCGTTTTACTGGTTTTAGAAAGCTAAAATTTCAAAATTCATAAGTTTATACTGTAAGTAGGCCGCAAAGGGCTCTTTAACCGACTTCTAAAAAGGAGGAGGTTATGTATTCCACTTTTTTTTTATGTAGGTATGTTCACCGATTTCTCGGTCAATTGTGGACCTGCTTGCTTGCTGCCTGTATGCTTGCTTGCTTGATATCTTGGTTCTTTGTAATACTCATAGTACATGCGAGCGAAGCCGCGGGCAAAAGCTAGTTTGATATAATGCGATTTACTCAAAAAGTAAACTTCGGAGGATTGATATTAATTCTATGTGATATGCATTTTAGGTTAGGTTAGTTTATTTTATAAAAGAATCGTAGAATGTTTACTTCTCGAGTAAATCGAATTATGTCAAGTGTAGCATTATACCAAATGTTACAGTTATATCAAATGTTGTTATATCTATCATTACACACCCATTCATACCACTTTGTTTAATTGGTCATAGAGATTTGTCTATAAATTATTCTTACTAATATTGTAAGTGCGAAAGTAATTTGGTCTATCTGTCTTTTACCACTTCACGCTTTATCCTCGGAACTGATTTAGTTTAAATTTGGTATGGAGATAGTTTGAGACCCTGGGGAGGACATAGGATAGTTTTTATCCCGGGAAATTGCATTGTTCCCGCGGGATAGTGATAAATGGATTCTTTGCTGACGGAGTCGCGGGCAGTAGCTAGTTTTATATATTTTACAACCTCTTCGAAACAGCACATAAGTAATAAAGTTATTATATGCACGTGCATAAAGAAGCAATTGTTAACTGTAAAACAAAAAATACCCAATAAGAAATTATCCTAATGTGCCTTATGTTATGTGCCTTAAAGTTTTACTTAACCGACCGTTACAGCCATCAAATCAACTATGTTTGCAATTGTACTGAATAAACTTTTATTCAAAATAATTTTAATGCCTTTTTGCTGACTGTACTAGCATTCAAATATTATTTATTTTTATTAGCAATACGGCTGCTCACCGAATCTAAGATTATTTAAAAAAACCTGGGAGACGTGGGTTCGAGTCCCGCCGGCGCACCCGAAAAACTTTTTCGTTTTTAAATAATCTTGTACTAGCATTGTCATTTAAACTACATAATGATATATATATCAACATTCCAGTGATTCCGATCACTAAAAGTGGGTCGAATTTGACTAGCAAGATTTGATTATCGACAGAAACACAGAAATCGGGACGAGTATCTATTAAAAAGTAAATAAAAGCTTGTAAAAAGTGGCAAGTCATACCGGCCTCCTCGGGCAGTGATCCGATCCAGCTTCCTGCACAGCTTTCCGTTCTGGCATAGCTCTGACAGTTGCGCGGGCGCCTCCATGTCGCCTATGAGGGTCTCCAGCACGAAGTCCGCCGGATTGTGCGTGGTCGGACAGATGTGGCCGACCTCGGAGAGGAATGGCACTAGGAGCGGGGCTGCACCCTGTGAAACAATAACTTTTCACTAATCACACTAATTTTCGAACCCGAATATAAGAAAATATATTATATAAATATATATATTTAATAAGAATAAGTAGTCAAGCTAAGCTGCTTCTTCATGATGAGAGCAAGAATGAGAGATTTTGATTAAGATAAAATAGCTCCGTTCGTAGGTACTAACTCTAGCGCACAGAGCGTGTTCTCATCAATTTCTTACTTGTGCCATATCACGCGTCCCAGTCCAACTACGGGTTTTAGAAATAAATTTCGCTGTAAAAAAGAAATTAAAGAAAACTTTTAAAAAGGGTGGAAGCCCGCAATCCTAAACTTTATCGAAACTCTGTACTTTACAAAAGTTAATTTAATAAAGAAAACGTTCATAAAATATGCGGTCACCCATTTCAAGGCAGTCTAATTTGGCCCGATTACTCCCGCTTATACGAAATAACAAAGTATGTTGGAAACTTTTTTGCACCAAATGCTGCCCGAGTATTTATCGCTGTTAGAAACAAGTCGGACATAAACAAAAACCGCTGGACAAGGCTTCAAGGACTTTGGGAATTAAGTGGCCATGGGAAAAGCTGTTGCCTGGGAATGTAAAAACTAGTGGCGGAAGGGTTGATATCAAATCATAGTTGGTTTACGACTGATATTTTTTTACATTACGTTGGACACTATTACATTCTTTCATTAGAGTCAGATATGGTAACAAATTCAACAATATCATGATGTTTTGGTGATCTAATGTTTCAAGACGATGAATAATGTGTCGTTACTTAGATGTTAAGTATTATGCACGGGGTCTAAGTATCTCAGATAGTCGAATATTTTTTGTCAAAAGGTATTGTATGGTCGAACGATTGTTTCGTATAATTTAAATTATTGTGATAATACAGACTTAAATGACAGAAACCTAACCAAATCTATTCTAAATAGTCATGTAAACTAACTTTTTAACGACCGCTTTAGCCTAGTAGGTAGTGACCCTGCCTACGAAGCAAGAGGTCCTGGGTTCGAATCCTGGTGAGGGCATTTATTTGTGTGATGAGCACGAATATTTGTTCCTGAGTTATGGATGTTTTCTATGTATTTAAGTATTTATTTATCTATATAAGTATGTTTATCGTCGTCTAGTACCCATAATACAAGCTTTGCTTAGTTTGGGACTAGGTTGATTTGTGTATGATTGTCCCCTAATATTTATTTATATATTTTATTTTATATTGTAAGTAGCGCACGTAAAAAAAAAACCGAATTATATTCGGTTTCAACTGAAGAAAAATTATACCAAACAATCATCGATCAAACATTAGGTACATTAGGATAAGTATATACCTCTACATAAACATTCGACGCGGAGGGCATCAGCAATTGAAACATTAAGATTGTGTTTTTTTATGCAATTGCTAGTTATGACGTCACTTCTATGCCAACTCAATCGACTAACTATTAATTTGTTCTAAATCTGGTAAAAATTTTGCATTTCATTGAAAATCAACAACAAAAGCATAAAACGAGCCATTTTACCCGAGACCTTCATATAGCCACCCGAGCCGGTACGGCGAGGGCGGATAAACACGACGAGGGGAAAATGGGTTTAATACTCGAGTTGTACACTCTGCTTTTCACTTCGAATGCAAGGAAATCAAACAGCAACATTGGAAATAAAATTTACAAGCTCTTAATTTTCATGCATTGAAATTTTTATAATAATGATTTGCCTAGTTTTATTAATTTCGTAATATAAATCACCAAACAAACACCTGTTGTATAAAAACCGGCCAAGTGCAAGTCGGACTCACGCACGAAGGGTTCCGTACAATTATCTATAAAAATCACGTTTGTTGTATGGGAGCCCCCTTAAATATTTTTTTTATTTCAATTTGATGATTTATTTTTAAAGTCAATACATAATTAAATATTCTGTGAATATTTCAAGCTTCTACCTGTTGCCGTTATCAATATCGAGCAAAAACGAGCAAAAAAATCACGTTTGTTGTATGGGAGTCCCCTTAAATATTTATTTTATTCCATTTTTTAGTATTTGTTGTTATAGCGGCAACCGAAATACATCATCTGTGAAAATTTCAACTCTCTAGCTATCACGGTTCCCGAGATACAGCCTGGTGACAGACGGACGGACGGACGACGGACGGACGGACAGCGGAGCCTCAGTAAAAGGGTCCCGTTTTTACCCTTTGGGTACGGAACCCTAAAAACAAGAAATTTATATTTTATAGATTTCTACTGTTCGTGGCTGTTTGCACCTAGATAATTGACTTTTACTATATGCTCTAGCATAAAACGCCATTTTATGCAGCATTCTCTCGACGCAAAGAATAAACTTTACGAGCATGACAAGTGAAAAAGTATTTTTGTACAAGAGTCGCGTCATAAAATTATTATTTTATGATGTCACCATCCCTAGTATTTATGTTGCTGTGTCGCATCTCTATTTCAACAAACACAGCAGATACAGAAGTGTTGATTTCAAGAGACCATTAAACTACTATCAAACTCAAAGATATAAATGGCGTCAGCGCTTCAATAAGTGCTATTTTCCTGAGGTAAATATTCACCGGTTCAATTTCCGTTAATTTAGCTATCTCGGCACCGCCTCAAAGGGCTACCAGCTCAAAGATATTCCAATAACAGTAAATAAGCAAGGTATTGCTTCATTTGGGAGTCAAGAACGATATATAGAAAGCTAGTTATGAAAAAATGAGATACGTATGTGTTTTAAATAAATTGGTAGGAAAGTACCTACCTGGTACAAATGGAATGGAATTTGTTATTTGCAAATAACGTTCTGATATAATATTTGTCGTGAAGATAAATTAGAATAATTATATAGGGATGATGAGGAAGCTGTGGTAGCTTAGCGGTTTGATCTATAGCCTCTCAAGCAGAGGGTCGTCGGTTCAAATCCCGGCTCGCACCTCTTAAGTTTTTCGGAATTTATGTGCGAAATTAAATTTGAAATTTACCATGAGCTTTACGGTGAAAGAAAAATTCGTGAGGAATATGCATACACCTGCTGCGAAGAAATTCAATGGTGTGTGTGAAGTTCCCAATTCGCACTGGGCCCGCGTGGGAACTATGGCCCAAGCCTTCTCACTCATTGTGAGAGGAGGCCTGTGCCCTGCAGTGGGACATATACAGGCTAGGATGACGATGATGATGATGATGATGATAAGGATGATGACACCACCAATCAACTGACGTACTTTTTATGAACTGTCAAAATTTACCATTGCTATTTAAGACGTCACTTCTATGCCAACTCAATCGACTATAATTATTATTTATTTGAAGTAAAGAAACTAAAAATCAAATATTCCAGTTAATTGAAAATTAATCTGGTGTTCAAGCTTAAAATAAAGTTTTTTTTTTTAAATAAAATCCTATCTTGTAATTATCGTTTATGGTGTCATTATCCGTTATTAGTTCTAGAGTAATTTTATTGATACATAAAACATTTTGAACACTCTAGCAAATTGGTAGCGCTTCTATGTAGTTGCCCATATCAGCAGCAAACTGCGTCTATTCCATGAAGATTCTCACAGTAATTGACGTTATAAAATGAATATGTTGGAGACGTTTGTTCCAAGAGAAAACGTACACCAAAGGCTCTTGGAAACGGACACTAAAGGGCAATCATTGCAGTAATCAGTAATTTACCGATTTTTTTTAAATAAAAGACCCGTAATTGTTTCATATGTGGCCAAAGATGTATCTCACAAGTTCAGTAAGAAAAGGGGCGTCCATCAAAATACGTGAGTCATTTGGGTCGAACCGAATCTCACCAAATCTCACGTGGGTAGGAGAGGGGTTTCAACCAATATTTAGTTTTTTTTTTCAGCCGGGAACAGTATAAAATTGCGAGAAAACTGGGTTAAATTGAGTAAAACATGATTCTCAGCTAAAATAATGGTTAATACTAGACAAGCACAGATTAACGTATTTACACTGATGATCTCACGAGAGATTAGGGAGTTTGGAAAATCGCCAAAATCACCTCACGTAATTTTTGGAAGCCCCCTAACAGCCTATACACTCTAGCCTATCTAGATCTATCCACATCCATTTATCTGTCTAGATATTATTACCACTCCCGTGTCATCTTCACGTGGTTTGTATTTATCTAACGGAATGCCTTGCTTCATTAGTTTTCATTGTTTACAGAACGCGTCGGGTAATAATCGCATTAAAGTTTGAAATCCCGTAACTAACCGCACAAGTGAATTTACTTGCAACTTGTAATTAACATGGAACTTAATAAGATCCCGTGAGAAACATCAACTTTGAGTCAACAGTTTAAGCTCTTCAGATGGATTTTATTTCGATGACAGCAAAGAGTAACGACTATCTACGGAATTACAATTCTATAGTATAGCCGCGTTAAGAAAAAAATTAAAGTAATGGACCGATTTTGTGAAAAATGGCGAGATATGGATAAAATCAGAAAAAAATCCATGTCTATTTAAGGGATGATACACATTTTTTCGAAAATATCTAATACTCAAAGTGGTATGATATGTGACTCTGTTATCACTTTACTAAGTGATATGGACATTTCTTTCTTATTTTTTTTCCAGTACTGTTGTACTTAACTTGGTCTCTCGCCTATAGATGTCTTTACCTATGTTTGTACAAAAATAATCATTTAACTATTAATTTACTTACACTAACTTTCTAATACAGAAGGAAATCAAATGTCATTACACAATACGGAACTAAAAACAAAATTAGTTTCTTAAAAGTCCATTTACTATTCGTTTTTCGGTGGAGGAAAAACACCTTGAGGAAATCTTACGTACCTGTAGATCATTTGAGAGGAGGCCCAGTAGTGGCACGTATATTGGAGACTAGGTAGGTACTATTACAATTACAGTGGATTTCTTGGAGACTAGGTAATATTACAATTATTAGTTTCTTATAATTTCGCTGACTATGTAAGTAGGTTTTTTATATTGTACCTAATCAGAGAAAGATTTTTGGCCAGATGGAAACCCTTTTTGTAAATTTATACTTATTCATGTAAATTATGACCAGATTTTATTTAGGTTGACATGCTATGTATGAAACAAGCTATATTTGTGTGATTTTAGAACTCAACAAGGGCTTTAATGATTTCGATGAAATTTGCTAAATACGAGATTTTGTGAGGAAGATTCGATCAAACTAGGTTTAATCTTTCAGAAAACGCGTCACAGCTGTGTAGATATTTTAATTTTTTTATTTGTCGCCGTCTTTTGACGAATAGCTGAACTATCTCGAACGATGCTAACGAGCAAAGAGTATAATAATTTTACCTTCACAGTTTTCGAGTTCGCCTTAGTCTGAAACTTTGAATAGTAAATCAATCTTAATACATCCGCAATGCACCAAATCCTGCTGAAATATAATAGCAATAAGTCATCAGTAGTCTACAGTCACACAGTATAGACGCCGAGATAAACGTAGGGATGTAAAGTAGCTATTGTAATAAAAATATCGATATTATTTATTTTATTAGCAGTACGGCTGCTCACCGAATCTAAGATTGTTTAAAAGCGAAAAAGTTTTTCGGGTGCGCCGGCGGGATTCGAACCCACGTCTCCCGGGTATGCGCCCCAACGGGTGTTCTACCAATTGAACCACGTCGCATCCAACCGACTCCCCCGAAATTCTTAATCGCTTACATACGCCAACAGTGGCGTGTGGTAACATCCATCGCAACTATTAGAAGCTACGACTCCTACGTTCCAAATTACATTGGAAATGCGTAAGAAATGATGTACCACATCTATTTATTCAAATATTATTTATTTTATTAGCAGTACGGCTGCTCACCGAATCTAAGATTGTTTAAAAGCGAAAAAGAACCCGGGAGACGTGGGTTCGAATCCCGCCGGCGCACCCGAAAAACTTTTTCGCTTTTAAACAATCAAAAATATCGATGTTTTAAATGTCAATGTAGTATAATATCAATACAATGACTGACGGATCTAGTTGATCCCAATGGCCAAAGTTACAGTACCTAACTACAAACTACAAGATGGTGCAAAAAAAAAGAGTGAGAAAAGGAACGATACAATAAAATCAGATCCGCAGCGTAGGCTTCGTCACTAAAAAAGTAAAATAATAGACAACGAAAATAATGAGTAATGAAGATAATGTTATAAATAAATGTTTACATTTCCCTCCCCTTTCATGACTGGTAATGAAAATAGTCAACTATTTGGGTAACTGGGCGTATAGTTTTACTGGGTATACCTACGAGTGGGCGTGTGTGTGTGTGTTAATTGCTAGATGCTAAAATAGCTAGACAGATTTCGATGATTTTTGAAGTGAAACTTCTAATGCGACTTCCAACAAGGTTGCGTTAAACGTTTAAAGCTACCATGGAGGGGGTATGAAAGCATTAGTATATGTACTGCCGAAGCAAGTAATCTCGCATTGTATATAATTATACTAAAGGATGTTAAAAACTTCGATAGTGCGATGCAGAACTCATACTGTCTGTGCAAATGTATGAGACTTGATAAAAGCGCCATCTAGTGAGTAATTTAAACACATAGATGCATAAGTCAATTTAGTTCTTTATGTTATTTTATTGCCGTCCTTGGAAACTGGAAGGACACCGCTCAAAATCGGGATACATGGAGAGAATGGGGGGAGGCCTTTGCCCAGCAGTGGGACACTTCTCCAGGTTAATTAATAATAATAATAATGTTATTGCAATAAGGTTCATATTGATGTACTAGCTTTTGCCCGCGGCTTCGCTCGCGTGTACTATGAGTATTCCAAAGAACCAAGATATCAAGCAAGCAAGCATACAGGCAAGCAAGCAAGCAGGTCCACAATTGACCGAGAAATCGGTGAAAATACCTACATAAAAAAAATCATAAAGTGGAATGCATAACCTCCTCCTTTTTTAGAAGTCGGTTAAAGTGCCCTTTGCGGCCTACTTACAGTATAAACTTATGAATTTTGAAATTTTAGCTTTCTACAACCAGTAAAACGCAAAATCCCGTTTTTTCCCGTTCCCGTAATAATTTCGGGAAATGTTTTCTTAATGCTCCCCTACACTCCCCAAGGAACCCACTTGCCAAATTTCAGCATTCAATGACCAGTAAAACGAAAAAGCCCGTTTTTCCCGTTCCCGTGGGAATTTTGGAAAGTCCTCTCTCAATGCTCCTTGACACTCCCCAAACAACCTACATGCCGAATTTCAGCTTTCTACAACCAGTAAAACGAAAAAACCCGTTTTTTCCCGTTCCCGTTGGAATTTGGGAAAGTCCTCTCTCAATGCTCCTCTACACTCTCCAAGCAACCTACATACTGAATTTCAGCTTTCTACGACCAGTAAAACGAAAAATCCTGTTTTTTCCCGTTCCCGTGGGAATTTTGGAAAGTCCTCTCTCAATCCAGGTCTACACTCCCCAAGGAACCCACTTGCCAAATTTCAGCTTTCTATGACCAGTAAAACGAAAAATCCCGTTTTTCCCGTTCCCGTGGGAATTTTTGAAAGTTCTCTTTCAATGCTCCTCTACACTCCCCAAACGACCTACATGCCGAATTTCAGCTTTCTACGACCAGTAAAACGAAAAATCCCGTTTTTTCCTTATCCCATGGGAATTCATAATTACCTACATCTATGCCAAATTTGAAGAGTCTAGTAATTATAGTTCATAGGATCCCGTTGAACTGAAAACATAAATCCCGTTTTTTCCTTATCCCGTGGGAATTTTGAAAAATCCTGAAATAAATGTTTTAATTGATGTAATACCTACTTGTGTATCAAATTTGAAGAGTCTAGTTATTATAGTTACTGAGATAGGGTCACTCGGAATCGAATATATAAAGCCCGTTTTTTCCCTTTCCCGTGGGAATTCCCAAAAATCCTTCCTTAGTGGATGCCTACATTGTATAAGGTATCTATGTGCAAAATTTCAAGTCTCCAGGTCCAGTGGTTTGGGCTGTGCGTTGATATATCAACAGTCATTTAGTTTATTTAGATATTTCAACCCCATCGCACCCCATCCAGGGAGATGGTATTTTACGTCTGCCACGTCGGATTTTAAAACCGCTGTTGTTTTCATAACCAGCAACCCGATAAACCATAGAAACAACACCCATGTTGATTTTCAGACTTTGTTACCCCTTTCCCCCCTTTTTGGGGTTGAATTCTCAAAAAACCTGAAACACGTGTTTACTCATTTATCATTAGGAGTACTTCTGTGAAGTTTCGAATAAAATAGTCGAACTAATCTTGTTTCCCCATACAAAATTTGGACCCCCGTTTCACCCCCTTAGGGAGTGAATTTTGAAAAATCCTTTCTTAGTGCACCCCTAGACCTAATAAGGAACCTACATGCCAAATTTTGAATCTCTAGGCCCAGTGGTTTGGGCTGTGCGTTGATATGTCAGTCAGTCAGTCAGTCAGTTTCTTCTTTTATATATATACTAGCTTTTGCCCGCGGCTTCGCTCGCGTGTACTATGAGTATTCCAAAGAACCAAGATATCAAGCAAGCAAGCATACAGGCAAGCAAGCAAGCAGGTCCACAATTGACCGAGAAATCGGTGAACATACCTACATAAAAAAATACATAAAGTGGAATGCATAACCTCCTCCTTTTTTAGATGTCGGTTAAAGTGCTCTTTGCGGCCTACTTACAGTACTTATGAATTTTGAAATTTTAGCTTTCTACAACCAGTAAAACGCAAAATCCCGTTTTTTCCCGTTCCCGTAAGAATTTCGGGAAATGTTTTCTTAATGCTCCCCTACACTCCCCAAGGAACCCACTTGCCAAATTTCAGCTTTCTATGACCAGTAAAACGAAAAAGCCCGTTTTTCCCGTTCCCGTGGGAATTTTGGAAAGTCCTCTCTCAACGCTCCTCGACACTCCCCAAACAACCTACATGCCGAATTTCAGCTTTCTACAACCAGTAAAACGAAAAATCCCGTTTTTTCCCGTTCCCGTTGGAATTTGGGAAAGTCCTCTCTCAATGCTCCTCTACACTCTTTAAGCAACCTACATACCGAATTTCAGCTTTCTACGACCAGTAACACGAAAAATCCTGTTTTTTCCCGTTCCCGTGGGAATTTTGGAAAGTCCTCTCTCAATCCAGGTCTACACTCCCCAAGGAACCCACTTGCCAAATTTCAGCTTTCTATGACCAGTAAAACGAAAAATCCCGTTTTTCCCGTTCCCGTGGGAATATGGGAAAGTCCTCTCTCAATGCTCATCTACACTCCCCAAGCAACCTACATGCCGAATTTCAACTTTCTACGACCTGTAAAACGAAAAATCCTGTTTTTCCCGTTCCCGTAGGAATTTTGGAAAGTTCTCTCTCAATCCAGCTCAACACTCCCCAAACAACCTACATGCCGAATTTCAGCTTTCTACGACCAGTAAAATAGAAAATTTTCCTTATCCCATGGGAATTTATAATTACCTACATCTATGCCAAATTTGAAGAGTCTAGTAATTATAGTTCATAGGATCCCGTTGAACTGAATATATAAATCCCGTTTTTTTCTTATACCGTGGGAATTTTGAAAAATCCTGAAATTAATGTTTTAAATAATGTAATACCTACTTGTGTATCAAATTTGAAGAGTCTAGTTATTATAGTTACTGAGATAGGGTCACTCGGAATCGAATATATAAATCCCGTTTTTTCCCTTTCCCGTGGGAATTCCCAAAAATCCTTCCTCAGTGGATGCCTACATTGTATAAGGTATCTATGTGCAAAACTTCAAGTCTCTAGGTCCAGTAGTTTGGGCTGTGCGTTGATATATCAACAGTCATTAATTTTATTTAGATATTTCAACCCCATCGCACCCCATCCAGGGAGATGGTATTTTACGTCTGCCACGTCGGATTTTAAAACCGTTGTTGTTTTCATAACCAGCGACCCAATAAACCATAGAAACAACACCCATGTTGATTTTCAGACTTTGTTACCCCTTTCCCCCCTTTTAGGGGTTGAATTCTCAAAAATCCTGAAACACGTGTTTACTCATTTATCATTAGGAGTATTTCTGTGAAGTTTCGAATAAAATAGTCGAACTAATCTTGTTTCCCCATACAAACTTTGAATCCCCTTTTTACCCCCTCAGGGAGTGAATTTTGAAAAATCCTTTCTTAGTGCACCCCTAGACCTTATAAGGAACCTACATGCCAAATTTGGAATCTCTAGGCCCAGTGGTTTGGGCTGTGCGTTGATATGTCAGTCAGTCAGTCAGTCAGTCAGTCAGTCAGTTTCTTCTTTTATATATTAAGAAGATAGATAAGTGCCTTTTTCATTTTCACATTGCGAAGTTTCACTTCTTCCGCGCGGAGGAACCGCACGCACGATTTTTTTTGTGCATTCCACTGGAACTATGGTATAAAATACCTATAGGTTTTCCCAATATTCCCACGGGATCGAGATATCTGTTCGATATTCAATTTTTAGTTTTTATTGATATGTTCCGTGAAGAGTAATCCTCACCGCACATGCTGAGCTCAGCCTTTGGCCACATAATCCGAATTGTTATTTTTTATTATGGGCAATAAATGTTTTTTAATATTATTTTATTTATTTATACATACATGTAGAGAATTTTTTGAGAATGCCCCTGGGGATTTATTAAAATTAAGGGAATTTAACTCAACTGCCAGCGAAACCGCATAGGCTAATGAAAAATTAAAATAAACTGATAACGTCGATGAACTGCGCGCATCCCTAGATAAGCGTCGCATTCACTTGCATAATGCCGGGTATTTGCGCTCCCGACGTGCAAACAATCTCGGCAAGTGACTATTAACCTGCACAAAGACGCGCGTCTGTGTTTTACACACTGTTTACAGTGTGTGCAGACCTTAATGGGATGGACGACGTTTCTATCAGAACAAGACAAGTGTTCTGGTGTGAAATTAATTTGAAAGGTTAAGGTCCTTTTGTCGTTTCTGTTTTTTCGAGTCTTGATCGCAGGTTGTCTATTTGTCACAAAATGTTATACATACTATAAATAGTGCTGGAAGGTGGCCATAGAAACTCTGAAATAAAATGATACAACTGCATCGATTTTGGGCTCGTTTGGTTTGTATTGACGAGCACTTTGGTAACCAGCAAAAATATCAGTGAACAAAAAAAGCTTGTATTAAAAATATAATTTTTAACAAAACTTAGGTATTATTAGTTTTGCCGCCGTGCAAAACTAAAGATCTCCCAATGCCGAATTCTTTATGTAAGTATCTCTATGATCCTTATGAAATATTTCTGCCAAATACCAAGTTTCCAGCTCCAGTGGTGCGTTATTTTACTCTTTTAAGTCAAAAAAATATCTTTATTCAAATTACGCTATGACAAGCAATTAAGAATGTTGAATGTTCTACAACCGTTTCAGGAAATCCCCTTTGAAAATAATGCGGCAAGAAACTCAAAAATATTTTTTTTTTTCAAACAGATCTACAATGTTATTTAATTACTAGCTGTTGCCCGCGACTCCGTCTGCTAAGAATAGGGGTATAAAAAGTAGCCTACGACCTATTCTCAGACCTACCGAGTGTGTACAAAAAAGTTTCATAAAAATCGGTCGAGCCGTTTCGGAGGAGTTCGATAACAAACACCGTGACACAAGATTTTTATATATTAGAAGAGAAGATATACATCTAAAGTATTTGACACAAATTGCTGTTTTATTGCTAAAAATTAAAATTTAGTTATTTAAGAAATTAAAGACAATGAACGTCTACCTCCTAAAAATAAATAATGCTTAATTGTCATATAAAACTGAAATTCCGTTTTAGTACAGTTACACTTTTCCGACCTCCGGATTTCCATCGTACAACGTACATTATTCCGTCGTTCTGCTAACCGATTAATTCGCATTGTGTTGTCAATTGCCGCATAGATTTACTGCCTTGTTGATTACGGATTACACTACTACTGTATAGGGAACTTGCACATTTGACGGTGCTGCCATCAATTTGAACGTTTTACCCTGATAAGTTTCTTTTACTGTCCGCATAGTGTCTCTTCTGTCGCATTAGTGCTGCCGCCTATAGTTTCTGCACGTTCCCTGTTGTCACAGGCCCTACACTACGAAATTCGATTTTCGAACTTCGTATCGTGCCGATCCGTTCACGCTAAGTATTTAACAGAAGAGTGAACTGATTGAACGATATATGAACTTCGCATCCTATATCCTCCCGGCGTCTGCAGATATTCCACAAATGAGATGACTTAGGTACTGTTTCTTGTGCTAGTTGTGCTTAAAGGTCCCATTCGGAGATGGAGATTAGATTTTGATTATTAATCAACTATTTTGTACCGTCACGAGAATAGTGATAGGTACGACCGAAACATTAAGTATACAATAGTTATTTATGATACAACTGCGGAAAGTAGGCAACTAGGCAACTAGGTAATTTTCATGGAGTATCAGTGGTTTTGTAGTGGCCGCCTAGCGCCATCTGTCATTTAGAGAAATCGCTACATTCTAAAGGTAAGGGACATCGCGCTATCGAAGTGTCTAAAATCAGATGTAAAAATACAACTTTCAACTTTCTTTCTTTGGACTTCGGTCCCCAGACATAACATCTACTTAGAGAGAGATCAGTTTACTGTGGCTTTCCCCTCAATCATCAATAGACATCGGATTATATGCACTATCGAAATGCCAAAATATGCATGCAAATATGCACTAAAAAAGGGCGAAATATGCACGAAATATGCACAGTCAAAAACCATTTATTATTAGAACTTACGATTATTTTCACAATAACATATTTTTCCATATTTTCTGCAGCAAACTTGTGACGTCTGTCAGCCACTTAATATTAATTTATACGCTGAAAATGACCTTTCAACGTCTACTGACGTTACCGGACAGAACTTGAAGTTTGGCGCCATTTCTGCAGAGACTTCTTCCTTCAGGCAGAGTTTGTTCGGTGCCGTTGATAAATGCATCAATTTACGGCATAATACAACACGCCTAACACGAATAACTACTGAAATAAGCACTGTCAGTGAAAAAGTACCAAAATATGCAATAACGCTATAAAAATAGAATTATATGCATTAGCATAGGCAAACATGCAAACGCATAATATAATCCGATGTCTAATCATCAATAACGACGACTTAACCTTTGAATTTTCATTCTAAGTACTTTGAGATTTTCTTATCGCCAAAAGTAACATTTTATGAGCAAAGTATATCCACGTTCCTGTTACAGTTCACTTTAATACAATACACTAAAATAACTCTTTACTGTACACCACCAAGAATACAATACGGACAAACAAGTACATGAAAAAAATAAGATAAGGTAAGCAGTAGGCGACCTTATCGCTTCGAATCAGGCAACCTTTTAAAATAATTTCGATTTTTTTAAAACTTAATTTAATTTTATTATTTTTTGTTAAAACGCCATAGTAATACAGTCAGCATCAAAAGTAGCTCGTCACTTTTGTACTTTGTGGTGATAACACAATTGTAATCATGTATGACATTTGCACCTAACTGTAAAGCGACAAGGTACAAAAGTGACCAGCTACTTTTGCTGCTGACTGTATTACTATATAGCTGCTATATACACGCCCTGTACTCGTAAAAATTCAAATTGTAGTTACACACTTAAATGTGACTCGTAGCCAACCAGCCTTAACGCTACCCATTCATTACATTACCAAACCTTTCCCTCTATTATCTCTATTCACGTACGTAAAAACAATTGAACTGTGGTAGATTGGCATCGCAAAACAGGGTTGTCAGCAACAGCCGACGTGTGCGCCAGGCGTGTAATGAACGGAAGGGTGTGCCAGGCGTGTACCTAACATTAATACCTGAACTTGAAATGCTCACAGAATATTATTACTCTGTGTATCATTCTGAGAAACTTGTTCAGCAGTAGGACGTATATAGATTGGAGATAATGTTTTTTTGCTTGTTAAGATTGAAGCCACGGTAGCTATTGGTTTGACCTATATCCTCACAAGAAGAGGGTCGTGGGTTCGAGGCCAGGGTCGCACCTCTGAGTTTTTGAAATTTACGTGCAAAGTTACATTTGAAATTTACTATGAGTTTTAATTTAATAATAAGGCATGGCACATTTGACAGCAATTGACCAAGTCCCAAACAAAACAAAACATGTACTATTTATGAGAACTGGACAACAAATAAACATTCTTATATAGATAAATACATATTTAAATATCCAAGACTCGAGCACAAACATTCGTATGTCTCACACAAATATAATAATCGAAGGATAACAATAACATCGTATGTACACACCTACGAAAAAATTCAATGGCGTGTGTGAAGTTCTCCGCACTGGGTCCGCGTTGTACTTAACTACGACCCGAGCCCTCGCATTCTGAGAGGAGGCCTGTGTCCTGCAGTAGGACGTGAGGCTGTATATAGGCTGAGATGATGTGAACGTCAAATCTTGAAAGTCGAATTTCAACCATTTCTAGCCATCAGACTGACTTGAAATGTGATACAGATGTATAGTTTGGGTGATATTGTGAATACAGCCGGCAAAAAAGCCGTTAGTTTATTAAAAATATTGTTTTAATTAAATCTTGTAATTGTTGTAAAAAGTCTGGTGGCCTAGTGGTTTGACCTATCGCCTCTCAAGCAGAGGGTCGTGGGTTCAAATCCCGGCTCGCACCCTCTGAGTTTTCCGGAATTTATGTACACATGCGAAATTAAATTTGAAATTTACCATGAGCTTTACGGCGAAGGAAAACATCGTGAGGAAACCTGCATACACCTGCGAAGAAATTCAATGGTGTTTGTGAAGTTCCCAATCCGCACTGGGCCTGCGTGGAAACTATGACCCAAGCCCTCTCATTCTGAGAGGTGGCCTGTGCCCTGCAGTGGGATGTATACATATAGGCTAAGATGATTACTTGTAATTTTACAAATATTAGATTTATTTTTAGAAGTTTATTTAATTAAGATTATTTAATTAAAACCGTTTGTTATCACTAAACCCTATCCAAAAATCCGACGCCATAAAATAAAACCGAACGATAGAATTTCGCGTGGGTTTAAAATAATTGTTCCACATCACGACCCGTCTCATTTGCCTCGTGTTACGTTAATTGAAAAAAAAAGCTTAATGCTCTGGTATTGGGGTTTTATCGCCGCCGTGTCCGGATATATCCGCAAAATTCCGGCGAAAACCGGAACAAGCCGGAATACACCGGAACCGTTGTATACCGTGTAGTAGCCGTGAATTAAATATAATGGCATGTTGGAATCAGGTTGCATGTTGAATTGTAACGACCGTTGTAATATCGTGCAGTTGTTTATTGAATTGGAATCAGAAACAGTCGTTTTAATTCAACGATTTAACATTTCTTTAAGTTTAAATTTATTATTTTCGTGAAAACTATTAGGTCTGGTTGTTGAAAAGAGATTTTCCTGGATTTCTAGTGGAAAATTACATCCTGGGCTTCATTCGTTCTATGAAGAACATCCTTGAGAAATTACATGACTCTAGAACATGGTTCGCAAACTTTACGGACTATCGCCCCCTTTACAAGAAATAAAAATCCCACGTCTTCTTTTACATAACAGCTACAGCGGCTTCCACGACAAACTACAGCGCCCGAACCTATGATCTAGACCAGTGATACCCAAAGTGGTCTATATCGACCTCTGGGGGTCAACGAATCTCTGCGAGAGATCTTATCATCATCCCAGCCTATATACGTCCCACTGCAGGGCACAGGCCTCTCAGAATGAGAGGGTATGTGCCATAGTTCCCACGCGGGCCCAGTGCGGACTGGGAGCTTCCCACACACCATTGAATTTATTCGCAGGTGTATGCAGGTTTCCTCACGATGTTTTCCTTCACCTTAAAGCTCATGGTAAATTACACATGTAATTTCGCACATACGTTCCGAAAAACTCAGAGGTGTGAGCCGGGATTTGAACCCCCGACCCTCTGCCTGAGTGGCCATAGGTCAAACCACTGGTCTACGTATGCGAAAAAAAACATAGTTTAATTCGATTACTTCGCAGGGGGTCTACCTAAATTAGAAAAATGTGGCTTAGGATCTACGAGACACAAGGTTGGGGATCTCTGTTCTAGACTTACCAGTCAATATTTCAGGATTTTACATACGCACATTCCGATCCCGTGGGAACATCAGAATCCAAACACAAACTCGCATTCATAATCATAATACCAGTCGAATCAATCATCTTGATATTAGAGACGTTCGTGAATCTTTTTTTGAGCAATTCGTCTGTTTATCTACTGCTGCTGATTGTACATAATTAGGACCCACCAGGGGGCCTCATTAATATCGTAACATGACACTGTACTAGCAAAACAATAATGCTAAAATACAGACAATGCTACAGATAAGCATTATGGGAATCCCGCATCGAATCAAGGTTATCTAGCCAACACATTACCTCAGGGAGAGATGGGCTGTAGGCCAGCGTAAATTACAATAGGTTTAGGCAACATTTACGCCAGTAAATGGGAGGAACTAGCGGCTCGAGCCGCAAATCGACTAGAAATGGTCCGATTGGTTTCAGAGTCCAGACTTTACAATGTATTTGGGAAGTCTTTAGCATAAGTTACTGAGTTTCAAAGGTGGGTGGGGTGGGGTGGGGGTGGGGGGTAGGTTAGTATTCTTCATGTACCTCGTTTCGGAAATAAGTAAGCTGTGTCTAAATTGTAAGCAAAATGTATAGTAAGAAAACATTGAAACGGGCAATAGAGATAAGCTTATTTCTGTGGTCCACAGTCTGTGGACTCCTAAGGGTTTTTGGTGCATAGAAAGTGTTTTAAAATCAATCTACAATATTTCTACGGATACTTGAAAGTTTGACTGAATATCTGAATATAGGTTTCTCACTGGAATTTTCGATTCAAGATATACTTAGTCAGTCATGCCACAGATTACTTAATAGTTACTTCGTAACAGATACTGTATCCCGTACAAAGTCTTGAATAGCTACCGCGATTATAGCCTACTCCGTCTTCTTAAGAATGTGTGCGTGCCGACAGTGATAGGGTTGGCAGTTTGGATAAAAAAAATAATTCTAAATGTTGTTTTACCACTTTGTCGGGATAATTGCTATATATATCCATGCAAACTTTCTAGCACTAATATTACCTAAGCTAAGCCACGGACGGACAAAGCGACAGACAGTCATGGCGAAACGAAAGGTTTTTGCCATTTTAGCTCTGGAATCCTAACAAAAAAGGATATTTATTGTAATGCGCAGAACCCATTACCACGCTCACAGTTTATATACGAATACTAATATATTAACTACTCGACTCGAATTTCGCATTGTGCCATCTCGCTCACGCTTGTAGTTTTTTATAGAAGAGTAAGAGGGACAGCACGATACGAACTCCAAATTGTTATATTAGCTATTAATTCTGGCATAGTCATATTAAAATTTACCCCCTGTTTCACCCATTCACTTATAAAAGTAAAGGCGGCATATTTTTTCCGTGGAACACGAATGAACGTGCGTCGGCGCGCGCTTGTGACAACCTACTGAAGTTTCGATCGCAGGAGATCTGTAGCCGTTCGTCCCCTCTGTAGGTAAATTTCGCGCGTAGGTACATGGCATGCAGGAGGCCTGGTCATGCCCTTGATGCCGCGCACTTTGAACATCGACCAATGCATGGAAACATTTTGTCAACCACGATTAAAAATCCTTAAAATTATTTATAGGGGTATTTAGTCAAACTTTTGACGACTGGATAGACCAGTGAAGAAGATGGGGTTCCGGGTTCAATCTCAGGTCGGAGCAGTAATTTTTTTTTACTAGCCTAAAATAGTGTCCCACTGCTGGGCAAAGGCCTTCCCTCTGGTCCATACCATGAGGGAGGTTGGACCTTAAGCCCACCACGTTGATCCAATGCGGGTTGGTGGGTCGTCAGAGCCTCGTTAGTTGCTCGGCAAGTCGGCAGGGTGCACCGCGGGCAAGTGAGGTTGACTTGAGGCCCTAAACGTGGTGTGTGGGGCAGTAATACGTATGAAAAATAATAATACCAGTAATGTTGAGTCTTGGGTGTTTTAGTAGGTATGTACAAGTACATAGACATCTATCTATCTATGAATATTTCTTAGGTTAAGTAAGTTTTAATGCCTACTACTGTCCTGCTGGACGTCTTGGCTTGAGCTGTAAGTCCGCAGGATCAATATTGCATAAATAAATAAATAAATAAATAAATAAATAAATAAATCTATTTAAGTATCAATAACATAGTAGTTTATCATTTTAGTTTAACCGTTGCTTAGCACCCATAACATAAGCTTTGCATACTTTAGGACTAAGTTGAATTGGTGTCAAGTGTCCCGTAATATTTATTTATTAAACTCGCTCAGGTGGAGGAACTGCATGAACGCACATTTCTTGCATAAACGTAACTATTGTAAGGTCGCGGGTGAGCAAAGTAATTGCTTTAGTTCATTAATATGGACCTCCGCAAAGTAACGCCTGATTCAATAAACTGTTATTCTATTTGATAGCAGATCACGTCCCGGTTTAAATATCAATCGATCGTCAGCAAAGCCTTTTAAAGTCTTTATTACTGTGGCATATAAAAATTAGATTTCTTATAGGTACACGGATAAATACATTATACTTGTCAATTTACGCCACCCTCGCAAGAGGAAGTTGACAAAAATTAAATTACCCCGCGTCGTACATAGCCACACGTATTACGGGGCTCTCATTTAATCGAACTCAACCGAACTTATACTTATTACAGACATAATATCCACATCACAATATTATTACGACTGGCATGTCAGGGGAGACACGGGCAAAATGAACAAAGTTCGGTGATGAGATTGTCGCCCACATTGTCTCTCGTAGTTAAGTTTGAGACCTTTAGTGCTCCGCGATTTTGTGTTGGCTGATAAGAAGGACAATGGGGTCATATACGCTTTATTAGAATAGGCTTTCTTGGGTCTTAGAACTTGTTAACGCGTTCAATGCCCCGTGGAACGGCTGGGGTGTGGGTTTTTAAGGCTTAGCTGTGAATGTGGCGTTCAATGGTGTTTACAGTACTGAAATCGGTGTATAAGATACTTGTAAAGGTTTATCGACTATAATAAACGCGTGAAATGAAGAAAAGGCGGCAAAGTTAAACATAGAGGTACCTAAAGAATTTTGGTAGAATAAAATTTATAAACTATCAAACTTATCATACGCGAAAGCACGAGTGAGCACAAAATTATACGAAGCATTTTGAAATTAAACCTTAGTTAAATTAAAATATCGCTTGTACCTATGTTTATACAAATCCGGAACATACCTATTAGCAGACGAAATAGTCGTGGTAGCTTAGTGCTTTGATTTCTTCATTTTTCGTTCATTCGAAGAGGAATGAATGAAGCCGAATGAAAATATCCAACATAGTTTGATCGGTTCACTGTTGAATTAATTCAGTCATTTTTGTCAAACAGGAAAATTAAACAAAAATGACATGATGATGAGTGTGAAAAACATTAATTGGGGTGTTCAGTCAAAGTAACCTAACCAACTGCTGAAACATTCCGGATATAAAGAAGGAGAATACATTTATTAACAACAACACAAGAAATCCGTAATTGTTACAAATAGAAAACACGGTTGCAAATCGGATAATGGCTCAGCACCATAGGTAAAAAGCGTAAGAAACAAAAATTGTCTCTCATGTGGACATAAAATTAGCGATTTTACTTTCCGACACACCTATTTATGGAAATAGGTATGTGGGAAAGTAAAACTTGTAATTTTCCACAAAAAAAACTACGCGGACGTGAAAATTATGTCGAGTGGAAATTTGTAATGAAAAATACTTTACTTCTGGACAATTTGTGGGCCTGTATGTGGTTATACGGAAAGTGACAAAACATCTCTTTGATGTGAAATGTAGACGTGACGAAATAGCCAAATCTAAGATTTGTTTGAGCGTCGAAAAATCATGTTTCTCGCATTTGATATCGGCGAAAACGGCAAAAGATGCCTGGGATGCGCTGGCGAGTGCCTACAATGATAAAGGACTCGGTTCCAGAGTGCGAATACTCGTGTACCACTACCATGAGTTTAAAGTGACGGTACTCGATAGCGACTGCGTAAATGATTTGTATGGAGTCTCCATACAAATCATTTACGCAGTCGCTATCGAGTACGGTTTTTGTAAACTCATGGTAGTGGTACAGAACTTGTGTCATGACCACGATGATAAACAAAAAATGTATGACCCTAATGCTGAAGCGTTTATAGCACCCCAGAGCGCTGATTTTCAGCCAGCACCGTCGATGAATTAAACAGCTCGAAGACGTTTACTAACGCTATGTAAGCCTGATCCATAGAAGATGGTTTTATCTCAATATTATTTAACGTCCCATTTCAGGTACTCAAAAAACTAGGCCGTATTTTTTTCGGAAGGTTCCCCACAGTAATGAATTCTGGTCGCCAGATAAAATTTACTCGGCCACTATAACTTATTCCGGCCCATTTCTTTGAGTCATCAACCCATTTATGCGTCTGGCAGCCTGGAAATTTCCAGATATCCTTTCCCTGAGAGCAATATCTTCTTTGATTATGATGAATTCTAAATTCTTATATAAAATAAAATAGACTGCCAATTTGAGTAACAGCGTAACCAAATTATTTTTAAGCAGCTGTCTGTATAGAGTTTGAGTATTGCTTTCTTGCGGGATAGAAACTATCCCATCCCTTCCTTCTTTCTTCCCTTTAAAAAATATCCTTCCTAGATTCTCAAAGTTCATCCATTCAAGTTTAAACGTGAAAGGTAACATTAGTATGGATTTATGAGTACTTATTGCTAGTACCCCTAAATTGTCCCATATCATATCTATTTTAAAAAAAATAGTTTGATGATGATGATGATGATAGTTGAACATCAGCGCCGCCCGGCTTCCTCAACCGGCAGCATTTAGGATAAAAAGTATACTAACCTGGTAGCAGCACATCCCGCGAGCGATCACATACACCCGGTCGAACAGGGCAAACAGCGACGCAGAAGGCTGGTGGACGGTGCACACAATGGTCCTTCCTTGCCGGGACAACAAGCGGAGCAGCACGACCAGATGGCGGATCGAAACTACGTCCAGGCCACTAAAACAAGAAAAGTTAAAAAAAGAATGAACATTTTTGTCGCACTAGTCAGGATTTACAGCTATGTCTCGTCTCATGGCCCTCATCATTTTCCAACTTCATGGTATATTAATTAATTAGGCCTAGTACATTTACAAACGTACAATGCTAATAACGTGCAATTTGGTCACACATATTTTGAAAATAAAGTAAATGCCTATTATGCGTCTAAGATGATGATAGGTACAGTCAGCATCAAAAGTAGCTGGTCACTTTTGTACCTTGTCGCGCTACAGTTAGGTGCAAAACATCATACTTGATTGACAATTGCGTTATTACGACAAAGTACAAAAGTGGCCAGCTACTTTTGATGCTGACCGTACTCTAGAAAAAACTCTGTGTTTCCAGTCAGTCGGTACATTAAATTTTTTTATCACACGATAGCTATCATAATGACATGATCTCTATGAACATTGCTTGGTTACCTGATATAATATATGCGACTTGAAGTAACATATACAAATATTATCATTCAACTTGTCTGCCAAATTTTTTAACCACAAGTTATTTTTACATTATTTTTAGAATTCAAAAATGTGATGTAGGTACAGTTTAACAGAAGTTAATTAGTCAAAAACTCGTTTCGAAGGCGACAACGAATTTTTTTAATAAATCATATCCAAAATTTTACAAACAAATGTGACTGTAGAAATACAATAAAACCTCTATGTTACACAGAAATTTTACGAAATTGCTCTGCGTGTTAAAACTCGCAGTGTTTGATTTTTTAGCGACAGCTTGTGAATTTTTCACACTGTACCGTCAGCACCGAATTCGTTTTAGCGTAACGTCATACTTTCAGTGGATTTTTTGATGTAGTTTATATGTAAAAAGAAGTAAGTTTTCGATGTAAGTGTTAACTTAAAAAGCACCATATACACTTCATTTTACATTTATGATGATAGTTAGCTTTTGCCCGAGACTTTGTCCGCACAGAATTCAAAGTTATGGTAAAGCTTCTTCATATCTTTATTGAATAAATCCCGTTTTTCCTTATCCCTTGGGAATCACCAAAAATCCTGAAAACAGTTTTTTATTTACTGTTATGACACGTGTGCCAAATTTGAAGAGTCCAGTGATCATAGTTACGGATGTATTAGTTAGGGTCAGTTTGAATCAGACATTCCGTCATTATTCCTTGACTAAATCATAAAAGCAGTCTCAATACGAAGGGCCAAGGATGTGAGCTGAGCGTTGATGAGTCAGTCACTCAGTGACTGAGTGAATCAGTCATTCAATCAGTGAGTAGGTACTTTTCTTTTTACATGTATAGAAGGGTTTAAAATCCAAAATTAATGATAAAAAGATCTTTTTCAATACGCCAGCCCAGTAATGGAATTTTACAAAAATAAAACAAGATTGAAACTCATTGAGGCACAATCCTATAATAGGTGTTTCACCGTGCACGTAACCACTTACAAGGCACGTCTTAATACTTAACTCCATACGATATTGGACTTGGTGACAAAAGCTCCATTCTTAAAAAAGGTAGCGTTGACTAAAATGTGTATAAAGCTACTTCAACTGCAGGCTAATGGTGCCGCTAAGTGCGGCAGGTGTGCCCGGTGTCTAACATGTCCTTAAGTGTTAGTTCATCCTGTCTAGCTTCTAGTGTACCGTAATACTTTCGCCCATTGGAGGTATCTTGATGTGAAATCTACACAACACGGATCTATGTACTCCCTCCCATGATTTGTGCAACTATATTTGCCAAGATATTTATTTATTTCAATCGAATTTATTCCTTATAACAATAATGACATTGTTTGAAATCACTTGTCAATAAATGTCAATAAATTCAAAAAGCCGGTTAAGTGCGAATTAGACTCGTGCTCAGAGGTTCTGTACATATTTTTAGTTATGTCAAAATATACGGCGTAAACAGCCGTACTCGTAACTAAGTCGTAACTATAATAATCTTATGTTAGCAGAGCCCCGTCTCTAAGTAAAATGTGCAATCATTTTATGATCGTTATTCGGGACCCCCCTTAATGTTAAATTTAACTATATTAGTATTATCTGTTGTTGTAGTGGCAGTAATACATACATTACATAATCGGTGAAAATTTCAACTAATACATAAAGATATAGTTAAAACACTGAAAAAACGTACACAGCTTCTAAGCGATAAATGTGGGAAAACTTGGTTGCCATGTTACAGAAATTTGTTTAACTTGGTTGCCAAGGTTACGGAAATTTGTTTAACTTGGTTGTCAAGGTTACGGATTTTGTTTTAAATTGGTTGCCAAGTTTATGGAAATTTGTTTAACTTGGTTACCAAGGTTACGGAAATTGGTTCACGTTGTGAAGTTACCGGTTGATTGTTTTCATAAAATTTAGAAAAGGTTTTTTATTTTAACTGCTTTAAATATGGAAATGTTGAGAATTGACTGCTATTTAGGCGGTACGAAGTTCGACAGGGCAACTAGTAAAGCATAAAACGTGGGCAGTCAGTTAAAACCAACCATATGGCAACGTGAGGTCTGAGGTCGTATTGTTTAAGGTATCGGCGCTCGCGATTGCATTTACTTACTATAGTTTTTGTACCTACCCTTTTTCGGTATCGTATGACAGAAAGAGGCAACGAAAGCAATGGTGAATCCGAGTGTGTTAGACAATAAAGCATCTGGATATAAGTTAAAAAAGTACCCGTTAGGGCCAAAGTAACACCACACAATTAAACATGTCCCATAACCTATGGAATTGTGACCTTTGCTTGTAATATTTTTTTCTAATTTCCTGCGCTTTATCAAAAACAGCATCCATTATAGTAAGCCAGCAACTTCAGACCATCGAAATGAGTCGTAGACTAGCCTCTAGTTTGAACGATACCGCGGTAAACATGGATACAACGATATATGGAACCCAAAACGATAAAATCGAATGTACCTCGCAGTTTGCAGTGTAATCGAATGATCGGGAATTCAACGCCCAGGCTATTGTGTGAATACTAAATCAATCGCGCTTTAGTGATTTCATAAATGTTGGGATGAAAAATTTCGTTTGGATACCAAACTGCACATTGTGGAATTTAAATCGATTCTGTTTTATTTGATCGTTTGTTTAAGAATTCCTATTGCATAACATGTGTATAAATGTTTTAGATAAAATGGATATATTTCATTTGTTTTTTGTGAAAATGGTCTTGCATTGGGACCATAAGTCTACACCGTTTAACATTAATAACATTTAGTGAAACCAACACATAATAACGTTTTATTACAAACGAATGAATGCATATAAAAGAAAAAAGACATGACTGCATGGACAGTTCCCTTTGCCCCTCTAGAAATGAATAAAATAATATAATCATGCAACACAAAAACTATGTGTCTCTGGCAAATACGCAAACCGCGTGAGCCAAAATAAAAAAAAGGCTAACTGTTTAGCGACGCACTTCGTGATTAGTCGTTTTTCCGAGTATAGCCGACGGCAAATTTGGCGGACTGAGTACGTACGTGCAACCGAAAGATGGACCAAACACTGTAGAGTACTACTCCATCAAGCTGCTATTTTCCACATCGACGGAGACTTTCACTGATTCTAACCAGTCCCTAATCTGACGTTGGCCAATTTGTCAGGCACGAAAGCCGGCTCACAATTTACTTCCACGAATCCATTTTACTCGCAACTTGTCATGATTTATTGTCGATCGCGATATTCAGTTCAGTTTTCTAATGAATTATAATGATGGCTTCGAGATGTCTTATAATCATTATATAGCCCATTAGCTGTTAGCCGCGACACCGTCTGCGAAGAATTCTATTTTCGTTATCCCGCGGGAGATATGGATTTTTTCCGGGATAAAAAGTACCCTATATGTTAACAGATTCCCTGTCCGGAAGCAATGTGCGGTGTTCTTTCGACACGTCCCCATAGTAACAATGACATTAAACGCTCGTAGAGTCATGAGGCACATGTGCCTCATGGACGTACCGCTAAAGTCACACATGAGGCGTATGTGCCTCATAGGACTGGGAACCTGTTAATACAGATTATAAACTATCTGTATGCCAAATTTCATCAGAATCCGTCAAATGGTTTTAGCCTGAAAGAGTAACAAACATCCACACAACCATCCGTCCATCCACACGAACTTTCAGATTTATAATATTAGTCAGATTGAGACTTCTGGTGCGATGTCATAATAGTAAGAAACAGTACGCTTGCAATTTAAAGGCATGTATATCGGTGCTAGTTGCAAAACCCACAAGAAATATCGCTTAAACCGCAGTCTCCACCTTCCATCAAGGTGATGTTGAAGGAAATTACTTATTACTTTGATAAGTACGGTGATGAAACTTGGCAACTGGAACAAGGTCAACCTATTCATCTGTGTCACAAGGATCATCCGAAGATGATTCTATTATAGTCAAGTCGAAATCTGGGTTTCATATTGTATACAAAACACATGATAGGAGATAGCGTTACATACCCTTTCCAAGTTAAGTATGAAGTATCTTTTTCTATTTATTTTTTATTTTCTTCAACTTCATTTTTTTATTACTTTTACGGTCATCCCGTGAAACCATATATTTCAAACTAAATACAAACTGAAACATAGATGCACAGAAAAAACCCCAGAAAAAAGACCAATGCTGGGAATCGAACCCAGGTCCTCAGCGTTCCGTGCTGCGTGCTTACCCCTACACCATCACTGGTCTAGAAGTTAGCGACGAATCTTTCCCATACATCGTACACTTCAGTCTGTTATAATCACATTTAGGCAGTGATAAAGCGCATCTATGTTATGCCCTCTACCGAGAGACTTCAACACTCCTTCTCTTCTCTTGGTCCAGGTGAGCGGGTAGCTCCGAAGGAGTGTTGAAGTCTCTCGGTAGAGGGCATAACATAGATGCGCTTTATCACTGCCTAAATGTGATTATAACAGACTGAAGTGTACGACGTATGGGAAAGATTCGTCGCTAACTTCTAGACCAGTGATGGTGTAGGGGTAAGCACGCAGCACGGAACGCTGAGGACCTGGGTTCGATTCCCAGCATTGGTCTTTTTTCTGGGGTTTTTTCTGTGCATCTATGTTTCAGTTTGTATTTAGTTTGAAATATACCCTTTCCCTTCTACCAAAAAAATATGAAATGCTTAGGTGTGACGATTTCGTTGTCGTTTGAGTTACATGAATTAGTTTAGTAGGAATATAACTTTGGATACAAGAGGAAAGACCTTTATCCAGTAGTGGACTCACATAGGTTAGTAAATAAATACCAGGTTAAAAATTAATATAAAGTTTGAAGTTAGGTAGGATAACGTTTAACGACCGCCTTAGCCTAGTTGGTAGTGACCCTGCCTACGAAGCAAGAGGTCCTGGGTTCGAATCCCGGTAAGGGCATTTATTTGTGTGATGAGCACGAATATTTGTTCCTGAGTTATGGATGTTTTCTATGTATTTAAGTATTTATTTATCTATATAAGTATGTTTATCGTCCTCTAGTACCCATAGTACAAGCTTTGCTTAGTTTGGGACTAGGTCGATTTGTGTAAGATTGTCCCCGAATATTTATTATTTATTTATTTATTTATAAGTGAAGTGTTGGGTAAAAATATAGAATAGAATAAACCCTTTCAGCTGGCTTAACATAACTGGTCTAACTAGAAAAATCTGTTTAAATGTTAACAAAAGTGCTTAGAACTTTTTAAACCGAGTTTTAAGTTGGGCATTATGAAAGAATGGCTTTCAAATTTTAAAGTTAAAAACTTGCTCTACTAGATGTTCGCTTGAATAAAAAATGTAATAGTGTAAGGAAATTAGACAAGTTCTCTTGACCACGAAAGTTATGCTCACAAAAATATTGTACCTATAAGAAGTAGCCATTATACAGAGCACAATATCTTGGTCGTTTGGAGAGTATAAATTTTAGAGATGGATCTCGCTAGTATAGCCTCCTGTAACCGTAACCCTTTGATTATTTAATTAATCAAAGCCGTCACCTTGCACGGGGCAAATCGATATTATACTAAATATCAATTTGACCAAACTGAATTACAAAGCATTACACAAAATATATTTTACATTTGTACGTTTCAAAATTCAAATAAGTATTACAAAATTAGCTCTTTAAAGCCATGCGCGAGCGTATTTATTGCCAATATTTATTTATTTTTATGCCGGTTGTGTTAATTGGTGTCGATTTTTGTTCACGTTGCAGAATCATTAATACGTTTCATGACTATTTCTGTATATAATAATGAACTGTAGACTTTTCTTTTATCTTTGGGTTATGAAATAGTAATAATATAACAATTATTTAATAACACCGTAAAATTAACAACGTGGCCCGGGCGGGACACAGGACACACGATATTCTTTTGTTTTCTTCCCGCGCTGCTTGTTTTCTAATTTTATTGGTGGCCAGTTGGTAGACAGTGTAGATATGGAAACTTTTTAATAAACTTTGTACATGTGTCGCCTACATAAACATTGTGTAAAACTTGTAAAATATCAATCAATTTCTACAAAAACACGATCTTAAAATTATTCAGTAATTTAGTCGACATTTCATGTATCTTTTTGGAGGGGCAACCTCATACGTACGATTTTTTCTATGTTTACTGTTTCTCTAAACTTTTAAAATTAAGGTATAGTCAAAAACAGAAATGCCTTGGCGATAGAGGAGCTCAAAATTAACACACGACTCTACCAACATGCGTACGTAACATTTTGAGCTTCGCAACTGTTCATCTCTTTCTGTAGTTTCCAACTTTTCACGCTATTTATACTAAAAGTTAACAGCAGAAAAGAAAAAAATCTAGAAAAATTCAAGACCACAAAAGGCCTTGTGCGTGCACTTTTCTGCATTGTTTGCATGCACTTTTCTGCATCTCGAAAATTGTGCTCTTAATAGTTTACATTTAATCTGACGAATATTCTACTGTTTCTTCTTTGAGACAGGTCTGATCTAAGTAGGTACATAAAGTAACCAGACACTTGACTTAAACTTGTAAATCTATTACAGTGCCGAGGGCCAAACGTTCCTTGAAACTCCAAGGGCGTTAGCG
Organism: Archips crataeganus; assembly: GCA_947859365.1. Classification (NCBI taxonomy): domain Eukaryota; kingdom Metazoa; phylum Arthropoda; class Insecta; order Lepidoptera; family Tortricidae; genus Archips; species Archips crataeganus. The sequence goes on along the minus strand of OX402053.1, from coordinate 6,477,695 downwards.
GCCCTTTCGGAGACTTTTAGTACAAGTTAAAATGGCAAGTAACTTAAGGGACTGTGTAATTGTTTAAAACTTTTCTAGTTGTGGCTATATTTAGTTTGTTGTATTGGAAGTCACATTTTGATTTCCTGCGAGTCAATTTCTGTGTTAAATCAAATATGAAACAGTCCAAAATAATAGGGTAGTGGTAGTAGTAGCTAGGGGTGTCAACATTATACATTATATCTAAGACACGACTATATTTTTCGCCTGAAAACCAGATTCATTTTAAAATATATAACTATGAATTTAATTAAAAAAAAAACAATTTTTTAGTCAATAGAACTCACTTGCCTTACAAAATTTAGGAGGAGTTGCTGTCAAACAGCTCATAAAAAGTACCGCAGTTGATTGATTGTGTCTAATACCCACTTTATTGGGTTTTATCATAGCTCTCGGCTTCATATTTAATTTATTTATTGAGTGGTCCTAAAAAACTTCTCTGTCAACAATAAAATAAATAAATAAATAAATATTAGGGGACAATCTTACACAAATCGACCTAGTCCCAAACTATGCAAAGCTTGTACTATGGGTACTAGACGACGATAAACATACTTATATATATAAATAAATACTTAAATACATAGAAAACATCCATAACTCAGGAACAAATATTCGTGCTCATCACACAAATAAATGCCCTTACCGGGATTCGAACCCAGGACCTCTTGCTAAAATAATAAATAACTTTCAAAAGTCTTTAAAACAAACAAAAAATTTAGTCAATTGGGTTTTGCATTATAAAATTTACAGGATAATTGCGTTTTGAAATTTATCGATCGTGTCAAATACCCCATTAGACTTTATCACAGGTCTTGGCTTGATGTTTAATTTATTTATTGAGTGCTCCGAAGGTTCTAAAACTGACGAACGTATAAAAATTGTATAACTTTCAAGTCTTTACCTACAAGCGTTTCCACCTCATTAAGTCATTACAGAAGCACGAAAAATCCACGCTACATCGTTTTCACGATCATGAACGATACTTAGAAAACCATCTCCTATTTCTCTTACAAAATACGAAATAATTAAGCCAACACACAATTTGTCCTTTATGAAATTAACTTGGAGTTCTGCTCGACGGTGCAGAAAGCTTGCCACTATTTTGTAACCACTGAACCGTATAGATAAAATGTTTCGTACAATAAGGAGCTTGTGGAATTCTATTATTTAAAACACTGAAAAATATACACTGGAATTTGTTACGTTTTAGGTATTTGAGAGTTTGTTTTTGAAGAAGTTCGTTCACCTTGGCTCGTACTTTCCAAAATGTATCCTTACCACCTCGAGCTTCTTGAACTTTCAATCAAATCTCAACTTCGGCGCGGCCATTGAGTTCAGAACGAAAACTGCTGCTAAAAAACTTGGTGTCCTATGTAAGGTGAAGAGGTATTTCACGCCAGAGCAGCTTCTGACAATGAAAATGCACACGCAGCACACGTTAGATCGTGTATGAAAAACTGCTGCCACCTTTGGGATGGTACCGCCAAGTATCAGTTACCCTTGTTGTTTGCGGTGGAGCGTCGAGCCCGAAGACTCATTGTGACACTCCGTCGATCCGGATTATGTACCTACGGAGCTTCGAATACCGTCGTAGAGTTACTTACTTGTTTGTTTGTATTTTACCAGATATATTTTGGTGTGTGTAAAAAATATGCGTAACTTAAAAACTTTTTCGCTTGTTTTGTTGGTAAAAGAGTATAGATACTCACGTGGTAGGTTCATCCAGGAATATCATTGGTGGGTTGTTGACCAACTCCAGCGCTACGGAGAGACGTTTAGACTGCCCCCCGGACAAGTTTTCAGAACTCGTGTCCTGATGGTCCCATAAGCCGAGGGTTTGGAGGATCTCTTCTATCTGAAATGAAAGAGATTACTAATCAAAATCAAAAGTTTATTTGTGTAAGAATGCCGTTAAGAGCTCTTTTACATGTCTTCGTTCGGTTCGGAACCCTTATAGTTTCGCCATGTATGTCTGTCTGTCCGTCCGTCCGTCCGCGGCTTAGCTCAGAGACAATTAGAGCTAGAAAGCTGTAATTTTGCATGGACATCTGTAGAAATTAACCGGATAAAGTGAAAAAATAAAACGTAGAAAAAACATTTTTATAGGGCACCTCCGATAGACGTAAAATGGGGGTGATTTTTTCTCGTCTAACTTTATGGTGTGGGGTATTGTTGGATAGGTCTTTTAAAATGATTTCAATGTTATAAGGACGATTTTTCGATATAGTGATTGGTTTGCGAAATATTCCACGTTGAAGTGCATTTTTTTGTTAAAATCAAGCGTCCCCCTTATTAATGGCTGAACTATTTTAAAAGACACCGAGCGTTATTGGCTCGGTCACCAGGCGTTATACTACGACATTCGATTTTCGAATTTCGTATCGTGCCCTTCTTTCACGCTAGTGGTATTAAATAAAAGAGTGAAAAGAACGCACGATGCACGATAAAAATTTCGAATTTCGTAGCATCGCCCCAGATACTTCATCATCATCATCATCATTTATTTATTGCTATATATGTTTACAAGGTCTTACAATTAAAAAATATGTCCCAATAATAAACCCTGTAAGGGCACAACAATACACTTAAATTAACCATTTTAAAATACTTAATTAACATTAAATTATTAATTATATTTAATTATAGTGTTAATTTATTTAAAGTTAATTTTATTATATCATGTCTTTGTTTCTATAGTTAATGTAAATATAGTTATTAGCATACTTTCTTATTTATTAATGTCAAATAATTCTAATTTAAATTCCAATGTTGATGACTGTCAAAATACTCTCTTATATTATAAAAACTCTTCAAGATCAAGTAATTCTTCAGTTTTGTACAAAAAACGTTATAGTTTTCAATTTCCTTAATATTAATCGGAATCACATTGTAAACCTTCACCGCCATATGATATGTGCCTGACTTTACTATTTACTACTTGGAACTAAATAGCCCCAATCTCTTCCGATTATCTATAGAACCCCCGCGAACTACAAATAATTCATTTGTATCGTGCTTTTTGGTCCCCAATAAAAAGGGTCCGGACAAAAACTAATCCGGACTAAAAGGATCTTATCCGGCTGCGGCACACATATCCGAAAAGGCGGGTGCAAAAACCCGGTTATCTATAGAAAAAGGCAAGTACAGATAAATGGAGTCCACTTAAAGAAAATCGTTGGGAGCATGACCCCGATGCGATGACATAACAGCGGTTTGCCTTGGCCCTGCAACGTGGGAACATAAGACCGGCCGGCGCCACGTGCACGCACCATATTTGTAATTTTTTTATTTTTTTTATTTTTTTTATTAGCCTGGTATAGTGTCCCACTGCTGGGCAAAGGCCTCTCCTCTTGACTTTTGTAGTTAATCTAAAGCAAATTATTTAGTCGTATATGTAGCGTGTAAATTAGCATTTGCACTCAAAAGTAGGTATTAGTTCATCTTGCATTCGAAGATAGCACACTTCGTATTGAGATGTACCTAATCATGGAATAACATTGATGTGACTATTGTATATTTCGTCATAAATATGGCTACTTGTATGTGTTACCTTTGAAAAACAATTTTAGCCACCTATTAGTCATGTCAAACTGAAATTTGTCAGGCATATGTAGACCCCATGCCAAAGCAATAAGTATATAACTAATGGATAATTACCGTCCGATGAAAAAGTTCCTTAAAAATATTTTTTTAACTTATTTGAAGTTAGTTTATGGAAGAATGGAAAAACTTCTGCGAAAAAGCTAGTGCTAATCCTACTAAATACTATACTATCAAATTAATACAAAAGCTGGGATGTTCAGATGTTTGCATGTATGTTACTCCATCAAGATAAAACGGCGCTACGAATTTGAATGACATTTGGCACACAGACAGTCTATAACTTCAATTAGCATAGAAATAATTTAGTATCTGAAAATTTGCTTGGCTCCCACGGGTTAGCGGCTGATTAATTTCCGCCTCGTAATTTCTGACTTTCTATAACAAACCTAGTGTTTCGGACCAAGTCGAGGATACCGGTTTTAAAATGTTGGAAATTAATTCAACATAATAAAGGTCTTGTTTGGTTGAAAAAAATGTAGCTATTGCAGTACCATAAAGGCAGGGACTTACAAGGCTGTTACATAGATACTACAAAAACAAATGTCTTTCCCTTTTTTATTTTTATAATAACACCAACTCTACCAAATATTACAATTAATTTTACTTCTCCAGTCTTATTGCACCACTGCACTGATTATAACACCACCAACATAATTTAGACGGTGGTCAAACTCAGAACTAAAGTTCACGCGTAGTTACTCCAGAGCTTCTGTTATACACTAGCGCCGCTCTTCTTGTGTTACATAAGTTTGTAACAAAGGTAGATTTAGCCTTAGCTTTGATAACATGAAGGTATTTTATAGTTAATTGAGTTAAAATGTTGTATTCATGAACTTCACAAGCGACGACGTGTTTATTTTAATGCTGGAAACTTATGTGGGCTGCAGACCTCGCGAAATGGCTGAATTATGATTTTTTTTACGGTTTCAACCCCCCATAGCACTGCTTCTTCAAAATGTTGAAAAACTGACCCAATTCACAAGAATCTGTTAAAGAAGTGAAAGCTCCTGTAGAGGAAAACAGCCGCATGTTCGCTCAAGATCGGTTGGACAGACATACGAAAGCATTTTTGTCCAAGCTCAAACAGTGGAGGCCTACCTACACTCTGTCTTCCGGTCCGTGGACGCCACTCGAGAACCATTTTGCCCCATCGGCCATCAGTTCAAACAGTGACGCTTCGCTCGCGCTTTGATACGTTCCTTATGTAAACGAAAAGCTCATGGTAGAACTGCAAATGTACTTCGCTCCTAAATTCCGTAAAACTCAGTAGTGTAAGCCCGGGCTCGAACCCACGACCCTCCGCTTGAGAGGGTTTAGGTCGAACCGCTATGCAACCGCGGCTTTTTTGGCGGAGATAATGTATCATTATGTGATACCTTGCTTGCCTTGCTTCACTTGCTTGCTGGAGGTGACGATGATCGTAGTTATATTAGTTTAGTTAGCAAAAATACAACCTAGGACCTTTTAAGGCTAGAGTTAATAGGCTGTTACTGAACCAGTAAGATACACCTTTACCCACGGGTCAGTTTTATGAAAAAAAAAAATACGTTTTTTAAGTTCATTTCATACCACGTAGCTTTATCGTTATTTTAACAGTCTCCACGTGAATACGACTGACACGTTTAGGTAATTAAAACAGGCTTATATGGCCCATAAAGACCCGTAGCACTACATAAAATAGTAGTTTGAATCGCGAAAATCCTAGATATTCAAATGTGCTCACGCTGGACTAAACAAGCCTCATACTAGTTAGTTATGCGAGAATTGATTTTCGAACTTTGCATCGTGCCATTTCATTACGAACTTCGAATTTCGTAGTAGCCCTGAGTAGCCTGAGAGTCAGTTTCTTATTTTTTTTTGGGAAAATGGAGGGTAAGACAGGCAACCAGAAAAGTTGCCGGCATTAGAGCCATTCTTAGCCCTTCGATGCCGTATTGTCTAAAGCACGCATGCTAGCAATCAATACGTCTATCTGTCAAAAGTCATAAAAATACGAATACAAGCGGATTAGGAGAAAGTGGAATGACTAAATAAATAAATATCACGGGACAATTCACACCAATAAACCTAGCCCCAAAGTAAGCAAAGCTTGTGTTATGTACAAGGCAACGGATAAACATACTTAAATAGATATTAAACATCCAAGACTCGAGACAAACATTCGTATTTTTTTATTACACGCTTTATATTAGCTTCACCTGTATGTTTGTTTGTATGTATGTTTGTTTGTAACCGACTCCTTAGGGCGCGATTTTGACCCACTTCCCGGTTTCCGATTGAGCTGAAATTTTGCACATATGTGTAAATTGGATGACAATACAATATTATTGTAACATGGAGCTGATCTGATGATGGAGCTGGATGGTGGCCATAGGAACTATGTAATAAAACAACACAATCCCGTCGAGTTTGGGCTTGTTTGATTCGTCTTGACGAGCACTTTGATCCCAGATGGTAACCAGGGTCTGATGATGGAGCTGGAAGATGGCAAAAGGCACTCCACAATAAAACGACACAACCCCATCGAGTTTGGGCTCGTTTGATTTGTCTTGACGAGCACTTTGATCCCATATGGTAACCAGGGTCTGATGATGGAGCTGGAAGATGGCCAAAGGCACTCCACAATAAAACGACACAACCCCATCGAGTTTGGGCTCGTTTGATTCGTCTTGACGAGCACTTTGATCCCATATGGTAACCAGGGTCTGATGATGGAGCTGGAAGATGGCCAAAGGCACTCCACAATAAAACGAAACAACCCCATCGAGTTTGGGCTCGTTTGATTCGTTTTGACGAGTACTTTGGTCCTAGATGGTAACAAGGGTCTGATGATGGAGCTGGAAGGGGGGTAGGTGGCGGGGTTGGGGGGGAATGGGGTATGGGGTAAGGGGGTCGGGGGTTTAGAGGGTTGGGGGTTAGGGTGTGGCGGTTGGGGTTAGGGGTTGGGGGGGGGTTACGGGAAATAGGGTGGGGGTGTTGGGGGTTCGGGGGAAGTGATTTTGGGGGGTTGTGGGAAATGGGGAGGGGGTAAGAGGCCTAGATGGTAACAAGGGTTTGATGATGGAACTGGAAGGGGGGGCGGTAGGTGGCGGCGTGGGGGGTGTGGGAGGGGTTGGGGGGGGTAGGTGGCGGGGTGGGGGAGTGAGAGGGGGGAGGGGGGTTTCCGGGGGTTTGGGGGGTTCGGTGTTAGGGGGGTTGGGTTTAGGTTTGTAAAATGAGGAGGGGGTAAGGGGGGTTTAGGGAATTGGGGGTAAGGGTGTGGGGTTTGGGGGGGGTTTGGGGAAATGGGGTGGGGGATGTTGGGGGGTTGGGTTTAGGGGGTTTGGGGGGTTGTGGGTGAGGGGGGTAAAGTTAGAAAGAAAAAAAATGCAACTAAAAAATAGAAATTAAATAATAGTTTAAAAAAACTAAAAAACACGCTTTAAAAAATAAAAAATAAATATTAATAAATTTCAATTCACTATTCTTATAGTGCAGTAAAAAATCTTAATAAGCAATTATTATATTGTTATATCCAGATCAAAATTTGTAAACAATTCTAAATATATATAAAATAAATAATAATAGTTTAAAAATATTTTATTGTAAAAAAAGCGTGGGGTGCTTTTTAAGATGTTATTAAAATGATAATCCTTGACAATTGACACCATGCACCCCACGCTTTTTTTACAATAAAATATTTTTAAACTATTATTATTTATTTTATCAATATTTAGAATTGTTTACAAATTTTGATCTGGATATAACAATTTAATAATTGCTTATTAAGATTTTTTACTGCACTATAAGAATAGTGAATTGAATTTTATTAATATTTATTTTTTATTTTTTAAAGCGTGTTTTTTAGTTTTTTTAAACTATTATTTTTCACACAAATATCTGCCTCGACCGGGAATCTAAACCGGGACCTTAAGCTTCGTAGTCAGGTTCTTTAACCACTAGGCCATTGATTCCCAAAGTGGTTCAGGTGGACCCCCAGGGGCCCACGGGAGACTCGACGGGATTTAGATTTAGATCCAATCTTCACAGTTTTGTAGAGTTTTGGGAATATGGTACAAATGTAGCAGCTACGGGGTCCTATGTGCTATGTAACGACCGCTTTAGCCTAGTTGGTAGTGACCCTGCCTACGAAGCAAGAGGTCCTGGGTTCAAATCCCGGTAAGGGCATTTATTTGTGTGATGAGCACGAATATTTGTTCCTGAGTTATGGATGTTTTCTATGTATTTAAGTATTTATTTATCTATATAAGTATGTTTATCCGTTGCTTAGTACCCATAACACAAGCTTTGCTAAGCTTACTTTGGGACTAGGTCAATTGGTGTGAATTGTCCCATGATATTTATTTATTTATTTATTTACTATAGGGTCCACCGGAACCAGCTGAATTTTGAAAGTGGTCTATGAGAAAAATAAGTTTGGGAACTATTATTACACTAGGCCATCCGGTTGTCAGTAGGTCTTTAAAAAGGAGAAGGCTTTAAAAAGTTAACTTACAATTAACTCCTTTTCTGCCTTGTCCAGCTCCTTCCCCAGTTTCAAATCGGCTGCTATCCTCATGGACTCGACCACAGTCAGTCTCGGCTGCAGCATGTCATCCTGCATTATGTAGCTGCTCAGTTTTTTGAACACATGCATGTCGCGCGCATGCCCGTTGACTGTGACGCGACCGGTTACGTTGTTAGACCTGAACAAAAAATAATAATTTGAAAACCCCCAACGCAATTTAGTCACACGGATGTTTGAAAAAAATATGTAATTCGCCATTTTGTGGTGCCGGCCGTCTTGGATTTGAAATTTATCACAGTGTGTATTTATTCTATTAGTCAAGCCCTTTCATTTTGACATATCCATATTATGTATACTAGCTGTTGCCAGCGACTCCGTGCGCGAAAAATAGGGGTATAAAAAATAGCCTACGACCTTTTTTCAGACCTGACGATTATTGGTCAAAAAGGTTTCATAAAAATCGGTCAAGCCGTTTCGGAGGAGTTCGATAACAAACACCGTGACACGAGATTTTTATATATTAGATTAGGACTAGCTGTAACAAAGGTTAGATGAACATATTATTGTGCCATTACTAGCCGTGGTGGCCTAGTGGTTTGACCTGTGGCCTCTCAAGCAGAGTCGTGGGTTCGAGTCCGGGCTCGCACCTCTGAGTTTTTCGGGATTTATGTGCAAAATTGCATTTGTAATTTACCATGAGCTTTACGGTGAAGGAAACATCGTGAGGATATCTGCATACACCTGAGAAGAAATTCAATGGTGTGTGTCAAGTTCCAAATTCGCACTGCGGCCCAAGCCCTGTCATTCTGAGAGGAGGCCTGTGCCCTTCAGCGGGACTTATATAGGCTGGCATGATGATGAAGACAGAAAACCCAGGACAGGCATCCTGGCGCCTAAAAATGAGGAGGGCCGACCCCATCAAATGATAGGTGAAAGCACGGAAGAAGTGCAGCGGTTAATTTCAAACAAAATGAAACTCAAACTCGTTCGTAAGTAGATACTGCTATACTTGAGTTGGTATTATTAAAATGGTTACTGTGTAGAACGGTCGCTTAAATAATGTATCCCAACTAAAGTTTTCTGCACATGTGCTAGCTACTAAACTACTATCCAAGCCAACAAAGACTACGTATTACGGACGTCAGACTGTCCGACGCAAACTACTAAACAACCACGAACCAGTTAAATTTGCACTACTTGTAAAATTTACTTACTGTTTAGGAACTCGTAGACGAATGCACGGACTTTGTTTAGGTGAATTTCACTTAGCCGTTGTGCTTTTAATGCTTAAGTTAAGCATTTTGTTAGTTTGTAGGATAAAGAGAGTACGGTGACAGCACCAGTATTGGCGAAGAACCAATTATGGGCATTTTTTCCGTAAACCCAAATTTTAAGAAATGGCAATACTACATTTTTAAACTATCAACACTATGCTCAGGCAACTGATGGTCATGACTGGTAAAGTCCATGAATGGTGGGCTCTAAGGCATTGAAACTTTGCTGTCCAATTCTGGGTAATTACAGTGCTTAACATATCGATGATTGGTGCCGTCACCCTAGCGCTCTCCATTTTTCCTCTGTCAAATAACGATTTACATTGGTCATGGGCAATGTTTAGTACCCACGGTGAAGGAAAACATCGCGAGGAAACCTGCACACACCTCTGAAGAAATTCAATGGTGTGTGTGAAGTTCCCAATCCGTTCACACATGTTCGCAAAGATCGAGATGTCATCATGACATACATCACGCAATAATCACTGTCGTAGAAGATAAAGAAATTTGTTCATTAGCTGATCCCGCAAACGTTGTTTTCCCATATATCACCTAGGGGTATAAAAAATAGCTTAAGACCTATTCTCAGACCTACCAAATATAGAGAAAAAAGTTTCATAAAAAGCGGTCAAGCCGTTTCGGAGGAGTTTGATAACGAACACCGTGACACGACATTTTTAAATATAGGAAATAACATGGTTCTACCTGTATAGTGGCCTAGGAATCAAATTATTTATTTATTTATTTATTTATTATGGTTTGCCAACAGGTAAAAATGGAAGAGTTTTCACCCAATTACAGGCAAACACAGCATGCATTAAACATAAACATACGCATGTCGCCAAAGACAAATTACTACAAAACAACACTTACGACATGAGCTATTAACCATAAAAATATGAAGAAACAATATAATATATAAAAAACTTAAGTGAGAACAAAAGTGGTCCTACAACAGAACTATAACTACCTACTACAACCAAATTGGTTGACTGTACGTGGCATGAAGTGCCGAAGCAAACGTATAGTGTTAGATATTCAAGCTGCAATATATTTTTTTAAATGCGCGCTCCCATCCAAAAACATTATTCCACTCGCATGCTTTATGCAACTACGGTTGCAAATGTATTTATTTATTTCAATCAAATTTATTCCTTAAGACAATAATGGGTTACCTATCAACATTTAGAATTATTTTTTTCCGAATATTAAAAATCCCGCATGCTTCATTTATCCGAATGCATTTTTTTCTGAAACTGTAAATATTTCTGGATTTTTATAAAACAACCCTAACATAACCTAAAGCGAGAATTCTACACGATGATCCTGAAATAAATCCTGAAATATTTAGTTTCAGAAAAAAATGCTTTCGGACAAATGAAGTTTTCGGCCTTCGGAAATAAAATTTTCTAAACATCGATAGGATCCCCAATAATGACATTGTTTGAAATCACTTGTCAATAAATGACAGAAAAAGCAAAAAAGCACGCGAGTGGTTAGTTCCCTAGAAAATACACACGCGGGACATGAACCATACTATAAAAACTAACGCCCGACCGCGCAGCAGTCTGTGAAACAATAATGCTTCCCGTTCCGTTTACGATTCATAACTTTGTTTTACCGCTGCGGAGACAAACTAGTGGAGGCTGTATTTGACCAAGCCTAAGTGATTTAGAGACTCTACTAATTTTATCCTCGTACGTAATCCTCGGTCTTTGTCCCTTCTTTATTCTTTTTTTTTGTTTATATTGTTTCTCTAATTTCCTTTTTAAATCCTTTTCTCACATGCGGCCTTTTGACATTTTTTTTTCATTGATATTTTGTATTAAGTATATGTAGTGTATAAGTATTATATTAAATGTATTTGTTTATTTATATAATTTATATTATAATATTTGTATTGTTTTTATTGTTTGTTGTCTATTAAGTAATACTGCGTTTCTCTTGTCTGTTATTTCTGCCACCTACATTAGTCTGTTGATATTTATTAATTTCTGAGTAATTGGTTGTCTGGAAGAGATCGCTTTTTAGCGATAAGACCGCCTATTGTCTACCTGAATTTTTATTTTTGTAACTTCACTGTACTGTTTTTGGTGATCAATAAAGAATATTTGTATTGTATTGTATTGTATTATAAATGAGGAAGTTTGTGAAGATGTTTTGATGTTTGGATCTTTGTTGGGCAATCACGCATTAACGGCTGAAACTTGAGTAACTTTACTAGTATTAGATACACATTTTCTAGATGGTAGGAGTCATGCTGAGTCCGACTGGATCGCAACACGATTTGATTTTGTTGCTAAGCAGATACAATCGATAATATCGATAGTTTTATGTCCAATAGAATCGATAGTATTGCAAAATCAGCCAATAGTGAACAAAAACAATCGGTATCGATAGTGCCGTTCTAAAAATTATCGTTCTAAAAATTCGATACTATTGATGGTACAAAACTATCGATACTATCTATTGTTTTTGCTCACTATTGGCTGGTTTTGCCATGCTATTGATTTTATTGGACATAAAACTATCGATACTGTCGACACGTGGCGATGCAATCGATATCTTGAATAGTTTTCGAGGTCAACTATCAATAGTTCTGCAATACTCCAAACAAGTTATTGAAACCACGTTTCCGGGAAAATGGCTGGATTTTAGTATTTCAAATTACGTAAATACGTAGGATATGTCGTAGGATATGTCAGGCAAATATAACAGAGAAATAAACTGGTGGACGCACGAAGCCTTAATGCTGAAAGATGTACAGAATATGGATTTAGCTCCTCTTTTACATCACTTAGAGAGCATCGAATAGTGACTCCATGTTTTTTATTTACGAGTAGGGCATGTGTTATGGCGTAACTTTATTACTTGTTAATGGTTATTAATGAATTATTTGATGGTTTTATAGTATGTTTAATTCAATTTAAGATGTTTACTTAGTACAAAGTGGCACAAAATGGACTCTGCTGTCTGTTGACGTTTGATTGAACTTGACGTTTTCAAAGTAAACATTATAAAAATATCTCTTCTGGATTCTACATTATGTGATTTTGTTTGAACGAATTAAGGTACTGTACCTCTACCATGAGTTTACACTAGTTCACAGTGACCGTACTCGCTAGCGACGGCGTAAATGATTTGTATGGAGAATTGTACTTCCGTAAGTGACCGCTAGAGGCGCTGTACAATTCTCCATACAAATAATTTACGCCGTCGCTAGCGAGTACGGTCACGTAAACTAGTGTAAACTCATGGTAGAGGTACTGTATGCTTAGTATAAGTTTTACTTCACCAAAATACTTCTCGATCGCGTTTACGTAAAAATTTCAAGTCTATGGAAACATGGACGCGCGGCCGCGGAGGCGCTGTTCATGTTTTGTTTCGAGAAGTATTTTGGTGAAGTAAAACTTATACTAAGCGTACTGATAGCTAGATCGTTTAAATGGGTCCTCGCCCGGTATTACGACAAAGGGGCCGAGAGAAGTGTTCGTGAATAAGTTTTTTCGAGAATGAGGCTGGCAACCACAGAAATAATAATTATTTGGACGGTGTTATGCAATACAGTGTCAACCCAACAACAACACAAGTTATTTCAGTTATAATGTCACAAGCTACAGTTCGTAAAGCTTCTTCAATTTCCAATTTGCCTCCTTAACTGTACGCTTAGTATAAGTTTTACTTCACCAAAATACTTCTCGATCGTGTTTACGTCAAAAAATCAATTACTAGGGAAACATGGACAGCGACTCGCGGCCGCGCGTTCATGTTTCCATAGAATTGAAATTATTACGTAAACGCGATCGAGAAGTATTTTGGTGAAGTAAAACTTATACTAAGCGTACTGATATTTTACTTACGTTACATGACAGCAGTGAGACCTTAGATAATTAGTGAGACACAAAAGCAGGCTAATGAAAAAAAACCTATACGCATTTTTGAGAAAAAGGGTCTTGACAGACAGGCAGTCAGACAGATGGGTAATGAAGTGAAAACCTAAAAACAACCTAGGATACGCATGCTGGATCATCCCTTATCGCAGTTACGTATATCGTCGGGGATAGTGCAATACCGCGTAACTAGCACTGGAAAATACTGCGTATCATTGAATATTACATGTCGTGTCCATTTGTTAGCAAATGTAGCCAAGTTAAGATTTCCCGCCAACAAACGTAACATCCTCATTAGAAACGTTTTAAGCTTCTCCTGTAAAGTTGGGTGTTGTGTAGATACGCAGTATTTACTAGTGCTAGTAACGTGGTTTTGCTCTATGGGTGTTGTGTAGATACGCAGTATTTAGCAGTGCTGGTTACGCGGTATTGCACTAACCCCGACGATATGGATTCTAAATGAACTTGTCAGTTCCAACAGGCCTTTACTACAAAAACTTAATAATTAAAATAATCATACAACTAAGAATATAACTCGAGCCAAAGGGACACGACATGTAATATTCAATGATACCGCTGTAATACTTTTTCCAATACATTTACCTGAACACCCTAAAGTAATTCGAAATCGAACATCACAATTGATTTGAAGCCAATCCACTTACTTAAGTTCAAACTATCATTTAAGTTGGCAAACGTTTCTAGAAATTTCCAAACGAAAACATTTTAAATAGTCTCCTTCATGGGAAACGTTGAAAAACATTGGAAATGCACGAATTTCCCAGAAGTATATCTACATCTACGTTTTCGTGTTACAAGTGTCACGGTCCCTGAAATTCGTGTCAATAAAATATGAAATAGGATTCGGTGGTCCGTTTTTTCAGAATTGAGTTAAGACCGACGTATCGGAACCTTTTTAATAATGAATGACCATCTTTATTGCTGGTGTGCGAACGTTTTTTTCGTCCGAACAAACGCCCCGTGACTAGTGGGCGTGTAACCATATTTAATACTGGCAGCTAATGTTTCAGATAAAATGTAGCTGGCTGAAAAGAAATATAGTTTTTGTACTGTTAAAAGAACAAAAAGAATTCGCTTTTGAAATTTTGATTACGCAGCCTACGATTGGATTTTTGGTTTAGAGTATTCCATGGATAAGCCATAATTATTATAGTTATTATTAGTTTCCGTTACATAATATAGCGTGGTGGCCTAGTGGTTTGACCTATGCCCTCTCAAGCAGAGGGTCATGAGTTCAAATATTACATATATATTACTACATAAGTTCATTCCAAAGGTAAGTGGTATAACCTTAACTCTCTTTCACTCTTCTCTGGTACAATCTTTTCCACGTTATAATATTGAACACTTACGCATAGCCAGCCAGAATATTGAGCAACGTGGACTTTCCAGCCCCCGAGGGTCCGAGGATGCAAGTCAGCTCGCCAGAACGGAACTCCCCCGACACGTTGTGAAGAATAGTGTTGTCCCCTAAAACAAAAAGTCGCTATCATTATAATAATAACCATAGTCAAGATTATTTATGATCGAAAATATCCGTGCACCTATTTGATTGAAGTCACAGAATGTAGAGAGTCAGGAAATAACACTGAGTGAGTTAGTGAATGAATATTACTAGTTTTTTGCTACTAATCTAACTTAACCTACTTAACGTCATAAGGGGGGGGCGGGGGGTTAGCCAATAATACTATAGTGAATATGTGAGTGAGTGAATGAGTGAGGGAGTGAGTGAGTGAGTTTGTATCTATTATTATTTCACGCTAAAACGATTGAATGGATTTGTGGCGTAAATATTTACAATGATTAACATTTGGTATGCGGCTAGCTATATTCCGATATATGATCGGGATTTAAACATGTCTAATCTTAACCTAACTGCTGGGTCTAAAGATTCTTCATGCAACGTAAACAAGACGATGACTAAGATGACTTTTGAGAATTTCAATGGTAATTTAATAAGACAGGAATTTTAAATCTACTACGTAGGTACCTATTCCTCCTCATAGATTTTGACGACTCTGACTTAAGGAAATACTGCGATCTTTAGGTTTACTGTAGTGCGTCTGCTATGTTCGCCGAGGCGCACATAGACGACTTTTATGCAGTAAGACGTAAGAGAGTCGCCTCATTGCTGCGACGTGTGCGCGGCAGCAGCAACGGCATTCTGGGGATGTTTGCAGAACGTCTCGACTGCCCTATCACTAAACACTGGGTGGGGATCGTGACTGGACGGTTAAAATAATTAAATAATAATAATATGTACCTACTTAATAATAATAAATAATGTATGCATGTATAAACTAACATAGTCTAGTAAATTTAAGTTTATGTATCTACTAACAATTTTATGGGTCAGCTGGCCTGAAATAAAGGATTTTTTTTTTATTTTATTTTTTTAGGAAAAACATTTATTGTCGTTTGTCTGAAAAGCCGTTATTACATAATCCTCTTAAAAATAGGATCGAATTTCCGATAATTAGCGATAGCGAAATAACAGAACATCCGCATCATGTTGCCAATGGCCTACGGCAGTCTTCAGATTTGGACAGCCATTCGTGTTTTTGGCGTCCGTAGACCGCTGCTCTTGTTATCAACACTGAAATAGTCAACTGTTTTTATTTGTCAACAAGTATAATCGACCAAGAAATTCCTTTACCAGCCTAAGGTTCGATATTAGTTGTGTGGGTTAAAACATCAAAGGCTTATCGTTCACTACTCAATGTGATAAGTAGCCTTATTGTTTGTATTCTGATATAGGGACTGTCATTCAAAAAAGTTAGCCACTTACTTGGTCGACTGTACAAACAAAAGAAGCAAAATTTTTCTAAACTTAAAGGCATTTGTTCACTTTTGGCACTATAACCTAGAGATCCCGCAATGAAATAGTTATGTATGTAACTGCTGCGTAATGAGAGGTATTAAAACACGAGTGTGGTTTTATGAAACGAACAGAAGGTGAATTTCATAATACGATCACACGAGTGTTTAAATTCTAGGCACAGTCGCATACATAATTTTATCTACATATTTAAGTCTCCGTTATTTTTTCACCAGATATTTTACATCACATAATAAGATAACTTTATTTTATGTTCTTTGACAGTTCGAATTTAAAACAAATGACTGACACACTTATACATTTTTAAATTCATAAAAATCTAGACTTGAGTCGACTCCGATCCTCAAATTGATTTTTGTATTTGAGATTCAAAAAAATGTATAGAAAAGATTTTCACATTGATTGAAATGACAAATCGACTAATTCGATAATCAAAACCAATGATTCTTTTTTTTAGGATGTTCGAAATTTTAATGCAAATTAAAGTGTCGATTTCGATTCTGATACTTTAATGTGAACATTATGAATATTATGATGCAGTCACAGGATATAGGTTTCTTAATATAGACCATTAGCTTATCGCTTCTGAACATGTTATAGGAAAGTTATTATAATATATCGATGTAGATAAATAATATTTAATTCAAAAAAAGACTTATTTTTCGCTGAGTAAACTTACTTTGTGTTCTCTCTGAGTGATAATAAGGCTTGGGCTACAGTTACCACGTGGAAAAAGAAAACAAAATAATACTTAAATCATAAGTTAAGTTGGTCGTAAAAATGTGCGAGTGACTAATTAATTATTGCGAGATTATGAATAAATTACCTTAGGTATCTTTTAAATAATTATTGTAAATCAGCCTCTAAAATTTGGTAATTCATTTGTAAAGAGAATTTTCTGTTTTCTTGGTCCCTACATATATAATAAAATTAATAAGTTAAAATTTGTGCATCCATTAAATAAGATCCAATGTAAATCTGAAATAAAAAAATTGCTGCAAAAAATTACTTATGAGGAAACTGAGGAACTTCTTATTATTCTTCGATAGTGTAACGATAAATATAACAGACATGTACTCGACTCGAACATGCATACACTCACGCACTCATAGCCATACACTCACACACACACACACACACACACACACACACACACACACACACACACACACACACACACACACACACACACACACACACACACACACACACACACACACACACACACACACACACACACACACACACACACACACACACACACACACACACGCACACACACACACACACACACACACACACGCACACACACATACTTACTCATACTTATACACATAATAGCTGCTGTTTTTGGTTTTGGTTCTGTTTAGTATATTAATTAATGTTCTCTGTATTAAACTTGTATTTCTATTGACAAGTATTGTAGAATTGTGTTGTTGCTAGATTTCAGCACTTTTATTGCTTTCATGGAAGAGCTCCGACTGCTGAAATACAGGTTTTACACCTAGTTTGGCAGCTGTGGCCCACTTTATTTATGATTTTATCTAGTTTCCACATATAATTGTATAAGATACCTGTACCTTTTTATGGAAATAAAGAATTATTATTATTATTCTCTTTATTTATATTTTTTTTCTTAGGTTAGATTTCTACAATAATTATACAAAAAGTAAAATATAAAACTATACATACAAATCATAAAATCATTATAAAAACCTAACCTAGGGTGCCACCGGCAGCAAGGCGAGGCCTAAGCTATCGGTGGTTAGGGCGACAGAGAGAGGAACCTCCTGACTATCCGCGCAGTGTCTAGGAGTACCGCCTTCTGTATCTGACCCTTGATCCAGCCATCTAGCGAGAGTCTCTTGAGGTGTTGGTCGAGACTCTTCGCTATCAGCCCGTTCGCAGAAACGACTATCGGGACAATGATCGTCGAATCAACATCCCACATGGCGGTTATCTCGTGAGCTAGGTCAAGGTACTTGCTGGCTTTGTCCTTCTCAGCTTTCACGAGGTTCTCGTCATGAGGGATGGTGATGTCGACGAGCACTGCCTGGCGTTTCGATCGATCTGTTAGCACGATATCAGGCCTATTGGCTATAATAGTCCTGTCCGTGATAACAGACCGATCCCAATAGAGCGTGGCACGACCATTTTCGAGAACTGGCGCAGGTATATACTTATAGTAAGGCACTTCAAAGTCCACAAGGCCGTATAGCAGAGCAAGTTGCTGGTGAATAATTCTGGCTACAAGGTTATGTCTGTGCAAGTACTCACCGTTAGCAAGATGACCACAACCGGAAATAATATGCCTGAGTGACTCCCCGGGACGGCGGCATGCCCGACAAATGTCGACCGTACCGTCCTTCAGGATATACCTCCGGTAGTTGTTCGTCATGATAACTTCATCCGCAATTGCACAGACAAAACCTTCGGTTTCCCCGAAGAGATCCCCGAAACGTAGCCAGTTCACCGACGCGAGCAGATCTACATCTGGCCCTGTGAGTGCCTTGTAGAACCGCCCGTGTAGCTCCTTGCTCTTCCATACCGCCTTGCGGTCCTCGATGCTCATTACTTTAAGTCGGCGCCAGTTCTCGTTTGCCAAGGAAAGCGGGGTGAAGTTTTTGTCTACTGCTACTACGTCGCGATGCACCCCACACTCGTTGTTTAGGAAATAATCCCTGAGATTATACACCTCGCGGTTGTGGAGGTCTTTGGCATTTAAAAAGCCACGACCTCCATACTTCCGCGAGATGTACAGTCTCATAACAGACGAGCGCGGGTGAAGCAAGCGTTGCGCAGTGAGCAGTACACGAACTCTTCGATCCAAGGTATCCAGCTCAGTCTGAGTCCACCTTAGTATGCCAAAGGAGTAAGTGAGCAAGGGCATTACCCAGGCGTTGAAGGCGCGCATCTTGTTGCCACCCGACAAAAGACTATTAAGTACTTTTGTCAGACGACAGAAGAAGTGCTCCTTCACCGTCTGCTTTACGACCTCACTCTCAATACCCAATGACTGTGACATACCAAGATACTTATAGGTGTCTGCTTCGGAAATAGATCTGAGGGACATTGTATCAGAAAGCTGCAAATTTGTTGAATTTACAACTTTCCCCCGCTGTACACTTATCGACACCAAATTCCATTTTGATGGCGCTACTGAAAACTTCTGTTGTTTTCAGTAGCTCCAACAGGTCATGTTTATTTGGTGCAAATAGCTTAAGGTCATCCATATAGAGCAGATGAGAAATGACCTCACCCCCTCTTCGAAGCCGGCAGCCTAGCCCTGAATCCTTCAGCAGGGTGCTGAGCGGATTCAGCGCTAGGCAGAACCACATAGGACTCAGGCTGTCACCCTGGAAGATCCCTCGCTCAATTCTGATAGAGTCCTGTGGGCCAGAGGGGCCGTCTCCACCCCCCGGTTGACGAAGGACTGTGGTCCACTGTCCCATGCAAGCGCCTAAGAAAGATCTCAGGACTACATCAATTTTATACAGTTCTAAAACCCTCCCCAGCCATGAATGGGGCACCGAATCATTATTATTATTATTACATACATACATGCATACATATAATCACGCCTCTTTCCCGTAGGGGTAGGCAGAGACCATTTCTTTCCACTTGCTACGATCCTTACATACTTGTTTCGCTTCGTCCACTCTCATTATTCCCTTCATACATGCTCTTCGGTTTAGGGTACTCTTGACCTGGCCTTTTTTCAAGACGTCCCTAATTTGGTCTCGAAACGTCCGCCTAGGTCTACCCCTTCCAACACTTTCATTCACACTCGCCTTATAGGTACACTTTTTTCGTCAATCGTTCTTCATTCATTCTCTCGACATGGCCAAACCATCTCAGCATACCTTTCTCAATTTTTGTCACTACATCTTCTTTTAGACCACAACGTGTCTAACAAGGCTCGTTTGGCTGTGCATGGGGGGGTGTTGGTTCCGACACTCATGTACGGAAGTGAAAGTTGGGTATGGCAGAAGAAACATGAAAGCAGAATAAATGCAGTTGAGATGAGAGCGTTAAGAAGTATGATAGGAGTTAAACTGAGTGACAGGATAAGAAATAGTGAGATAAGGAAACGTTATTATTATTATTATTATTAAATTGTTAATGACAACCATTAAAAATGACAGATAAGTGGTGGCATCATCGAATAAAGGCCTATTAAGTTGATTTATTACTCCTTACATTTAATTGAGTAAAATTGTTCTACGTAATAAAACGATTTAAAGATAATATCTTAAGGAAAACATATTAGCTAAGATATTATAGGCGGAAAAAAACACATGCAAACTTGATAGCTTGCCCACATCGACGCGTGACCGGCGACGCGGTGTACGTTTTCCCCGTACAAATGCCGAAACATGTCTACTGGCGAACGTACCTGTTAGTTCTCCCTCATGGTTAGCCAAACAGAGCAGTCCCGCGCCATACGCTTAACCAGGTCGTCACTCTATCTTGTTGGAGGCCTACCTACACTGTGACTTCTGGTCCGTGTACGCCATTCAAGAATCTTTCGGCCCCATCGGCCGTCAGTTCTACGAGCGATGTTCTCTGCCCCATGCAACTTGAGTCTGGCATTCTTCTGTCGATGTACTTAGGTGATTTTAGTGCTTATGCGGATTTTATCATTTACAATGTGGAGTTGAGGCTTATCGTTAGAGGCCACGTTTCAGTGCCATAATGTCATCACTGGAAAAGGCAATACACACTGGTCACAGACTTTTGGCTTGAGACACAGCGATGTATTTATTGTATGATAAGAAGAGGAGCTTCCCGAACGCTGCCGAGCGATTTGGATTTGTCGACCAGTCACGCTACGACTTAGCCAGTACATTTAATGAAATAACTTTTTGATTAACCTTATACATGCGTCGTCTACAAAGCGTTTTATTTCGTTCAATCAAACAGGGATGGTATCACTGATATCCGTCAGGTAAAACAAGATAAATTTATTAGAGAGTTATCAAATGGAACCAAGTAATTTTAATGTTATGGCTTTGGATGTAGAGGTGTTTTCAAACGACACAGTCTTTTGATCTGAAATTAGTACAAAAATTGTTTTACTGTTCTATCTTAATTCTGTCTTTCGAAACAAGAACGTGACTTTTCACGATTCCGCTAATAGTGAAGACACGTATGAAACGTCAACTATTTTTAGAAATCTAGAAATTGACGAGCTAAATTAGAATAATATATCTGAGCCGTGCCATGAGCTTGATAAAAAAGCCGTGGTGGCCTAGCGGTTTGACCAATGACCTCTCAAACAGAGGATCGTCGGTTCAAATCCCGGCTCGCACCTCTGAGTTTTTCGGAATTTATGTGCGCAATTACATTTGAAATTTACCACGAGCTTTACGGTTAAGGAAAACATCGTGAGGGAACCTGCATACACCTGCGAAGAAATTCAATGGTGTGTGTGAAATTCTCAATCCGCACTAGACCCGCGTGGGAACTACGGCTCAAGCCCTGTCATTCTGAGAGGAGGCCTGTGCCCTGCAGTGGGACATAATATATAGGCTGGGATGATGGAGATGATGATATCTGAGCCTGGATACCTAACTCAACGATAAATAGGTAAAGGGCGAGAGGCCAAGCTATGACAGTTCTGAAAAAAAACCATGTCATTTAGTTTTTAAGCGTTAATTGTTTTTCAAATGGGATACAATGATAACTAAAAATTCATGAGGCGTGTGTCTGGATTCGAACCCACGATCCTCTGCATGAAGCGCCACAAATCACCACTAACTAGCCTTTCACGACTTACAAGGATAATTATTACTTGTGAACAAGAATGAAATCCAGGCCAGGTAGACCTAAATAAGATGGAACGCAGACAATTTATGTTCCGGTCCAAAATCACGTGTCGACAGTCGTATCGCCGAATTACATAATAGAACCCCATTAACAGCGTTCTCGGTGAGGGTGGCTATTAACTGATCGATCGATATTACCCGGAATAGCAAAGTTAAGTCTTTTATGGCAAATTGCGTTAATTAACAACTGATCGGGTTTCTGTATTAGCATCTGATACCAATTAATAGTGTCGAGTGATACCAATTGATTTAAATGCATGCTTTAATTATAATTTTACACGCGAAGGCATTTAGGCTGACGGGTATTATTATTTTACGTTATGATGTTGAAAAGTTATCATACATATAGTAAAGCAATATAAACCGATTGTCTGTACATTGAATAAATTTATGAAAAAATAGTGTGAGTATCAGAACATATAAAAGCAATTTTTAACATTTTAGTCTGTCCGCTCATTATGCGTCTAAAAACCCTTTTGCAGCTAACAAAAGATCTGGTAACCTTGAACCTTGCCTTGCTTGCCTTGGCGGCGGCTGAATCGATTTCGATAAAACATATCAAAGAAGTAAAAACCACCGCCAAGAAACCTGCTTTCAAATATAAAAACTGCATCAAAATCGGTTCAGCCGTTTAAAAGCTATGATGCCTCACACATACTCGTACACACATAGCGGTCAAACTTATAACACAACAAACAAACAACAATTTTTCAATAATACTGTACTTAACTAAAATATTTCGAAAACCGGGAACCGAACTCGGGTCTTCATCAATCCGGGACGCTGTGCTAGACGGCCTGCACCACTCCAAACCTTTGAATTTCATGACGAAATTTCCTAATGTGTTCTTGAAAACTTCTCGTTTCCTCTTTTACTTTATATTTATATTTTTCTACTTCTGTGTTCAGAAAGTAAAATTTCTGAAGTTAGTTAATAGCAAGGATGATATAGACTGGATTGGCAGTCGCCATAGTACGGATCGGCCGCGGTTTTTGTAGTTCGATTATTAAATCTAGATGGTGCTGAAATATAGCCAGAGGCTTTGAAGGCAAAACAATAAGACTACAGATATTTCATATCACTGCAAATGTATTATTACGCAATATTTTTGAAAAATAATACATTTGTAGTAATATGATACATCTGTAGTCTTATTGTTTTGCCTTCAAAGCCTCTGGCTATATTTCAGCGCCATCTAGATTTAATAATCGAACTACAAAAACCGCGGCCGATCCGTACTATGGCGACTGCCAATCCAGTCTATATCATCCTTGTTAATAGTCACGTGTAGACAGATTGAAGAATTTGTGTGTGAATGTTAAATATAGGTCAAAAAGATGACCGATGAAAGATGATGGTATGTAGTAGTGCACAAAATTGATATGAAGCTTAAGTAATTTTTCTAATTAATTTGGAATGTCAATTTTTTTAGGATTTCGTACCCAAAGGGTAAAAACGGGACCCTATTACTGAGGCTCCGCTGTCCGTCCGTCTGTCCGTCTGTCACCAGGCTGTATCTCATGAACCGTGATAGCCAGACAGTTGAAATTTTCACAGATGATGTATTTCGGTTGCCGCTATAATAACAAATACTAAAAACCAGAATAAAATAAATATTTAAGGGGGCTCCCATACAATAAACTTGATTTTTTTTACTCGTTTTTGCTCGATATTGATAACGGCAACAGATAGACGCTTGAAATTTTCACAGAATAGTTAGTTATATATTCATTTAAAAAAATGAAAAAAATAAAACAAATATTTAAGGGGCTCCCATAAATAGTTGTTTGTTGCTCCCACACAAAAAACGTGATTTTTTTGCCATTTATATAGATAATGGTACGGAATCCTTCGTGCGCGAGTCCGACTCGCATTTAGCCGGTTTTTATACGGACACGTTACTAGGTACTACTTAAAGACAACAGGTCATCTTCTTAAGTTTTTCACCTGTAGTTCTGTGTTCGGTCTACGTTCAACCTTCACTTGAACGTCGACTTTCTATGGTGCTCGTAACTACCAACTATTTCCTTAATTATTTAAGAACCGCAGTACAAAATGCTATACTTTACATTCATATTTGTAAACTATAATCACACACGCTAACATAATATTCATAACGTGTCTGTCCAAAGACTATTCACACCATTGTTCTATAACTAAATTGAAAAGGAACTTTAATTAGAAATTAAAAACTATCCTCATTCCTACTAATATTGTAAAGGAGAAAAAGTTTGTGAAGATGTTTGGATATTTCGATGTTTGAACGTTTGATAGCAGGGCTCGAACTTTTGGTACGGATGACGTAAAAATGACGTCATTTTGTACACAGAATGATGTGGTACCTAAATAAAAGAAGTTTTACATTTGTTACCTCAATGCACGATTATTTAATAATTTAGTGTTTAGTTTATAAATAAACTGTCTTTGTAACTGTATTGTGATAATAAAGTACATTTGACAATATCAGTATATCGTCAAATCTGTTATCACAACGTCAATTTAATCTGAATGAAAATGTCAGACAAGATATTTATAGTACTGCTCATTTTTAAGTGGCAATTGTTTACGAAAATACTATTTGAAATCATCTATTTGCGGTTCAACGTCATTGGTACTAAAAGCTCATCCTAACGCTCAGAGTCGATTTTGCAAGTGTGCCGGATGCCGTTTGAGCACGTCCTTATAACGCAGATGCTAATCACCATGCTTCCAGTTTTGGGCAAGTGGCGGTTATCCATACGGAGGACATGCCCACATAACCTTAGCTGTCGCTGCATTAGTAGAGCCTTCATACCATAGAGCCCGGAATGACGCAGGACCTCCGAACTTAAAGCCGAGCCGCATTGCACGGTGTCGACAGAGGAGCCCCATCCCAGGACTGCCAGTGGGCATCGCGGTGTCTCTTCATGCTCCCGTGGCATTCACAATGGCAACGAGGGAATCCGTGTGGTTACTAGTAGGTAGGCCCATTGTAGGAGAGCGGAGAGCCCCACATACCCTCTGTTTCCCCGAACAGAGACGAATGCATAAGGCGCATTTTCCGCACCATAAAAAAAGGATCTCAGAACTTGGAACTCGGTCTTGTCATTTGATTCTGATTATATTAAGTATGTCCAGCTTCCTCATCACCACACCCGCAGTCTAAGTTTTGTCATTTAAACTACAAAATGTCCTAATTGGTGGATTATTTAAACGCACATCGCTCCACTAACTTGCACTTCTTAAATCATATTCTACAGTTTATCGTTTTAAACAGGCAAACGCAAGAACAATTTGTGAAATAGTTTGTTAACTAAGAGTACCCTATTCCGTGTTATAGCTATCAAAGGCAGCTTTCGAGTTTCAAGATAGTCCGCATAGCAACGCGAACTGCAAAGCGAGACACGGTTAAGAGAAACAAAAGACCGTCTCCGCTTGTCCAGTCTCAAATTTGTGAAAGACATCTTTAATTAAGATGAAAAGTATAATCTAGAAAATACAATTTTGGATACCGGCGCTTTACGAAAGATACAAGTCTGGTTCTGGATTTACGGGAATGACATTAATGAGTTGTAGCAATTTACTTGAAGATGGAATATAAATTGGTTTTCGTGTGTTTTAGAACGATTCTTGCGCGGCTTTGATTTTTGATGAGCTAAAACAAATTGCCTAGCTTGTCTGCAACCAAACTGCAAATTGCGATTGTGGTATTAAAATTATAATCAAATCCTGTAACCCTTAGGGTATTGCCTAACACGCAGGGGCTTGCTATCGCATTGACTATTTCTTTCTTTCAAACGGTAGGATACGGTGACACAAAGAAATGGTGAAATCGATGGCAAGAAAGGCATGACCTCTGGAATGGTTCTATTGACTTGAAATTTGACAATGCAATTAAGTCTACAAAAAAGTGCTCTGAAAATTAATCTTTTACTGCAGAAATTTTGTACATTACAAACATTTTCTTAAATAAATAACAAATAATAAATAAATATCACGGGACAATTCACACCAATTGACCTAGTCCCAAAGTAAGCTAAACATAGCTTGTGTTATGGGTACAAGGCAATGGATAAACATACTTATATAGATAGATACATACTTAAATACATATTAAACACCCAAGACCCGAGAACAAATATTCGTATTATTCATACAAATATCTGCCCCGACGCGGGAATCGAACCCGGGACCTCAAGCTTCGTAGTCAGGTTCTCTACCTACTAGGCCATCTGGTCGTCTAATCTAATCGTTCGTCTTGAGTCAATCATTCTCGCAAATGAGGTTTTTTAGTTATTTTTTTTTTAAATACGGCTCTGTCCAATAGAGGACAATGTTGCAGGGTCCAGTAGGTATTATATTGCCGTTATTCCGTAAGCAAAATCTAGAAAACTAACTATTCAATGAGACATAATGGTAGATGAATTTGCAAATGAGATGTTTATGTTTATGAAGCTGTCGCATTTCTTATAAATAGAGGTAGAACTCCCATTAGTCGTTTTCACATCAGATCGACGTTGCGAAGATTTATCGCTAAGTCCTTAAATGATGAGTGGACACAACATGGGTCCAGCGCATACGTTACTCGTGATTGAATATCTGCGGTGCGGGTTTACCCACCTCCTTGCTCCCTTTACCCCTTAGGCTGGGCAAAAAGCGGGTCACTTTATTGATAGCCCGCATTTCCGATGACCTTTGTTAATACCGAGGACGAGGTTGTGATACAACGGGTGTGCAATGTCGCTTTTGGTAAAGATTATATTTGGGCCCCGAGATACAGGCCTCTGCCTAGTTCGGGGTCCGCCGGATATCACTCTGTAATTGTATTCTCAATAATGATTTTATAAATAAATTTATTCTTATTCTTATTTCTTATTCTTATATTATAACGCACGCACATGCGGGTTGTGGTACCTTGGTGTTTCTAGTAACGTTAGTTATTTTACGTAAAATTCCAAACTGTGTCAGGCGTTTTTTATGGAGGTAGCAATAAGAAAAAAAACCGTGCGTGCAGCTCCTCCGCGCGGAAGAAGTGAAACTTCGTAATGTGGAAATGAAAAAGGCACTTATACATCAATATGAACCTTATTGCAATAACTTAAAGAACTAAATTTACTTATACATCTATGTGTTTAAATTACTCACTAGATGGCGCTTTTATAAAGTCTCATACAAATTTGTACAGACAGTATGAGTCCTGCATCGCACTGTCGAAGTTTTTAACATCCGTTAAAACCTATATATACAATGCGAGATTACTTGCTTCGGCAGTACATATACTAATGCTTTCATACCCCCTCCATGGTAGCGTTAAACGTTTAACGCGACCTTGTTGGAAGTCGCATTAGAAGTTTCACTTCAAAAACAAACAAGTCGCTCTGCTTATGAACGATATTTTAACTTAAAATAGTGCCCTTCAGTTTCGCTTTTAGAACAGTGATTGCTAGTATTGAGTTTTTACAATTTTTAAATCATAGTTGAGTGGTCAAGTTATACGAGTTCTGAAAAAAAATAAAAAATCTGTCAAAATCATTTAGTTAAGCGATAATACAGTCAAATAACATATCACTTTACACACGCACACACACACACACACATTATTCGCCCTCACATAGACAACTTGTTGACTCACAATTAAGAATATAATTATAATTTTGTTTTTTTATTTCTTTATGTTTTTCGCCTTAATAGGCTTTAAGAATTTATTTCAGTTATGTTGGTTTATGTCCGTTTTGTTTTATTTTATTCTTTTATTCTTTCTGTTCCTTATTGCAAATAGCCGCTAATGTAATCTATTATTTGGTAAACCGTAACATTTACCCCACGGGACAGGCCATGCCTAGTGTGGGGTTCAGTAAAAATGTAACTGTGTTTTATTGTTATTTTTTGGAAATAAATTATTTGTATTTGTATTTGTATTAGATTTCTTTCACATTAGATATTTTCGAAAGAATTTCTTTTATCGCTTTACTTGACTCTAACTTGAGCTGCTCCAGAAGAGATGTTTGAGAACCATTACCGGATGAATTCTGAACAATCTCTTCGAAAAGTTTTTAGTGAAAAGCGCTTCATGACGCTATGTGACAACTACATATTGGAATTATGCTTATTTGTTAAATTGAATTGATCCCATTATTTTACAAAAAAAATCGCTGAAATTAAATGTACGGACGCAATATAAGTATAATATACAATTGCCGAAAATAAATAGTTCCATTAAAAAGAGTAGGTACCACCTATGTAATAGCTATTAGTGTTTTTAACAATCTCCCAATTGATTTAAAGGTCTTGGAATATATTTAAGCGAAGGCTCAAAAACTGGCTTTTGGATAAAGCATTTTATAACATAAAAGAGTAGTTATTATAGAACTAGATAAGCCATTAAGTATTAAAATTAGACTTAACTTTAAAAGTAATTAGTACCTAATTATTTTCCTAACAATAATGTAGGTACGCCCGGAACGGGTAACTGTTGAAACTACCTTAAGTATCTATTACCATCTAATTCTAAGTGGCACAGTTATACAATAAATTATTCTGATTCTGATTTTTTTCTTATTATTTTCAGAACTGTTATAACTCTGCCTCTCGTCCGGTGGTGTTGAGTTTTGGTAATTTTTTAACAGAAAATTCTTTGAGTTATCCAATTAGATGCGTTCGGACGTAACACGTCTACGTAACTAGTAGGTACGCTGTTAAAACCAGACAAACTAGACTTGCCGTATCAAGTTAGCAGTTTTATAAAACTGCTAACTGGTGTTTTATAAGTTTTATAAAGTTGAGAAGCGACACGGTTTTTATGTAGTAATGTTATAACATTACTACCTAAAAACCGTGTCGCTTCTCAACTTTAAATAATCTATGGCACTGCCGCAGTACGCGTCACAGCTAAGTGCCAGCAATAAAGAAGCCGAAGTAAAAAGCTGAGACTGTCTGAACTTTATAACGAAATTAATCAAAAGAACCTTCCGTGAGATATTGCTTGGTACTTTCCAGTCGTTAGCACGCGTTCCCGGCTAGATTTCAAAAGGAAATTTCGTTGCTGTACTGTGCCTTGCCAGTAGGTAGGTACTTATGGGTCACACAGGTGATCATCATTAGCCGTAAACGAGGTTACTTACCTATACGGTGTTAGTCTACGATTCCGGTAGCAGGCTATTTGTTTCAATTATGTTTATTTTTACGTAATAAAAAATTTGCATTTCTAGCTCAGTAAACTCAAGCGTTTAAACTAGAACCTAGATAGATAGACGGACTCGCGGGCAACAGCTAGTAAATTATAATTATATTCTAGCCTAGCATAAGCGGAGCTATTACTATTAATACACTACTTTTACTTTTTTATTATTACTTTGGGACTATTTTGAGACCCATAGTAGCGACCCCTAGCGCCATCTATTCATTATTAAGAAACTGCTACACTCTACGTCTCACTGTTGACGTTTCTCAATCCGGATCTCTCCTTCAGGCAGATGTTATACTTAGGGACCGAAATCCGAAAGAATTTGTTCCATTGCGCATTTAGACGGAAGCCATAGAGAAGAAACGTGGGACGGGGGTGCGTCGCAGTCCGCGGCGTTTGTTCGCAGGCCGCGTCTCCGCCCCGTCTCTTCTCTCTGATTTGGATTACATTTAGTATGAAAACTGATTCAAGGGGCGCCGCGGTTGCGACGCGCCCCCGCCCACGTTTCGTTTCATTGGAATTATGTCAAATGAATAATACCATTCATGTTTAAGGTCGAATGAATAATACCGTTCAATTACAACAACACCTAAACTGAACACTACAATTTAGCCGTTTTCAAGTTTAGGGTGAATGAGCATTTACTAACTAGGCAAGCGTGCACCATCGTAGGACTCATGTTCGCTTTCCATCAGGCGCGATTGTGGTGCAACGCAAGCCTATATTGTATAAAAAAATATTAATTACCTATATGAACTCTTAGGTCTAAATACATCGATAGTTCCGTCAAATCAACGACCGCTTTAGCCTAGTTGGTAGTGACCCTGCCTACGAAGCAAGAGGTCCTGGGTTCGAATCCCGGTAAGGGCATTTATTTGTGTGATGAGCACGAATATTTGTTCCTGAGTTATGGATGGAGTTTTCTATGTATTTAAGTATTTATTTATCTATATAAGTATGTTTATCGTCGTCTAGTACCCATAGTACAAGCTTTGCTTAGTTTGGGACTAGGTCGATTTGTGTAAGATTGTCCCCTATATTTATTTATTTATTTATTTAAATTGCAAATACTACATAGATCCCCTGTTCACAGATTGGACCAAAATAACTACGAGAATCGATTCCGAGTTCATATTCATGTCTTACTTGAGGTTCGAATAATTCATAGCAATATGTCAATGGTATGAATAAACAAGGAAACTCAGTGCCAGGCCCCATTGCCTAAACCTAACCTGTGTAAATTTAACTCATTTCAATAAGACCCTCGTCAAACAGATCAGTATAAGCTTCACAAACTAATAAAACAATAGATTCTGAATATATTATATTGTTTAGTAAGGTTGTTTAAATTGTATTATATCTAAATTTTGTGTAGGTAGTTCAATTATTCATGATCCTTTCAAATACTTAGGTGCTCCATGAAAATATGAATAACTAGCTGTTGCCCGCGGCTCCGTCTGCAAAGAATTCGTTTATCGGTATTTCGTGGGACCCATGCAATTTTCCTACGTCCTTCCCAGGGTCTCAAACTATATCCATACCAAATTTCGTCTAAATTGGTTCGGCGGTTTAAGAGTGAAGAGGTAACAGACAAACAGACAGACACACTTGCATTTATAATACTCGTAATAGCATGGATATTCATCTCATCAAGTCCCACTCCTGGGCAAAGGCCTTCTCTCAGGTTGAGAGAGCTAGGGCTGTAGTTTCCACGCGTGCCTAGTGCGGATTGGGAACTTTTTTTAGGGTTCCGTACCCAAAGGGTAAAAACGGAAACCCTATTACTGAGGCTTCGCTGTCCGTCCGTCCGTCCGTCCGTCTGTCACCAGGCTGTATCTCGGGAACCGTGATAGCCAGACAGTTGAAACTTTCACAGATGATGTATTTCGGTTGCCGCTATAACAACAAACACTAAAAAATGGAATCAAATAAATATTTAAGGGGGGCTCCCATACAACAAACGTGATTTTTATAGATAATTGTACGGAACCCTTCGTGCGCGAGTCCGACTCGCACTTGGCAGGTTTTTTAATATTTATTTACTCAAATAAAAACAAAAGTCGGTTCTGCGTCATCCGCATCCAATGCGTTCCCACAACATTAACCAGGTCCAATCAGGACAGGCAGATCAGGATCGCGCAGGACCAATCTGTTTGGCGAGCCTTGGGGGAAGCCTATAATGTTTAGCAGTAGAGTTTCAGCTGAAATGATGATGAAAAACAAAAGAAGTACAAGAAATAAAACTAAAACTAAAAAACTACAAACTAGTTATAAAACTATTATAACATCTTTTAAAATGTACATTTTTTTTTTACGTAAAACTGACCCGTGATTGACCACTATCTCACCTGATGAAAAGTGTAGACGAGGCCAAAGGTGTACCTCACCGGTACATGACTTTACAGTGAAATAAATAAATAAATAAATAAATAAATACATCTCTATACAGGGTGGAAAGAACGAACGCCACGTGGATGGAAAAGAAGACTTTCCTTTATTTTTAAAAACAAACAATATGTTTTTTATGGATTTTTGAAGAATCCTTTGTTTTAGTCGGGACTCGAACCCGGTCAAATGCGACAAAAATAAAATGCCGTATTTTATGATGCACATCGAAAGGATTGATGAGATAAGGCTCTTTTAACATACACAATCAAAATAACACAAAGCCATAAAAGTAGCAATTTTATTAAGTTTTTAATTTTGTTTTCAATTGGTATATCCTTATGGTGCACAAGGGGATAGACTACCATAGGTACGCCATCTCATTTATATTATATTACTAGCTGTTGCCCGCGACTCCGTCCGCGAAGAATAGGGGTAAGTATAAAAAATAGTCTACGACCTATTCTCAGACCTACCGAATACAGACAAAAAAGTTTCATAAAAATCGGTCGAGCCATTTCGAAGGAGTTCGATAACAAACACTGTGACACGATATTTTTATATATTAGACTAGCTGTTGCCCGCGACTCCGGCCGCTAAGAATAGGGATATAAAAAATAGCCTACGACCTATTTTCAGGCCTGCCGAATACATACAAAAAGAGTTTCATAAAAATCTTTCAAGCCGTTTCGGAGGAGTTCGATAACATGATAACAAACACCGTGACACGAGATTTTTATATATTAGACTAGTTGTTGCCCGTGTCTCCGTCTGCGAAGAAAAGAATAGGGGTATAAAAAATAGCCTACGACCTATTCTCAGACCTACCGAATACAGAGAAAAAAGTTTCATAAAAATCGGTCAAGCCGTTTCGGAGGAGTTCTATAACAAACACCGTGACACGGGATTTTTATATATTAGAAGAAGATGGTATTCAAAGGCGTTTTCATGGTGACACGAGATTTTTATATATTAGACTAGCCGCTACTCGCCACTTTGTCCGCTAAGTAGAGTAGCCTACGACCTATTCTCAGACCTGCCGAATACAGACAAAAAAGTTTCATAAAAACCTTTCAAGCCGTTTCGGAGGAGTTCGATAACAAACACCGTGACACGAGATTTTTATATATTAGACTAGCTGCTACTCGCGACTTTGTCCGCGAAGAATAAGTAGCCTACGACCTATTCTCAGACCTGCCGAATACAGACAAAAAAGTTTAATAAAAATCTTTCAAGCCGTTTCGGACGAGTTCGATAACAAACACCGTGATACGAGATTTTTATACACTGATGAGCAAAAATAAAGGGTCGGTTACAAAAATGACGTTAACTACAAAGCCCGCTGTGATAGCTTCTTTGAGTAAAATGAGTTTAGTAAAGAGTTTTATTCTCAATGAAACTTTTTCTTATTAAGAATAAAACTCTTTACTAAACTCATTTAACTCGAAGGAAGCTATCACAGCAGGTTTTGTAGTTATTGTCATTTTTGTAACCGACCCTTTATTTTTGCTCGTCAGTGTATATTAAAATGGTATTCAAAGGCCTTTTCATGTTGACTTTGGCCCCATGAAAGTCTTTCAAATGACCTTGTCCCAAAGGGCCCGTGATCGAAAATCTGTACCAGCATACCTAATAATAATTATGTTCGGTATCGACCCACATTGACCCAGTTGACCTAGTCCCAAACTAAGCAAGGCTGGGTACTAGGCAAAGACATAGAAATACATACTTAAACTAGCTTTTGCCCGCGACTCCGTCCGTGTGGAATTAGTAATTTGGGCAGCTTATTTTTGTATCCAATTTGCTTTTTCATCAATTATGGCTCTCCTTGGATCCTTCCGGACGAAGTGAAACTTTATAATAAACCAACCCGCTCCCAATCCGCCCCCAACCCGCTCCTTACCCGCCCCCAACCCGCTCCCAACCCGCTCCCAACTCGCCCCCAACCAGTCCCCAACCCGCTCTTAACCCGCTCCCAACCCGCCCTATCTAACTGGGCTATCTAACACTGAAAGAATTTTTCAAATCGGAGCAGTAGTTCCCGAGATATAGAAGTTTTACTTCAAAAACCCCCGATTTTTAAACATTCTTCCGCTCCGCTCCGCTCCTATTGGTGTTAGCGTGATAATATATAGCCTATAGCCTTCCTCAATAAATGGGCTAACTAACACTGAAAGAATTTTTCAAATCGGAGCAGTAGTTCCTGAGATTAGCGCGTTCAAACAAACAAACAAACAAACAAACAAACAAACAAACTCTTCAGCTTTATATATTAGTATAGATACATTAACATCCAAGTCTCAAGAACACCACACTGCCCTCCATTCCCAGTTCGTCCGAAGGGATTTTTCCCGAGCCCAAGTCACTCTTCCTACCCTAAAGTAAAAAACAGCAAAGACTTCGCGTCTTTGGCCCCTCTGGCTACTCATTCAAAAGTCTCAAGAACAAACATTCGCGTTTTCCATACAAATATCTGTATAACTCATAATCAGGTTCTCTAATTACCTGGGTATCCAGCCATCATGGAACAATGCCATTAATTAGTTCATAGAATTATGATTGCGTAGCTAAGCCGTGGTGGCCTAGTGGCTTCGACCTTGGTGTCTTAAACAGAGGGTCGTGGGTTCGAGCCCGGGCTCGCACCTCTGAGTTTTTCGGAATTTAGGTGCGAATGCGAAATTACATTTCAAATTTACCATGAGCTTTACGGTAAAGGAGAACATCGTGAGGAAACCTGAACACACCTGAGAAGAAAATTAATAGTGTGTGTGAAGTTCTCAAACCGCACTAGGGCCGCGTGGGAACTACGGCCGAGTCATTCTGAGAAGTTTTAGGTCATAGGTCTGAGTTATAGGTCAGGTCAAGGTCTTGTTGTTATGTTATTTGTTCAAAATTGCTGTCCTAGTTCACAGGTCGCTTAAATACATAATTATTGTCGTCACAACAAAGTTATTACGTGAGAGACTTAATTATACGCGTAATAAAATAATTTATTCAGCTTTATTCACTTTATTATTACAAGTG
Source organism: Archips crataeganus (assembly GCA_947859365.1). Taxonomy (NCBI): domain Eukaryota; kingdom Metazoa; phylum Arthropoda; class Insecta; order Lepidoptera; family Tortricidae; genus Archips; species Archips crataeganus. The sequence continues at coordinate 6,443,120 of OX402053.1, read as the reverse complement.
TAAATTTTAAATCTACGATATCAATATATGAAAATACTAGCTTTGAAAGTACTAGCAAAGGACTGGCCTGACATTGCGCCGGACCGGGAGTTGTGGAGGTCAAGAGGGGAGGCCTTTGCCCAGCAGTGGGACACAAAAAAAAACAGCAAAACAAAACAACAACAGAAAAACAGAACATAAAACAAAAAAACAGGCAACAGGCTAACAAAAAAAAAAAGAAAAACTAGCTTTAGCTCACGACTTCGTCCGCACAGAATTCAAATGTATCTATGGTAATAAAGCGTCTTCATAGATATCATTTAGTTAAATATAAATTACGTTTTTTCTTTATCCCCTGGGAATTTCCAAAAATTCAGATTATTTTGCTGTTATGAATTATGATGCATTTATACCGAATTTGAAGAGGCTAGTGATTATAGTTACGGATATAGGGTCCTGTTGAATTGAATATTACACAAATCGGGTTTTTTTGTTATTCCGTGGGATTTTCCGGAAATCCTTACTTAAATATTTTTTTTACTTTTATAATGACCTGCTTGCATGGCAAATTTGAAGTCTTTTTTTTAATCAATAATAAATAAATAAAAATAAGTAAATATTAGGGGACAATCTTACACAAATCGACCTAGTCCCAAACTAAGCAAAGCTTGTACTATGGGTACTAGACGACGATAAACATACTTATATAGATAAATAAATACTTAACTACGTAGAAAACATCCATAACTCAGGAACAAATATTCGTGCTCATCACACAAATAAATGCCCTTACTGGGATTCGAACCCAGGACCTCTTGCTTCGTAGGCAGGGTCACTACCAACTAGGCTAAAGCGGTCGTTAAATCTTTCAATAATCATAGTTACGGAGATAGAGTCACTTTTAAGCAAAAAATAAATACCATATATTTCGTATTTTCTTTTGTTTTGTAAAAATATCGATGATGTGTCTTGTGTTGTCTTAAATAAATGTATTTTCTTTTCTTTCTTTCTTTCTTTCTTTATTCCCTATCCCGTGGGAACTTCAAAAAACCTCTCCTTAGCGGATGCCTACGTCATAATAGTATTTAGTAGAGCTTCTGAGTGTGTGTGTTGCATGTATTAGGTTCTGTGAGGCGATGGATTCACGTCTGTCTTCTTTCACCTGATGGTTTATTTCAATTTATTTTATTTTTATTGTTTAACTTTCCTTGTAATTCGTTACATTTTGTGTTTCTTTTAATTTTTTTGTCTTACTCAGTGCCTTAGTATATTACTGTCATGCTGTGTATGTTGTTATAGATATTATAAATAATAAAAATAAATTATATCCTTAAAATGTTCCTGATTGAGAATACGCCGAGAAATAATACGTCGATCTTCGATATCTACTGTCATTAAAAATGTGAGTTAACCATGAGATTGTACGTAAAATCGATAGTAGTTCTATGGTATCCCGCAACCGAGATTTTGATAGCACCAAAAATCACTGTCCTGAAAACTTAGGTTTAAATGAAATTCCCAATACAGTATTTATTGCGTACCAACGCAGTTGGGTGGAATTGTTCTTTAAAACAAGTATCTCCTAACTGAAGTTGGTGGCAAACTTCCGCCGTCTGCAATTAATATAAATTATGAATAAGCCTGAATTTTCAGGACCGACGAAACTTCTGTATCAATAAATCGTCCCTGGCAATCCGAAGTTGTTTCTCTAAGAATCGTTTACACGCTAGATAATTATTTGTTTGTTTAATTAAATAGACTGTAACTTTTTTAATTTAGTAGTCTTCGCGTTCAAGATATTTGTTTTGCACTTGGAGTTGTTCATTTGTATTTTGGGAATGGTCTTTTATTCAACAAAAGCTTCACTTCCAATTTTGGGCTAGGAAAGCTTTGAAGGGCTTGAAGCATTAACTGCCTCATTTTTATCAGGCCACATTTTTTTAAGAATTGGGTGTAGATTTTAATGGGGCTTTCGGTCATATATCAGAGGTCCTGTACGTCTACTACAGGGGTTCCCAAACTTTTTCAGTTTGCGGCGCATTTTAAGACTTCGTATTTCGTTTTGGTGCCCCAAATAATTGAAAGAAAGATACAATCAATGAAGGCACAAGGCGAGGAATATCGTCGGTTTCAGAACGTACGTATCAATACGGGTACGGGTTTGAATTTTTAATAAAACCGGACAAGTGAGTGTCGGAATCCGTATTAATTTAAGTACCTAGTGAGAGGTATAAACTTTCTGCCAACAAACTGCTATGCAGTTTGGCAGATGTATTTTAACATAAGTATTTCTGTACTTCTTTTGTTTGTTTTTGTGCAAATAAATTAAAAAAAAAAAAAAAAAAAATCAGCAAGAGTGCGTAACATACTGTTTCACGGCGCCCCTCTTTACCTACGGCACCCCAGGGCGCCGCGGCGCTCACTTTGGGAACCCCTGGTCTACCATATATAACTAGAAACTGTATCAGAATCTACTGCAATTTCTTAAAAAATATGACCAGATAAATGAGGCAGTTGAAACGTTTGAATAAATGCTCTGAAATGGGTGTCATACAAGATTCTATTCGACCAAAATCTCGGTTTCAAGACTGGGCTCTAATCTCTAAGTTTTTTGGAATTTATGTGCGGAATTACATTTGAAATTTAGTATTAGCTTAACGCCTAACCCTGGAGACACCTGCGAAGAAATTCAAGCGTGAAGTTTCCAATCCGCAATGGGCTTGCGTGGGAACTACGGCCCAAGCCCTCTCATTCTGTGTGCAGGCCGAGACGATTAGAGTAAGTCCGAATGGGCACCGTTGCGAAAATTTATCGCTGAAAATATTGATTCAAGATGCCATCACAATATTTATAACATTGAGGTAGTGTAACGCAATATTTGTCGACCAGAAATAAAAAAAACCTTGTAAAACTTTTCAGGATTCGTTTTACGTTTCATTTTGTAATGGATAGGTACCCTCTGCTAATTGTATGAATTATTATTATTACAGTACCTACCTATACAGGTATAATAAAACAATTGTACAAGTTTGCTCCTATTAGCGCTGAAATAGCGTGCTAGTACAATAATAACTGGTTTTATACTGTGCCATGGGGCATGCGCCTCCAGGGACATTCCCAAGTAACAAATAAAGAGTTAGGGTGGAGTCACATCTATCAGCATCGAAACGCATTTATCTGTACGATTTTAGAGACTATAGGTACGTGGTGGTCAGAGTATGCTTTAAGCTGCTAAAGGATACCATTGCGTGCTTTCAGCTACTAAAGGATGCCATTAATTTAAATTACTCTGTTAGATACAAATGCGTGTCTCTTGAATTTAGCTATAAATTTTTTGCTGTACACTTGTTGCTGGGATGTTTGCGATATGCGTAAGCAACCGTTCTCATTCGCAAGCATCCCGTCGTATGCGTATGCAACCGTTCTCATTCGCCAGCGTCTCATCGTATGCGTAAGCAACCGTTCTCATTCGCAAGCATCCCGTCGTATGCGTATGCAACCGTTCTCATTCGCCAGCGTCTCATCGTATGCGTAAGCAACCGTTCTCATTCGCAAGCATCCCGTCGTATGCGTATGCAACCGTTCTCATTCGCCAGCGTCTCATCGTATGCGTAAGCAACCGTTCTCATTCGCAAGCATCCCGTCGTATGCGTATGCAACCGTTCTCATTCGCGAGCATCTCATCGTATGCGTAAACAACCGTTCTCATTTTTAAACATCCCGTCGTATGCGTAAGCAACCGTTCTCATTCTTATACATCCCGTTGTATGCGTAAGCAACCGTTCTCATTCGCAAGCATCCCGTCGTTATGCGTATGCAACTGTTCTCATTCGCGAGCATCTCATCGTATGCGTAAACAACCGTTCTCATTTTTAAACATCCCGTCGTATGCGTAAGCAACCGTTCTCATTCTTATACATCCCGTTGTTTGCGTAAGCAACCGTTCTCATTCGCAAGCATCCCGTTGTATGCGTATGCAACCGTTCTCATTCGCGAGCATCTCATCGTATGCGTAAGAAACTATTCTCATCCGCAAGTATCACATCGCAAGCGTAAGTAAATAGTTCTCATTCGCAAACATCCCGTTGTATGCCTAAGCAACCGTTCTCATTCGCAAGTATTACATCGTATGCGTAAGTAATATTTCTCATTCGCAAGGATCCTGTCTCACACGTAAGCAACCGTTCTCGTGCATTAAAGTGAATAAGCCTCCTTCAGTACGTCAAATGGGTTGCTACACTTCTAACCATTTAATGTCGGAGCTGAATCGATGCGGAAAGGTGAATTGATGCGAACGCCTCTTCACACAAAACCACGATTTTCCATATAAAAGATGCGATTCGATGCTGATAGATGTAACTCTACCCCTATTGTTTCCTCGTTAACGTCAGTAGTTGGGCAACTAAGGTATCGTTTTCCACTGAATGAAATCTGCTTTAAATGTTGATCAAACAACAAATAGCTATTAATAAAGCCCGGGTTATTCTATCCGCTCACGTCTAATTAGTAATCAATGGACGCTGGTACTAATAGTTCGGAATACTATCTATGTATTTACATATAATTCAGACGGAACACACCCATCATTTCTAAGTAATTTTGCTTCTTACGTAACTCTACATAATCTGAACGAGCAAATTTAATTTCAATTGAATCTGACAATTTGTAGACACTTATAGCCAACTGACATGGACAACGAATTGTTTCTAGGTAGGTACAGTCGAGGAAATTGAATCGCGAACCAGGGTGGAACGTTTTCACAGTTAATTTACCGATGATTTCTTGGGTAGATGTAGGGAAGGTCAACATGACATTTGTCTCAAAAAGTTTCCATCATAGTACGAAATTCAGTTTTCTCGACTGTTCGTTTGAATCTTTTTTTATTGGTTTGCGATAGGTAGTAGTAAGTAATAATATCTTTAAGAACCTAAATAATCAGGTTTTCATGTCTTGGCTAAAGATATCAAACAGCTTGTCAAATTCTATTGAAGTGAACTGTAGGTACATAGATACAGATTTTAGCTATAGAGTTTGGTTCTGGTTTCGAAGTGGCAGATAAAATACATAGTGGTTGTATGCGATTTGAAGTTACTATCGTTTTACAGCGAAGCAGTCGGATGTGTCAATTGAAAATGGCTATACTATTGAGATAGTGCTTAATATCCTTATGTGATCGTAAAACATGGTCTATTCTTTACGTGCAATTGCCAAGTCATTATAGTTATTATAGAAATAAAGACGTCTAATAAGGATCACCATAAATGTTCATAGGTAATTGATTAGATTAAAATTTATGACAAAGTTGTAGAATAGGCGCTTCCATAAACACTTGACTTAGTTTTACATGAAGCCTCACAACTTTTTGTAGTGGAAGAAGTAAGTTGCGAGACTTGACAGTTTTTAAAATTTATGTTTTTGATGAGATATATATTTACAACTTGCCTTTATCCGCTTCTCTCGCGTATACAAATAAGTCTGGCAATCGAGTAGAAATTCCGGGATTTTATAGAATCATTACAGAAATTCACAAAATTACACTCGGATATTTATTTACATTGCAAAAATTTTACGTCTCTAGATTAACATTTCTTGATTTTATCTGCCTATGTAGGTACGTACATATCGAGCGATTGGTTGATTTATTGGAATAAAAACTAAGTGCTCATGTGTTGTTCTCGACATGTACATATACTAAAATTACCTCAAATCCGTCCAACCTTTTTAGCGTGAAAGATTAACAAACACACATACCCACACACTTGCATTTATAGTATTCGTAGTCACATAAGAACCATTAATAGCTCTCATTCATCACAAGTCTTCCTCGTGCATTGTTAATAAAAGCCAGATAAAGAGGCTCAACCAACCCTCTGACCTTTCCATAAGCAATCATTAACGACGCTCAACCGAAATAAACAAGCACAATAAAAAGTATTGAAGAAAAGGCATGTTCCTTAAGTGGTATTTCTCGTTGGAAATAAGGTCGGAGTAGATGGTAAAAAGGGTAGCGACGAATTGGACGGCCGGAGAGTGACGAGCGGTGAATTTGCGACAAGATCCTACCGCACAGAAGCGAGGGGGCAGAAAGATCACAGGGCTTTTTCAGCCGGCCTACTTGCTCTGTTGGATTGGCGATACAAAGTAGATTTTGCGTCGCTAGTGAGAACGATATAATTTCTAATTTGACTTCAAAAAGGAGGTTCTATTTTCGTGTGTATGTGTTGGGGATGGATACGTAACCAATGAGGGTTTCCTATGAGAGGCTATTTGGCGCTAGTATCGTCAGGTCCGTTTGTCAACTTTGACATTTGTTGTACGGGTGTAACGTCAAATAGAGCTTACAATACTAACGCCATCTAGCGATACCCCACCTGTCAGAAAACCCTCATTCTATAAAATTTGTAAAGAATAATGGGGGAAATACATAATGTTCGTTTGTTATAATACGTTTTTCGCCACCTTTCCAGGATTATAATAATAATAAATCATGGGACAATTGACACCAATTGGCCTAGTCATAAACTAAGCAAAAGCTTGTGCCTACCTACTGTGGACACTAAACAACGGATAAACGTATTTATTTATATACATACTTAAATACTTGACTATTCAACGCGGTAACGCTGCCTGCCTTCTGGGAACTATGCCGTCGGGTGACATCCTAAAAGATATTTTTTATTTATAAATTTTTAGTTTTAGGTTCAGTTTTATTTTCCTTTATTTATAAATTGTACATACTTTAGATTATTACTATTTAAACAATGTAAAAATTAAAATAAGTTTAATACTTAAATACATATTAAACATCCAAGACTCAAGCATAAACGTTTTCTAACAACTAGGCTATCCGGTCGTTATTATAAAATAAACTCCTAACTTTAATCAATCTATAAATTACACGTCATAAATGATCTATAAAAATCTCGTGTCACGGTGTTTGTTATCGAACTCCTCCGAAACGGTTTCATCGATTTTTATCAAATTTTTTCTCTTCTGAATATAGGTCGTAGGGTATTTTTTATAACCCTATTCTTCGCAGACGGAGTCGCAGACAAAATCCAGATGGTTTATAAAATCGTCATCTCAAAACAAATATCACTGATCGCTATGATAATTATGCTTTGTTAATCTTAAAGTAAATATACTACTTAAAAAAAGTGCCTCTTCTACATAAAAACAATAACTTGCTCCAACTTCTGTCACAACATGGTTTGTCTTCACTTTGTTTAATTTATCTATTTGGAAAGATCTAATTTGTTTAAAGCGAAGTAGCTGCTAAGTAAGCAGCTGTGACAGAACCCTTTGCGCCCTAGGGAAACTTCGTTTTGCTTCTAACTCCTTCCAATTTTAAATTGAACAAATTTCAAATGACATGGTTTGACGAAATAAGGATTTAAATGAACATTCACGGGATTGCAAAATCTATGGGTTATGTTATGTTATGTTATGTTATGTTATGAGAGCACAGCTGCTTAGTTCTTTAAAAAGCATAGCTGTCCCATTTGAGGATAGGATTTGCCGCTGTTCGGTAAAATAGTTCTATACCCCCTTCCGTGTCGGGTTATTAGCTATCAAAATCAATAGGTTATATATGTAAGTAGGCCCTTAAGGGCTCTTTTACATGTCTTTTTTTTGAGTCTACAAGCGCTTTCGGAAAGACCATGATTGCTAAGAAGAATGCGCCGTAAGATACTTGGCACTAAGTCATTTTTTCTAAAAATGGATTACAATTTCATCATTATTGTACATTGGGTACAGAATGCATTTCATGCATTATACTCGTACAAAGAAAATTCGCTAAACAATTATAAGACAGAATTGTACTAACAAGTGTAAATAGCACAACAAAATTTCATTGACCGGGAGATGTATTATGTATGGGTTTCCAGTATATCGGCCAATGAATATCCATAATTGGCATTGATATTTATGCCTAGGGTGCACCGGCTCAAGTACCGCTCTTCCCCTCAGACGGAGTCAAAAAAGAACCGCAACTCTTAGAGGTAACCCGACATCCAGTGCGGGGCCTGTAGCCAATTCTATCAAAACTTTAAAATAGTTGGGCATTTTGATGAAAGTATTTTCTTTGTAGTAAGAATTGTGGGTACGTTGATTTGAATAATATTTTCACACTTAAATTT